>JAACJP010000012.1:0-600000 GCA_013368375.1 Tricholomella constricta | reverse complement strand
TCCCCGCTGCCGCCATGGCAGAGATTGACGCTATCTGCCAGCAAAACAAGAGTCTTATTGAAGTTCTCAGCAGTCTCGGTATCCACAACGACAGTCATCTTCAGGTGCTCGCAGAAAACTCTGATGTAGCGGACTTCCTTGAGACCGTGCCGACAAATGTTTTAGGGCCCTTGTATAGAATCTCTCTTCAGAAGGCGTTTAAACAGCTGCGTCTGGTTCCCCGGCCCTCGACAGAGCTAGAAAACGATTTGATCGACGGCAAATGCCCCAGAAGCCCTCTCCAGATGATCAAAGGATTTACAGACGACGAAACATGTTTGGCCCTCATCGTACGCTTTCTGTATTCACTGTTTGTCCAAAAGGCTTATTACCTCTCCGTTGCACAGAAAGAAATTGACCAGGTGACGGAAAATTCGAGTTCAGAAACTTGGACAGAAATGGTTGACAGGGTTCGTTGAGTTCAAGGTGCACTTGTGTCAGCTTTTTTAATGGACCAAAACAATCACAGATTGCTGCTTCGTTTCCGTTACTCGATAAATACGAGAAGAAGTGGCCCGTCTTGTTCCATGTCAGATGGAGAAGTGAGCGGATCCGATCTCTCGCGAGCGCTGGGACCTATAGTGAATTTACGGACTGCAGCTCGTACACTCAACGGAGCCTCGTAAGTTCCTTTCGCGACAATGTATGCGGTTTTTAAAATCCAATTGTCGCGTCTGTAGGTGTGGCGCGTTGCTACATCCGGTATGTCCAAGCCGAAGGTAGTTTCTGTTTTTCGCTTTAAAGCCCAGAACTCCTGTTGATTTTGATTCGTTGATGTCAGGGAAATATGCCATGGAGCGGGTGCCCAGTTCATCTACGCGTCGACTGGGGCCAGGCGCCCGTAGGGCTCCAAGCGCTGCTCAAGAAGCTTGACATGGAGGAGCTGATGCCTTTATTCCTGGAGGCGCGAGTAAGGAGCGAAGGGGATCTACAGCTACTCAAAAATCTGGACGTGAAGGACCGGATCTCTGTATTTGAGCAGCTCGAACTCCCGCACGTGAAGCCATTCCAACGCTGGATGCTCAATATTGCTTTGCAGGATCGCAACATGCTAGGCCCACATCTCCCTTAAACATCACACTTTTATCCCTACCAACTTGTAGTTTCCTCTGTGCGGTACTTTGTGTGATTCGGACTTGTCCATTGTAACATACCCTGCTTGTGGTCATTTGACCGTTCTGCTGACTGCACATGATACCGAGGCCTTAATGCTCATCCAGAGTAGACATGGTTGATGCTAATGTATTATATTCTTGATCAATCTTGCACCTACTGATCAGGCGAACTTGTTTGGAACTGTATTCCTCTCACTAATTGTGCCAGATATAACCATTCCAAAGAAGCTAATTCTATACAAGCACCCAGTTAGAGCACTGAACGACTAGTACTTCTACTGTATGGGATCCGGTGAGAGGCAGTAAACTAAAGGAGATAACCATGTTGTAGGGAGGAAAAAATTGTGGGTGAGAGCGTAAAACATATGGGTTCTGTGTCGCGTGTTATATTGAAAGTAATCGTCGCAGCATAATAGTGGTGGGAGGAAGAAATCGGAGCTGCGCGCGGAGGCAATCACAGGTCCTCGTCGTCATCTGGAAGGGGAACAGCCTCAGCCTGCACACGACGAATCAGATGACAGTCTTTTCCATGTAGGCTGAGTGGGAAGACATACCTTCTTGAGATCTGCCTCGTATATGGCCATCAGGCCGGCATCGATAGCGACCTCAGCGGGGGCAAGAGCGGGGGCAGCAACAAATTCCAAATTGGGGTTGCTGGGAAGAAGATATGAGCATGACTTGTATTAAAGCACAAGAATGGTATACGCTTACCCAACGACCTTCCTTGCCAACCAAAGGAAAGGTTTCTCGAAGTTGTAATTGGATTTGGCGGAGATCTCGAAATACTGGAGATTCTTCTTCCGGTGGAATGTTACGGCACCGGTCTTGACTTTACGTTCCTGTTGGAAAGATGTGGGGCGCTCAGGAATGGTGTAATCAACGATGCGATGGAGATTAAAAACACACCTTGACATCGACCTTGTTTCCGCAAAGGACAATAGGAATATTCTCGCAAACGCGCTCTAGATCGCGATGCCAGTTGGGCACGTTCTTGTACGTGATTCTCGATGTCACGTCGAACATGATGATGCCGCACTGGCCCTGGATGTAATATCCATCGCGGAGACCACCGAACTTCTCCTGTCCTGCAGTATCCCAGACATTGAAGCAGATGGTTCCAAAGTTAGTCGTAAATTGCAGGGGGTGGACCTCGACACCAAGGGTGGCTGTGAGGCAAAAGCATCAGACATCAAATACAGCAACGGTGACGTATCGCGTCCAGGCGACGAATAAGCAAAGAATTGATACACACCGATGTACTTCTTTTCGAATTCACCAGTCAAGTGACGCTGTGAGATGGGTGGAGATCAGTACGCGATCTTGTTCGGCGGTTGGGGATGGGTCTCACCTTGACGAAAGTGGTCTTGCCCGTGCCACCGTCTCCAACTAAGGTCGAAATAAGGAGATCGAGGGTAGGATGAGAAATTTAGAGGGTTTTGTGGAAGATTTTGAGGCGAGACAAAGAGAAATCGAACATCGATGAAGAACAGAAGGGGTAAAATCGCGTTATAAAGAGGGCAGCAATGGCTGTAAGACGAGCAGGAAGACGCACCGAGGACGAGCTTGAAGGTGGGGAGGGGCTGCTGGTTGGTCTGGTCGGCCATTATGATTTTGAAGACGTTGGAAGATGAAGAGGTGAAAGACGAATCTGAGAAAATCTGGCGCGAGATAAGGTTTGCCTGGGTAATCCCGGATTCCATCCAACAACTCCGGCGGCTTTGTTGATTTTACTACCGCCTTCTACGCAACGTTGAGATAATCAATAGACGACGTCTACACAAAAGTAGATGATTTTCAGCCCGACTCGTATTCATCCCTGCATGCATTCCATCGTATAGAACTCCTGCAATTCAACTTCTCAAGAAAGACGTTCACGGCGTAATACGAAGCGTATTTTAGAAAATAGCGGCGAAGAACGACATTTCTCAGGTCGTCCTATCTTACAGGGCGGCACCTGCTTTGTAACATTGAAAAATATTCACAGGATTATGATCCGGGTGACCGGCACCTGTGGATGTGACTCGACAGCACATGGTGCAAACAATATTGAATCCTGGTTCAAAGCAAATGCGAGAACAGTACACAGGCAAGAGGTGTGAACAGATGATAGGCTCAGTAGATGGATGCCAGATACTTCAAATTACTTCTGAAAACAACAAAGCCAGTGGTGTCCAGAAATTGCCGGCGGTTCGGCATCTCGGCCGCATATGCCCCATCTCGATCGGTGTAACCACGATCGCAAGGCCCATGGCTCATAATAAAAATCTACTCAAGGACGTCAGGTGGGTCCCCGGCTCCTGTCCAGTCATTCTCGTTGACCACCATGTCCTCCTCGACAGTCCCCAGCGATTCGGGCCATGTCAAACGAGAGCCCAAGCCAAAACCAGGAGCGTCCTGGAAGACCGACGAGGCGCACCTGCTGCCAAAGAATCGCTTACCAATTGTACGTCCTTCATTATCTTCATCTGCCTGACTTACTTGTTCCGTGTAGGTCTTTGCTGGCTTAATGGCGACTGTTTTCTTGTCCGCCCTTGATCAGGTTCGTGTCAAAAAGCCATTAGCCCTTACGCTTTCCTCACGTTCTACAGACCATCGTCGCAACCGCGCTGCCCACGATTGTCAGCCAACTTGGTGGAGGTAGTGGATATAGTTGGGTGGGAAGGTATGTCCACGCTTTATCCTCTCCCCAATACATGTTGACTGAGAGCTTTTGAAAGTGCATACCTGCTTGCCGCGGCCAGGTTCGTTTACTCTGGATGTTCTCCATCACGTTTGCGTGCTTACTCTCATCTAGCTTATCTCCTCTTTATGGCAAGCTGTCGGATCTGATAGGACGGAAGCCTATTCTTTACACGTCTATCATTACATTTCTGGTATTCACGCCTCTGATCGCATCTCGGAAAGAATACTGATGCCTCTCAGGTTGGGTCGGCTCTCTGCGGAGCTGCGCAGACTATGGTAGGACAAGGCGCTCGTAATGATGCCATCGTTTACTCATCTGCGCGTTAGGTATGGCTCATTGTGGCCCGAGCTGTGCAAGGCATTGGAGGTGGTGGAATTATACAATTGGTGAGTTCTCCATATCCGCTGGAATAAATGCACTGATGTTTTTCAGGTCAACATAACGATTAGCGATATCATACCTTTACAAGAGTGCGTCCGACTTTCTGGCCATGTTGACAGGTTCTTACAACAAGTGCCGCCTTAGACGTGGGAAGTACGGAGGACTCATTGGAGCGACATGGGGTATTGCCAGGTGACATTCGTCTGCTTCATTCAACACCCGTACTTTTCTTATCTTCTGAACAGTGTCGTTGGACCACTCATCGGTGGCGTAAGTTTGTTCGAATAAATTATGAAAATGGCCTCATTTCTTCACTCAGGCATTCACGGATCATGTTTCTTGGAGATGGTTTGTGCCTTCTTGAAATCATCCGTATCTGAAACGAGCGACATCCACTGATTCTTACTGTCTTAGGTGTTTCTTTATCAATTTGTATGGCACTGTTTCACGTCATGCCGAGACGAAGGACTAATATCTTGACCGTAGGCCCACTGGCGGGATCGCTGCTGCCATTTTATTCTTCTTCCTTAATTTAAATCCTCATGAGGGAATGTCCTTCAGACAGCATGTGGAGCAGTTTGATTTTATTGGACTAGGTTTAATCGTAGGCGGAATCATCTGCGTGCTACTTGGGTTCAATTTCAGCGAGACCAGCTGCAAGTCTCTCCTTATATGCGACAAACTATTGCCTGACGAGCTTTCAACCACAGGGTCAACTCCGAAAACCATAGCTCTCCTCGTCATTGGCCTTGTGATGTTGATAGCTGGCGGAATCAATGAACTTTTCACGAAAAGGTCCCCAATCATCCCGCCTCGGTTATTCCAGGTCAGTGAAATGCCCACTTCCATGAACCTTGAACAAAGATCTAACCTAATGGTAGACGAGGACCACTGGCATCATCCTAATCTCAACATTCTTACACGCCGTTGCCTTCTTCGCTGGTACGGTGCTACATGTCGCTACTTAACGCCCGCACATGAATTAACCTCCGTTGCCACAGGCGCATACTATCTCCCCTTATACTTCCAGATCCTCGGCGCATCTGCGACGAAAGCGGGAGTAGAGTAAGGATACTGCGATTCTGACCCACTTTTCCATACCTGACCTCCGATCTAGGATGCTGCCTTTCTCCCTTGGATGTTCGGTCACTTCGGCACTAGGAGGAATGCTAGTGTCTCGTACCGGACAGTATCGCCCCACCATGTGGGTTGCGTATGCTGTCTTCGCTGTCGGACTAGGTCTCATGTTCATGCTGGATGGCACTTCCTCAACGTGGGTCCCAGTGACCATATGACATTTCATTCGCTCACAGCATTGCAGGGCAGAGAAGGTCGTTTTCCCTTTGATTGCGGCTCTAGGGCTTGGTTGTCTGTTCCAAGTACGTTGTGTATCAACCATCAGTTCACGTCTTTTGTTAACGCCGCACTTTAGGTACCCTTGATTGGCCTTCAAGCCGCCATGCCCATAAAAGATATGGCGACGAGCACATCCACATTTGGCTTCATCAGGTATACGGCGCCCCAATACAGTGAATTTAGTCAACCTCATGGTCCTTCTATTTACGTAGAACTATCGGAGGAACCGTGGGTGTCTCGGTAGGACAGGCCATTTTCGCAAGCGTATGTCTCCTGAACGATTGTATAATCCACTTCTGCCTAATCCTCGTTCCAACAGTCCGTCGGAAAGAAGATCGCCAACATTCCAAATCTCCCATTCGATACATCGCCAGGGGCGCTGAGTGAGAGTGTCCGTGAGCTTAAACATATATCCGTATGTGATCCTTTCGACAGTTTTTGGGGCGCGTCATCTCTGACCCTTGACTCGTAGGACCCCACGCAGCGAGCGGCAGTTATTGAGGCCTATGCGCGATCCATCAGTACGATCTGGTTGGTAATGACGCCCATAATTGGCGCGAGTTTTGTGATGGGTACTTTACCGCCATATAATGACTTCAAGCTGACGCTTACAATTTAACGTGTAGTGCTGTTCATCCGCAAGTACTCCCTGAAACGCACGGTGATCCGGCATGGGGAGCCAGAAAAACCCGAACAGATGACTGATCCTGAAAAAGGCGCTGTGGACGCGGGCGTCGATTATCAACCGCCCAGAGTATCTGCATCTGCCATTGATGATGACGATAAAACGGTGAGGGAGAAGCGCTCGCTTGAAAAGGAGCCATTAGAAGAAGAACGCGAAAATGCAAGTCAGCGACCTACGACAAGCTCTTCTCAGGGCGCTGGGTCGTAGTACGATATTATATACTCTACGCGATTATTTCTTAGATTCATACTTAGAGCCGATCATATGATATTTACCATTCTATGCTTTTGAATATACATATACGCCCATACGCCTACCGTTTAGAGAGGCTGACTTTATTGAGAACCCCCCCCCATCGTCATGTTTTTTTGCACGAACCTCGCTGGTATGTCCCGGCCTTCACCGCCGCAGACCGCCGCGCCGGCGGATTAAGTAGGTTAACAGAAAGTCTTTTTTGGTTTCGAGGCCCGGTGTCTTTGGATATATCTAACGCTAGTGCATATCAATCAAGGGGAAAATAGTACGGTTATGGCATTCTTTGCGGCAGATTGAGAGTGCCGAGATTACGACATCCGCCACAATTCTGGTGCACGACGGCCCCACAGGATGTGTACCAACCTCGTGGTCGACCTTTGGGAGGACCGATGATGCGTGCTGTACGAGGGTGCCCCTTGTGCATAATTGCTGGCGGGACATTGATCTTCGCGCATCGTCTTCCTTCATATTAGACTTCAGCTTAGACAGATTCCACCTCCCGACGCCCCATATCAGGCCACCGGCCGATACTAATCCCCCTTTCCCGAATGAAAAAGAACAAGGTTCGTTGACTAACCCCGAGTTAGCCCAACGAAGGGGGGTTTGAGTTTCTTAATAGAATAAGCCGTTTATAGATGCGCATTGGCCTCCTGGATTCTTGATACGTCAAAGCAGGTCAAAGCAGATACCGGCCACTGGTCAAGTGTCACTGATATCAGGGCCTGCGGGGGTAAGTCGTCAAGAGAGAAGGAGGGAGTTGGGTCACTTGACTGGTGGAGGATCGCCTGCAAAGAGTGAGTTTATCCCAGGCCGTGCGAAGCCTGTCAAGAATACTTAGCAGAGTTCAGTCATCCCCGTAGGAAACAGCTCAGGCCGCCAAACAATTGGAAGGGACCTGGAATTGATCTGGCCACACGATGTCCATTTGGGCCCTGGATGATGGTTGATGAAAAGTTTGACAGGAGCCACAGATATGTATCGCAGAAGCCTTCGATATGTGTTGGTTTTGGGAGAGCTGAGGCGTTAAGAGACGAAGTGGCTGTACAATTGGTTGGTCCAGTACAGGATTATAGTGGATGGCAAGAGGCCAGAAGAAACGCTGCCGGAGAGACAAGAGCTGGCCGTCGAAGTGTACAGCCAACAAGGGGGCTCAAGCAGTGCGAGCTTAGTTTTAGCAAGATAATTGATACAAACCACGAGACGACTGAGGAGTAGAAAACAGCGATTTGGGAAGAGAATAGCAGGATAACAAAGATCTTGCTTGTGGAAGTCGAGAAGAAGAGAGAAGAGAGAGGTCAAAAAGGATCCACGTGCAGATTTCTTAAACCTGGCCGTCCCCATCCACCGCTCTCATTCCTCCCACATCACCGTCCGTTTTTATCTGCTTTCTTCACCATGCCCTCAGAACACAATGCTGGTTTCATCGACCAGCTAATTCCCGACCACCTTCCCCAGTCAAAGGTCTGCGCTTCTTGTCATTCCAACCTCGTCGACAGCAATCCCTCCGTTCTTTTGCCCGACGCCGATGCTCTTGTATGCACAGGCTGTAGAGAGCGCGTTCGACCTTCCGGCCTCTTGGACTCTCGGATCTTTTGCGTCGACATACCATCGAATTTCTCACAATCAGCCTTGCATGTGGGGGAAGGCACATTCCAAAACACGAGGCCCACCACGAAACCTCACCTATTCGATGACCAGATGGTGGTTGACGTTCCTGTAACGACCAGCCGCTCATGCCTCAGTAATTTGATCACGACCCCGACCCATGCGAAGAAACCCATACAATTAACGATTCAGTGTAACACCACCACCACTACCAATAATATATCCAGCGCACCTCAGCATCAGACTTACGCCCGGCCCTCTGTCACTACGAATAGTGCACCACGCCAGCAGGCTCAGATCCCACATTTTCCTCACCCCCTTACAGACATTACGCGATTGCGAGTACGGTCACACGGTAGCGAATGTCTATATCCTGGAGCCACCTTCAGGGGGATTCAGAAGAGCGGTCGCAACAATTATGAGGTGGACGTTACTATTGTGGTATGCCTCCTCATCCCAGTTTTCCGAGTGTTACACCCCTGACATTGAGCAGGACGTTAACTTCCCATCATCCTATCTATGCGGGTACTTGCGTATACGCGGCCTTACAGATGATCACCCCGACCTTACCACCTACTTTGATGCTGAAATCATCGGCCCGCGGTATGGCTTCCTGACCCGAAATTGGGGTGCGACAGAGCAAGAGGACCTGGTACACTGGGCTCGCTTCCCCGCTTTTCATGATATCAAGGATGAGCTCAAAAGGCCACATATGAAGCTTGCAGATCGGGATCGTAGCATAGTGTTCATGAGGTGGAAGGAGAGGTTTCTCGTTCCGGATCATCGAGTAGCAGAGATTAATGGCGCGAGCTTTGCAGGTCAGCACATCACCTTTTGTCCCTCGTTTTCTAGGGCCACACAGCATCTGCATCAGTGTACAGCATTTCTAATATGCGTCTTCTATAGGTTTCTACTACATATGTGTTGACTTCAACCCCCCTACTCCACGGTCCTCCAGTGCACGCTCGACGCCATTGCAGGTCCCACTTTCTCCGGAGGTCGAGGAGAAGACATTCTTTGAAGCCATGACTAAGTCCGAGGCACCTCGACAGCCGCGTCGCGATTCGATCACTCAACGTCCGAAAGGACGGCTTCCGTCACTCGCTTCACGGTCGAGCCCACCTGTGGCGAAAATGACTGGGTTCTATTATCACAGGAACTCTGAGCCGTAAGTCTGGATGCACTACTGAGTCTCGAACCTGACTTCAATACCCTACATCCCAGATACCAGCAGTTAACTCTACACCACGACCCGCAACACATAGGCTCAAGCTTTGAGTTGCGATAATACTGTATGCATCTTTGTAATACGTCGATATGACTGTATAAGATCATAGTCCAGGTCTGTGTTTCTACGTACCACTGCACGCGGCGACACCCACCTTCGACTTGTAATCCTGCTGTATCTTTTGGCAGCGCTAGTACTTATCACCCTTTTTCCTTTGCTCTGTACAATCCGTGATATCCCCTACCTTCGCCTTCCAAATGTACAAGTCATCATGTATACTGGCGTTTCTCCGCTCGTTCAGTGGACGCCGATACCCATGCTGATATATAGTGATATCATATGAATATCTGGCAAGGGCACTTGACCTCTTCTCGTGCCACTTTTGGTTTGTGTCTTGACACTTCCCCACGAACTTGCTGCGAATTGCACCCAGAGAGCCCATGTGTTTACTGGATGACAAGAGGGAACATGACAGTACTTATAAAAGAGGAGGCGTCCAACGCCCTTTACACTTGGCGGCATCAAGTTGAAACCGGCCCTGCATATTCGTTCCTTGCCCTTTCACCATGGCCTCACCTGACAGGAAGGGGACGCCTCGTGTTATAATCGTTGGTGCTGGGTATGTCGAGTTTTCTCTCGGCGTGCGGTTTATGGTGCTCATCATTCATGTTTTATGCCCAGTCTCGCGGGCATTTCAACAGCCATTCAGCTGAAGAAACAGCTCGGCTTCGAGAACTTCACGGTATTTTGAGTCATTAATGCCGAAGTTCAATGCATTTTAAACGGAACCAAAGATTTACGAGAAAGCGGACGCAGTGGGCGGGACGTGGAGGGTGCGTTTGCTTTGCCTTTCGTAAATAAGGGGATTTTGTTGATGCAGCGCACTTTAGGACAATACTTATCCCGTAATGTCAACGTTTATGAATGCTAACCTGCAGTAAACTTATATCAACGCGTCCTCTTGTCAGGGGTGTGGTTCTGATGTGCCCGGACACTGGTATAGCCTCTCGACTGACCTCAATCCCAACTGGTCGAGCTATTTTGTTAACCAGCCCGAGATCCGCGCCTATTGGGAGGAACTCTTCTACAAGTACGACTTCCTGTCGCATACGAAGCTTGGACACAGGGTTGTATCAGCAGAGTGGGACTCCGATGCCCAACTGTATAGGGTGGTCGTGAAAGAGACCTCGACGGGAAAGAAGACGGAGACGGAGGCGGAGATCATGATCTACGCCATCGGCGGGTTCATGAGCCCCTTGTTCCCCAAGGATATTACGGGCGTGGGGAAATTCCGCGGGCTGGCGTGGCATTCTGCACGGTGGAGACATGATGTAGATTTGAAAGGAAAACGCGTTGGTGTCATCGGGAATGGGTGTTCCGCGTGAGTTTTCTTGCCAGTATGTCAAAGATTGCGCTCATTCTAGTTTGGTTCATAAAGCGCGCAATTTGTTCCCATAATATCTGCAGACCCATCCACCCAGGTTATCAATTTCTGCAGGACACCCCAGTGGTACGCTCCCCGGGTCAGTATTTTGTTTGAGCCTGTAAATGTTTAAGTAACTCAACACGGCACACAGGGAAATTTCAAGTACCCAAGGTGGCTTCAATGGATTTTTGGTCACGTACCATTGGTGATGCGATGGTATAGGAATTGGATTATGGCCAGAGTTTGTTGTTTACACCTTCCCCGTTGACGTTCATCTAATAATGAGCCTATAGTCAGACATCATGTTTTTAATATTTCGGAAAGATAATCGCCTTCTGGTGGCAATAGCACAACGGGTTCGTTTATCGAAGTTTCTATCTTAGGCATCATCGAGCAGGACTGATGTAAAATGCAAGGTTTTGAGCCGTTACATAAAGCAGATGGCCCCCAAAGATCAAGTAGCACAGCTTACGCCCAGTTATGGTACGCTTTCTTTTTGTTTTGCATCCTTTACGACTAGATCCTGACGCGACGAAAAGCTCCAGGTTGTAAGCGAATCATCGTGGATCCAGGATACCTAGAGGCACTAAATAGACCCAACGTCACTCTTTCATGGGAGTCCATCAAGGGAGTTGTTGAGGATGGGGTTGAATTAAAGTCTGGCGAGATCGTTCCTCTGGACGTAATCATTTTCGGTACAGGCTATTCCCTGGTAAGCGGTACTATTCATAATATCGTATTTGGCCCTAACGCCTCCCAGGAACCCGTAGACTTGAGTGTCCGAGGAAGCAAGAAGACGACGATACACGAATATTTCAAAGAACAGGGAGGCGCAACAGCATACCTTGGTACCTGTATGCCAGGGTTTCCCAACTGTTTTACCCTCTTAGGTATGGAAATGCAGAACACATGCCCTCAGGTCTGACATTCATTTTTAGGTCCCAACGTTGCGTCTGGCCATGCCTCCGTTATCTTTAGCCAAGAATCCCAGGTGAGAATGTCGGAAAATCACAAACGCAGAACGTGTTTAACACGTGGTCGACAGATTGGACTGGCGATACAGCTGATCAAGCCTATAATCGACGGAAAAGCAAAGTCTTTCGAGGTCAGGGACGAGGCTACGGATAAATACAATACGTGGTTGCAGAAGCGTCTTGGGCGGTCTGTTTGGACCGATTGCAACTCGTATTATCAGGTGGGCGGCCAGAAGCAGACAAAGATCATTGCAACGTTCCCTGGGCCTGTCGGGTTGTTCTGGTGGCTTACTCGGCGAGCGCGGTGGAGCGACTTCATCGGTGTGGGTGCAGAAGCATGGGAGAAGCAGAGGGGGCGGGACACGTTAAAGAAGAGAGGTCTTCTGGTGGGGCTTCTGAGCTTGGCAGCTGGACTGGGATTACTGCTGGAGGGCCAGCGGGTAGTTGAGAGGATTCTATGGTTGGTAGTTGATTGAATGGACTTGGGTGTTTGTGTATTAGAATAAGTTGAGAGGATTCTGTACTTGTACTTCGGCTGAGGGTCTTTGTGTGTTGGCGGAGTTAACCGAAGAGGCTCGTTTCGTCGCTTTGTCGTCCTTCCACTCAACTAATAGGCCTCTCTGGCCCTAATCCTCTCATTAATCTTTTCTCGCTTTTCTTTCTCTCCTACTACTATCCATGTCCTCTCATCCTCATTCCTCCACTGCAAATCTCGTCGGCGTCCATTATCGTGTGGGCAAGAAAATCGGCGAGGGCTCGTTTGGCGTCATCTTCGAAGGTCTGTCTTTGCTGGCACCAGCCCATGCCATCCAATGCTCAGTATCTGCCGTAGGCACAAACCTTCTCAACTCACAGACCGTTGCCATCAAATTTGTGTGTCCCCAAGGCTGGCCGCACCCCTTGGACCATCATTAATCCCATTCGCAGGAACCCAGAAAGGCTGAAGCGCCTCAGCTACGAGACGAATGTCGTTCATACCGCATCTTGGCCGGTTGCAGTTCAGTTCATCACTCTATCTTTATCGTGCCTCTGTTCATCTCGCTGCAGCTGGAATACCGCAGATTTACCACTTCGGCCAGGAAGGGCTGCACAACATCCTTGTTATTGACCTGCTGGGACCGAGTTTAGAGGATCTTTTCGACATGTGTGGCCGAAAGTTCTCTATCAAGACCGTCTGCATGGCTGCAAGACAAATGGTAGCGAAGTCGCCTCCTGACCTTGCCGCGCTAAAATATCTTACATCAACAGCTTTCTCGCGTCCAAACTATCCATGAGAAAAACCTCATCTACCGCGACATCAAACCTGATAATTTCCTTATCGGCCGTCCTGGAACCAAGGGAGCCAATGGTCAGTCCTCAACGTCTGTCACTGCCACACTGCCCTGACCCCGAAAATTTTACGCAGTCGTGCACGTTGTGGATTTTGGTATGGCGAAACAATACCGTGACCCGAAGACGAAGCAGCATATCCCTTACAGAGAGCGCAAGAGTCTAAGCGGAACAGCACGGTACATGAGCATTAATACTCATTTGGGAAGAGGTATGCCTTGTGATGTGCCCATTTCACGACTTCCAGAACTCAGACTTGCTCTCAACAGAACAATCGCGGAGAGACGATTTGGAAGCTCTCGGCCATGTCTTCATGTATTTCCTACGCGGAAGCTTGCCATGGCAGGGCCTCAAAGCTGCAACCAACAAGCAGAAGTACGAGAAGATCGGAGAGAAAAAGCAAACTACTCCCATAAAGGAGTTGTGCGAAGGTTTCCCTGGTATGAATAACACCTCAGGGGCCACTCATTTTCCTAATATTTGTTTACTAGAGGAATTCGGGATCTACTTAAATTACGTGCGCAAACTGGGATTCGAAGAAACTCCTGACTACGACTTTCTACGAGAGCTGTTTGCGAAGGTCTTGAAGAGCAGTGGCGAGATTGAAGATGGCGTGTTTGATTGGAACACTTTGAACGGTGAGATACAATCGCTACACTTCCTGTGTAGTTGAACTCACAAACCCGCCAGGTGGAAAAGGTTGGGAAGCCTCAGTGGTATGTACTCTCTCCCCTCTTCATCAGGCAAGGTGTTGTTGACACTGGTCGTCACAGAGCGGATCAAGCCCAATGCTTTCGCAAATGCAAAATGCTGGTCTGGTGCAAGACCGGCGCAGGGACAACCGCGAATCGGACCGTCGGCGGTCTCAGGCAGGCAACGTTGTTCCTCCGTCACCTGCTCTTGTTCGACATGGTTCAAAGCAGCGCCGAGCCCCTGGTGCACTCACTCCTGGTGGTGCCTCGCCAGGCCAGTATACCCCCCTTTCAGCTGCAGCGCAGGTGAATGTACCAGTAGGGACAACACATCAACACCCATATGCCAATCCAAGCACTGGCGCATACGACTATAGTCGTGATGTCGCAGATGATGCTTATGGAGGCCAACAACAACCATACGGCCGCGCATCCCCTATGGTATCGACTATCGGTGCTGCCCCTCCTGCCATCAGCAACGTGCGTGCCAGAGCCGGAGAAGCTGGAGTGTCCCATGGCGATGGGTACAACGGGCAGCAGACTGAGGACGTGCACCCGAAACCGAGTTTCCTCAGGATACTCACATGCCGGTGTTGACGACCTTCTCTTTCTTGCATACATCACATCTTTCCCTTCTCTTGCATTGCTCTCTTGATTATCGTGCACTTTCATCATGTCCAGCCGTTCGGCATATGTCCTCACATCTTTCCTTACCTTCTATACCCTTAACTGACTCTTCCATAATTTTGTCTATCTCCTTGTCAATGGGCCCAAGTATTTGCATTCAGTGATACACGCATAAGTATGTATCAGAACAAGAAACGTTGCCTGGACAAGGGCGGGTGACGGGTGGAAACATCACGTGAGCCGGCCCGATGGCGCGGTGTCACGCCCGCTGGTAACGTTGCGGTTTCGGCCTGAGGTGCGACCGCGAACGCGGGTCCTCGTCTGTCCTCGTTCGCCTCCATAGCCTAGATAGACGACAATGCGACCTATTTTGCTCTCTTGTGCGTGACAGAACGGGGCTCTCTGGCGGACCGATCACTTCCACTTGGGGAAATCCGGCAACTCAGATTTTCGATCTTGTTTCTCGCTCTTCACAAGGTCGCCCCGCTCACCTGCCCCTCGTCCTCGCCACATAGTCTCACTCTTGGGCCTCGAACGCGACTCGACTCTGCGTTCGCTCTGAAGGACATGGTAGAACAAATATGGAGCAGCCTTTCGAGGCTTTTTCAAAGGTCTGCATTTCTCGCATCTCTCCCTCGGCTCTCAACTGTTCCCCCTTTCCCTCAGATCTTCCTCACGCGAAGAGATCCGACGCCATGAACGACGCGCGCCCTTACCAGCTCGCTGACCTCGTGTAGGTTTTAATCGCAAACGTGCTCGGCTTTATTGATCGGGTGTGCTGATGAGACAGAAACCTCCTACAGGCCGCTCAGTAGCAAAGAGCTCCGTGCCCTCGTCGACCTGCAGCCCGATCGGTGGCCGAAAACCGAACGCCTCAACTCCAAGACCGTCAAGAAAACATACTACGATGTTCTACTCGATCCCCGCAACTCTTTCACCACCAACATGCCCGAAGTCGGTGGCGCACTTTCAGACGATCTCGATCAATCTTTGCATGATGCACAGAGCACCTCCACTTCTGTACGCCACCTTAGGTTCTCAACGGGCATATACTGACACTTTCGATTTCGTAGCATGAAAGCAACCCTCCCACTCACGGCCTTCCTTTGACACTTCTCGACGGTTGTTTCTACAAGCGTGTAAGTCCACTACTTTACTTCCTTTTTCGAACTGATTTCCTCGACGCTTCCACCCTCAGACTCTCCAGCTCTACGTTGTCGATAATCGCATAGGGTCGAAGTCCTCGGCGACAATTGGAGCAGTGGTTGCTGACCGGATCGGCTGTGCTCCTGGAGAATGGCGAGTTGAGGCGAGACACGTTCTCGAAGAGCTGCAGAAAACTATCTCGCAGATATCGGGACCAGGTATGTACGTCGTGTATTTGTATTACGGCTCATTTCACATTGACGCCGACCGTCTCTCATTTTAGGGCCTGTCAAGGTCGGTGTGCCGGACATCGCCTTCCCGGAGTTCACGACATACTTTGTCGAAGCTTCTGTAAAGAAGCTGACGACTGCGTCTACAAGCCCGACACATCTTGTTGTGCCTGCAAACGAACAGGCTTCATTGACGCTCCGCGTCGAGTATGTACGTTTCTATTTTCTACATTCATTTAGTGCATGGCTGACCATTACCGCAGTCTCAGAGAACTACGGCGTTGAAGCTGATCTGCGCAGACATGCCCAGTGGTATGTGCTCTCCATCGTCGAAGCAACACCACGCCTTCGCCTTCTCTGACAGAATATCGCGCAGACGATGACGACGCACCCCAAGTACAGTTCCCCAAGGACTTTGTTCCCTTGACTGCTGCTCGTCAACGTGCACATGGCAGCTACACCCGCCGGGACTGCTCTCCCAGACCACAAAATTCCCCCTCCCAACCTGGAGGGCCACGTAATGCGGAGCTTCTTGTTGCTCTTACTGACCTCGTCGCACTTAGGCCTGGATACCAAATGTTCGACGAGTCCAGGCACACTGTTCTTCAAAATCCCGACATCGTGCCCATCTGGAAGTTCATTGCTGCGTTCTTGAAGGACTATTGCGACAAGGACATCAGCGAGATCTCAGACAGGGCACCGGTGAGTGCCAATATGTTCCAAATCGCTTTCAGACCAGCTTTCTTATGGTGTTTGACAGGGTAAACGAATAACAAAACGATTAATCTGTATTGCGCTTGGAATCGGTGAGACCTGCCTCAAACAGGCAGAGGATGGTGCTCGACTTGTGGGTTTATATGGAGCTGGAGGGAAGTGCGAGGCGGCCAAGGTCATTGAGGAGTTGGAGGCTCGACGCGATGCCCCGACAGGAATAGGCAAGATAAGGCTCCTGCGCTTTCTGCGTGATTGGGAGGCAGCCCATCCTATTCCCAAGGATATTTAGTTCAACCTCGTTTTACTCTTGTACTTGTAAGTCTTCAAGGACATTCACGGTGTATACTCGATTGAAAATGATAGTCTAAATTAATACAATGCAGCGTAGCATAAGACTATGAACAGAAAGTCTTCGAGCCTTCGAGGATCTCCGTCCGCAGCTCCTTGTCCTGTTTCTGGAG
This sequence comes from Tricholomella constricta, assembly GCA_013368375.1. Classification (NCBI taxonomy): domain Eukaryota; kingdom Fungi; phylum Basidiomycota; class Agaricomycetes; order Agaricales; family Lyophyllaceae; genus Tricholomella; species Tricholomella constricta. The sequence continues at coordinate 583,054 of JAACJP010000012.1, read as the reverse complement.
ACGGTCAATGAATGCGCGGGTAGTTCGTAGATACGGAATCGTGTGTGTAGGGATAGGATATTTTGTTTCAAGATACTGTAATGCAAGGTCAGGACGCCAGTTCGAGTTCTTGGACAGATCTTCGATGAGGCCGATGATTTTATTTCGCCGTGACATCTCGGTCCGTGCTGGTCCTTGGCTCCGCCAGCGGGCATCCCATCCTGCATTCAACTCGCTGATTGAAAGGTGTCCATCCATCCCAAACTTGTATTCGGACCAGATCTCCCTGACCGATGGATACACATTCTGGCCTTTGGGCGTCCAAAATGTGTAGCGAGGCAAAAACTCATTGCCTTGACTCCGCCGAGATGAGATGATCCATTCGAATTGATGCTTGGCCAAGCGGTCACGGCTGAATTTTGACTCCAGGTTGGCAATAAAGGCAAGCTGTGCATCGCGAGTCGTTGGGTCCTGGGATATGGGGAAAGTGCGAGCCGGATAGATGTTCTGCGAGGAGTCCGGGTCAACTGACAACTCGTCGGGCAAATCGTCGGGGTGGGGGTGTGGCGGCGGTGCGGATGGCACTATCAATGGCAGTGGAGGAGGAGTGAAGATTTCAGCTGGAGGTTGCGAGAGCGATGGTGTAGTAGTCGCCGCATGTGCCTTCTGCTTCGCCTTTCTCTGCTTCGGTACTTTCGATGTTGAGTCCAAGATCGTACCAAGTTGCTCTTCGATGTTCTGGAGCTTCGCAGAGAGGCGAGCATTGTCCTCGTGAATCTCGTTGCGAGTTTTCTCCTGTTGCAAGCAAGCTGTTGTCACCATGCCACGGAACGAGGCAGCAACAGCCTCTGGAAGATTCTTCAAGCGATGACAGGCCTCTTCCTCTGCACGGTGGATCACTGACGAGGCCGCCGCAGCAAATACACGGAACTCTGGTAAGCTGAAAGGAGCGTGTCGCCAGAGAGGGCAGTGGGGATATTTGATGGACAGGACTGCTGCATCTTGAAGGATCACCACACGAAGGAGCTTCAGAAGGTTGAGGAATGAATGGAGCGTTTTGTCCAGTGCAGCTTTCCCAAACGCGTGATTCCGACCTTCGAGAGCGGCGAGTTCAGGCTCAACCCAGGAAAACAGGGATTTACAAAGAGCTGTAGACGGCTCTAATCATCAGATGAATATTGTCAGCAATCAGTAAAATTAACTACACCGAGAAGCTCTGGGACGTACTTAGCTGATCTCGGGCAATAAAATAGGATTCTTGTTTTTTTCCGTTGAAGCCAGATGCAGCGAGCAACGCCTCGACTGGAAGAGCACGATCATACGATTTTCCGAAAGCATCGGAGCAATTCCATGCGCCGCCATGCTTAGTTTCATCTTTGTTAGCTCCATGTTCGCGAGTGTAGAGGGCGAAAAAAGCACGTCCGCCATGTGTGACCTTTGTGGTTTCGATGTTGTTCAGCTTCTTAATGGCAGTCATCCGTTTGTTGTGGTCTACGAGGGAAAATCATAAATTTACAGTGCCAGAGCAAGTGAAATCAAGGTTTCGTACTTTCGTAAGTCATCTCTTTTCCCTTCGCACCAGGAAACAAGAGGGTCGTATACCATTCACGATATCCAAACTCGCCCGCCTGAGGATGAGTAAAATCGGGCTCAAATCTTGGGACATCGGTCGTCACAAGGTGATATTGGCTAAAAAGATAAAACCCAAGCGCGCCAACAGCGCAGAGCTCGGGAGCGCGATGACGAAAGGTGCCCTGTTCATCAATGCGGCCTGTGGTGTTTGTTTTTCCCTCATTCGAGCGAAAAATGGCCGCCTGAGGAGCCACTGTAAGAAATAATAATAAAAAGCGGACCTTTTGGAAACTCACCATTACTCGTGTGTCGAGGCTAACATCAACCATTGGAACGAAGCGAAAGCCAAGGTCAGATAGGAGGAGACGACGCAGGTTGTCACCACGATATGCTGTTGAGGTAGACACCAGCAGCATGGCACGATCCCGCAGGCTAAGGTGGACTTGATGTATGGTCTTGTGCGATGACTGGAGGAGAGACACAGATGCTCTGCTGAGCTCGTCTTCGGTGTAGGTATCTAACAAGATACAGATAAATCGTTTACACTGCAAAAAGGAACAGCGGAGGAGCCAAATACCTGAGGTCACTCCTTTCGCTTTCAGGACCTGAGATTCGGCGAGACGTTCGGGTTCGGTGGCGTAGGCGCTCTTCTCGTATGTAGTGATCCGTTCATCATTTCGCAGTGGCTGTTGAGCTTCGGGATCGCTCTTGTAGCGTGGATCACTGCCCTTGTGGTGGTACCTGTAACTCTCGAGAGCACTGACACACTGTTTAATTGCATCAGGTCCTAGACGGGTGCCGGGGATGTCCTTCCCATCTGAAGTTTGCTGGTGCAACAGTCGAATGAGCGTGAGCGCAAGTTCGATAAGATATAGACGTTCATACTCACCTTTGGGCGTGTTGTTTCGTACTCCAAGAATGCCGCAACTTTCGTTGCGGTGATAGGATGTGCATCAATGACCTTCCAGAAAGGATTTGCTTGCACGCGCATTGCCTGGTCCTGTGCCATAAACTTCTGATAGCTTCTGACATGGCGCGGATACGCGTCACCGGTCCCCTTGTCGCAAATAATCCTATCTCGTGTCGCAAGTCTGTTTCGATGGGTTTCCAAGTCCATAACCGCGATGGAATCCCCAATCGTGAGATCGGTCACCTGCACACAAGACAATGCTGCCTTCGATTTATTGTCGTCTTCAGGATCCTGGAACGAGTAGAGTATCTCGTCGACATCAGTTACAGCTCGGGTGTTGTGGTTGCCAGTTTGTGGTTCGGGTGATGGATCTGCAGTATCTGATGCAGAAACAGAAAGACGTTGCCGTTTCAAGGCGAGCGGAGAAGGCGGGTGTCCTGCGATGACGTTGTGCCGGCGCTTTCGAGGTGTGGAAGGAGAGAGCATGGTCAACGGAACTTATGTACAGACACCAGAAGTCAGTGTTGAGGTAGAGCGCACAAATGAAGAGGCACTCACCTTACAAGCATTTCAAGGGTGGCCAGCTAATGTAATTGAACAATGGTACTACTTAATCGCGTGCTGGCCAATGGAAACAAGACCCGGTGCAAAAATTGGTAGATTCAGTAGAGACTTCAAACAACGGATAATATTGGAAGCTAGATTATACAGAGAGCAGTCGGACTAATAAACAAGAGAAATAGGCCAGTATTGAGGACCTTGAGGGAGAGCGGGCGGCACGTCGAGAGGTTAGCAAAAAAAGTAGACGCGACGATGAACAAGAGAACTGGCAATGGCCATATTATCTAATCTGATCTGGCCAGATTCAGTTACCTCGGCTAAGGATATTTCGACTGGTAACGTTACCTTCCTCAAGAACAATGTTACTGGCGGTCACCGGTAACGTTACCAGCGGCGATGCGAAGTTCATGATATACTCTATGTATCAGAACAAGAAACGTTGCCTGGACAAGGGCGGGTGACGGGTGGAAACATCACGTGAGCCGGCCCGATGGCGCGGTGTCACGCCCGCTGGTAACGTTGCGGTTTCGGCCTGAGGTGCGACCGCGAACGCGGGTCCTCGTCTGTCCTCGTTCGCCTCCATAGCCTAGATAGACGACAATGCGACCTATTTTGCTCTCTTGTGCGTGACAGAACGGGGCTCTCTGGCGGACCGATCACTTCCACTTGGGGAAATCCGGCAACTCAGATTTTCGATCTTGTTTCTCGCTCTTCACAAGGTCGCCCCGCTCACCTGCCCCTCGTCCTCGCCACATAGTCTCACTCTTGGGCCTCGAACGCGACTCGACTCTGCGTTCGCTCTGAAGGACATGGTAGAACAAATATGGAGCAGCCTTTCGAGGCTTTTTCAAAGGTCTGCATTTCTCGCATCTCTCCCTCGGCTCTCAACTGTTCCCCCTTTCCCTCAGATCTTCCTCACGCGAAGAGATCCGACGCCATGAACGACGCGCGCCCTTACCAGCTCGCTGACCTCGTGTAGGTTTTAATCGCAAACGTGCTCGGCTTTATTGATCGGGTGTGCTGATGAGACAGAAACCTCCTACAGGCCGCTCAGTAGCAAAGAGCTCCGTGCCCTCGTCGACCTGCAGCCCGATCGGTGGCCGAAAACCGAACGCCTCAACTCCAAGACCGTCAAGAAAACATACTACGATGTTCTACTCGATCCCCGCAACTCTTTCACCACCAACATGCCCGAAGTCGGTGGCGCACTTTCAGACGATCTCGATCAATCTTTGCATGATGCACAGAGCACCTCCACTTCTGTACGCCACCTTAGGTTCTCAACGGGCATATACTGACACTTTCGATTTCGTAGCATGAAAGCAACCCTCCCACTCACGGCCTTCCTTTGACACTTCTCGACGGTTGTTTCTACAAGCGTGTAAGTCCACTACTTTACTTCCTTTTTCGAACTGATTTCCTCGACGCTTCCACCCTCAGACTCTCCAGCTCTACGTTGTCGATAATCGCATAGGGTCGAAGTCCTCGGCGACAATTGGAGCAGTGGTTGCTGACCGGATCGGCTGTGCTCCTGGAGAATGGCGAGTTGAGGCGAGACACGTTCTCGAAGAGCTGCAGAAAACTATCTCGCAGATATCGGGACCAGGTATGTACGTCGTGTATTTGTATTACGGCTCATTTCACATTGACGCCGACCGTCTCTCATTTTAGGGCCTGTCAAGGTCGGTGTGCCGGACATCGCCTTCCCGGAGTTCACGACATACTTTGTCGAAGCTTCTGTAAAGAAGCTGACGACTGCGTCTACAAGCCCGACACATCTTGTTGTGCCTGCAAACGAACAGGCTTCATTGACGCTCCGCGTCGAGTATGTACGTTTCTATTTTCTACATTCATTTAGTGCATGGCTGACCATTACCGCAGTCTCAGAGAACTACGGCGTTGAAGCTGATCTGCGCAGACATGCCCAGTGGTATGTGCTCTCCATCGTCGAAGCAACACCACGCCTTCGCCTTCTCTGACAGAATATCGCGCAGACGATGACGACGCACCCCAAGTACAGTTCCCCAAGGACTTTGTTCCCTTGACTGCTGCTCGTCAACGTGCACATGGCAGCTACACCCGCCGGGACTGCTCTCCCAGACCACAAAATTCCCCCTCCCAACCTGGAGGGCCACGTAATGCGGAGCTTCTTGTTGCTCTTACTGACCTCGTCGCACTTAGGCCTGGATACCAAATGTTCGACGAGTCCAGGCACACTGTTCTTCAAAATCCCGACATCGTGCCCATCTGGAAGTTCATTGCTGCGTTCTTGAAGGACTATTGCGACAAGGACATCAGCGAGATCTCAGACAGGGCACCGGTGAGTGCCAATATGTTCCAAATCGCTTTCAGACCAGCTTTCTTATGGTGTTTGACAGGGTAAACGAATAACAAAACGATTAATCTGTATTGCGCTTGGAATCGGTGAGACCTGCCTCAAACAGGCAGAGGATGGTGCTCGACTTGTGGGTTTATATGGAGCTGGAGGGAAGTGCGAGGCGGCCAAGGTCATTGAGGAGTTGGAGGCTCGACGCGATGCCCCGACAGGAATAGGCAAGATAAGGCTCCTGCGCTTTCTGCGTGATTGGGAGGCAGCCCATCCTATTCCCAAGGATATTTAGTTCAACCTCGTTTTACTCTTGTACTTGTAAGTCTTCAAGGACATTCACGGTGTATACTCGATTGAAAATGATAGTCTAAATTAATACAATGCAGCGTAGCATAAGACTATGAACAGAAAGTCTTCGAGCCTTCGAGGATCTCCGTCCGCAGCTCCTTGTCCTGTTTCTGGAGACGGTCAATGAATGCGCGGGTAGTTCGTAGATACGGAATCGTGTGTGTAGGGATAGGATATTTTGTTTCAAGATACTGTAATGCAAGGTCAGGACGCCAGTTCGAGTTCTTGGACAGATCTTCGATGAGGCCGATGATTTTATTTCGCCGTGACATCTCGGTCCGTGCTGGTCCTTGGCTCCGCCAGCGGGCATCCCATCCTGCATTCAACTCGCTGATTGAAAGGTGTCCATCCATCCCAAACTTGTATTCGGACCAGATCTCCCTGACCGATGGATACACATTCTGGCCTTTGGGCGTCCAAAATGTGTAGCGAGGCAAAAACTCATTGCCTTGACTCCGCCGAGATGAGATGATCCATTCGAATTGATGCTTGGCCAAGCGGTCACGGCTGAATTTTGACTCCAGGTTGGCAATAAAGGCAAGCTGTGCATCGCGAGTCGTTGGGTCCTGGGATATGGGGAAAGTGCGAGCCGGATAGATGTTCTGCGAGGAGTCCGGGTCAACTGACAACTCGTCGGGCAAATCGTCGGGGTGGGGGTGTGGCGGCGGTGCGGATGGCACTATCAATGGCAGTGGAGGAGGAGTGAAGATTTCAGCTGGAGGTTGCGAGAGCGATGGTGTAGTAGTCGCCGCATGTGCCTTCTGCTTCGCCTTTCTCTGCTTCGGTACTTTCGATGTTGAGTCCAAGATCGTACCAAGTTGCTCTTCGATGTTCTGGAGCTTCGCAGAGAGGCGAGCATTGTCCTCGTGAATCTCGTTGCGAGTTTTCTCCTGTTGCAAGCAAGCTGTTGTCACCATGCCACGGAACGAGGCAGCAACAGCCTCTGGAAGATTCTTCAAGCGATGACAGGCCTCTTCCTCTGCACGGTGGATCACTGACGAGGCCGCCGCAGCAAATACACGGAACTCTGGTAAGCTGAAAGGAGCGTGTCGCCAGAGAGGGCAGTGGGGATATTTGATGGACAGGACTGCTGCATCTTGAAGGATCACCACACGAAGGAGCTTCAGAAGGTTGAGGAATGAATGGAGCGTTTTGTCCAGTGCAGCTTTCCCAAACGCGTGATTCCGACCTTCGAGAGCGGCGAGTTCAGGCTCAACCCAGGAAAACAGGGATTTACAAAGAGCTGTAGACGGCTCTAATCATCAGATGAATATTGTCAGCAATCAGTAAAATTAACTACACCGAGAAGCTCTGGGACGTACTTAGCTGATCTCGGGCAATAAAATAGGATTCTTGTTTTTTTCCGTTGAAGCCAGATGCAGCGAGCAACGCCTCGACTGGAAGAGCACGATCATACGATTTTCCGAAAGCATCGGAGCAATTCCATGCGCCGCCATGCTTAGTTTCATCTTTGTTAGCTCCATGTTCGCGAGTGTAGAGGGCGAAAAAAGCACGTCCGCCATGTGTGACCTTTGTGGTTTCGATGTTGTTCAGCTTCTTAATGGCAGTCATCCGTTTGTTGTGGTCTACGAGGGAAAATCATAAATTTACAGTGCCAGAGCAAGTGAAATCAAGGTTTCGTACTTTCGTAAGTCATCTCTTTTCCCTTCGCACCAGGAAACAAGAGGGTCGTATACCATTCACGATATCCAAACTCGCCCGCCTGAGGATGAGTAAAATCGGGCTCAAATCTTGGGACATCGGTCGTCACAAGGTGATATTGGCTAAAAAGATAAAACCCAAGCGCGCCAACAGCGCAGAGCTCGGGAGCGCGATGACGAAAGGTGCCCTGTTCATCAATGCGGCCTGTGGTGTTTGTTTTTCCCTCATTCGAGCGAAAAATGGCCGCCTGAGGAGCCACTGTAAGAAATAATAATAAAAAGCGGACCTTTTGGAAACTCACCATTACTCGTGTGTCGAGGCTAACATCAACCATTGGAACGAAGCGAAAGCCAAGGTCAGATAGGAGGAGACGACGCAGGTTGTCACCACGATATGCTGTTGAGGTAGACACCAGCAGCATGGCACGATCCCGCAGGCTAAGGTGGACTTGATGTATGGTCTTGTGCGATGACTGGAGGAGAGACACAGATGCTCTGCTGAGCTCGTCTTCGGTGTAGGTATCTAACAAGATACAGATAAATCGTTTACACTGCAAAAAGGAACAGCGGAGGAGCCAAATACCTGAGGTCACTCCTTTCGCTTTCAGGACCTGAGATTCGGCGAGACGTTCGGGTTCGGTGGCGTAGGCGCTCTTCTCGTATGTAGTGATCCGTTCATCATTTCGCAGTGGCTGTTGAGCTTCGGGATCGCTCTTGTAGCGTGGATCACTGCCCTTGTGGTGGTACCTGTAACTCTCGAGAGCACTGACACACTGTTTAATTGCATCAGGTCCTAGACGGGTGCCGGGGATGTCCTTCCCATCTGAAGTTTGCTGGTGCAACAGTCGAATGAGCGTGAGCGCAAGTTCGATAAGATATAGACGTTCATACTCACCTTTGGGCGTGTTGTTTCGTACTCCAAGAATGCCGCAACTTTCGTTGCGGTGATAGGATGTGCATCAATGACCTTCCAGAAAGGATTTGCTTGCACGCGCATTGCCTGGTCCTGTGCCATAAACTTCTGATAGCTTCTGACATGGCGCGGATACGCGTCACCGGTCCCCTTGTCGCAAATAATCCTATCTCGTGTCGCAAGTCTGTTTCGATGGGTTTCCAAGTCCATAACCGCGATGGAATCCCCAATCGTGAGATCGGTCACCTGCACACAAGACAATGCTGCCTTCGATTTATTGTCGTCTTCAGGATCCTGGAACGAGTAGAGTATCTCGTCGACATCAGTTACAGCTCGGGTGTTGTGGTTGCCAGTTTGTGGTTCGGGTGATGGATCTGCAGTATCTGATGCAGAAACAGAAAGACGTTGCCGTTTCAAGGCGAGCGGAGAAGGCGGGTGTCCTGCGATGACGTTGTGCCGGCGCTTTCGAGGTGTGGAAGGAGAGAGCATGGTCAACGGAACTTATGTACAGACACCAGAAGTCAGTGTTGAGGTAGAGCGCACAAATGAAGAGGCACTCACCTTACAAGCATTTCAAGGGTGGCCAGCTAATGTAATTGAACAATGGTACTACTTAATCGCGTGCTGGCCAATGGAAACAAGACCCGGTGCAAAAATTGGTAGATTCAGTAGAGACTTCAAACAACGGATAATATTGGAAGCTAGATTATACAGAGAGCAGTCGGACTAATAAACAAGAGAAATAGGCCAGTATTGAGGACCTTGAGGGAGAGCGGGCGGCACGTCGAGAGGTTAGCAAAAAAAGTAGACGCGACGATGAACAAGAGAACTGGCAATGGCCATATTATCTAATCTGATCTGGCCAGATTCAGTTACCTCGGCTAAGGATATTTCGACTGGTAACGTTACCTTCCTCAAGAACAATGTTACTGGCGGTCACCGGTAACGTTACCAGCGGCGATGCGAAGTTCATGATATACTCTATGTATCAGAACAAGAAACGTTGCCCGGACAAGGGCGGGTGACGGGTGGAAACATCACGTGAGCCGGCCCGATGGCGCGGTGTCACGCCCGCTGGTAACGTTGCGGTTTCGGCCTGAGGTGCGACCGCGAACGCGGGTCCTCGTCTGTCCTCGTTCGCCTCCATAGCCTAGATAGACGACAATGCGACCTATTTTGCTCTCTTGTGCGTGACAGAACGGGGCTCTCTGGCGGACCGATCACTTCCACTTGGGGAAATCCGGCAACTCAGATTTTCGATCTTGTTTCTCGCTCTTCACAAGGTCGCCCCGCTCACCTGCCCCTCGTCCTCGCCACATAGTCTCACTCTTGGGCCTCGAACGCGACTCGACTCTGCGTTCGCTCTGAAGGACATGGTAGAACAAATATGGAGCAGCCTTTCGAGGCTTTTTCAAAGGTCTGCATTTCTCGCATCTCTCCCTCGGCTCTCAACTGTTCCCCCTTTCCCTCAGATCTTCCTCACGCGAAGAGATCCGACGCCATGAACGACGCGCGCCCTTACCAGCTCGCTGACCTCGTGTAGGTTTTAATCGCAAACGTGCTCGGCTTTATTGATCGGGTGTGCTGATGAGACAGAAACCTCCTACAGGCCGCTCAGTAGCAAAGAGCTCCGTGCCCTCGTCGACCTGCAGCCCGATCGGTGGCCGAAAACCGAACGCCTCAACTCCAAGACCGTCAAGAAAACATACTACGATGTTCTACTCGATCCCCGCAACTCTTTCACCACCAACATGCCCGAAGTCGGTGGCGCACTTTCAGACGATCTCGATCAATCTTTGCATGATGCACAGAGCACCTCCACTTCTGTACGCCACCTTAGGTTCTCAACGGGCATATACTGACACTTTCGATTTCGTAGCATGAAAGCAACCCTCCCACTCACGGCCTTCCTTCGACACTTCTCGACGGTTGTTTCTACAAGCGTGTAAGTCCACTACTTTACTTCCTTTTTCGAACTGATTTCCTCGACGCTTCCACCCTCAGACTCTCCAGCTCTACGTTGTCGATAATCGCATAGGGTCGAAGTCCTCGGCGACAATTGGAGCAGTGGTTGCTGACCGGATCGGCTGTGCTCCTGGAGAATGGCGAGTTGAGGCGAGACACGTTCTCGAAGAGCTGCAGAAAACTATCTCGCAGATATCGGGACCAGGTATGTACGTTGTGTATTTGTATTACGGCTCATTTCACATTGACGCCGACCGTCTCTCATTTTAGGGCCTGTCAAGGTCGGTGTGCCGGACATCGCCTTCCCGGAGTTCACGACATACTTTGTCGAAGCTTCTGTAAAGAAGCTGACGACTGCGTCTACAAGCCCGACACATCTTGTTGTGCCTGCAAACGAACAGGCTTCATTGACGCTCCGCGTCGAGTATGTACGTTTTTATTTTCTACATTCATTTAGTGCATGGCTGACCATTACCGCAGTCTCAGAGAACTACGGCGTTGAAGCTGATCTGCGCAGACATGCCCAGTGGTATGTGCTCTCCATCGTCGAAGCAACACCACGCCTTCGCCTTCTCTGACAGAATATCGCGCAGACGATGACGACGCACCCCAAGTACAGTTCCCCAAGGACTTTGTTCCCTTGACTGCTGCTCGTCAACGTGCACATGGCAGCTACACCCGCCGGGACTGCTCTCCCAGACCACAAAATTCCCCCTCCCAACCTGGAGGGCCACGTAATGCGGAGCTTCTTGTTGCTCTTACTGACCTCGTCGCACTTAGGCCTGGATACCAAATGTTCGACGAGTCCAGGCACACTGTTCTTCAAAATCCCGACATCGTGCCCATCTGGAAGTTCATTGCTGCGTTCTTGAAGGACTATTGCGACAAGGACATCAGCGAGATCTCAGACAGGGCACCGGTGAGTGCCAATATGTTCCAAATCGCTTTCAGACCAGCTTTCTTATGGTGTTTGACAGGGTAAACGAATAACAAAACGATTAATCTGTATTGCGCTTGGAATCGGTGAGACCTGCCTCAAACAGGCAGAGGATGGTGCTCGACTTGTGGGTTTATATGGAGCTGGAGGGAAGTGCGAGGCGGCCAAGGTCATTGAGGAGTTGGAGGCTCGACGCGATGCCCCGACAGGAATAGGCAAGATAAGGCTCCTGCGCTTTCTGCGTGATTGGGAGGCAGCCCATCCTATTCCCAAGGATATTTAGTTCAACCTCGTTTTACTCTTGTACTTGTAAGTCTTCAAGGACATTCACGGTGTATACTCGATTGAAAATGATAGTCTAAATTAATACAATGCAGCGTAGCATAAGACTATGAACAGAAAGTCTTCGAGCCTTCGAGGATCTCCGTCCGCAGCTCCTTGTCCTGTTTCTGGAGACGGTCAATGAATGCGCGGGTAGTTCGTAGATACGGAATCGTGTGTGTAGGGATAGGATATTTTGTTTCAAGATACTGTAATGCAAGGTCAGGATGCCAGTTCGAGTTCTTGGACAGATCTTCGATGAGGCCGATGATTTTATTTCGCCGTGACATCTCGGTCCGTGCTGGTCCTTGGCTCCGCCAGCGGGCATCCCATCCTGCATTCAACTCGCTGATTGAAAGGTGTCCATCCATCCCAAACTTGTATTCGGACCAGATCTCCCTGACCGATGGATACACATTCTGGCCTTTGGGCGTCCAAAATGTGTAGCGAGGCAAAAACTCATTGCCTTGACTCCGCCGAGATGAGATGATCCATTCGAATTGATGCTTGGCCAAGCGGTCACGGCTGAATTTTGACTCCAGGTTGGCAATAAAGGCAAGCTGTGCATCGCGAGTCGTTGGGTCCTGGGATATGGGGAAAGTGCGAGCCGGATAGATGTTCTGCGAGGAGTCCGGGTCAACTGACAACTCGTCGGGCAAATCGTCGGGGTGGGGGTGTGGCGGCGGTGCGGATGGCACTATCAATGGCAGTGGAGGAGGAGTGAAGATTTCAGCTGGAGGTTGCGAGAGCGATGGTGTAGTAGTCGCCGCATGTGCCTTCTGCTTCGCCTTTCTCTGCTTCGGTACTTTCGATGTTGAGTCCAAGATCGTACCAAGTTGCTCTTCGATGTTCTGGAGCTTCGCAGAGAGGCGAGCATTGTCCTCGTGAATCTCGTTGCGAGTTTTCTCCTGTTGCAAGCAAGCTGTTGTCACCATGCCACGGAACGAGGCAGCAACAGCCTCTGGAAGATTCTTCAAGCGATGACAGGCCTCTTCCTCTGCACGGTGGATCACTGACGAGGCCGCCGCAGCAAATACACGGAACTCTGGTAAGCTGAAAGGAGCGTGTCGCCAGAGAGGGCAGTGGGGATATTTGATGGACAGGACTGCTGCATCTTGAAGGATCACCACACGAAGGAGCTTCAGAAGGTTGAGGAATGAATGGAGCGTTTTGTCCAGTGCAGCTTTCCCAAACGCGTGATTCCGACCTTCGAGAGCGGCGAGTTCAGGCTCAACCCAGGAAAACAGGGATTTACAAAGAGCTGTAGACGGCTCTAATCATCAGATGAATATTGTCAGCAATCAGTAAAATTAACTACACCGAGAAGCTCTGGGACGTACTTAGCTGATCTCGGGCAATAAAATAGGATTCTTGTTTTTTTCCGTTGAAGCCAGATGCAGCGAGCAACGCCTCGACTGGAAGAGCACGATCATACGATTTTCCGAAAGCATCGGAGCAATTCCATGCGCCGCCATGCTTAGTTTCATCTTTGTTAGCTCCATGTTCGCGAGTGTAGAGGGCGAAAAAAGCACGTCCGCCATGTGTGACCTTTGTGGTTTCGATGTTGTTCAGCTTCTTAATGGCAGTCATCCGTTTGTTGTGGTCTACGAGGGAAAATCATAAATTTACAGTGCCAGAGCAAGTGAAATCAAGGTTTCGTACTTTCGTAAGTCATCTCTTTTCCCTTCGCACCAGGAAACAAGAGGGTCGTATACCATTCACGATATCCAAACTCGCCCGCCTGAGGATGAGTAAAATCGGGCTCAAATCTTGGGACGTCGGTCGTCACAAGGTGATATTGGCTAAAAAGATAAAACCCAAGCGCGCCAACAGCGCAGAGCTCGGGAGCGCGATGACGAAAGGTGCCCTGTTCATCAATGCGGCCTGTGGTGTTTGTTTTTCCCTCATTCGAGCGAAAAATGGCCGCCTGAGGAGCCACTGTAAGAAATAATAATAAAAAGCGGACCTTTTGGAAACTCACCATTACTCGTGTGTCGAGGCTAACATCAACCATTGGAACGAAGCGAAAGCCAAGGTCAGATAGGAGGAGACGACGCAGGTTGTCACCACGATATGCTGTTGAGGTAGACACCAGCAGCATGGCACGATCCCGCAGGCTAAGGTGGACTTGATGTATGGTCTTGTGCGATGACTGGAGGAGAGACATAGATGCTCTGCTGAGCTCGTCTTCGGTGTAGGTATCTAACAAGATACAGATAAATCGTTTACACTGCAAAAAGGAACAGCGGAGGAGCCAAATACCTGAGGTCACTCCTTTCGCTTTCAGGACCTGAGATTCGGCGAGACGTTCGGGTTCGGTGGCGTAGGCGCTCTTCTCGTATGTAGTGATCCGTTCATCATTTCGCAGTGGCTGTTGAGCTTCGGGATCGCTCTTGTAGCGTGGATCACTGCCCTTGTGGTGGTACCTGTAACTCTCGAGAGCACTGACACACTGTTTAATTGCATCAGGTCCTAGACGGGTGCCGGGGATGTCCTTCCCATCTGAAGTTTGCTGGTGCAACAGTCGAATGAGCGTGAGCGCAAGTTCGATAAGATATAGACGTTCATACTCACCTTTGGGCGTGTTGTTTCGTACTCCAAGAATGCCGCAACTTTCGTTGCGGTGATAGGATGTGCATCAATGACCTTCCAGAAAGGATTTGCTTGCACGCGCATTGCCTGGTCCTGTGCCATAAACTTCTGATAGCTTCTGACATGGCGCGGATACGCGTCACCGGTCCCCTTGTCGCAAATAATCCTATCTCGTGTCGCAAGTCTGTTTCGATGGGTTTCCAAGTCCATAACCGCGATGGAATCCCCAATCGTGAGATCGGTCACCTGCACACAAGACAATGCTGCCTTCGATTTATTGTCGTCTTCAGGATCCTGGAACGAGTAGAGTATCTCGTCGACATCAGTTACAGCTCGGGTGTTGTGGTTGCCAGTTTGTGGTTCGGGTGATGGATCTGCAGTATCTGATGCAGAAACAGAAAGACGTTGCCGTTTCAAGGCGAGCGGAGAAGGCGGGTGTCCTGCGATGACGTTGTGCCGGCGCTTTCGAGGTGTGGAAGGAGAGAGCATGGTCAACGGAACTTATGTACAGACACCAGAAGTCAGTGTTGAGGTAGAGCGCACAAATGAAGAGGCACTCACCTTACAAGCATTTCAAGGGTGGCCAGCTAATGTAATTGAACAATGGTACTACTTAATCGCGTGCTGGCCAATGGAAACAAGACCCGGTGCAAAAATTGGTAGATTCAGTAGAGACTTCAAACAACGGATAATATTGGAAGCTAGATTATACAGAGAGCAGTCGGACTAATAAACAAGAGAAATAGGCCAGTATTGAGGACCTTGAGGGAGAGCGGGCGGCACGTCGAGAGGTTAGCAAAAAAAGTAGACGCGACGATGAACAAGAGAACTGGCAATGGCCATATTATCTAATCTGATCTGGCCAGATTCAGTTACCTCGGCTAAGGATATTTCGACTGGTAACGTTACCTTCCTCAAGAACAATGTTACTGGCGGTCACCGGTAACGTTACCAGCGGCGATGCGAAGTTCATGATATACTCTATATATCTCGTGGTGGAAAAATGTTCACAATGACTGATTAAAGTTAATTTCCAACAACCTTCCATCCATTGTTGAGCAGCGCAAAACAGGACAATCGGAATGCCGAAAACAAATATCATAGATCACAACCAAGGATTAGCTGTAGGGTCGACTGAGGTGTTAATGATCAGAGAGCGAGCCGAGAGAAACACCGCAGTGACGTACTGTATGCCAATGATCGGGCATTCTCCGGCTCCGGAGGAGGCTTTCTGGGGACTGTATCGTTATGGGAAATCACAACGTCCTCTTGCTCGTAATCATCTTCCCAGTTCATGGCTGCAATGCAAATCAGATGACAAGTCTGACATGTTGCATATGAACATACACGGTTCAGAACGAACACCGAAGGGTGTCTGTGCACCAGATCGTCCGCCCCTAGCTTCGAGGTTCATGGCTGCGAGATCAATGATAAGATGTCCCTCACACTGCAGGATGGGACTCACATGACTCGGAACGAACGTCAAAAGGCAATTGATGAAGCGACGGTCCATCCATAGTGCTCAGGAGCATGGCTGCAAAAAAACATTAGATGAGGCCCAGAATTTGTCCGACGCCACGTACGTGAAAGACCTTCAACTGGTGTTTGTCCTCGAGTTCGTGCATCCCTAGGGCCCTCGGGCCTTCCTGTGTGTACTTCGTAGCCGGTAGGGATTGGTATCCGTTGTACAAGGGGTTGAAGCTGTGGGAGATTTTGGGAGATCGACTCCGACCGATTGACAGTGGGTGAAGGCGGTGGAGGCGGTCTGAACCCGGTGCCTTGAGACGTGAGGTCTCTATGCGCTGTTTCTCGGTGGAGGGAAATATTTCGCGAGGAGTCTCTCTCGTTGCTTAGAGTCGACGTAGGTGGCGGCACGGGGTCTCTCCGCGGCGAGGCCTGTGGCGCAAAGTCTCCGGGTGAAGGTTCCTTTTGCGGGGAATCTTTGCGCACTGAAGACTCTTTTCGTTGGTTAGTCACTGGGCTCCTGAGATCCAGCGTAAGCGTGGAACGGCTGGACGCCTCCTTGGGCCGCGATTCATTACTGAATTTTGAGCGACGAACGAAGTTTGACTTTATAATTTGATTTCTGTTTAAGCGCTTGTCTGTTGGTGGTCGGCTATACAGGCGATCATGTTTGTTAACCTGGTGCGTGGACGAGCGTCTTTCCGGAGCTGTTGCAGGAGAGAACCGGTGAGGCCTCGAACTCCCAATATCGGCGACATCCATATCACGTTCGTATATCACAGGATGGTCGCGTCTATCGTCACCATAGCTTTCCTGTCGCGGACGGGAATAGTAAGAATAACTTTGAGATTGAGAGGGTCTGGAACTGGGTCCAGCTTCAAGATAGACATAAGTGCGTATCAACTGCAGGTCAGATATAATCTCACCATCAGTGCGCGGGACTTCATAGCTCCTTTCCCAGTCAGAAATTCCCCAATGCCCCCGTTCCCAACGGGCTGGGGGCGATGGGGGGTAGGGCGCGTAGTAGCCATGCTCCGCCCTGGGGCTAGGTGGCATTGGATATGTCGGCTGGCGAAAAGCTAAGTGCTTTCACTCAAAACAAAAAATGACGAAATATACCTGTTCCACATACGAAGCCGGCATTTGAAACTGTATCACGACGCGTTGATTAGGAACATCAAGGTAACGAGATCGCGTCGATTCTCACCTGAGGCCAATGCGCATTTGCATGCTAGGAAACGTCAGAGACCTAGGATAACGCAACACTATTCAGGACTTACTGGAAGCGAGAAACTGGGCCCAGCCTGAAAATCACATGAGGCCCATGAATGATATAGCTTGGTAAGAGAAATAACATACAGTGCCCAACATGCGCGCCGCCATCGTGAGAACAAAATCCGAGAAAGCAGCGGTTTGAATGACAGGAAATTGTTGAACAGGGGTCGGAGGTGTTTGGCGCATGAGTTTCACTTCATCCGAGAGCTGGCTGACGACCTCACTTAGGCTTTTCAATTGATCGTGTAATACATCGGTTTTGGGCGTCGCAGATGGTTGAGTGTCAGGGTTGCCTGGGGCTGTATTGGTAGGGTTCACGCGCGTTGTGTCCACGGATCTATAATCGCCGGTTGGGGCACGATTGAAGGCGTGAGGCAATCCCTCCGACGCTGTGGATATTGGATACGCGGAAGAAGAGGAAGACGATTGGTATGAAGCACGGGCAGGCGACACTCGTCGAGCGGAGCGCGTAAATTTTTTGAAGCGGAGGTTGCGGAGGGTATTGGTGTAATCCAATGGACCTTGTTTCGAACTGCGCTCTATCGTGTTTTCGACCGGGCTTGATGACCGACTAGGGGCCGAGGAAAACACTTCAAGCCTGGAGTTCTTCGCTCCCTTAACGTTCTCGGAACCAGATGTTGTGATGTCTGATGTGACACCTGCGCCTTGTCTACGTTCGCTCATGGGAGTTTCCAAAGTGGTAGAACTTGGATCAGGACTGGGTATCAGTGCACTGTGTGTGGTCCTTCGAAGTTGCTTCCGTTTCGGTAATTGAGTTGATGAGGTTACGCTAGTAATTGCACAGTTCGCATGGAAGATCTCAGTGGAAATTGTAGTGGGGCTCCTTGTGGTCACGCTCGAGGCCTGCGCTTGAGCTTCGTCGATCGTGGCTGTCAAGGTCCCATTCGTATCTGTCTGCATGGCAATCATAAGAAACGCACTTCGACTTGGTCGACAGGCGGAATACCTGCATCACATCGGGGTCCTGCTCGGTGTCCGCCGCCTCGACATCTACAGTGCTCGATATTGTTGTCAGGGGCTCGTTACTGACCGACTATGCATTGTTGCGACAGTGAGGATAACGCGACGACTTTGCTCAAAGATAAATTACCTGAGTGCTCGTGATGCTCTCCTCTGAGGTATTGACGGACGCCGCGTCGGCAACCCTCGATGTCGATCTCGATGATTGTCTGGATATGTGAGCTGGGTCAGGTACGCCGATATAGTCCATAAGTATGCGCTTGCGCTTGCGTGAGGTTGGGATTGGGATTTCTGTAGTGGAAGATTCAGGGAGAGGGGTTTTCGATGTGGTCGTAGCGGAATTGGAAGGATAGCTTGCATGGGATTCCGATGGACGCTGTGACGTGCTAACGGCTAGGTCTGACGTAGAAACATTCTGTGACATATTTCCGTCCGTTTCCTCGTCCTTTAAGCAGAGCTGCGTCATTGTGCAAGTTCCGAGCATCATAGATTGTGCACGGACCTGGACTATTTGAGCGTAGGTGTCGTACCAACCCAAACTCATAAAATTAGAATTGACTGGTCTGCAGGTTGCATATTCCAATGCGAGGTAAACACGCTGCTGGCTGATATCCGGTTTGGTACCTTGTTTCTGGCTGTACAGAAAAGCATCTCGTCCCTCTTCAAACTTGCCTTTGGAAGTAAGGTGGTGATTGTGATGCTCTTCGTGGGAAGAGTCAGAAGAGTGAAGTAACAAGGCGTCGGCAGAATGGATGTTGTGCAACATTAGGATGTGCGTAAAGCATTTCGAATGATGGCACTTCTTGCAGGTCAGAGCCGAGGAGTAAAGGACTGTGTGACTCATCTCGCCTGCTATTGGGAATGAACAGACCTTTGTTTCTTTCTGGAAGACAGGTCTGGGTCAGTAAGAGGAAATGAAGCGATAGAATCTGGTACAACCTTCTCTTTGCGCATCTGATTGAGTTGACACGCTGCTCTGAATGTGCCCCTTGCAGAGCTGAGGGACCTGTGCAACAAGCGTCAGACCGTGAACAAAAGTAAAGATTTACTACTAACGAAGTTGTCAGCGGCGAGTAGGTAGCGTTCGTAAATGCAGATAGTTTCTGTGCTGCCTTGTTCCGACAGAACAGAAGCTCATCGAACGGACGACACTGAATTGGTTCCATGACAGTACATTTGCAGCTTCTTCCCTCGACGTAACAAACGGCGCAGACCACGAAGCCATCCCCATGCTCGACGTTTGGATAACCAGAGACTTCGGGCGAAACACATTTCTGGCATTCAAAGAAGCTTTGGAAGACGTCTGCGCCACAAAAGTCGCAATGGAGATCGATACCCTTAGCGTCGTCCGAAGACGTATCGGCGGAGCTCTGGGAGGCGGCTGGTGAGGAGGATGCCGAGGACAAACAATACATCTTTTTGTGTGATGAGGAATACTCTTCGAGAAGTATGTCGTCAAAGAGTTTGAGTAACGCTTTCATGCCTTTCGTTAAATCGGTGTGTCTGCTATCTATAAGCAAGGAGCGACGGTGGATGTCATTACGGTGAATTTTCTCAAGATCTGCTGTTCTTTGACGGAGGGTATGATAGATCGTGGATTTGACGCGGTAGATCTCCGGCCGGCAAACTCTAAAATGGGACGAATTGGCATTTGCCAACCGGTCTGAAAAACGCAAACGATCACAGACCTTTGGTAGATAGGAAGTTCGTGATAGTAAGCAGCTTCGAGTCCTTCCAACGTCATCCTCGACCACGATGTCTTAATAGTAATCCCGCCATAGTTCACGACCTGATGACAGCTTCTCGGTGGAACCAACACCAAGTCTCCCAACTGTTGTTCCCCAACAAAGACGGTGAAGGGTGCATTTGCGAGCTGGGCGACTGTGATAACATGGGTCTCGTGGTCCAGTTCTTGTTTCAGCTTCTGGAAATATCTGGATGCCTCTGGCGCGTCTGAGCTTTTGGTCATGAACCAGAATGATGAGCCATCTTTCTCCGTGTAGCACATGAGATTCTGGCCGGAGGAGGCGCAAAGGTCCTTATGGCATGGAGTAAATGTGTCGCCAATGCCGATATAACACATAAGGGTCTCGACATCTGACTGAAAGGGCTCTCAGGCTTGAAGAGAGAATAACATCAGCACTAAACATACCAATAACAGGTTTTCAGGCTGCTCCGGTGTAAGAGCCGACGGGATGACTTTAGATGTGTGTAACCATTCGTTCCATTCGTCGGGACATTCCGCATCTTTACCGTACAGCCGCTCTTGCTCTGAATATTGACCATTAGATTCGAAAATCAATTGTGCGATCAAAGCATTGCGCACCCTCTGCAGATGCAAACTTGGGCGATGCACGGGATTTCGCAATGAAATCAGAGAGGGGAACCTTCGAGTCATTCCAATTATGGACATTGCGGACACTGATGTCTTTAAAACCCTCAAAATGAAAGCCTCGATGACAAAGTCAGGCACACACCCTCTGGACCATGAGCCTCCAACCACTCGGGACGAAATTTATCCCTAGGCCACTTGGGATCCTTGTGAAATCCTTCGATAATCAGAGGTAGTCCTCCTCTTTCATATTTAGTGATTTCTTTCATCGTTGTTGTCGATCCAGAGGCAGAAAGCCGAGGAATGGGGCGAAATTGTTTGCCGGTGCAGAGAATACTTTCCAAAGACCAGCCATACGTTGATATTCTTATGACTGGACTGGGTGAAAGAGGTTCGATGACATTGTTCATGTCGCGGATACTCGAGACATCCAGCCTCGACGCGTTGCTTGAAATTGGTGAGGAAGCCGCAAGGCAGTTGCATTGGCCACTGGCAGGGTTCTGATGAGGTTCCGGCACGTGATGTATATCGCGTCGCTCTCCCCAGATGGGACGGGCGGCCATGAGCTTCTTGCGCTGTTGCTCGATGCCCATGGTAAGCTCTGAGATGGTGGTCAAAGGTCTGCGGGCTCTCCGAATTCCAGCTCTCTGTGCTTATGACCTTCTGTGTCATCTCGAGGCCTCGTTGCACCTTGATTACGCGAGATGATCAAGGGAATGGGCGCCAATCTATCGAATCGTAACCGATCTCCGTACAGCAGGACCTGCAGGGTGGACGGTCCTTTTGTTTCTTGGATTTGATCTGGAAATACACCGCACTAAAACATTCAGAACGTTAAACTGTGTGGAAGAAAGTCGATTATGTATCGATGTGATACTGCAAGTAATAGTAACCTGCACTGTTGGTAAAGCCAGTGTCTGGTAGCGCTGATGACTGTCATCAACTTCCGCGACTGATATACTCCGGTTCGAGTCTAGCTGGGACAATGGTGGGAACAGTGGGCGACACGGGATCATCTGCTAATTGCCTCAATTCCCTATATATCTTGTCCTGTCTTGGCCTCTCGTATCACTTCGCGAGCGCCTGAAGAAAATATTACATACTGACAATCTAACTCCCACTCCAGCCCGCTATGTCTTTGGTATCAGCGTCTCAGGATCACGGCTTCTGGGAATTTGCCAACTGTGGACGATGTCAAATACCCTTCACATCGCCTTCTGGCGCGACAGTCCCATTTTGGCTGACGGAGTGCGGACACATAGTCTGCAACAACCATCTCAGTACGCCTCCTTTTCCAGGTGATCCTGACCTTTAAATGACGCGCTCTCGAAGATGCCGACCAGAGCTGTAGTATTTGCGGAGCTCCTGGAATTCAACTGGTCCCACTACAGCGCGAGGTCGGTGCTTTGCTCTCCACCAATCGTGATATTGATTCACGCGGCAGATGGAGGCCCCGATGTCAGAGTGGTTTCAGTCGGTCCCAATGTCGTTGGATGCAGTTGCTAACGCAGCAAAGGTTTTTTTTCTATACACTCCTTCCGAGAAATCTACTTCAAGGAATTTTTTCAGTTCCAGCATGAAACAATGGCATCGCAAATCCGATACTATAGAGCTCGACATCAACAGCAACGAGCTTTTATCGAGCGACTCAAACACGATGTCGGGGAGTTCAAGAAGTACACCGGTGCCATCACTTTCTTTTTCCATTCCGCTTATGCAGAGCCAGGGAAAATGAACGTCTAAACGGCGAAAACAATCAACTCCGGCAGCAGCTTGGAGGTCACGACCAGTACCCAGGGAGAGGATACAATGACTCATCATCGGAGCGACCTGATGTAGTGAATTCTAATGGCAAGCGCCCACGAACTGGAGCCCATCCGTGAGCTTGTTGGAAGAAAGGCTCTGAAAATTGCTGACTGCTCGCAGCTACAATCATCGTCATGGAGCAGCACAGGCAACAAGTTCTAGTCCACGGTCCATTGTCACCCCACTAGGCCCTGATAGACTCACTCTTCCTCAAGCCCAGCCAGCCCCCAATCTGTCCTCCAATAATATTGGGAAAGTCAGAAACTCCTTGTCGCACGCAGATCCTTCACAACATGGCCCTGGCGCATCCCAGACGCAACATAGACCTGTCAGCGCTTTCATCGAGTACGTCCTGCCATACTCCGGCAACAACATCAGGCGCATATATCCATTCATATAGCAAGTATGCCTATGTTCCACCTGCGACACCGCAGTTCCACCCTCAGCAACTCACCCACACTCAAGCTGCACCTCAAGTATTCAAGCGTACTAAGCCGAATCCAGAGCAACAACAAACGCGATCTCAACCACCACCACCACCTCAGAATCAGGATTATCGAAGCATGCCACCCCCGCCCACACCGGCACGTTTCAAGGCAGCACGAGGAACACCAGCACCAAACAACTCTACAAATCAGTTTTCGCGTCCAAGGCAGATTCAGGCTACGCCACAGGCACATCAAGAACATCGAACTATGGCCGAGTCCTTTTCACAGGCAGCACGGCCACAACAGTCCGGTCATTCTCAATCAGCGAAAAATACTGCACCCGGCACGAATCGCTTCTTTCCTCCGGTTCAGCAAGTTATGGCTCCATCGCCTGCAATTCAAGCCCAGCATCTGATGCCGTCACTGGGTAATGGACCTCAACGCTTCGTTCCTCCGGCATCAAGAGCTTCCTCACGTGCCCAACGCGCCGACTTCGCTGGTGGAGGACAGAGAATGCCCTTCGTGTCGCGAGGTCAAGGTCCAGGAGAATATAATTAGCTTGGCCTCAACACCTGTCTGCTTTATCATTATTGGATGCCCAGAATTCAGAATCCTCCCTTGTTGAACATTCTGACTTGTATATCTACACTCTAAGAAATTTCTCCCTGGCTTTCCTCTTACGGCAATGTCTGACCGTCAGAAACTGCGCAAGGGCGTGGCCGCACATTGTGCCAGCAGGGTGTCACGCCTGTAACTACGCTTTCCATATCAAGTAACCACAGCATCATACCTTTGTTTCTGACCTCCATCCTTTCCTTGAGGCTGGAGTTTCCTCGAGCTTTTCCTCTCGTCACTTATACTCAATTATTAACGACATTCCACAATGGCTTACCGAGACCCATATGCGGAGCAGCCTGGCCGTCTGCAACATCAACCTATATACAACGAGTCTACGCCGGATTACAACCCCTACTCGACGTCTGTACCACATCAAACATACGACCAAGGAGGAATAGGGCCCTCGTACGACACATATGGTACTGGGTACCGAGACGAACCCCAATATGACCGAGAATACCCCCCAGAGCGCTCACAGTCCCAGCGCACGTACGCTCGTGCCACTAACGGAGGTTTGGAACCATCGGGCTCCAAGGAGATCAACTCGGAATTGGGAAGAATTGAACCACGGGAGAAGAGGCACGTCTGCCTACTGCCACTGAATTCCTACTTTGTCTTACTGTTTCTCGAAGGACCGCGCGGGCGTTGAGGAACTACAGATATGTTCACCAAGGCGCTCTATGGACGAAGGTGCACTCTATTGCCGTCCTTAACACATTTATACATTGACCTTATGATCTTCAAGGGTGGACGCGGACGGTGTTTTGGGAGGCTTTGTTGTTGCACGATTATGATCGGCGTGCTGCTGTTCGTCAGTATAGTTCTCGCACTCGCTCTGGTGAGTGTTTGCACATGTCCAGCTAAATAGTCCGATAAATTATATCTTACTAGTGGATACGTCCCCCGAATATCACCATCGGCAATGTAGAAACGATATCAAAAGGTGGAAGCGCTGTCAGTGAACGACACAATGGCTATAAACTAAAACTAAGCTAAATCCAATGCCCGTAGATTCAATTGATTGACAACGGGATACAAGTGAACCTGGGCGTCAACATCTCGTAAGGACATATCTTGATCTGCCAAACATAGTGAAGCTCGGCTGACCATCACTTCCTCAGCGTCAATAACCCAAATTATTTCGCTGTCAATTTCAAACAGATCAAGGCCGAGGTAAGGGTGGTAACCTCAAGTGCATTCGAATGACCTCACGCTGTTGTAGATTTTCTACCCCATCAACGGCAAAGAACCTCAGCTCGGAGAGGGCATCTCCAAGGACGTGGTCTTCCGTGCTAATCAGCTTACGAACTGGACGTTCCCCTTCGCCATCCAGTACAAAACGACGGACGACCCACAAGGTTTAATCCTCCAAGATCTGGCGTCGAAGTGTGGCGTTGGCGGTGCCAAGTCTAACATCAAAGTCAACTACAAAATTACGGTATGACTTTGTTCTCTACGCATGCTTGAAGCCACGCCTTATTAGTATACTAGCTTGGACTGCGAATACTCTTCATCACGGTCTCGCCTGTGGTCCAGAACAACTTTGACTTTATGTGCCCTCTAGATCCTTCCGACCTTGAGGTTAGCACCCCTGGCTCGTTGTTGATAAGATATCTGACAGTTTCTCTAGCCGTTGATTAAGAGCACGGGAATAGGAGGGCTTTTAGGATCTTAAGGTGGACACGGTCTACTCTTGTAATACTATCAACGCCTATCCCTGGACATTTATTATACATATGCAATTGTATAGACGTTGTGTGGAGGAAGGCCGTTGATGATGTCATCATATGGTGCACAGTTACGGCCTCGTTTTTCTCTACTGAAACTATGTCTGCAGACCTCACCAACCTGATTCCACCAGAACATCTTAGCCAACAGGACAGAGAAACCGTCTTTGACCATTTGTTGTGTCGACTTGCAGCATACAGGAACACACAGGAGCTGTATGCAGAAACAGAATATTCGCTCTCCTCGCTCCCTGATTACGAGGCTGCTGGCCGCCGTGATGCATTCCAGCAAGAGATCGAGCGCTGGGCACAGGAGATACTCGAGAACGCATGGATTATATGCCATGATTCGGGGAAAGGTATAGACTCGATCCTCACTCACGAACCACAGCCCTTACTCAAACAACATTCGACGTAGATTGCCCGAAACTCGACACATACACGGATACGTCAATCGGGAAGCTTTCAAAGTTACCTCGCTCTGAGGATCTCACCAAAATCCTGAACAGCATCCTATTTCTACATCTCACAACTTCAAAACAATATTCTGCCCGAACGCGATCATTTCTCACCGCATTTGGAATTCTCGATGAAGAAACCATCGTCTCCACATTAAAGAACCCAGAACGCGCTCTTGGGAAAGCACAGGAGAAGGCCAGAGCGGCTACGGCAGACCACGCAGAGCGGAGGAAGACGTTACGCGTGGTGGGGATGGGCCTTGGTGCAGTTGCGGGCGGCGTCCTTATCGGCATGACTGGTGGGCTGGCTGCGCCTCTTGTGGGAGCTGGAGTCACAACAGTTCTAGGTTGGTTGGGGGTGGGAGGCACCGCGGTGGGCTTGCTCGCCAGCGGTCTCGCGGGTTCATCTGTCGTATGTGGCGCGCTATTCGGCGTATATGGCGCGCGGTCGACTGCGAGCATGGTTGAGCGACATACGCGAGAGATACGTGATTTGGCGCTTGTGCCTATTCGGGAAATTCGAGGCGACGAGACGCTCGGCGTCAGGTTGTGTGTCAGTGGGTGGTTGTCCTGCAGAGAAGATGTGACGGCCCCGTGGACCGTGCTTGGTGGGGACAACACGTATGCACTTCAATGGGTAAGTGGCATTGGGATGCAAAATGAGTATCCATAGCCAATCACACTACGATATAGGAGGTCGAGGCTTTAGAAGAGCTCTCAACAGCTCTAGCCACGCTCCTCAAGTCGCATGCTTTGGGATATTTGAAAGCGCAAGTAATCAAACGCACGATTCTGGCGAGTCTAATGGCTTCACTGGCGCCTATAGCATGGCTGAAAATTGGACAAATTATAGGCGAGCTCACAATCACTTACCTTGATTTACTAGGGGCTGACGCCCTCTGAAGACAATCCGTGGATGAATGCTAAAGCACTTGCGATGAAGGCTGGTGCCGTTCTTGGAGACCTTCTGGCGAAACATGTCTTTGGAAGTCGACCAGTGACTTTGACTGGATACTCCCTTGGTTCTCTCGTTATTTTTGAAGCTCTAAAGCATCTTGTGACATTGCCTCCATCTGAAACCACTCACCTCATCCAGGACGTGTACCTTTTTGGCACGCCAGCACCTGCAGACGCGCAGACATGGTCTGAGATACGTCGCCTAGTGTCCGGAAGGCTGGTGAATGGATACACGAGCAACGACTACGTTCTCGCGGTGCTATCTCGGGCATCAGATGCGAGTTGGGAGGTGGCCGGGTTGCAGTCCGTTGAGGTAATGGGCGTAGAAAACATTATGTGTGAAAGTGTCGACGGCCACACGATGTGGCGCGGTATGATTGGGCAGTGTTTGCGAAGCTGTCATGCACCTGGCGTTATTTCCAAAGAGGTTGACCTCCAGGTGACAGCGGTGGCGATACCAGCAGCGAAGGATAGCATGAGTCAAGAGGAGGCTGATCAACTTGTCATTGGTAGTAGATAATTGGAAGCCCAAACCGGAAGGCCTCTGGGTTTCTATCTCACCTATACAATAAAATTCGCATCTGCACAAGTAGTCGAATACGAGTGATCTGTCATGGGCAATTATTAATTAGTACGCGTAGCGGGACTCACCGGAAATTTAATTTTAAACGTCACACGACACAGTCACGTGCCGTAGTGTGTACCAAGGATCCTGATTCGGAAAGTCTCCGTCATCCTGAATCGTTATGTTATTATCGCGATAATTTCTCGGGTGAATTCTACTCAGTTCCTCCATGTCGTCTCCTACTCCCCTCCAGTCTTTCCTGGGAGGCATTGGTCTTTCCCTGCCAGTCCATGCGCTTCTGCTCCTCAACGGGAATGTCTTTGGAATATCGGGTTTCCTCCATCGCGCTGTTCGAGGCTCAAAAGAGGCCCTGCTTGGTGTTACTGGGCTAATCTTGGGCGGTGCATACGTCGGACTCGTGGAAGGAGGTGATCCGCAACCCTTCAACGTGGGCATCGGACGCGTTGCGCTCGCCGGGTTCCTGGTCGGACTAGGCACGAAAGTAAAATTACATCGCGTTATTTTTCTCTAGTATATACGTTAACTCATTCCTCTTTTGCATAGCTTTCAAATGGTTGTACCTCTGGGTAATTATGCGCGCTATTCATCTCCTTCTTCTTGACATACATTACATACAGTCATATGATCTGCGGCATGTCGCGCTTCTCTCTCCGGTATGTCTGGTACCTGTGAGCCGGGTTCCATAATCTTCAACTCAATCTAGCATAGATCAATTGTGGCAACCGTCACTTTCTTCATCACGGGCGTTCTGACTGTCCAATTTCTGCCCACTCAGCTTCCTCGCACTGGAAGCATGGACTGGTCGCTAGGCGCGAACCCCAAAGTCCTGCTCTCGACGCAGGCAGTGATATCGGCGCTCTTGTATTATTGGGTCTAATCTGTTCCACCTATAATCCGGATTTCTTAATCTGAACCTATCGGGATGTAGGTCTCAAAAAGGCGGGTTTGCTTGACGAAGGAGTCCGACGCGCCGAAACCGCTGTCAAATGCCCGCCTCCTCGCTTCTCTCGCCACAGGCTTTGGTTTTGCCCTTGCACTCCGCCTCTCCAATCTCAGCGAATCGGCGCGTGTCTTGTCGTTCCTGAGCCTCCCATTCAGCCCGTCGTTTGATCCCTCCCTCGCATTCCTCGCCGCCGGCACGTTGCCTATTTCCATCACCTTGTACCATTTCTTTCGTGGCCCAGAAAAGTCTCTACTTGGAGGAGCGTGGTCCATCCCTAAGGGCGGTCCGATAGACCTCAAGCTCATCAGTGGCGCAGCTATTTTTGGGATTGGTTGGGGCCTGGCGGGTATCTGCCGTATGTCCACCATACCTTACCATCATTGCCGGAGAGTGTCTGCTCATCGTTTCGCGTTGCTTACAGCCGGTCCTGGCCTGGTCAATCTAGGCAGAGCTTTATCCAGCGGTTCAGGCGTTGTACCTGTGGCCGCATGGCTTTCGGCAGTCGCTGTCGGTGGCCTGCTTGTTTGAACACCACAGCCTAATGCGTTACGGACGGTTGGAGAAGGACATTACGATATCTTATTCTTTGAAGAGCGGTATATTCTCAGTTATCGTAGCATACATTTCGATTGGCTAATAAAGCCTTTATTGTCCGTTTCGGCGGTGGGACATCGCATACAACGAACCACCTCCTCGAACAGCCTTTGGAAAAGCGCGTGGCGTTGAAGCTGCGCATAACATGAGTAGACGGTAGACGTACTATGGGTTTTAATACAGCCCGCAAATATAATTTACACAAACAGGAGTCCAAAGTTACTCTAAGCTGGAACTGGAGTCGGGGGGGTGCTGGTTAGAATCTTAGTCCCTGCGCGACTACGGCCCCATTTTACACCAACCCTCTCCCCGTCGACTTCAAGACCGTTGGCCCAAGCCTGAGCAGCCGTCTCGGCAACGGCGCGCTCCTTGAAGTTCACGAATGCACATCTAATGTTACATATTTGAATGGGAGGCTGGAATGAGAACGAACGGGCAAGCGACGTACCGCGATTTTGCGACATGGACCACAGACTTGACCTGCGTAGGCTGAACGGTTGGTAGCGACTGTAAAACATGAGTCCGTATGCTAAGCTCTGTAGATTCTGGGGAGAGGGAGGAAAGGAAGATGGAAGTCTATAGGAAAACATGATGTTGATATGAGACTTGTTATATAGATATAGGGAGAGACAAACAATTGTGATATCGTCTGGGGGTTTGAGGCCCTGGTTATCCGCATGCGTCGCCAAGATCTTACGCGCCACGGGGTCATTCCGACCATGATACCGATCCTGTATATTTTGGTGAGCCATCTCATTATTCACCGGCTTCTCGTGTCGATACGGGCACTCCGTCCCCCGACTGCATTCTCCCTTGACAAAGAAGGAGCAGACTTGCGGCCGGTTGCGTTTGTAGTACGGATCTGTCCGCGCTAGCTGCTTCAGCATCTCCTTGCCTGCTGAAGATGCACGACCGGAGTCTAATCCGGATTTGTTGCCGTCAAGCTGGATGGCACTCAAACTGAGGAGCGGCTTCAAGGATCATTCAGGAGCAAACACACCTTGCCCTCCATGTTCTGTGCATAGTACTCGCGATTTATATCGCTCGTGGGAGCCTCATTTTGCAGCGCCAATGCTGTGTCACGGACTTGTGTGGGGAGGCCGTACTCGAGGTCAAGGAGGCACGTTTGGCATACGTTCTTCACCTTGGCGCAGGTTTGGCAGATGACGGTGGTTTTGAAGCGCATGCCGGAGCCGGGGTTCCAGCGAAAGACGGTGAATGGTCGGGCACATGTTCCACAGGATCTTGCATACTCTTGTTTTGACTGCAACTGGGGTTAGCAGATAAAAGAAGGATATGCCTCGTGGGGACGCACCATTCTGACGAAGGGGTTATCGCCTAGACCTAGTTTGACGTGTGAGATGCGGGGTGAACGGGTCTCAAGAGAAACTTACATGTTTCGCAGAGAATAGGAAACTCGCTCTGCTCCCAGCCAGCTTTGTTGATGTCGGCCTTGGGAGGCATTCTGTGAACGCTCGTCGACGTTGACGATCAAAGAGGAAGCGGCCCTGCTGACAAACCATCCCTCAATGTTATCCACACGTGATACGTGAAAATCTAGCGCTAAAAATTAAACGATTGCTATTTCCATTCGTCCACGACTCTAATGGCGCACACAGTGGGAGGAGGTTCCCTACTCATCGCTTGGCAACTCAAGGACAAGCGTGTTCTTATAGTCGGCGGTGGTGAAGTTGCGTCGCAGCGCATCGACTCTATCCTCACTACCGACGCTCACATAACAGTGGTGTCTCCCCACGACGGTCTCAACCCGCGTACCAGACGCTTCATTAACGAGCACACTCATCGTATTGCCTACCATGATCGCCCTTTCGCTGGGCTCGAGGAGCTCCAGGGGATGGATATGGTACTCACGGCCCTGGATGACGTCGAGCTCTCTCGTAGCATCTGCAACATGTCCAGGAACGCCAGAATCCCAGTTAACGCTGCAGACATTCCCGACTCTTGCGACTTTTACTTCGGCTCTCAGATACGTGATGGCCCGCTGCAGATCATGATCTCAACAAATGGGAATGGGCCCAGAATGGCGAACTTGGTAAAGAAGAAACTGCAGAACGCGCTTTCCGGCGTTGAGGGCCAGACGATCACCAAAGTCGGGGAGCTAAGAGCACAGCTCAAGATCAGGGCACCCGGTGTTGGTGGGGAACTTGGGAAAAAGAGGATGAAGTGGATGACGAGTGTGTGTAATGCTTGGGAGATGGAAGAACTCGCTCTTCTAGACGACATGATGATGCATAAACTTTTGGATGACGGTTGGGAGAATGACCGTGTCCCTACTTTTGCCGAAGTCGGTGGCAAGGCAAACCCCAGAAGCTTTAACATAACCTGGTTCCCTGCTGTTGGCCCTACAATTGGGTTCGTAGCTGGAGCTCTTTGTACCCTTCTGGTGGTCGCGGCTCGGCGTAGATGAAAATACAACCCGGTACGTTCCACATTTCAATGTTTTCTTGTAATTCGATCAACACAGAAGCTAGATAGAAATCCCATCACTACTGTGCAGGTTATCGTAATTACCGGCGCCTTTTGTTCATCATCGCCCTGTGCGACTTGAGGCATCTTTGTGGGGTCGCACGATGTGGACGCGTACAAGCGGTATGGAGAGCTACACCACCGATATAGCATCGACGGTCACTGATGTTCCCCGGGACCAGATTGGCAAGGAGAAGCGTCCAAAGAAATCAAGCGAGTGTCCGGTTCGCATTAACATAACCAGTGCCATAACATGAATACAAAAGCTGACTGGAGCCTGGCTCCGCTGCAACGATCTTGAAGGACGTGCCAAAGAATTGTTTGACGTCCCGCAAGAACTGTATTCTGCGAGATCATATCGATGTCAATTCATATAACACTCCTCCACTATGGTTACGTACGTTCGTGGAGTAGGTTCGCTCATCAAACACCGCCCAACATCCTCACTTCCCAAAACCATCATAAGAAGAACAGGGATTTGGTGTTTCCGGTCTACGCAACCGCCCAAATTCACCTCGGCCATAAGAGCACGGGCTGCTTCTAGTCCGATGTCCTCTGGGGCTACTCCAGGTTTGAAGATAGCCTCTGAGCAATGTATGGCGGAGGTTGTCGATTCTGCAAGGAGACTAAGGGCATAGCCTGGTGATCTTATGACAAAGGATTAAAAACGAATTGTAGACGGTAGTGTTGTGTACCCACTTGCCGCTCTCGTCGCCTTTGTAAACGTCGGAATAGAGGTATATGTCAGGGATGTAGCGGTTGAGGATTGAGCGGGAGGATTCTATCATTCGGTTGGAGAATTGCGGGTTCACCCGGACGGCATGACTGTCCTTGAAGATTTATTGAGTGGTAGACCAGCAGAAGACATGGAGTAACGCACGCAACGCCGCGTATCCGCTTAATTTTGCCAGGATCTACAAAGTTCAGAGTCTTGACCTGTTTGACGATGGGACAGAGAAGTTGGACTTCACCACCACCTTCAGGTGGTGCCCCGCGTTTTTTTATCTAGTTATAAGATTAGATGGGGCAAAGGCGGTGGTTGCGAGTGAAATTACCCGTAGTTCCAAGCCGTCAGAGATACCAAATAGTTGTAGATGTGGCAAGGTGACCGTCCGGAATAGATCGACCTTCATAACGTTCAGAGAAAGGTGAGCCGTAAATTGATAAACCTACTGAAAGGTCGTGTTCGTCGGTCGTGATACCTCGCAGCGTCAGTTGCAGAGGTGTCTTGGCGAAGGGGGCAAGCATTACGATAGGTTCAAGAAAGTATCCGATAGATCGTGATAGAGGACAGTCATGACTTAGAGCCCCGCCCGAAATGATACCAGGTTTTAGGAGGATAGCAGTACCTGTGAAATGACATTTAAGCTATCCTGGTTAGAAATAAGCCACGAAACGCGTACCAGTGACGGATATCTCAATTATAGTACCGTTAGTGACCTTCTCCAGCAACCTCAACAGACTGATCTCAAAGTCTACTCGGACGAGGCTGAGTGGTAGATGGAAAGAAACCGAGTTGCAGAACGCACCTCTCAGACCAGGATTTTTATCGTCAGAGCGAATTTTGTCGATGCGGACATGTTTGCCACTTAGAATGGAGAGGACGAGGCGGTGGCGGAGGTGTTGGTGGCCGCTGAACTGGAGGAGACTGCTCATGGTAAGCAGTGGAGGTCAAAAAGATGGATTACCTAATGGCGCGATCGAGGGATCGGGACTCACGAACTTGACTTTCATGGCGACCACCGACTGGCAAGGCCGTTACTACCACATTGACCAGGTCCTCAACAAGCCTGGTCCCCGTACAGATCCTGCCTTTCTCGCTGGCGATGGCGTGCGCCCACTCCTCTCCTCCCTGCTCCCCCCCTCACTCACTGTCTCTGCTAGGTAAAGGATTTCTTGCGAAACCAGGCAAAGATCCTCGTTATCGGTGCTGGCGGCCTTGGCTGTGAAATTCTCGCCAATCTCGCCCTCACTGGCTTCAAGGACATACATGTCATTGATATGGACACCATCGATATCAGTAATCTTAATCGCCAGTTTCTGTTTAGGTATGCCTTATCCTTGCGTGGCTCTTTTGGCTCACCGAACATTCCCAAGGCCGAAAGATGTTGGCAAATCGAAAGCTACGGTAGCTGCAGAGTTTATTATGAACCGCGTGCCGGGTGTGAAGGTTACTCCGTGAGTCTCTGTAGCGAATAGACGTTGCAATACGCTAATGCATGCATCCCAGATACTTTGGAAAGATCCAGGACAAGGACGATAATTATTACATGCAATTCAACCTTGTGATATGTGGCTTAGACTCAGTCGAGGCTCGGCGATGGATGAACGCGACGCTCGTAAATCTTGTCGACACTGAGAATCCAGAGAGTCTGAAGCCTCTCATTGACGGAGGCACTGAGGGTCTGCATGCATTTCAATTTCCGTATCACCCTTTGCCTCATACTTTCAACTTGCAAACAGGTTTCAAGGGCCAAGCACGCGTTATTCTCCCGACTATCACGTCATGTTATGAATGTTCACTCGACATGCTTAACAAACCCACTGCTTTCCCTATCTGCACCATCGCCAATACGCCACGACTCCCCGAACATTGCATCGAATGGGCCTCTGTCCTGGAATGGCCACGCGCCCAAGGAGGTCACTGTCAGTTCCCTGTGTGCCGAAGCATCCGGCTAACGCGGAATGTAGATAAGAAACTAGATACCGATGACCCAGAGCATATCGGTTGGCTATATAGCGTTGCTTCTGCCCGTGCGAAGGAATTCAACATTGAGGGCGTGACTTGGTCACTGACGCAGGGGGTCGTGAAGAACATCATCCCCGCCATCGCCTCGACGAATGCCATCATTTCAGGTAAAGCTACGCATCCGAGGTCAACGAAACAACTGTTTACCCTGATCGTACAGCTGCATGTTGCAATGAAGCCTTCAAGATCGCGACCAGCTCTGCCGCTTATCTGAACAACTACTTCATGCTCATCGGTACTGACGGTGTTTACTCCTACACGTTCGAACACGAGAAACGGGATGATTGTCCTGTTTGTGGTGGCGAGTCTTTAGAGCTCTCTATCAGCTCCGATCTCACCGTTGAGCAATTGATTGAATTGCTGGTGGAGAAACAAGACATGTGAGCCTTTGATTTTAGGCTCCCGTGGCTTTATATTCACATCGGCTTCCCTCCCGACAGTCAAATCAAGAAACCGTCTCTCTCAACGCCAACTTCACAAATATATTTACAGGCCCCGCCTCAACTAGAGGAAGCTACGCGTCCTAACCTAACAAAGAGGGTTTCGGAGCTTGTACCGCCAGGAGGAGAGGTCACGGTCACCGCTTCCACACTGCCATTTAATCTCTCTCTGCGGGTCATGTATACTTGAGGACTCCTCCATCGCACTTCCCTTCTTACTATCATTGCACTGTTGTTCTCAAATTTAAATTGCTGTGACATCGCTGTATGCGCCTAAAAAACAGTGTTGGGCCCGGTGCTGAACACTGGATCCTGACATCGACTACAAATACAATACGCCTGGCGCCTGGCGGTCATCGATGTATGATACAGACCCTGCCGAAATCCCCATCGCCTCCGCCTCCGCCTCCGCCTGCAACAACCAGCCATTGCTCCAGGACAGGCCATGCAGCCTCAAAACGCACCGCGAGCTCGTCCGTATGATGCTTCCCGTCTAGCATAGTCAAAAGTTCGGCCGGGAAGGGACGGATACCTGATATACCAGGTTGCGGCATGGTCTGCGACCACGACGGCCGTTGGCGAAGAAGGGCGGAACTGGATGTCGGGAGAGCACTCTTGGGGAGGACTGGCGAGGGAGGCGGACCAATGGGCGTGATAAGGGACTGCCGCCGTGATTCGGGACGTCTGGGCGCATGTACATCCTGAAACGCGATAGCTGTTATGGGCGGGTTGATGCCTTCGTCTTTCTGCTGGAAATGGATCCATGACGCGCGGGGGCTGCCTACGATGGGGCCGCTGCTCGACTTTTGGATGTCGCTGCGGCTGCGAAGCTGTTCAAGGAATTTTTCGGCGGCACTGGGAAAATTGGCCGAGGATGGGCTCAGAGGACTCGACGGGATTGCCGGGGAATGGGGAGGTCAGCTTTTCGGTCTGCCGGGTAAGCGTGATGATGGGCTCCTTGCCTGCGGGCTGGTTGTACATCCAGGTCGCGCTGAGGACGGTGGAAGCGCCGATGATGAAGGAGAGGGTGATGCGGAAGTCGAAGAGGAAGACGGAGGCGAGGAGGAAAGGACGATGGAGAGACTCGTCGCAAAACCCTTGAGGATGTTGTCCGAGTACTTGATCACGATGGCGGTGACGAGGCCGCCGAATACCTGGATGCCCACGGTCGCCCAGGCCCAGCCGCCAAAGTTGCGGAAGAGGTCAAGGAGGAAACCTTGTGAGTTGGCCGGTTTCTGACCGTAGAGAATCGGGAGGAGTGCTTGCATATTGTTTTTAGAGCGTTATGATACAAGTAATATGAAAGCACAGAGAGAGGATGTTACTACCTGATGCAGACCTTGAAAATTCATATCAGCCTGCCCGCAATTTCAATCATTTACAAGATGGTAATCTTCTTTGGAGACATCTCAGGGCTGGTTTTGGGGAAGGTGACGGCAAGTACGCCACTGTCCATGGACGCCTTGATCTCATCATCCTAGAAATGATGGCGTCATGCAGATGCAAGTTCGCAGGCAATCTGACATACCTTCACACCCTGCGGAAGTTGCAGGGTCCTCGAGAATTTTCC
Source organism: Tricholomella constricta (assembly GCA_013368375.1). NCBI lineage: Eukaryota > Fungi > Basidiomycota > Agaricomycetes > Agaricales > Lyophyllaceae > Tricholomella > Tricholomella constricta. The sequence goes on along the minus strand of JAACJP010000012.1, from coordinate 547,551 downwards.
GTACCTCCTCTCGCGAACAGCATACCCATGCTCGTCGTAGTCAGCCGACATTTTGCTCTCACCGCTAACGGTCAAACGACCGTTGTGAATGTCGATCTGCACATCCTCCTTCTTCAACCCAGGCAACTCAAAGGTCGCCGTGACAGCGTTGTTCTCGGTGTTCTCGTGCAAATCCATCCTACGGAACGTAACATAAGCTTTCTAAGAATTGACGCGAAATAGATTTCAATGTACCTTGGTTTGAGAGACCGGACGGCACCGACACCTTCGCCTTCGTTCTGGCCGCGACGTTGGAGCTGGTTCCCTGCAGTTGGAAAACGGGAGCCAAAAGTATCGTCCAGAAGGCGGTCGAAGTCATAGAAAGGCTCGTAGTAGAAGACAGATGACATTGTGTTGTTGATAATCTGAGTGTTGAGAGTTGCTGCTTGAACTGTAGCTGTTGAAGTGAGTGAGACCTATGGTGCGAGCCCTTTAAATATCGTTGACGAGGAAAGTTCTCGAAGCCTAGTCATGCGTCATTGCTGAGATCAGGGTGGAACAACTGGAACAACCGAGAGCCCCAGAGCGTCGCCGAATTTTCTGGAATCCTTGGACTGTATAACGATCTGGATTCATTGCCTCAAGCTTGCTTTCACTAATAGTAAGTGTGCAAACAAACGACCTTGGAGATTCCAAAAGCGGAGGACGACACCGTGTGATCCAAATATCAGCAAACCACGCGCCAAGCCAGGACTAGTGTAAACACATCTTTGTAGATCAGTGATCCAGACGACGAACCCAGGGTCTCCCGTTCGGCGTCCGTTGCAGGTGCCTCCCATGTCGCCTTTGAACCCTTTGAGAACTTCAGCATCGCTCACCCCGTCCTTGGTCTCCGACACCCCTAGTGGTGGCACCTCACCATCGAAGTGAGTGTCTCATATCACTTGGCAGCGATTTTGTTGGTTCTCATCACTGTTGCGACAGGGTTGCGAGTTCTCGTTCTCGCTTTAAAGCCTGGATGGAACGCGCGAAAGTCATGATTGCCATCGACCCAACCGAAGAAGTCATAAACCTTTTTGATAGTTTCTTTCAGTTAGAAGAAGTGCCGAGCGGTCTGATCTACGTCCGTAACCCTTGTTTGCGTACTCCTCAATCCTAACTTCGCGTAGGATCCTTTACCCACACCGACTTGGGATGAAGAGGCCGACTTTCAGGCTGCCATACGTGCATGGGCGTCGAGACTTCGTCCTGTAGATCTTGACAACTACGGCATCCTGAGCGAACTCCACACTCTTGCCCTCGCTTACAGTCGTATTCGAAAAACATCAAATAACCGCTCCAAGGAACACAGTCAGCGTCGCGGCATTGATGATATCCTCGAGATGGCTTTGAGTGCTAGGGCTGATTGCCATACTGACTTCAGGTATGTTCCCCTTGCTCCTCGCAATGTAATCCTTTCAAACTTGGCATTAGAACCGAGGAAAGCTATCGCCTTGCGGGGTTAGATGGCAATCCAGATGCAGTGTCTGACACACTGGTCACAATTTCTTCGGCAAAGATCGCAGACGAAATATCATCCTGTTCCTTTACCTTCACCAACCGAAGTGTCGCAGACCACCTGTATTGGTCCACCATTGGAGTCACAGACATCTTCTCGATTATCGGGTTCGCCGGAGAATTCAAAAAGGAGGACGCTGAATGCAACAAAAACCAACTCATCATGGTTCTCACCACGGCACAGTCACAGCGGAAAGCCCTCGGGTTCAAGAAATCCATCATCATGGGTGCTACCAGCTGCCGTGGATGTGTGCAGATTTACTCTTCGTACTGGAGTCCTGACAATGCAGTATGTTTATTTTATTGTACGTATTCATTACCGAAAAACACAAAACTTTTTAGGTCATTCACATCTACGAACACGCCCAACAATTCAATCTCACCGACCCTGTTCAAGTGATACGCCTATATGTTTTTTGTTCGAAACTTGGGAAGTATATACAGGAACTTTTCGCGACAGATCTCCAGGATTGGACCTCTCCAGCTGAAACGACACTTCAGAACCACAGGTGGCGTAGTCCGGACCGAAAGCGCCGTCTGTCAGAATCTGAGGGCAGCACTGGCACGGACGTCAGGACTCGGCGCAGAAGCAACGGCCCCAGTGATGCAGACGCGGCCGGTACCGACCAGTTCTCGGAGGTCATGAAATGGCGCAATGAGGTTATCAAGGACATGCAAGGGCAGGTTTTCGGGTATGGACAGATTGCAATTTGAAGGAAATGTCTTGTCCTTGTTGTAACTTTATAAAATGTCAATTACTAGTTGATTTCGTTCCATCTCTCCCCTATTCACCCTGCCTCCGGGACATTGTTGTTCTCAAATTTAAATTGCTGTGACATTGCTGTATGCGCCTAAAAAACAGTGTCGGGCCCGGTGCTGAACAATGGATCCTGACATCGACTACAAATACAATGCGCCTGGCGCCTGGCGGTCATCGATATATGATACAGACCCTGCCGAAATCCCCATCGCCTCCGCCTCCGCCTGCAACAACCAGCCATTGCTCCAGGACAGGCCATGCAGCCTCAAAACGCACCGCGAGCTCGTCCGTATGATGCTCCCCGTCTAGCATAGTCAAAAGTTCGGCCGGGAAGGGACGGATACCTGATATACCAGGTTGCGGCATGGTCTGCGACCACGACGGCCGTTGGCGAAGAAGGGCGGAACTGGATGTCGGGAGAGCACTCTTGGGGAGGACTGGCGAGGGAGGCGGACCAATGGGCGTGATAAGGGACTGCCGCCGTGATTCGGGACGTCTGGGCGCATGTACATCCTGAGACGCGATAGCTGTTATGGGCGGGTTGATGCCTTCGTCTTTCTGCTGGAAATGGATCCATGACGCGCGGGGGCTGCCTACGATGGGGCCGCTGCTCGACTTTTGGATGTCGCTGCGGCTGCGAAGCTGTTCAAGGACTTTTTCGGCGGCACTGGCTCGTCTGGCTCGGTGCGTGGCGGAAATAGGAATTATGGTGACAGCGGCGGCAGAAGGATGGGTCGTAATATGACTATGGTCCTGTAATGTGTGGTTGTTGTGGTTAAGGTCTGGGCTGACCGATTGTATTGGGGCACTGGATGGAGAGCGGCCGCGAAAAAGTGCAGAAGGTTGGCTTGCGAAGAAAGCTGAGGTTGGATCAGCATGTGGAGGGGACGGAGTGTATGGGGGGAATCTTAGCGGAGTTGCGCCAGAAAGATTATCGCTACGGCGCGGAAAGCTGGACGTGGACGCAGGAAGCTGTGACTCGAGGGGCATAGCAATGGCTTGCGATGGATCTAGCGGAAGAAGAATTGGGTAGCGGTGGACTCTCCGCAAGAATCCCTGGTGTAGATATTAGCTAGGAACAAGGTAAACGTATAGTATCGTTGTTACCTTGATGACACCGAAACTTGTGAACCGCCGAACGTCGATACCAAGATGGTGGACCTTGTACGTCTCCATCCACTCTAGAACAGTCTTTCCAGGTTTAAATCTGGAGTATAGGCGAAGCAGTTTCGGCCAATCAGGTATTGAGTGTCCTGACCGTCGATGGAATGAGTCGAAGCTGGATGAATAATGAACAATCAGCCAGACCTGGTTTGGTGACATAGGGCCCGCATTCGTCACGGACGTGGCCCTCATCCGCAAGCCACTGTATGCTGTTGGCAAGGGTGTACATGTTGGAATATTGAAAGATATCAATTGTCATTATGACTTGATAGAACCTAGCCACTGTTAGCAGACACCAGCCAAAGGGTAAAAAAACATACAAGAGATGCGAGATCGCTTGACGAGTGAGTGCAAGATCGCAGTCTGCCAGGTGTGCTATTCGACTAACGTGGTTTGTTCCGTCAATGAAGTTGCAGACCTGGAATAAAAGGTTCATAAACGATCAACAGCAAGGTCAATGGCTCACCTTGACCATGGTGAGGTCCCAGTTGTCTTCTACCCTCTTGGTAATGTTGATGAGAGCAAGCGGAACCATCCAATCTTTTACTGGAGGAGGGTTTGGATAGAAGGGGAAGATCTTGAGCTCTATTGAATTAAAACGATCTATAGTTATAGACGTTTCTGAATACGAGTTCAAATCCTCGTATAACTGCTCAAGGATGGCATGTATTGCAGGGGATGTCTCTGAGTTATATAAGAAACCAGATTCTTTCTAAGGGTCCGTCAATGGTAGTCCTCGTAAGACAATATCTAGACACACCTCACACGAGGAAAGAACGCGGCTAACTTTGCGGACTATGGGTTCATAGCAGCTAAGGTCGGCGGAGCGGTCGAAGACGAAGCAAAGATTATATCGAAAGTAGTTCCGCTCATATTTTCCGCGGAGCTCGACTGGAAAGCCTATGACACGATGGTTTTTGGTCGAACAAGTCACAAGACGTCCACACAGCTGGCTGGGTGGGATGATATACTTGGAGATGTCGTCGAAGTGAAAGAGAACGGCATTGGACGAGGCGGAGCGTACTGAACGGTCGCGGTGGTAATCAACAGGTGAATTGGGGGTTACAAGACTTTCTGGGACAGCAATGAGGCCTTCTGGGACCTGATAGACGATTTTTGGGCCCTGGTGAACGTCAAACACCGAGTAGAATACAGACTGGATGCGGGGAAGAAACGAGTCCGAGGTCATGGCGAGTGCCGACCGCGCGAGACCGACAAACAAATTCACTTTTACTATTACCATCACAAGCTCAGCCGCGATGGCTGCTTTGCTCCCCGCGTTCCACTCGCTTCCATTGCCCATCGCCCAGCTCTCTCTCGCGGTCGTTCTCAAATGTGGTCAATCATTTCGCTGGACAGTTCTTCCTGACGCGGACGACACGGAGTATCGCCTCTGCCTTCGTGACCGCGTTGTGTGCCTTCGACAGTCTCCAACCACTCTCTTTTACCGCGCTGTATACCCTGATCCTCAACCTACGCCGACGCAACAAGCTCTTCGAGATGCTGAAACTCTTGTCTGGCTCAACGATTACTTTCAGCTCGACATTGACCTTGTGACTTTATATGACGAATGGTCTGTACGCGACCCTGTCTTTGCAAGGATGCAATCGAGGTTCCAAGGAATAAGAGTACTCAGGCAGGACCCTTGGGAGAATCTTATATCGTATGTATTCTTCGATCTGTCTCTCCTGAATCTGTCTCTTAGCCCAGCCTCCGTGTGTAAACAGTTTTATATGTTCTTCGAACAATAATATTGCGCGCATAACGAAGATGGTGCAGGCTCTCTGTACTCAATATTCCCCTCCACTCCTTTCATTTCCTGGTGAAGATGCAAAGTACCACCCCTTCCCGCCTCCTTCTGTTCTTTCTGAACCCGGAGTTTCTGCAACGCTCCGTTCTCTCGGCTTCGGCTACCGAGCTGATTTCATCCACCGGACGGCCAAAATGCTTGTCGGTATTCACGGAAAGCACAATCCATCCGAGGCTTCGGAAAGCTGGTTAGTGGGATTGAGAAACACCACGACTGACGAAGCTAGGGAAGAACTTTTAAAGTTTGTGGGCGTTGGCAGGAAAGTCGCAGACTGTGTTCTGTTGATGAGTCTGGACAAGGTACTATATTCTCTTCGTTGACGCCAATGCGAAAATTAATCTCACCGGATGTAGAAAGAAGTCGTTCCAGTGGATACCCATGTTTACCAGATTGCCATGAGATACTACGGTCTGAAAGGCACCTCTAGTTCCAATGGAAAGAAGGTTAACATGTCATCCAAGATTTACAATGATGTGAGCACCAAGCTTTTCAATGTCTGGGGCGATTCTGCTGGATGGGCGCATTCAGTGAGTAGCAACCTGCTTGTCTAAAGTTATCGTTGACCATCATCACAGGTTCTTTTCACTGCGGACCTCAAAAGTTTTGCTTCTTACGGACTGCCTACGCCAGCCGGGCCCACATCTTCACCACAGAAAATTCTCATGCAAAAGGACCTTCTTCCTACGCTATCGATGGCCCCATTATTGTCTCCGCTGAAGCGCACGCACAGCGAAGTGATTGTCGATAATCCCATGAATGCTGGTGATGATGCTTCACTCACTCTTTCTCTGGCTGAACGTGTCAAACGGAGGCGGCGCGTCGCCTAATCCTGTCACACCGAGTACATTCGCGGAAAATGCAGTCACGTATTTCACTCGTCCCCCAGAACCTCCAGACTCTACACTAGATTCTACTAGACTCTAGACTCTAGCATGCTGCCGCAGATAGCATATGCCATTCCTTCATGAAGAAAAACGGAGAAACTTCTAGTATCTACACCAGGGGGATCTACGCCTCGTTTCTTTTTTTACGAGAAGAAAGTTCTGGAAACTTCTCCGAGTACACAGACAAGTCCAGGCTATGGACGACTTCCGTCGCTTTGACTGAATTGACAGAGAAGATTCTGGAACATATGTGGTGGTTGTTGCCCTGGGTATATAGGGAGGGAAGGTATTGCACCTCCTCCTACAGACAATCAAACTCAACAGGCGGCACAACACAGCATACAAATCAACAAGTCCTTCCTCTCACGACTACATGATGTCGCAATCTGCCTTATACTATGAACCTTTCTACGACTTTGACCGCTTCTTTGAGGCCTTCTCGCCTCTAACCCACACCCAAGCCCTTCGGGGGCGTCGCGCCCTCGACAATGAGGACAGAGCCATCCGTTCTCTGAACCCAAGGTACGTTACCGATGTTGTTGTATGTGTCTACGATACTCACTCATAGTACAGGATGGACCTCCACGAGAACGCACAGACCAATACAGTCACTGCTACCTTTGAACTTCCCGGGCTGAAGAAGGAAGATGTTAATATTGAACACCAGAATGGGCGCCTCACCATTTCTGCAGAGACCAAGCTCTCGGAGGAGTACGAGAAGAGCGGATATGCCGTCAGGGAGAGACGGTTTGGCAAAGTGTCGAGGACGTTGCAGCTTCCACAGGGCGTCAAGGTGAATTCGGAATTTTTTTCACTTGCTACATTTTTGATACCGACCAGAACTTTCTTGTAGGATGAGGAGATCAAGGCGTCCATGGAGAACGGCTTGCTCACGGTGACTTTCCCGAAGACAGCTCCAGAGCTGACGCCAAAGACAATCACCGTTTCCTGAGGCTGGAGCTGCTGGGGATCGGGGATCCATGTAGGAGAGTACTGTGAATGTTATAAAACCTGCTGTCGTTACCTAATTTTCTGGGCTTGTAAGAATGAGCACACAATCACACGTCTGTCGCACAGAAGGGAGTCGTGTTTTCGACAACAGCAAATCCTTAAGAAGAGTAATTCATTCACAACATTATGATCGACATCGACATTCCACCATGTTGAGAAGCTCTGGAGGTGCCATCTATCAGGAAGTCCCGGGTACAATCAGGTACAATTCCACGAATTACAAACTGCACGATAACAAAGCCATAAACTGATCTACTTCTTCCGTCCTTTCCTCCCAACCGGAGGTGCTGGTGTCTTCTTCATGCCCATGAGAGGTTCACAATTAGAGCAATACCATTTCTCCGCAGTCGGCTGCTTCATGCCCACGCAGGATAAGTGGAACTGAAACGGACATATGAGTTTGGGAGAGGATGCGAGGAGGTGAGAGGACTCACCCATTCGAATGGGCAACCACCTTCGTTGTCGCAAGCAATCATCTAGGGTGGTCGACGTGTTAGTATCGATAGACAGCGTGATGTAAAGAACAGCTTACGTCGCCATAGCTCTGCTTTTGGCAGAAGCAGTACAGTCTCTCATCATCGCCATCACCGTCTTCGCCATCGGCATCATCATCTCCCTCATCCATGTCTGTGTCTTGACGCGTAATCTGTCGAGATAGACGTGACGCGGCGCGTTGGGTGGTTGCGAGGGGCGCTGTTGTAGTAGGCGACGCCGAGCGGTGTTTGGTAGGGGTTGCGGTATTAAGTTTGATTGAAGATGCAGCGAGGCGACGCTCTGTTCAATGAGGTTAGAAATTAAGGAGCAAGGATATTATAAAACGCGTGCTGACTCTTCTGAGCAGGTCCAACAGAACCCGAGCTTAGAGATAGACTGGGTGCTGGGGTATGCCTGAGGTCTGGAATTGTGGGGGTTGATGTTAGGGCGTTCCGTAGACTCTCGCTAACTTGTGCCGCAGAGTTTCTGTCTGTGAGGCCAGCGATTCCTAAGCCTGGCATCGCGGAAAGAGAGCTACCAAGAGCCGAGGCATAGTCGACAGTCTCTCCTTGTAAGATCCTGACTTTTGCGAGGTCAGAATCAAGTCGTGCACGCGTACGGGTTATGAGATCGATCAATGTCTGGGCGAGAATGATTTTCTCCGCAGAGAGTTGGTTAATCTCGGCATATGCAGCTTCAATTTTAGCTGGCAGGGCCGTGGATTTTGGAGACGGTGCACGAGAGGAGGGCGAGGAAGGAACCGAGGATGATGCTCGAATTGAATGGCGGATGTACTTTGCAGAGTCTTTGTCGATGTCCTGTTGGAGCTCTTTGATTCGCATTAGAGCATGTTTAGGGAGTGAGTTTGTTATTACACACCTTGCGCCCTGGTCTCCTTGATCTTGATCTCTTGCAAGATGTGATTCACTTCATGCGGGAGGTTATCAAGACCTTGGCTTGTTGTCAATAGATGCCCATGCTCTGAAATGTAGTGCACCAACTGTATATAAATTCCGACGCGATGTTGGCCGCCTCTTCCAAGTTCTGCACGGTACCGTTCATTGCAAATAGGGTATCGAGTCCGTCTGACGCGTTGAGTAAGTGTGGTTTGCTGGTATTTGGATCACACGGTGTCGTCCTCCGCTTTTGGAATCCTGAAGGCGTTGACGCAATGAATCCAGATCGTTTCCTTCAATACAGTCTCCAGAACATTCGGCGACGCTCTAGGGCTCTCGGTTGTTCCAGTTGTTCCACCCTGATCTCAGTAATGACGCATGACTAGGCTTCGAGAACTTTCCTTGTCAACGATATTTAAGGGCTCGCACCATAGGTCTCACTCACTTCAACAGCTACAGTTCAAGCAGCAACTCTCAACACTCAGATTATCAACAACACAATGTCATCTGTCTTCTACTACGAGCCTTTCTATGACTTCGACCGCCTTCTGGACGATACTTTTGGCTCCCGTTTTCCAACTGCAGGGAACCAGCTCCAACGTCGCGGCCAGAACGAAGGCGAAGGTGTCGGTGCCGTCCGGTCTCTCAAACCAAGGTACATTGAAATCGATTTCGCGTCAATTCCTATAAAGCTTATGTTACGTTCCGTAGGATGGATTTGCACGAGAATACCGAGAACAACGCTGTCACGGCGACCTTTGAGTTGCCTGGGTTGAAGAAGGAGGATGTGCAGATCGACATTCACAACGGTCGTTTGACCGTTAGCGGTGAGAGCAAAATGTCGGCTGACTACGACGAGCATGGGTATGCTGTTCGCGAGAGGAGGTATGGAAAATTCTCGAGGACCCTGCAACTTCCGCAGGGTGTGAAGGTATGTCAGATTGCCTGCGAACTTGCATCTGCTGACGCCATCATTTCTAGGATGATGAGATCAAGGCGTCCATGGACAGTGGCGTACTTGCCGTCACCTTCCCCAAAACCAGCCCTGAGATGGCTCCGAAGAAGATTACCATCTCGTAAATAATTGAAGTTGCGGGCAGAATTTTCAAGGTCTGCATCATGTAGTAACACCCCCTCTCTGTACTTTCATATCACTTGTATCATCATAACGCTCTAAATACGATATGCAACGACCTTTCTCTTCTAGAATCTCACCAAGGCTCCCGAAAATAACAGATATCAACAAGTGACGAGCACGTCAACGCGGCAATACTTTTGTACTTTGCCCATCTCTGGCAGATATCTGCTTGCGCCCATTATGTCTCCTTCAAAACAAAGAGAGAGCGCGGACGACATCAGCGACCCTTCCGCCAGCTTAGATCACGAAGATGAGCCTTCCTCGGGATCTGAGATCGACGCCGCCGATATCGCCTCTCCCTCGACCTCCACGCAGAGAAAGAAGAAAAAGAAGAAATCCAAGGTCTCTAAGGCCTTGCATGGTCTGGGTGGCAACTCGGAGATTCCTCAGGAGTTAGTTGATCATGTTTTGGACAAGGTCAAGGCGGAGGGCGGAGCGGGGTCTGTTGAAGTCAATCAGGATAGCGTGAGGGAAGCCTTGGAACAGCTCAAAATAATGGATGTCGTCAAGGGAAAAGCTGGTATTGGCGGAATTAACAGGAAGGATATGGGTGAGCACAAGGTACGTCCAACTGTGCGACTGTATGCCATGCATCCCAAACAAATCATCTCTTAAGTTCTGGGCGACGCAACCAGTACCTCAACTCGGTGAGTAGGCGAATAGGCGAAGGCATCATCAGCTGGATGTGCGCTTACCTTTTGGCTGCAGACGAGGGCCCACCGATCGACGATGGCTACATCGAACCATCGAAACCCCGAGAGGAGGTCCGTCAAGAATCATATCCCTTGCCGAAAGACTTCGAGTGGTCGACATTAGATATCGATGATCCCAAGCAGGTAAGAAACAATTTCAAATTTGCACGCAGTTTCTTACGTTTCCTTATGCAGAACAAGGAAGTTTATGACCTCCTGTCCTTGAACTATGTCGAAGACGATGAAGCGTCATTCAGGTTCCAGTACAGCTCGGAGTTCCTGCAATGGTACACATTTTTGACTGACTTGTGTGGCCGATACTTACATCTCTTTATATCAACAGGGCATTAAAACCTCCGGGGTATCATAAGGAATGGCACGTTGGTGTCCGCGTTTCGTCCAATAAAAAGTTGGTGGCCTTTATTTCCGGTGTTCCTATGAACTTGCGAGTTCGCGGACAGTAAGTGTCTACATTCGCATGCTGAGATCAATATCGACGAATGGCGTTCTCCTAGTCTATTCCCAGTGGCTGAGATTAATTATCTATGTGTACACAAGAAACTACGGTCGAAGCGTCTGGCGCCCGTGTTGATCAAGGAGGTCACGCGACAAGTCCATCTGAAGGGCACCTTCCAAGCCATCTATACTGCCGGTGTGGTTATCCCTACACCCGTATCCGTGTGCCGGTGTGTCCTCAACCTCTGAACTACAGCATCCAAATTAATTACTTGCGCAGATATCACCATCGCCTGATGAATATCCCTAAATTGGTTGATATAAAGTTCTGCTATGTTCCTCGCAGTATGACCCTCGCGAGGATGATCCGTGTCAACAAGGTCCCCAGTACGTTCACCACACGGGGTCTGCGACAGATGGAGGGGAAAGACGTACAGCAGGTGGCCGACTTGTTTACGAGGTACATGAAACGATTCGAAATGGTCCCCGTGTTCGGCGAGGACGAAGTGCAACACCAGTTCATGAGCGGAATTGGAACGGGTGCTGTGGGCGACGGAGGGCCTGGCAGGAGGGTGGGGCAGGTAACCTGGACTTACGTCGTTGAGGTAATGTTGTATCTGTCAAAATTGTTGTCCTTCTGCTGCTGATTAGAGCTGCGTATAGGACCCGGACACACATAAGATTACCGATTTCTTCTCCTTTTATTCCTTGCCGTCGACGGTGATCCATAATACCAAGAACCCTGTCCTCGAGGCGGCATACCTGTTCTACTATGCGAGCGAGACGGCATTTGTAGATGGCGCGGAGGAAAGCGGCCAACTGAAGAAACGCTTGGAGTCTGTGATTGGTGATGCCCTTGTCGTGGCCAACGAGGCTAAATTCGACGTGTTCAACGCGCTAACGCTGATGGACAATGTCCCTATTTTGCAGGATCTGAAGGTACGTTGACGCATCCGATCCTCCTCCGTGGCTCATCGTGTTGTAGTTCGGACTTGGCGATGGTATTTTGAATTTCTATCTTTACAACTGGAGGACTGCTCCCCTGGCGGGTATGAACTCGGAAGGTGGCGTGGCGCCTGGAAAGGGAGTCGGTGTGGTCATGCTTTGAAACAGGTGAATTTATGGATCGTCCTCGATTAGTTGGGGGCCTTGGTATTATTGAAATGAGGTAGTGCAGAGGTGCATTGATGGGCCTACGTCAGCAGGGCGAACGCGGGAGCTGCCAGTGCATGCAATGCGACGCTCCCGCGTAAATGTAATGTGTTGGTATTACGCGTGCATTCAGAGTTGGAAGACTCAACTTCAAGGCGACATGGCAGCGCTTATTTGGATGGTATTAAACGACGTTCATACGCACAAACCAGAGGAACCAAGAATCTATTAATGTACAACATCGCTATGTCCTGACATCGTCAGTCGCTATCAACCATAATCACGTCGTCATCATCCACTCCCCAATCAGGTGAGGTACTCCTTTCCTTCTGCTTTTCTTTCTCCTTGTAATTACGTTGTGGAGGTCTTGGAACCCTTGCGCCTCCAGCGCCTACAGGACCTAATTCTCGTGGAATGTTCCTTGCGCCGAGGGTTTGGCCTGTTCCGCTCCACGGTGTCAACGGACTGTTCGCCGGTGCACCCTCTTTCTCTTTCTCTTTCTCCTTGCCTTTAGAAGAGAGTTGTGATTGAGTGTTCCGACCGCTGAGTGTGTTGCCCGAGCCGACAAACGTAGGTGGTTCCTGACGTGAGACATGGCTTCAGTATGTCAGGCCGTTGAACGCAGCAAAGTGGTTCTTACTTGAGCTGATATTTCAGGGGATCCTGGCGAGGCGGCCGTCGGTGGAGTATAAGGGGTTACATTGAAGCCAAAGAACAGTTGTCCAAACGGAAGGTTGAGAGCTGCAGGTACTTTCTGGTCCGACTCAAAGGTACTGTTCGAAACAATACGATGTTTGCTGTCGGAGGAACTGAGCTATAAACTCAGGACTGATCAATCAGTGTGTGACTTACTCGGTTCGAATGATTTTGCTGCCCTCCGCTGTTTGTTCTGCTTTGCGATGAGTGATCCCCTTCCCTTTCGTCTTTCGGCCGCTGAGCGTCTCGCCCTTCCCTTTGAAACTCTCCCATGCATCGCCACCTTTACTAACGGCTGTGGCGCCGGTACTGGCACCCGCGAAGCCACCGCTCAATGATGACCCTGGCCGTGAAGAGCCAGGAGAAGATGAATCGAGGTCGATCTTGAGTTTGGATGCCATGGTGGCAGGTGGAGGAGCCTTCGGCCGCTCTGGTTCGACGTAACCCACTGGTGCTGCAAAGTCAACCTCGAGATCAGTGTCAAGAACACTGATGCCTTCTCCTCCCGGATTTGTTTCCATTACGAGAAGGCCAAATACAATGGAGTTGTAAGATATTTCGATGATGTCACCTTGCGTCAGGGCAGAGAAATTCCGAAGAGCTTGTTCGAGGCTATGTAGGAGTCCATGAATATGTTACCCAGATAAAAAAAAAAAAGAACCGTCTGAGGAAAGACTCACACAGCTTTATGGTCTGAGATCTCCAAGAAATGTACAGATTGTGCTTGGAGCTTGACAAGTTTTCCTTTCGGGAGTTCCGTACCCGTGATTCGAATGGGATCACCTTCGTTTAGTCGAAGGGTCTTCATCATCCAATACGGTAGATGAACAACGCCTTCTTCAGCGATGAATTCGAGGACACCGGCGTGTGTAGAGGCGGCTGGATTGGCGGGGTTTCGTAGTTGAAACATCCAAGGAGATTCCAAGTCGAGATTGGTCAGATTAGCCAGCGCAGATGGAGGCATAATGACTGGTAATGAGAATTGGCTTGAGCGGAAAGGAGGGTATGTGAGGATGACGCGTACTCTTTCCGCCGTACGAGACATTCTCTCGCTCCCTCCCTGGAAGCATCGCCACACTGTAAGCTTTCAAGTATTCATCGTACGATCTCGGCGCAGAGCGGCCCATCCGAGGGCCAAAACCGGCGGGAAAGCCTCTGGGGATGTTGTAGTGAGATTCCAAGGGCGCAATGATAGATGAATGGGTAGTTAGCTACCCTTGTGCCAGATGAGAGAGAATGCCACCGGGGGCATGGGGATTTCCAAACTACAGTCATTAGCGTACGGAGGTCGTCCAGAGAACAAACAAAACGCACAAAATCCATGGCTTAAGGCTTAAAGTGAATGTAAGTACGCAAGCGTCTAGTCACATTGTGACATCACGCTACGCCGCCGCTTTTGCTCGACGCGTCGTTTAAATATTATTTCATCGCCATCGCCATGTCCTCCTTGAACCCAACTCAGAGCCAACAGGGTGTCACCAAGACCCTCTCTGGCGCAAATGCAGCATTCAATGACAAGGTATAGCCATTCATATCATATCTCTCATCACAGGCTCACGAGACATCCAGGGCAAACCGATGGAGCTGCGACTGTCGAACATGGTCGCCGCAAAGGGTGCGTAGAATCTCGCGCATCAATTCAGTTCCATCCGAATAACTGGTCCTCACAAACCCAGCGATCAGCAATGCCGTGCGGACATCTCTTGGGCCGAGGGGAATGGACAAGATGGTCAGTCGTGCCCTTATCTCACTTGGCTCCAAGCCGTTCACATTGCTCCAGATCCAAACTTCCAAAGGAGAAGTTATAATCACGAACGATGGTGCAACCATTCTCAAAAGTATCCAGGCCTTGCACCCGGCCGCTAAGATGGCAAGTTCTCCGCCAGTCGTTCGCAAGCCAAACTAATCCTCAGATCAGCTTGTCGATTTGTCCGCTGCCCAAGATATCGAGGCAGGTGATGGGACGACGTCTGTCGTCGTTCTTGCTGGGAGCTTTCTAGGCGCTGCAGAGAAGATGCTGCAAAAAGGAATGCATCCGACGATCATCGCTGAAGCTTTCCTCAAGGCGTCGGTCAAGGCTGTTGAATACCTCATGGAAATGTCGACCCCGGTGGATCTGAACGATAACGCAAGTCTACTGCGCGCTGCCAGTACATCTTTAAATTCAAAGGTACTACCTGATCACCTCGTCATCCCCCGCCCATTATCTAACCTTTTTTTCAAGATCGTATCTCAGTACTCGTCGACTTTGGCGCCCATCGCAGTCGCTGCAGTCACCCGTCTTATTACGCCCAGTTCTTCGAATGTCGATCTAAGAGACATTCGTGTCGTGAAAAAAGTTGGCGGAACAATCGAAGACACCGAGCTTATCGACGGCGTTGTTTTAAGGCAGAACGTTGTCGCGTCCGCCGGAGGTCCCACACGTATGGAGAAGGCCAAGATCGCGATCATTCAATTCCAGCTCAGTGCCCCCAAACCCGATGTATGGTGTCCTCACTGGCCAGTCTTACCTGCATCTCACAATCTCTTAGATGGATAACACGGTCGTGATCAACGATTATCGTCAAATGGACAAGGTAATCAAAGAAGGTCGCCAATACCTCCTGAACCTCTGCAAGAAAATCAAAAAGGCCAACTGCAATGTCCTCCTCATCCAAAAATCCATCCTCCGGGACGCTGTCGACGAAATTGCTCTCAACTTCCTCAAGCGCCTCAATATTCTCGTCGTCAGAGATATTGAACGCGACGAGATCGAGTTTCTCTCCAAAAGCTTTGGCTGCAAGCCCGTTGCGGACATCGACGCCTTCACGGAGGACAAGCTCGGTTACGCGGATTTGGTGGAAGAGGATACACGGTCCGGAGCGAAGGTGGTGCGGATCACTGGCGTGAAGAACCGGGGGCGTACTGTCAGCATCCTTGCCATGGGCAGCAATAACCTCGTCGTCGAGGAGTGTGAGCGCAGTCTGCACGATGCCTTGTGCGTGGTACGGTGTCTCGTAAAGAAACGGTACGCATCCACAGGCGAAAAGTGTCTGTTACGCCAGTGCTGATTGTTACTGACACCCGCAGTGCACTGATTGGTGGTGGTGGTGCTCCCGAGATCCACGTGTCTCGTCTCCTTTCGCAGTACTCGCAGTCCCTCAAGGGCATGGAAGCATACTGTTTCCAGGCCTACGCAGACGCTCTCGAGGTCATCCCAGTGACGCTCGCGGAAAATGCGGGCCTCAACCCCATCGCGATCGTTACCGAGCTTCGCAACCGGCACGCTCTCGGTGACCGAAATGCTGGGATCAACGTTCGCAAGGTCTGTCCTCCCAGCGTTGATGCTTGCTGCGTACTAAACAGGTTTTATCAGGGTCTGATATCAAACATCCTGGAGGAAGATGTCGTGCAACCCCTCCTCGTGACGACAAGCGCAATCGAGTTGGCCACCGAGACTGTCTGCCTACTGCTGAAGATTGACGACTACGTACAAGCGCGGTGAATGATAAATGAGAGTACTGTACCTACATATAAATGCGGATTTTTGATATACACCAGTGCCATTACTTCCCAATCAGCTTCTCCATTGACTAACGTGAGTTGTTTCTTCTTTGGGACTGAGCAGAGTCAGTTCATTTATATTGGGCGTGTGATGCTACAATGCTTAATATGATCTTCTAAGTTATTGAGAGGTCAAAGGATAGCAAGACGGGTGTGTTGTAGATATAGGCAGGCCAAGGGGTCGTATCAGATCACGTTATCGTTCTGGATGGCGTGGTAGATGATCAATATAGTTGGCGACAAAGTCGAACAGTGTCCAAAGCAGTCCATGGGTCGTTATGCTGCGCACAGCACTGACACCAAGACCTCGATATATCCGGGCCATGCCCGTCAACAGAGGTTTCGGAGTATTGGGATCGGGTCCTGTATGAAATGTTCTCAGCCTCGAGGACATGGACACGGAGGTGTGTTGTCATTTCTACCTCGAATGAGTCGATGTAGAGTCTCAAATACTCCGCGATAAGCCTCGCCTGCAAGAGCCCGCTGCTGGATCTTGGTTTTCACGCTGTATTTTCTATGAGAAGTACTCGAGGGCTGAGAGGCGGACCACTTACACGTCGAGAGGATATATAAGGGCCCACGACGTGACCTAGGAATTGTAAGAACGGTGTAGGCTCGGAGAAGGACACGGATCATTACCCCCGCCAATGATCCGCAGAAGAATGGCACCACCGATTGGTGTATTGGCAACCACGCCGGGGTCTGACCTTGTTCCCCAGACCTTTTTCGCCCAAGAAGATGTCGCATGCCGTCGTATTCTAGAAAGTAAAGCGCCGTTCCTGATGTATCCCGAACTAGTTGTCAAAAAGAAACATGAGCGGTTCTGATTGAGCGGACAACGAAATGTGTACGTACGAAAATGCAGACGAAACCCAGTGTAAAGACCCGCTATCCCATTGGTTCTGAATATTTCCTTGACGGCTTCCGCTGTGCCTGGCGGCTTCACGAGGTGAATGCCCTTGCTCGCGGCAATGGTGTACTCCAACTGCCGTCGTATCTAAAACACATGTGAGCTCACAAAGTCCGGGCGCGGAGCCTATACTACCTTGACGAGTTCGAATGCTGGAAGCAAGATCAGAATGTGATTGTAAAGGAATCCGAAGCGGCACGCACGAGCACTCGTGAACGAAATCAACGCCCCAGACATGGCGCCGCTGAAGCCACCAGTCAGCGCAACGTCAATTATACTATCCCGACACAAGATATTGTGATTGCGAAAGTGTTCTTTTGTACGATTGTATATTGTGAAGCTCGCAGCGCCTGAAGTTGAATTTGGCTGGGTAAGGGGCAGATGGGTGTAAAAGGGCACACGGGACACGCACGAACGAATGATATGGTCATGAGGGGTATCCAGAGTCCACGGTAGAAACCCATAATGCCCTCTTCACGGTAAACAAGGCCAGCCAGTCTTGCAATGGAAATCGGCGTCTTTGTCGTCTGGAGTCTGGACTTGAGAGAGTCCAGCTAGGGTAGCATGATATGTCATTCAGCAATAGGGTTCTGTGTAAGTGAGAGAAAGCCACTCACAGGGTATCCAGCAAAAGTGGAGATGTAACTGGCCGAGAGGGCACATACGACAGCCTTGTTGCCTGTTATAAGGAAGGGCTGTTCAGGGAATGGGGAAGGGACGGAAACAGGACATGCGTACGCCGAAGAGCATCATGAAGAGCAGCCGGGTCATACAGAGGGTTAGATGTCCTGCATTCTCGCGTCAGTGAGACAAGGAGCGAATGTGTTTGGGGAAAGTACCTTTTTCCATCCATAGAGCTCGGTTACTGGGCTGGCCGGAGGTCCAGCTTCGTGCTTTTGCACGACAGAGCAGCGTTTATTCAGACCGGAAGATGGAAAGGACGAAGAAGGTGAATTGAAGAATTGTCCAAGTGAATAAATACAAAACGCGCCCAAGTCACTTGACCATCCTCGCTCAAAATATTTCACTGTTTACTCTATCTAGAATCCTCCTACACGCTTTTTAGCTATTTTCTTCTTGGCCATCGAAGGACGCCCCCCATGCACACCCGGCAGCACCTGCGTACTCGTCATGTACTCTTGGCTTCCGAAACCGATCGTGAGCGGTGGCGTGGCTGATCCTTGCGAATGAGCCCCAAGCATCCGACGCACAACCTCTGGAGGCCTTGGAGGCACAGTGGATGTAGCCAGAATCATTGGTGGTCTCTGAGACTGCGTCCCTGGCGCCTGGGAAGGCTTCGCTCGACGAATCGGCTGTGGCTCAGAGGCACCTTCGTCATAATGGTCCACAAACAAATACTCCTCTGGATCCGCGCCAATTTCCCAACCCTTCAATAGCGACCGAACTCCCATCGATGCTGCAACTTCCTTTTCCTTCTCTTCCCCCTTGTTATAATAGTTAGTGTGTCGGGGCCGAAGGTACCCGAAATCCACGGAAGGCGGTTCCCCCCCGAGGGACAGAGTTCTGGCCATGGTTTCCAACTCTGAACCTTCTTCGGAGGCATTCAAGAACGGTTGGCCCGAGAAAATATCGGTCGACAGAGCCATATCCAATGCTAGCTGTTCGCGTGCCTCGTTCTCATATCTGAGCGACTCGGCCGATCGTTCTGGATCTTCAGCGAGGTCGTGCCCTCTTAGAACCTCTGTGCCGCTTTGAATGTCATCCGCAAAATCAGATTCGAAATGTCGAAGTATCGGAGCGATGTTATAATGCCACGAGGCACCCCCTACAAGTGTCTTGGGGGACAGACGACCCTGGAACATTGCACGGTACCCTCTCGTGGAGTTAATGATGCTTTCTGTCAGGAAGTCAGCCCTTGCGTTTTGATGTGGGTCGTCCCCGGCACGAAAGACTGCATCGTATCTGAAATTAGAACATATAGTCAATCGCAAGCAAACACAACTTCGAGGATTTGAATACGTTGTTATCATATGCTCCAGCGGAGGTTCCACCTCTTGCCAGAATGTTGGAATTGTTTCGAGCAGGTCATAAACGGCATTCGCGTTTTCCTCCTCTAACTTCTCTCTCCCCTGCTCGTGAACTTTGAAGATATCTGTAGCCGAACAATGAGAAAGTGAACACCAAAGTTGCATTAATTCTTACGATCATAGGCTCCGGAAAGATCTACTTCAATGAAAGCTTGCTTGTCATGTGGTGCTTCCCTTGGATGGAGAGACTTTGCGTCGAGTTGTTTTACATCTGTCGTCCATGACGTTTCAAACACTGGAGCGAAATCAGCATCAGATATACGAAGGTCGACTTTCTGCAGACACCCTCGTTCCGTCAAACGAATGAGGCTGAATGAATTATCTTTCTTATCCAAGGGATGTTTGAACAGAGCTTGGCCGAGGTGCGAGGCACTAGCATCGTTTCCTGGAATGAAACAGTACGGGGGCGCGTTGACGTGAAGGAGCTGCCCCTCTGAGCGGGAAACATCATACACCGTTACCAGAGCATTGTCACGAGAGGTCAATAATGTAGATGCTGGCAAATAATATCAGCGATTGAAGGATGGAAGTCACACTAGCGCACCAACCTGAGGATAAGGGAATGGTCCGTGCTTCGAGGTGCCGATCATATGCTCGACCATGCCGATACCCCAGAAGAGGCTTTCCAGGAAAGCGGGTGTCAATCCAAAGTATCTCTCGAGTGGAACACAATTTGATTATATTGTCTCCTTTCTGATCTTCGATGGAGGTCAGTACATCCCGCTGGCCTGGAAGCGAAAACAGTCCTTGGGACGTGTTCGTGGTCTGTTAATGAGGTAAGTATCTTGTTTTGAATGGAAAGAGGTCCGACGCACTCTAAGGTCGATATGGACGAGAGATTTTTTGGAAGCCAAAAAATAATTCACATCATCTACGCCACCAGCAAGGCGCCAAAATAAGTCTCGAGTGGTTTCGCCAACATCATGAGCAGGTGTATGAACTACGTTTCTGACAAGTGCAGTTGAAAAAAGATTCCGTATAACAAGAGCCGCTCTGCTTACAAGTACTTGCGCCCACTGGATATACCACATTTGTACACGGAGCCAAGATCGGTCACAAGGAGCGCTCCGAACGGCGAGGGTGAAAGGCAAATATCGACAAGAGCACGATTGGCCGTATCGGCATGCAATACAGTGACAGCCTCGGCCAAGTATGGCGTAGTTTGAGAGGTATTTACCTCGAATACGGAAGTTAGCCCAAATGTACGGACCGCCAGATATGGGGCTATGGTAATGATTGTAAGCATTTTGGTAGGTAGGAATGACGAACAAGGCCATACTGTGCAGGCCGGTAGCGCCGGGAGGTCGGGAGGCAGATACTTGCTGGATGGGCGTATCGAATGTCCGAGTTGGGTGTGCAGATGGTTTGAAAATCACGCTGTTCTCTGACTGACAAAAAGGAGAGAGATCTGTCGAGGTACCCTTAATAAAACGACAAGATTGAAACTGGCAAAGCCTACTGAGATCCCGATTCAGTTCTCCCATAGGAAACGCTAAGAACGTTGCGTCTCGAGTCATGACAGGTTCCAGCAGATTGCCCATGTACGGGTCAAACACCTCCAGCCTTTGCGTGATTTTGGCGTCTTGCGAGAGCTCATCTCTGATCAATTCAGCAGGAATGTCCACATCTGGGAGGTATGTGCGTAGAAAATTGGCCTGCAATTCGCGAGTGTAAGATTCGAATTCGTCCAAATTGACGGTCGTACTCACCCCTCGTTCTGCGCTTTGAAGTATGGTGTTTTTGATCTGAGGGTCGCGGGTTGACCGCGTCGCAGGATATATGGTCGTACACTTCCCCATATGAAGATGATTCGGGCCTTTCCTGACGATCAGAAGGCTGGATAACAAGCACCAGCTAGTAAGTATGAACCTTTTATTACATTTTTTACAATCGAGGTCCACTCCAGACGGCC
This sequence comes from Tricholomella constricta, assembly GCA_013368375.1. Taxonomy (NCBI): domain Eukaryota; kingdom Fungi; phylum Basidiomycota; class Agaricomycetes; order Agaricales; family Lyophyllaceae; genus Tricholomella; species Tricholomella constricta. The sequence goes on along the minus strand of JAACJP010000012.1, from coordinate 526,469 downwards.
ATCCCTCTCAACCAGGGTGACCGCGTTTGGGCCGCGTTCTAGGTCAAGATAATTTCTCACAGGGGCCTTTTGCTTCGCCTTGCTTTCGCCCTTCCTCGCGGTGTCGGTAGCAAGTTGAATGCGGTCATCGGCTGGCCAGGAATTCATTCCATTTGGACACCTGTTTCACGGAAAAGCTGAAAGTGGAACGGAAAATCAATGAAATCAAACGCGAGAATTTGAAGTCCGCCATTTTCTTCCGCGAACTGTTGCTTCGTCTGAATTGCGCCAACACGCTATGCTCAGGCTATGGGCTCTCCAGCGCACGCCTACTGGCGTTTGCCGCCTTAGGCACCTCCACAAGACCGGAATCGCAAGTGCTACCCCGGTAACCAGTTCGTCTGCCTCCAAGGCCTCCGTTGAGCCTACAAAATGGACGCCGGACTCGATACGGACGGGGCTCATTGCGCGCAAACGGGGAATGGCTGTCATGTGGAACGACCAGGGTGCACGGTTCCCCGTTACAGTCCTCCAGGTGCGTCGTCGTCGTTCGGTTTATGTTTTTCCGTCATGTTGATTCGTGCATTAGCTCGAAAACTGTCAGGTCACTGCGAACATTCGTACTATTCGACGAGACCATACCGTGTACCATGCAGTACAGGTTGCTGCCTCGGACCGCCCTGCTAAGACTACTACGCGTCAGATGTTAGGACACTTCAAAAAGGCAAAGGTGCCTCCGAAGAGGATCGTGAAGGAGTTTCCAGTGACACCCGATGCGCTCGTTCCTGTCGGTGAGTCCTTATGGTTCCCATTTATCGAATTGAAAGCCTGACATTCTTCAAGGCACAACACTGTCTGCAGTCCATTTCGTTCCAGGCCAATTTGTGGACGTAGTTGCAAATTCGTACGGTTTCTTCGTCTTGTCAAGTTTCATATCTAACTTGTGTCATGGCAGCATCGGAAAGGGTTTTCAAGGAGGTATGAAGAGGTGGGGCTTCCACGGTTTAGCTGCCAGTCATGGTGTTTCCGTATCACATCGATCATCTGGGTCCGCTGGTAACTGCCAGGTGCGTCGGCTCTCACAAGTCAGCTTCCTCTGTCATAAACCTTTCCTATAGGACCCAGGACGAATCTGGCCTGGCAAAAAGATGGCGGGACGCATGGGTGGCAAACGCATAACGACGCAGAATCTCGCGGTTGTCCGTGTCGACACCAATCTCGACCTCATCTTCGTCCGTGGAAATGTTCCTGGCGTCGACAACGCCCAGGTTTTAATACGTGACGCTAAGAAGAAGATGACCGCTCTCAGCAGCCACAACCAAGCGAAAGGCTTGTATGAAAAGGTCCTTCCAAAGGGAGTGGACGATCTGCCGTTCCCCGCTGGCACGGTCGAGCTTGCTAAAGTACTACCATCTATTATCGAGGCTCCAGCATACAGGAGAAGCCCCTTTACCCCCCAAGAGTAATCTAATTTTTGTTATCTGTTTGCTTTGCAATTTTGAAATATTCGGAGAGTCTGAGGTCTGAGCTTCGGCAAATTTGCATATCTTGCTCACGACCACCATGACCGCTTGCTGTTAACACCGAGGTCGCGCACCTCCAGCGAGCCACCTTTTCTGACATTCCATGATACTGTCCTGCCGCACCTTTGCTAGCTAGCAGGAGACTAGACTTCCGTTGATCAGATATAAAATTGACCCAATGTCCCGATCATCCACTGGACCATCTCACACTGATCCCAATCCTCGAGCAGTCAACAATCTGCTACATACATTGAGGTCGTTGCACTATCATTTGCGCACTTTGAACCCGCTAACCTTATATATATTCTGAATAGAGGCGAGCAGTTTCGGCATTCTCAAAACCTCCAGAGAATCCGCACCCATGTCTCTGCCACTCTCGCCCGCAACTCGCCCACTCTCCCAATAGACCTCTCCAGCCCCGATTACCCGCTCGACCGTCCCCCAGCCAAGGCCGAGGCTTCCCACTCGAGTGCGTATAAGAATTGCCCGGGGCCCGAGGCCCCCAAAAGCTGGACACTGACATCGAAAGAAGTTGCTGAGGAGGACACCCCGGTGTGGCGCGCACGGGCCGTTTCCCTTGTCCTTCCATCTCCACCCCCGATACCCTCGCTCTCCAACTTATGCCTCCGTGTGCTTGCTGCACTGTCCACCCAGCAGTTTAAACAGGATATCATCCCCCACTTACCTTCTCATCTGCAGCGCGACCTCGTGCGGCAGTCGGCAATATATTCGCCGCTTTCAAGCGCAAAGCTGTATGCGCTATGCGAGCCTGACGGCCACACCGACACAGAGTTAGTCGTGGTTGGGCCAAATGCTACGCTGCGCGACGATTACTTCATCCGGGCGACAAGAGATACGGATAACGTCGACTCTCATTCAAATAACAAGGAAGACGCTTCCTGGGACTCCGAACGGGAGTGCGACGTGGATCCTTTGCGCACCTTCGTCCTCATGTCAACACGTCTGGCGACGTCGTCGCTTCTTAGCCTTCCGCCCACAATCACGCGCATGGCGCTCATCAATCTCCCGACGCCCATTGCGCTGCACAGATTACCTGGTACCTGTCCTCTTCTCGTCGTTCTGGACCTCTCATACAATACTTGGCTGGGCCTGAAATCGGGCAGCGCAGAGAAGATCCTGGACAGGGTAGAATGGAGTCGGTGGAGCCACTTGCGCGTTCTAGGATTGCGCGAGTGCCATGTATCTATCGGGATGCTGGTAAAGTTGAACAGGGGTAGGTGGGATGACGTAGAAATTGTACAGTAAGTAGGCCTACATAGGTGTTCCACAGAGAATGGATGAAATGCAAGGAGAGGAGACACAGTGAAAGGGAAAGAGAAGAATGGAACGTGGGGATGATGAGGACGTGAAATATGCGAATAATTAATCATCGTGAATGAACTTCGAAAGTTGGTTATGTCTTGGAGTCGAGGAAATGCTTCAGCTCGAATGGTGGTACAGTCTAGAAAAAGCGGATGAGAAATGCGGGGCTAGAACGGATGTGTCGAGAGAAAATGAAAATGAAAATCACCTCCGGTTCCTTCTGCGTTGTAGGTGGGAGCGTTGTCGGAGGAATTAATGCGCCAGGCCGCACCTTGATGTCGTGTTGATGGGCAAACGACCAGACGGTAGCTGTATACCGCGCCAACAATTCCAGAGACGATACCGGCGGTAATCCAACGCGATCTGAGTTGGAAAATGTCCGTGAGTGCCTAAAATACCGAGTGGAAGAGAGGCATATACCTAAGATCGCCCAGTTTATCTGGTCAGCAACGGCCTCCCGCCGTTCCTGGCTGAGGTACTTGGAGATCGAACTATGTTCGGGAACCTTGTAGGCTAGGAGCCCTCCGACGTTATTAAGCTCTTTAAGATACAACTCCCGCTCACTGGGCTTTGCAAGGGTGTTCGCCAGAGCTAGAAGTTTCTGTGCCTTGGAAAGCAGCGCCAGCTGTTTTTCCAAAGACTCCCCTGTGTCCTTGTCATCTAAAGTCGTAGGTTCCTCGTGAGACAGTGTGCTTGTTGGTGGAGCTTTGCCATCGTGGTTGGAAGATGGAAGGGGGATGGTGCGGCATGCTTCGATGAACGAGAGGATACGGAGGTTTAGCGTTAAATGTGCGGGATCGACGGAGGTAGACGGGACGTATGGGATCGCATCTGATATGCGAAGACTATCTCGAGGGAACGGTGGAGGTCGTACAGTGACGGGTCCGGAGAGGACTGACGGGAAGTGCTCGTTGAGGTTGGCGGTGGCTTCGTCCACTTGGCCCGAAAGGATCTGTTGGCGGATTTCTGCCACGAGATAAGCAGACGACATATTCTGGGTTTGACCGACACATACGTTCGCGAAGCTCGATTTGCTTCAGCTCGTCCTCGGGCAGCTCAGCAATCGTTTGACTCAGACCTTTGTTTGCCGGAATTTCATCACCATCGGCGTCGAGATGTCGTACTGTGCTATCTCTGGCAAAAGCTTTCGCAGTTCTCGTGTAGCATTGGTGGCAAAGATAGTCAAGGACTAGCGCACGCTATATAACAAGTCAAGAAAGTGACCACTGACGAAAGACAAAGACTCACGAGCTTATATGGGGTGAACTTTGCAAGTTGGGCGCCGGGCTGGGGACCCAGGCGTATGGAATCGAAGGACGACATAGCGTGATGGGGGGCTTTAGTAGGCTAAGTCTCTCTCCTGAGGTTCCTTCAGTGAGAGACGGATGCTGCTTGCTCGGACATGACATCCACTCAACTCCGCATTCGGCAAGCATTGTCGCGTGCGGGGAAACCAAAGAAATATATAGATACAATGAACATCCAGGGTTATACACTAACTACTTCGTGTGCGCAACGAGCGACCCCGCGGTAGCACTGTCGAGTCGCTCACATGCCGTGCTACAGAGTCTCCTGTCAGGAGGCCAGTCTCTTCCTCCTCTATTCTACTGTAGACTGTGCTGTGCCGCCGATGCCGAGGCCGGTAGATAAACGACTGCCCGACGATCGTCACATCGAAAAGGAGTGTGCCCGCACTCCCCAGAAGATACCTAACGTCAAGGATCAGTACAATATCCTGCAGCAAAAGTCGCGCGACGAACGGAATGCTTTCGTTGATGAATGCGGCTGATTGTGGCGGAGGTAGCTGCATGTTTGGCGAAGACAGGATGGATGCTACATAGAAGACGTTGCCCAGAAAAGCAAACACAAAGAGATACATCGACAAGCCCTGTAAAAATGTAAGGAGGCGCGACACCTATTGATATAGAGTGATCCTGACCTCGACAGATTTCCGGACAAACTGGAGAATATGTGAGTCACGGGCAGCAATAAGTGAGAAATAAGGCGCACGTTTTTCCATATCTGCGGTAGGCGAGAAGTCAGATATAACGTTGTGCATAGCCATGCGAAAATCCGGCCAATGACGCGCTCGTCAAGAGGCTCTCTCATAACAGCCTCGTATAAGGGTACGTTTGGGTGCGACGTCCGTCCGGCAAACAGTCTACCTTTATGAAGAGTCTCCAGATTTACCGTAGGCGCCGTAGACATGTGCAGCGCTGCGGAATCAGCCATGCCGAATCCCCGAATCGCCAGTACCTTGCCTGCATTGGAATCGGGAGTCGTGGTGAAACCATGTTTACCACTCGCCATAGTACCGATTCCAAACAAGGCCCACGTACTAAGGAATACCATGGTCGCCCCTCTCCGGCTTGCTCGCGAGCTCCGCCGGTTCGGACTCGCCATATCTGGTTCTATCTCTAGACTCTCGTCGAGGTCCCGCTCAAGCGTCCGCCCGCGCCTAGTTGCATCTAGGAGAGAGTCGGTCGATGGCAGTGGCTGGGCCGAATGTAATGGTGTTGTGATGACCCCTGGTATGACTCCGAGACTCCCACTCCTCCGTCTGTATCGTTCTATACTCCACGACACCCGCTTCCTCCTCGACTCATGCCCAGCTTCAGAATGAAAGCTGTCCGCTAGCGCGGCAAGTGCACTCTCATCCACGTCATCCTCGTCTGCCAAGTCCTGCAGGCTCCCTGCCCTGGAGCTATCGTCTAGCTGCTCGGTGTTGCTACGGGCATGCCAGCGCCGCCGGTGGTCGGTCTGTTCATCTTGTTGTGCGGCAAGGGCTGCTGTTGCGGCGACGTTTGCGGCGACCGCGGAGAGGGTGCGGTAACGCGTGGCGCCTCTGTCGGTCGACACTCGACGGGTCCTGGATGCGGGTGGCAGCGGGCGAGGGTGGGCGAACGATGGAGCGGGTTTTGCAAGACCCGTGTAATAGAAATATTGAGCGACCAGTGTACAGTCTACGAATACGAAGTATGTGGCCAGATACGTCTACGTACTCGACATTCAGCACCGGACCAAGACAGAAGGGACGAAACTGACCTGAAATGGCAGCTGATGGGTAAGGATGCATCCTACGAGGTTGCTAAAATCGCCTGTGGCAGGGAAGGTTCTGATAAGCTGACAAGGCAAAAAAGGCGCAATAGATGGCATTACCGAGAAGCCAATTGGCTAGGAAAGGCAGTGCGAGGCCTTCGCAGGACTGGCGGCGTATGTTTTCCAAAACCTGTCTGGGTGGGTTCAGGCGCGAGGCGGATGACGGAGGATGGGGTGGCGGCGATGACGACGGGTGACTTACGGAAACTGTGCGCCTAACCAACAGGCGATGGAGGTATAACCAAGCAGCTCGCTCACGGTGGGAGTAGACAGCATTGGTTGCAGCACGGAGAGAAGGGGGAAGGGGCTTAAATATGTATCAGGGCCAAGGTCGCTCAATTCGGTTCATGCGTAAAATGAAACGTCGACGATCACAAATATTCTAGTCCCTAACTTGCCACAGATTACTACACTTCACGCTCACACCATGCCCCCCCGCTCCAGCCAGAAACGCGCTGCTGGATCCAATGCCGAGGCCTCTTCATCCACACATGCCCCCAAGAAGACCCGGATCATCGATCCCGCCGACGATCCCGCCAATTTCGCAGAACAGGTCGACTCCGCTCTTGAGAACCCGGCACACCGCCGCGGACAAGTGAGGAACGAGGGCTACGAATCAGACTCCAGCGACGACGGCGAGGGCGTCGTGCACAGTCGGAAGAAGGACGCGGCAGAGGACGACGACGAGGATGATATGTTCGCCATGGCAGATAAGGAGGAGAAGCAGGAGCAGGTGGGCGGAAAGAAGAAGAAGGAGGAGTATCTGAGACTTGGGGATATTGAAGGACAGGAATTCAACAATTCGGGGTCGGAGGACGAGGACGAGGATGAGCCGGAGGACGAGGATGATGCTGAGCGGAGAAAAAAGGCGGGCATGGGGTATGAGCTGTCGTCGTTCAACATGCGTGACGAGATGGAAGAAGGCAAGTTCACGGAGGATGGGAGCTACGTGCGGACCTTTGACCCTCACGGGGTTCACGATCGTTGGATGGAGGGCTTGGGGGAGAGGGAGATCAAGATGGCTCGGCGGCGGAAACGACAGCAGGAGAAGGAGCAACGGGAGAGGATGCAGGCCGAGGAGAAGGAACTCGAGGAGAGTGGGGGCAAGGGGAATCTCGAGAAGGAACTCTTACCGATGCTCAAGAAAGGTGAAACCGTACTCGAGGCTCTGCAACGCCTGGGTATCCAGGCCAAGAAGCACCATAAAGTGCAAGTACACGTCTTTATTCGTATCGAAAGACTACTGACTAGGATAACAGCAGCGTTAAAGTCAAGGCCGCTGAACTCGACGCCATGAACGTCGATAAACCAGCCAGGGAGCCGACACAGATCGAAAAGATTACCCATCTTGCGTCAACTATCATGGCTCTAGGGGAGACCGATATCTATTCCAAAACATATGAAGAACTCGTTCGCGCAGTTCGCTCATCTGCGAACGTCGACCCGTCATGGGTGCCCCCGTCCGCCGACGTGCGGTACGAGTACAAATGGTACACTCCTGCAAGCGCTCAGCCAGGCGAAGTCTTTGGTCCTTTCACCGAAGAGGAAATGAAGGCCTGGATGAAGGCGTCATATTTTGGACCCTCCGGAGAAAAGGTGAGAGTGCGCGCAACCGGCGGTGAATGGGGCGAATGGGATGATGTGGTTCAGTAGATCTTCGACCCTCTACATGCTCATGCCCAACTATGTATAATGTCTGCTTGCTTCGCCGTGAAACGCACCCTGGCCCGTTACGCGTTTCTGCCACTGTCACTGCAGCTTGAAGGATGTTTCAACAGCATCAATGACTAATGTATTGAAATACGAAGGAGACTTCAGGTAACCCGACTTCAGCGCGTAACAGATCATCGTGGTTGTTCTGAAGCTCCGCGTTCGTGAAGTGATTCCATCTAGCATCAAGATTGTGAGCCTCCCTAACAGACAAACGTGCAAGACCACATACGTGCTCGCATCGCCGTACAAAAGGGCAGGCGCCTTGATCACTTGTTTCCCATTCTTACATCGTTTGCACTTGAAAGTCTCGTGCGTCTCGCATAGCGTCTTTTCATTAAACAAGAACAGCTGGCGCAGTGCGTCAATCGAGAAGTGTCGCTCCGCGTCTTCCTTCTCGTCTACGACGGCAGACGAAAGGGCCTGCTTGCTAGCCTGCCTTTGAAAAATCTTCTCCTCGATCGTTCCAGTCGAGATAAACCGGTATACGAAGCCTACGCAATTTGATTCAGTTCCATCGACGTAGGAACTGCAGAGCAAATCGCTCACATTCTTTCTTTTGGCCGTCACGCCAAACACGGGCCAAGGCTTGTTGATCTGCCGCTGGATTCCAGTCTGAAGCAAATGTAAGTAAAAGAGTAATGTTTCCCTGCGAGCAGTAACCGACCAGGATCGAAGAGAATCAAGCGGTTGGCGCCAATGAGGTTGATCCCACATCCACCAGCTTTACTACTTAGAAGGAAAATAAATTCCTTCCCCTCTGGATCGTTGAACTGGTCGACGAGCTTTTGCCGTTTGGTGATGCTCATCGTTCCATCGAGCCGAAAACATCCATATCTGCGAAATGAGATGACTCTGAATATTTCCATAACATCATTGTGTAGAGAGGATAGGCACTTTTTGTTTCGGCAGAGTTTCTCAAAGAGATCTAGAGTCTGGGTATAGTTACTGATGAGTACTATTTTGTCATTTGTATGCGTCTTTATGTGGTGCAGAAACCTAAAGATGTGTGAGTTTGGATAATATCACATCCTGGTGCATCACGCACCGTTCTAGGACCAAAAACTTTCCACCCCAGTCACAACGCACGGTGTGATTTCTTCCTTTCTCTTTGCTTGTCGCACCAGCTCCCGCGAAGCCCTCGGGAATCAGAGGCTCGCTCCCTCGAAGGTCATCGGGTAAATTCAAGAGCTCTGGGTGGTTACAAAGCTTCTTGAGGATGTTGATGGCCTTGAGAGGCTGCGAATCTGCTCCTCGTAGCAGAGCTTTAATCTCTGGTGAAGAAATGAACAACCGATAGAGAGATAACTGGAAGTCCGATAGCCCGCAAAATACGACCTGCTCGTATTTGACAGGAACTGAATGCAGAATTTGAGAAGTGGAGGGACGCCAGCAGGTTGTTGGGACGCACGATATTTAGAGAGAAGGTCGTTAGTTCTGCGTATGATGAACTTGGTGACGAGGCCTCCAAGCTCCTTCAGTTTCTTCTCGCTCTGCGCCTTGAAGACGTCGCTCGCTTCCGCATCACGGCCACGGATGATATGGTTCTCAAAGTTCTTCCGGAAGTCATTTTTGGAACCCAAGAAATTTGGATTGGCGAAGCTGAGAAGGGAGAAGTACTCTGAAAGATCATTCTAGTAGTAGAGACATAAGTGTATAGTCCCAAATCTGTGTCTTGAAACTAAAAGACTGACCTGAATAGGAGTGCCAGTTAAAATGACACGTCGTTTCACGTTCAATGCATTGAGTGCCTGGTATGTGAGGGATTCTGACACGCAGCTCGTGAGCGACAATTGAGGTGGGAAATCGTCGCTTACCCGAGTTCTTCAATCTGTGTCCTTCGTCACAAAGAAGAAGGCCAATACTGCAACTAGCAAGATGTGCACCGAGGGTTCGAAGGGTTTCATACGAAACGATCATCACTAACACGACGTGAGTACGGGACAGAAAGAGTTTACTCGAGTAGGCACCTGGTTGAGTGACATTTCTCCCTGAGGCGGCCACCCAACGGGCGACCTTCTCCAGTAGCTCGCCCTTGCCACCTTTCCCATCCACGGCGAGAGGCGTCACTGCATCTTTTCCTAGCCATTTTACTGGAGAAAGTGTGAACATACATTCAACAATAAGAACGATGGTGATGCCTACCAAGTTCATTAGCCCAATTCTTCACCAAACTGGAGGGGCATGCGATGATGCATTTCTCTATAGATGGCCTTCCAGCATGGGGGGATTGTTTCAGCAATGTCCAGAGTAACGCGATGCATTGAAGCGTTTTCCCAAGGCCCATCTCGTCCGCCATGATACAGCCATACTGGTTCTCTTCGAGCATTCCAGTGGTACATTTGTACAGGAACTGGAGATCATAAGCGAGAGCTGGTGTGGAATGAACACAAACTAACCTTGACGCCCTCGACTTGATGCGGTCGAAGGACTTTCGTCAACAGCGGGTCAATGACGACGGGAACCTTGTCCGCTTTATTTTTCTGTTCTTTCCCCTCACCCAGCAAAGCCTTCAAGCTTTTATGCGGATTATACATGCCTGCGGTCTTCGCTCTCGCATCTTGGGCTGCCTTCTCCTTGGCCTCTTCCTTTTCCCGTTCCTTCCTCTCCTCATCTGTTTCCCGATCGTCTATTGTCGGGTCGTATAGCACAATTGCATGGTCCTCCATTGGGTCATGCAATGGTCGGGGTATAATCTTCGCCCTCGGACGAATTCCAAGAGATGTATTTGTCGGGATAAGAGGAACTATAGCCCCATCCTTGTTCGTCATGGCAGGCATAGAAAACCGGCGAATGATCTGTTCGAACGGCTTAGGCTTGAACACAGGATACGTTTTAACAGCTGCCAGTAAGTCCGCTTCATTATGATAAGTCCCATCACGTTCATCCTTCCTTTTCTTCTTGTTTCGAGCAGCCTCAGCTTCTGAATCTGAGTCGTCGTCGGCCTGTTGTCCCTTGTACGATACACGTTTTCGCTTCCGCTGAGGCTGAACACGGTCGATAGGGACGGCTAGTGTGGGTGGTTTGAATGGCTGATTAATTCGGGTGCTCTCCTGGAGGCGGTCCACGACCTTGCCGTCGTTCGTCGTAGGAACACGTCGCAGCATCCGAGTCGAACGAGTTGACGCGAGAGTGATCACAGGCGCTTTGTGACGACAACGCATGCATTGTGACAGATCGTGATCAGAACAAATAATAGCAAGCACTCTAAACTACAGCACCCGAACCAGGCGCCCAATTCCACCGTCGACCGTCAGCGTCTAGTGCAGCATCTGCGTAGGCGGAGTAATTCTCAATGACTACTCTTGCAACTAGGACATCGCCGGGGTGGCCAAGCAACAAAGGGGAGATATTCAGGCGCTGAGAAAGCAGGGCATTATCAGAACAGAAGGCTAGAACTTCCACTCCAGCCATCGCAATGAACTGACCGATTTGTTAATGTCAGTACAAAAAGGCGAGGGTACCACATACCAGCTCTCCAGAACTTAGGCGTGACTGGAAAAGTTCAAATTGACTGATGTGGTCAGGAGTCGCGCTAGCATCTGGGACAATCTTTGCCGAGGGCCCGCCCGTGCGGACAGTATCCAGCAAAGCGAGAGCGGATTTCTGGCTGAAGAATTTACCAGGCGGTCCCTTGTTGCCCACAATGAATTCAAGAGATGGCGAGCCAGAAGGTGCAGGGGATGTTTCTGCTAAAACTACTGGGATTGACGCCGATGTGTCAAGATTCAGGAAGAATGGCGGGGATCGAGATCTAAAACAATTTAAAAGCATTAGGTATCTGTAACGGAAAAAAGAAATCCGAACCCACAATTCAGAGGTTACGGGCTCAGGCGCAGGTTTGTTTTCAGAATCTGATCCGAGACCCCTTTATGATAGTTAGTAGAGATCCGTTAGAATTGAAGGTGAAAGAACGAACAAGGGGCCAAAAATGGTTGACCGCTTCCAAGCTGCGCCCAAGGTACTCATCACAGCACTAGTGGCACCTGTAGGGAACAATTTGTCTTTCGCGAGTGCAAGGCTAGGGATGCACAGTGTCAATGAAGATGAAAGCCGGGCACTTCATTCCTCCTACCTTTGTTGAAGAGAAGAGCGAGATTCCGTCGACGGTGCTGGCGCCGGTTCTGCGAGTGTCGGTTTTGATTCCGGGATAGGGTGGGCGGGACCATGAGCATCGTCTTCAAAGTCTGGGAGTGTTTCGTCGTTGTCTTTGTCAGCTCCAGCCAGGCGAAGTAGTTCTTCTGCGGTTGGGGGGGCCTGGGCGCCGGAATACGTCGATAAGCCTGGTATCTCGTCGTTGGGCGCCCGTTCGTTTCCCCAGAGCGACCCATCTGATGAAGCATCTGCTCCGTCATGGCTCTCTTGGCCTTGCTCCCTCAACCTCTCCTGGGTTTCCTTGCGGTACCTCCCCTTCACCGTCTTTAGGCCGCCTTTCTCAAAGGTAAGTAGAGAGCTCGTGTTCTTCTTCAGGAACCCTGATGACGACCTTCCAGGACCTGGCTTCGATCCGGTCGAGTGATTGACGCGATTTGGTGCTGTACTGGGAGAGCCCATCGAGGAAGAAGGTCCTGCATTCCGTCCTAGCAGGCGAGCTTTGACCGCAATGGCCCCTTCCATATCGGCAACGTTAAGATCATCCATCATTTTGACTTTAGGGTTTGCGGCTTTAATTCTGTGAGAAGGTAGGTCGGAGGCCTGGTTCTGTCTCGTGTCGTCAAAAAGAGGGTCAGGTGCAGTCGAGTCCTCCCGGCCCATGTCGATGTCCGATACTATGCCGCTGATATTCGGAGGATCGCCAGCACCATTGTTATCAGCCCAGGATGCCTCCGGTACAACGTTATCATCGGCCAGGGTTGTTCTGGTTACTGGGGGCGCATTGACGGAGCTGGGTTGCTCGAGCTCCTCGTCAGATGCGGGAATGATCTCGTCGAAAGAAGAGGCGCGGACAGATTTATTTGGCGTGGGACGAGTAAGCTTAGACGGGGAGCCAGTTCGGGAAGCTTCTTTATTGACATTCTTTTTGTCGCGTCCTGGTAGGGGTATCCTTGTTTTCCTTGACTGAGATGGTTCTGCAGAAATCTGGGCTTCACGGGGGCGTTTTCGAGGTCGCTGATCATCAAAGTCCTCAATTTCGATAACAGACGGACTGCGTCTTCTTTTGTCCTTTGCAGATGGCGCCGATTGTTGGCCATGAATTGAGCTCTGGCCAGGTGAAGTCGGCGGCGATGCTGCAACGCTGGGCTTAAGTGACTTGCGTTTTTGCTTCCGCCCTGGGAAGTCATTCATGTTAGTATGTGAAGGAAATGTTCGTATCATAGACGCGAACGTGGGGGGCCCGTTATGAGAAACTCTTCTCCAGCTTTGAAAAGGCTGATGTCATGGTAGTCTCGGTCGCCCGCGTTGGAACGCTCCCAAAACCGTTCAATAATGTGCTCAGAGCCAACGAATGATTCTACGGGTTCCCATCTGCAATGTCGGAGTAGTGTCAGACGCGGTAATTGAAATCACTGCGAGCACCTACGTATCGTCGTCAGGGCCATATCCCTTCCACTAACGCGTCGCAAAAGTCGGATTAGATCGATTAAAAGATTCTAAGCTTGAGTACTCACCCGGACGTGGTATTTCTTGAGGAAACGATCAGATACACTAATTGCAACATTGCTAAGGACACGCACCCATACGAGGTTCTTCTTTCTCCCACTTGCTTTCTCGACACGCGCCTGTTTGATAGATTCTGTGAAGAAGGTGAATAGGACGATTGAGTGCAGTGCAATGCAACTTACCGACTTCGTACTCTTCTTCTTCGCCGCTCATGGCTGCTGCAGGTCAAGTTTCGGGAATTAGCCCTTATTTATTAGTGGCACGTGTACCTGAGTTACTTACGTAACGTAGTCATCTGTAAAGTATCCAAGAAAGGAGGTTTCATTCACTTCCGTAGCTAGTTATGTCTTAAGTTGCGACAGGTTCGAGTCATAGGGGAGGTTTTCCAACCTTCTTCTAAACCATGTCGGACAAGCCAGAGGGTTATGTTGCGCCAGCTCCTCCCCCCTATGCACAACCCTCGGAACGAGGATATGGACAACCATCTTCCTACGGTCCTTCCACTCCAATGATGCCGCAGCCGCAGTACCAGGCCCCCGTGAATCAGAGTACGTCTCTTCATTTTGAACGATGTGCAGCTTTCAAAAATCCCATCGCGTACAGTATATATGTCACCCTGTATGCAAGGACATCACAACAGCAGCATACGCTTTGGCCTCTGTGGTATCCTCGCCGCGATCGTGAGTTCTCAACCGTAGGATTCGCCCCTTCTGAGCATCCCATCAGTTCTGTTTTCCTATCGGTTTTATATGTTTGTGGTAAGCTTTTTTTTACAGCCATAAACTTCAGACCAGGGCTCACTAGCGATGCTCAATGCTAGTTTGGATACTGAGAGGGTTTGTTCTCGGTGTGGAGTTAGATTATGATCACCCAGACTTTACTACCCCACACTATCGCTGAGCGCTTCGATCACGTTAGAGTGCTTCCATCTTGTGGTTGCGCCACCCGAACTTTTCATCTATCGCATGCTCGCATAGGTAACCTACACATGTTCCCGATGCGGAGCAGGCAATATCCTCTTACATTTCATTGCGAACGTGGCATCGTAGACTATATGTATTCGAGTTGAATTTGTAGTTCATGGCTTGGTATATCACAATAGATACAAGTATTGATTAGCACACGAGCAGATATACTTATAGCGAGCAAGAAATGTACTGTACAACTCCAAAGAGATATTCTTAATGTCATTCAGGCGTCCTGAGATTCTGAATTCTGCGGTCCCCATTCTGGAATAGGCAGAAGTCTAGATGCAATGAGGCAATCCTTCACCCAGGGCCAGTGTACGGTTGTTCCATTCTCCAAGTGTGGGCCGAAGTGACTAGCTTCCTTAACGATCACGAAGCCGAACGAGGAAATAGGGGCGGAAGCATATTTCAGGTCGCTGATAGCTTCAACGCGGTCCGCACCCATGGCCAGGATGATGCGAGTGACTGCATTATGAGCTTCCTGTGTCTTCTCCTCCGCGCCTGTGAACTATATAAAAGTCTCAGAGAAATGTCGCAGCAAGGGAGCCAGGCTAGCCTTACTTTCTTCCCTTTGGGTGCCGGTACCATCTCGGAACCAACACACAAGATTGACTTCCCATCGAATAATTTGCATGGAACTCTGTTGTCCATGATGTCGTTGAGTTGGTGGACGCTGTTGCCCCAGTCGACGTCGACTTGTTGAGAGGCCCGAGCACCTAACGCCTCTGAGTATCCTTGAGGTAGCATATATGCTAGCCAATCCTTCTCTACTCCCTTGAAATCGAAGTCATTAAACAATTTGCAATGCCGGAAGAGAATGCTTACTGCTTCGACAGAGTTGTGAAGCCAAGTGACGGATAAGCAGGGTATGCCTAACGCCAAAGCGATCAAGAATTTAGGCTTGGCGCTTGAATCATCTGCGAGAAGGAAAACTCGCTCAATCTCGTCACTCCCTGTCCACTGCGCCTCGCTCCTCTGTATGACCCATCGATTGTTTGAGTGGGAATGTTTCCCCTCCATCCGTATAACGTCAGACCAGTCATTGATGACGCAACCACCGTGATTGGTTATGGCAGACATTATAGTCCCCTTGTCTTTCTCCCAGTTTCCGTTGGACGAGATGGTAACGACCAGAGCCGTTTTGTCGAATATACTGCTGCGGAGGTTACGAGTGGATGGACCACTGACAAGGGAAACTCTGGACGGCGTCGGGCTTGGTTTGACGCGTTCAGGTTTGATGGTCGTGACGACGGTGTCGGGGGAAACAGTGCGATCCTTCCAGGCATAACTGATAGTTTTGCTTGCAATCTTGATGGCCTGTAGCGGGACCTCTATGATAGCAGGGTCCAGACGAACGCTCACGAGTTCAGAGGATTCAAGTTTGGCAATGTCAACAACTTTGACGCCACGCGTAAACTCAGGAACAAGAACATCGTCGCCGACGCGGAGGTCAAGGAACCGCATTTGATCAATGTTGACGATGCCCTCCGTCGTGTCGTCAAAGTGGACGACGTAACGCGACCCACCTGCATACGAATGAACAGTGCCAGAATAGAAATGACCGTCCTGCTTCCAGAGAGCAAAGACCCGAGTAGGTTCCCGATCACCCGTCTTGCTGGCGGACGTCGCTGATCGCAGCCTTTTGGCCTTCTGTCTCGTGGACGGGGTGACCGAGGATACTTTGGCGGCCTTTTTGGAAATTTTGGAATTAGCCTTAGTTGCCTTCGTTGGCGCAGTGCTGCGCTTTCGCTTTCGAGTCGAGGGGCCCGCAAAATCTGGGTCCTGATATTCTTCATCTGCGGGCTCGGTGCCGTCATCGTCATCATCCACAGCTTGCATCAAGAGCTCGCGGTCGGATGCCGAAAGCGGAGACTCGTCATCGTCTGGTACAGCACGCCTGCGGGATCTCCCTGCCGGTAATGCTGACCTCCGTTTGGGTTTCACACAAGGTTGTGCAGAAGCAGCCTTGCCCTTTCCTTTCTTCGCAGCGGCGGTCATAGGTTCCGCCTTCCCATGGTCTTGTTCTGGGAGAGAGGATGGGACCTCTCCATTTTCCCAGGAACGAGCGACAGCTGAAGCCTTCTTGGCTGGAAGTGAAGCCGACGCGCGAGTTATGCGAGCATTGGTAGAACCTGCAGCAGACGCTTGAAAGCCCGACTTCCTAGATCCAGTCGATGTAGTCTGTTTTGCATACATAGTCAACAAAATAAACTGGAGATCAAAGAGAGAGGATGTAAAGAAATACCTGGCGAGTAGCAGAAGGTTGGTTCGCACGACGTTCCTGAACATGTGCTTTGTCTTTCCCTTTCGCAGCAGCATGACCAACGGCCAATCTCCTATCCCGATTGGAGACCACGGCAGCGAGAGGGATATCCTCTTCATCATCTTCCTCCTCATCCTCTTTATTAGGGAACAACGCTTTGCCAAGTTCCTCGGCGGACACTTGCTTCTCACTCCTATTAGCTATCATCGAGTCTTCGACAATTTCGCGCGCCGTAATATCTGGTGGACTTGATCTACGCTGCTTCTTGCCCGGGCTCCGCACAGTAACCTTTGGTGAATCCAACATGCCCTCATCCCGGAGAGGTTCGGAATCCGGAACAATTTCCATTTGGTCATCGCCAGGTTGGTCAAGGATATGTGAGGATCCGGCCTGAGGTCTGGGGGGTGGCGGAGGCTGTAGGCGGGCGGGAAAACGTCTCTGGGGCGGCTTTGGCAATTCCTTCTCGCAAGACGGCTGCGTTTGCTCCATAATGCCCCTCGTATCCGATTCGCCGTGGTATTGAGGAGAAAGTGGACTGGGTACCGCGTTCCGGCGTGCTGGAAATTGCCTCGGGGGTGGCATGGTCTCTGGCTCAAAGGATGGCTGAGTCTCCTCTTGGGTCGCACTTATACCCTCGTTGGTGCTCGATGACGCTGGTAGGTTGTGCTGCACGTGCGGTCGACCCACTGGCTGATCGATATACTGCTGATAACGATACCTCTTCTTGGGATCAACCATGCTCAGCAGGTTCCTTGAATGGGTAGTCGTAGTGGACTGAATGGTCCCGCTATAAGCGTGGGATCCGCCAACGGGAGCATCGAAAGGGTGAAGCGGCTCGCGATCCATGTCATGGTCTTCTTCCACCTGTGTAGAGGGTTGCGTCGCTTCGAGCACCGGTGGTGGCGGCTCGTCTTCGTCACGTTCGTAATGCCTCAAGTAGCTGGAGGAGGGTGCATCGCTCAAGCAGTCGTCCGTTGAATATCGAGAAATATCGCCTGCATGGTCTATCGGCATATCGATTTCCATGTCGTCCGGCTGACGGCCAACCATTTCTGGTTGACTGTCAATGAGTTGAGTTTCCTGAAATGGCTGTGACGGTTGTGACTGTGAGCCGCCAGAAATAGAGGGCGTCGATTCGACAAGAATGGTACCCTCCGCTGGTGATGGCGACCGTCGGTACCGGCTAGAGGGTGTTCTCGACGAGTGCATCGAGTTGAGGCTTTGTGGACCACTTCTCGATTCCTTTGCACTGGGTAGAACGACGCGCGGTAAATCTGAAAGAGGAACGTTGAATTGCTTCGACGTAGCGAGGAATGCCTGCTCCGGGTCCTGTTCCAGAATACCAAAAGAGTCTTGCGAAGAGATAGGTGATGTCCCGCGCTTCGTGATGTTGTTTCCAGCGGCGGGATAAGTCGTTGACCGAGATGGATTACGATGTGCAGGGCTGTGGGTGGTTTGAAGGTGGTTCGACTTTCCGCAAGGAGATTGAAAAGAGACTGCTTTGACACCGGCTACTTTGGGCTTCAAAGGGATGATTTCAGCATTGTACTTGTACTATTGAAAACTTTATATCCCTCACCTTTGTAAGGCCCGAAGCAGGGAGTCCTGATAGACCCTCACGCGATGCGCTTGAAGGTAGTGGCGCCGAGACCTCCCGGCCCTCCCCTCTACGAGCTTTATGATTGCTGATGTTTTCCTTCTGTGAGCCCTCGTTCACCTCCACCTCATCGTCCAGTTGTTGAGTCTGTGTTTGCGCTAGGCCGTGAAAGTGATAACTCGCCAAGGAGCTCAAATTCCGCGAAGGCGAAGAGTCTGATTCCCTCGTCACGACGCGATCGTCCTCAGGAGCCTGATTGCGCATGTTGCTAGTCTTCCAGCTCGAGTCCCCGGGGTCCAACATGCTCTCAAGAAGTTGTGTGGCCTGTGTTTCGCCTTCCAAGTCACTGAAAATAGGATCTCTACCATTAGCTATGGCGAAGAGATTAGAGACTCTGAGCGGACATGCCTGCTGCCATCAAAAGTGCTCATCCTGAGTGCTGACGCGTCTTTTTCACGTTGCCTCCAGAGGTGATGACGGCGAAGTGAAAAAAGTGTTGCTGGGTCGCGATTGTCGTTATTTTGTATATTGAACTGAATTTGTTTGATGATAAATGGAGTGTCCGTCCAGGGCTGCACTCAGGTTCAATATCCGAGTCAGTTCACATTCGCTAATCGATGGTTGGTCACCGGTCACCTGGTACCTTGCTTGGTAGACCAGGTGTGCTTAACCTACCACCTGCATCTGCAGTCAGGACAGACTTTGAAGGCGCTGCAAAATATATGTGCAAGGGGTTATCAAGTCAGTGGTAACGTGACGAGTCAGGACGCGTGCGAGCTAACAACACCAAATAATACTTGGGTAGGTAGTATGGTTAACTCACGCGTCCTGTTCGTTACCTACACCATCTACAGTCCCTTGCTCCTGGTTGCGCCGGTCGTAGACCATTAAAACGCATATTACGTCTCACATGCCGCTTACTGGCAGAACTCATCGGTTGCCTCACAGTCTCTCTAGCCAGAATAAGACGCCTGGACGTCGTCTCAACGCCTCAAGAGCAACCAACCACAAGGTCTCACACCGCTTTGTCCGAATACACCGAAAATACAAAACCAGCTCTAGGGGCTCTTCGAAGAACACTCAAACAGATGAAGTTATCGCAATTCAAACCCTGCACTCAGCCGATCGCGATGGCAAGCACAAGGTCCTGCTCCAGAAGAACGGCCACCTTGGCGGGGAAGTAACAGCGATACCCAATCCTATTCCAGATACGGGATTCAGGCCTACTGCAACGCTACTATCTATTTCTTCTACGGGTCTTTCTGCCTTTCCAGGTCAAACGGTGCATTCAGTCCCGCTCAGCAAGACAGGCTTGCCTTCTCCGACCTTCTCTTCTCTGCGGCCGCTGATGTCTCTGGATTTGAATTCCTCTCGCTCTGTTCCTTCTCCTACCGATGAGCCCTTCAACTCAGCCTATGAAGGTCCGGAACCTTCAGCGGTGAGTGCCACCGAGGTTCATAAAACATCACAACCGCGCAAACTATCTATACCGCTCATTGTATTACTGGCTGTTGGCTCCGGCGTCCTTCTCATAGGAGTCTTTTCCTTGATCAAGTACTTCTCTCGTCCTACTCGGCGCCCTCGCCCTAAGCCCTCACGCCCGATCCTGGACGATCCCTTCGCGGATGACAAGAGATTTCCGATGGAAGAATCGCCCATCTTCGGTGGTAAGGAAAGGATATCTGGAAGCAACGGCGCGATGTGGTCGTGGTCACAGTATCCCCGGCCGACAATTTCAATAACCAAACCTGAAGACACCGCTAAACCCGAAAGCACCGCTGGTGGAAAATCCTACGGATATGCCCGCTCGCCTAACCTACAAGGAAATGTTTTGCATCATGGCCGACCGCAGTACCGTATCTCTGGCCATGCACACACCCAAAGCGTGCCGGTCCTGACGTCTGGGGGCTCGCCATACCAAGCATCGCTACAACAGCTCAAGGGCGCTTTGTCAAGGACTGCGAATAGGATATCTGCGACTTCCGTGTCCCTGTACCCCACTTCTCCCCAGAGCAGCCACACCAACGTTGGGCTCGCGATCACGCGTTCCCCACTGACCACTTTCACGGCTGACGGCTCCAACGTCCTGAAGCGAACTGAGCCCAAAGCCGCCCTGGATAGATCCCGCAATAATTTTGCATCCGAGGCATCCCGAGGGACTATCTCCACCACCGACAGATCCTCGGAAGGGTCTGCCTACGACGGATCTGAAATGGGCTCGCCATCGTTCTTACCCTACGCGGCCGCACCGATGAATTCTCCTCCGGCCACTCACGGAGGCCGCAGCAGGATCAAATCATCGTACTACACCCCCGGCTCGTATCCGCGCGCATCGAACGCCTCGGAAGGCCACAACCACAATACACACAGGAACAAGCCAGACGGCGCGCCGCCGGGGCCGGCGTACCAGGCGTCCGTCGCAAAATCGGAGTCGCGCAGGGACCGCGATACGCAGGCGCTGACGTATGCACTGGGGCTATCGTCTCCCGCGACAGACTACGGGGCCAGCGCCATGCCCTCGCCACAGCCCACGCTGTACCCTGATGACTCGCTGAGCGTTGTCGACGCGAGACGCCCGTTGCGCAAGCCGAGCAATGGCCACAAGAAGAAGGCCTCGTCCGAGAGGGCAAGCGAGGGCGAGGGCCACGGACGCCCGTCGTTGCCCGTCATCAGCACCGCGATGGACGCGAGCGCGGCGCTGGGCAGTCTCATGCTTCTGGATTCCAGTGGGCAGAAGGCGAGGGCCGACCACGCGGCGGCAAGCAGCGGGAAGCGGATGTCCAAGACGGTACTGAGCAAGCCTGCGGAGGTGGGAGGTGCGGGTGCGAGGAGTGCGGCGCCTGCGCTGAGGAGGAATGGGTCAAGGAGCGACGATAAGCCGCCTTCGATCCCGCTTCCGGCGCCGTTGCCTTCGCTTTCGCAGATGGGGCTGGAGCATGCGAATCCGCAGGCGTATGCGGACTATCGGAGCCCGACGTACAGTATCTTTGGGTTGTATGGGAGTGAGAGGAAGAGTGGGTTAGGACAGTAGAATTTTGGGTCGTCGATATGCATTGTATACCCACATACTATCACTTATTTAATAATGCGATGGCGCGGTCAGTTTTGATAGGGCGGTGATGGTCTCCACATGCGCAGCAACTGGTCGCGTATTTTATCCGAGTCGACGACGATTGATATTCGTCCACTGTCGTCTCCATGGCCCAATATCCATCTCTCCAGCTCAAGGCAACTAATGACCACGATGAAGAACAAGGTGACCCGAATCAAATCGCGCCAGCCGTCCCCTCGCTGTGCGGCGTCGCCCTCAAGCACATCTCGTCCGTACAAGTCTTTTTCGTGCTTATCATACCTGCTCATAGTAATCTGCTCTAGCCTTGTAACCCTTGCCATCCAGAACTCCATGCTGACCCTCATCATGCACCACTCGCGCGTTTCTATCCCGCCATCCTGCGCGTATTCAGCCGCCACCGCTGTGCTCCTCAACGAGGTTCTCAAGGGGCTGATTTCCTTCCTTATCGCATATATGCGCGTAGACCACTCTGCCGACCCTTCCCAGCCAGCTGGCCTGCCCTGGGCCCAAAAAGCTAGAATACCCTTCGTACGCCTTCGCAAGCTAAGCAGAGATATTTTCAGTCCCGATTGCTGGAAGCTTTCGATACCCGCTATCCTATATGGTCCGTATTTGGTCTCTTTCATCGTTTCGCGACCTGCTCACGACGCGTTCCAGTCATCCAAAATAATCTGCAGTATGTTGCAGCCTCCAACCTAGATGCAGCCACCTTCCAAGTCACGTACCAGATGAAGATTCTTACCACCGCAGGCTTCTCCGTCCTCCTCCTGCGCCGAAAACTCTCCTCCAGTCAATGGCTCGCCCTCCTCTTTCTCGCCATTGGCGTAGGCATCGTCCAAATCCAAGCCGGCGAAGCCCGCAGCGTCCCAACCGCCCTCGCCGCTTCCGCAGACGTGCACACCATGGACGCCCTCAAGGGCTTCCTCGCCGTTGCTGCTGCATGCTTCACCTCCGGCCTCGCAGGCGTCTACTTCGAGATGGTCCTCAAAAACTCCCATGCCGACCTCTGGGTCCGCAACGTCCAGCTCTCCCTCTTCTCCCTGCTCCCCGCCCTCGCCCCGATAATTTTCTCCCATGCATCCACCCCCGCACCCACCGGTGCCTGGCTCCTTGCGCTATTCCACAACTTCGGCCTCTGGGCCTGGGCCACCGTCGCCGTGCAGGTCCTCGGCGGCCTCGTCACCGCCATGGTCATCAAATACTCGGACAACATTCTCAAGGGCTTCGCCACCAGCCTCAGCATCGTCATCTCCTTCCTTGCCTCCGTCGTCCTCTTCCGCTTCAAAATGACCTTCACCTTCGTCCTCGGCTCCGGCATCGTCCTCGTCGCGACGTGGCTGTACAACCAGCCCCCGAGACGCCCTGTCCGGGGCTGGCCAATTCCGCTGCAGCGCAGCGAGAAGCACCGCGGCAACGCGAACCGTGCTTCGCACCCTCTTGCTTTTTATACGGGGCGCACGACGTCCACGAGTTCGTCCACGAGCTCGCTGGCCTCGCTTCCATCAGTAGTCATCACTCCGCCGTTGTTCGACGAGAAGGCGCTATATGTCCGGTAGCAGCAGGACTCAGTATACCCTCCCCTTCGTTTCATTTTCAGGAGGACGCTGTTTTCTATTACTTTACCTGCTTCAACTTGGATAATTTGACACGACAAGTAAATAAAATTATGTAATTATGTTATCACCTGTAGAACTTGGATTTTAAGGGACATCAGGGGGGGCCCAAACACGCAATCGCTGAAATGATGATGACAGCCGTCGGCGTGTGGGAAATTGATGAGAGCACGGCTGATGCCGCTGTCAACTCACGGCATCACGGCAATTCCAAATCGGGCGGTTTGGGCGTCGTCGGTCGCTTCCTCGTCAGTTATCTTCCTCTTTCCATGTCCACTCATCCACAGGACATCGGCACACATCCATGCCTCCACCATTGACTCCAGTGCTTCATCCAGTCACAGTGACCTTTGACAATAGTGTCTCTGCCATAACTACTATAGATCAACTAACTGGGATCCATTCTGTAATTTGTGATCTCTGCTCCTCAAGCATCAGGCTCACAACAACGGCAAATGATTATTGGAGCTGACCCTTGTGGCTTCTGTGGCCTAGATGGATGCCTTACCCAGCTTTTATCAAAGCCAAAGGGTGGTTTCTCCATTGTATTGTGAATATCATTATGCAAGCATGCAGTACAAGGCTGCACAGAAATCTTCTGGAACCTCACCCTGCACCAATGTTTTCATACACTGCCCTTTATGCATTCCTTCTCTGGCTGGCCCAAAAACAGTCTGGAAGTACAACATGATGTTCCACCTTCTCATTGATCATTCTGTAGATGGGAAGCCACCTAAGATACCTGCACAGCTCATGGTGGATATGTTTATCACAAAGAAGGAAGAAATGGATATGGGAGTTCAGGCTGAAATGACCAAGAAATGGAGGGAGGAAAACACCATACCAGATAGTGATGGGCTTGCAATTATGGTTGAAGACATGGATAGTGGGAAGAGAGGTAGATCTGACACAGTTACATCATTTACTCAGGCCTCACAGCCCAGAGATAAAAGACTTAGACAGGAATAAGCAATAATAACAAGTGTTTATGTACTGAGGAACATGAGAACACGGCCTCGAGTGCGCTGACGCCCAAGCTGGCCCAATTTGGAATTGCCGTGATGCCGTGAGTTGACAGCGGCATCAGCCGTGCTCTCATCAATTTCCCACACGCCGACGGCTGTCATCATCATTTCAGCGATTGCGTGTTTGGGCCCCCCTGAGGGACATTATTGTAAATACACGGACACGAATTCTCTACCTTTTGCGGTGCTTGTAAACTTGTTGTAAGTATGTCCGGGTTCAAAGCCCCTTTCAGCAGCTGGTTACGAATCCTTAGCACCTGTACAAAAAGACAACAACAAATATGTTTTATACAGCAGGATGCAATACAATATATACAATGGCATCTAGTTACGACACAATGAGTATTTGCGAACAGATGATGCGTTAGATTGAGTTAGGTTCCATCCATGGTGGAAGCAAGTCAGTCCTTGAAGTGTGCTTCCAGTCCGTGTTTGATAGCTGTTTATCCCCGGATCAGCATCATGTGTATTTGTGGGGAACAATGCCCGCTTACCATCACAGGTATCCTTCGCATCTCCGAATAACATTTTCGTACCATGCATGTAGAACATGGGGTTCGGTACATCGGCTAAGTAAGCGATTGGAAATGATGAGTCGCAATGCGCAGTTGGTCAGTGCCGACAACGGGCGGAGCTCACCGTAGCCGCTAGCCAATCCTCGCTTCATGACGATAACCTGCTTGCTCTTCCACGCATGCAACACAGGCATGCCCTGCAGGTGAAGCGGTGTTAGCGTTAGAGTGCCTTTATGAAAAAGTGTCAAAAACGCCTACGGCAATGGCGGAACCGGCCTCTAACGCAATGGGGTTGACTGTGTCATTGGCGCCAATGACAAGCGTCACGTCGGTCTCTTTAAAGTCGTCGTTGATCTCGTCCATCTCCAGAACGACTGTGGGAAATTGAGAAGAAAAAAAAACACTAGAGCTGCGCTTGTGGCGACGCACTGTCATATGGCACTGATGCTTCCGCGAGTAGCACGTTGCATTGGCCGGGCATGCGGCCTGCAACGGGGTGGATCGCAAACTGTAAAGCCGAGTGTGAGACATATGTATATCCACAGTATTATGAGAAGACGCACCCGGACATTGACGCCCTTTGCGCGAAGCATGGCGCATATTTCCGAGATGGCATACTGAGCCTTGGCGACCGCCATGCCATACCCAACCACCTGTCCAGGCCGAGAAGTCATTAATTAAACTTAAGATAGATAGGGAGTTAGGAAGTACCCACCAGGATGACGCTGTCCGCATTCGCCAATGACTCAACCGTCTCGTCTATTGTCGTTTTAGTGATTGTACCCTCAATCTTGTGCGTTTCGGTGGTCGTTGTGGGAGTGATTCCGCCGAAGAGAACGTTAGTGAGAGAGCGATTCATTGCAACGCACTAGGCAAATCGTTCCCTATAAGCTTCACACAGTAAACATACGCAGATCAGGCATACCATGATGTATGACAGTATAGAACCGCTGACACCGATCAAAGACCCGATGGTTGTGAGCAGTGGATTGTCCAACATGAAACCTAGCCACAACTGAGGCTCCATTGAAATCGTTTTCAGTTATTCAATCTCACCTTCCGCAACAAGGGCGAAACCTCTAATTTGTTGCACTGAAAATCAGCGCTGTAATAAGGAGGATGATGAGATACTGACGAATAGGCGTTTAGAACAGTGATAACCACAGCTGTAATGTCGACAGGATGAGCGAGGATCTGAACATGATGAATTACAACGTACGCATATCAGCACCACCGATAGCCGCCGTGGTTGTGTATCCTTTGATGAAACTCAACACGGCGCTGACACTCAGAAACGATGCGGCGACTAGAGGCGTAGTAGGGGCCATGGCCAAGAAGCCCGCCATGGTCAAAGCGTTGGCGCCCAAGAGGGAGCTGTTGATAAGGTGCTTCCCAGGGAGCGCAAGCGGTTTGCTGGACATTTTGGCAGCAAGCTTCAAAAAGGCAACGATAGAGCCAGTGAATGTGATGCCACCTGAAAACGAGACGGTTAAGAGACAGTGCTGTGTGCAGTAAGGAACTCACCAATGACGACGCCAAGGTAGGCAGTGACGAGGTGCAAGTTGGTGATATGTGCGGTATCTGCCAAAACACTTCCAATACTGGTCAATACAGCTGATAGACCGACGATAGAGTGCAACATAGCGACAGTCTGAGG
Source organism: Tricholomella constricta (assembly GCA_013368375.1). Classification (NCBI taxonomy): domain Eukaryota; kingdom Fungi; phylum Basidiomycota; class Agaricomycetes; order Agaricales; family Lyophyllaceae; genus Tricholomella; species Tricholomella constricta. Next base: position 500,523 of record JAACJP010000012.1, on the reverse strand, counting down.
GAGCTCAGTCGCAGTTACACGCCTTCCAATGATAGCACCGATGGCGCCGCCGATACCGGCAACGCCAGCAAACTGCGCAATGACGGCTGGTGGGAAACCAACGGCACCCAAAGAGGCTAGAATACCAGAGCTGACACCAAGGATTCCGAGCGCATTACCCTGCCTGGCCGTTGTTTGGGAAGCGAGACCCGACAGAGATCCTGCAATATTGGTATTATGATTCAACTCGAATGAAGAGGAGGCAGTGATCGCACCAATGCATAGTAAACTACTCGAAAGGTATCCAGCTTGGACGAGCCCAGACATTCCAGTACTTGCTGCGGCCAAAAACCCACCGGTGAACACGATAGCTGGAACGGCATACAGCCATGGGTACTCGGGAGGATCGGTGGGACCTGAGAGGTCGTCAGTGATTAATTCAGCGAGAGGAGAAAGCGCCGTACGTTTAAACATATCCAGCATACGCTTCGTGATGATGAAGCCACCAGCAACGTTTACGCTGGCAAGAAGGACCGCCAATGCACCTAATGTTTGAGGAATCGTCCCTGGAAAGTAGCCACCACCCATAACAAACATTCCCCCGATGCCAACCATGCCGGAGATGGCATTGGTCACTGACATAAGAGGTGAATGAAGAGCAGGCGAAACGCCCCAAACAACTCTGGGTCTCGAGGGTCAGTATGTTCTTTGTGAATTGTGTCATGATTATCTGACCTATAACCGATCAGGCCAGCAAGACCGAAGGTAAAGAAACTGTCCATGAAGGCTGTTCCGGTTGCCTTTCCAAGTGCGACTGCCCCTCCCATTCCCGCAGTTACAACAGCGACCTCTCGAGAAGCCTTCTGCCATGGCGTGATTGCGACAACCTCAGATGTGGATTCCCCTTTCGCGGGTGTGGGCGGAGGAGAGGCAGGCGCTGGCATCACGCGAGGGATGGGTGTGAGGACCTCCCCTTGATGAACAACTATCGAGCCTCGAACAACTTCGTCCTCCAGGTTGATCGCGAACTTTCCATTGTCGCCTAGTGAGAGGAGGAACTTGGAGATATTGTTCGAGTAGAGGGTAGATGACTGAGTCGGTAGCCTTGACGGCAGGTCGGTGTAGCCTATAGAAGATTTAATGCAGATAGTTCAGGGTCATGAGATATTTCTCACCGATGACGGTTACCCCCCGATGAACGTGGAGCTCTCCTGGACGCGTTGCCTCACAATTTCCCCCAGCTTCGGCAGCCATGTCGACTATTACTGACCCGTGCTTCATTGCAGCAACCATTTCATTGGTGATCAATTTCGGAGCAGGTTTCCCGGGAATGAGTGCCTACGCCGGAGAAGTAAGCGTCCCTGTTTGGTTGAAAACCGGGCATACGTACTGTGGTAATAACAATATCGACGTCCTTGCATTGCTCCATAAATAAAGCCATTTCTGCTGCGATGAACTCCTTGGACATGACCTTCGCATAACCACCTGCTCCGCCGCCCTCTTCCTGGACGTTGACTTCCAGGAATTCGGCACCAAGAGATTGTACTTGTTCACGAGCCACAGACCGAGTATCAAAACCACGAACGATTGCCCCGAGTCTCCTTGCCTGGAAAAGATTCCGTTAATGAATGTGTCATAAAACACAGACGTTTCATACCGTAGCGATAGCACTCAGACCTGCTACACCAGCTCCAATCACGAGAACCTTGCCAGGAGGAATCTATACAATAGCTTAGCGCTCGCCATACATTGTGAGATCGTTTCGACGCGTACTTTTCTGTTGTGTAGTAGAAAAATGTGGTTAGGATGACTCATTTTGTATGTATGAAGGGGTTTTTGCATACCCAGCAGCCGTAACCTGACCAGTCAAGAAGCGCCCAAAGTGATTAGATGCCTCTAGAACCGCCTTGTATCCGGCAATATTGGCCATAGAGCTTTGCACAAGTGCGGTCAGCATTAGTTATAAGTGCTACTGCAAGGTCCTACCTCAGCGCGTCGAAAACTTGAGCACGAGAGATACGGGGTATCATGTCCATCTAGGGAGAGTGAATATATAGACATCGATTCGAAACATTGATTAGAAAGACCTACGGCAAAAGCGTTGACTTTGCGCGACGCAAGAGATTCCACGATCATCTTGTTCTGCGTAGGATAGAGGAATGAAATAACGGTGCTACCCTCCCTAACATGGTCCGATTCTTGTCCATGCAGCGGAGGTCGAACTTTCAGCATGATATCCGAGGATCCAAATACCTCCTCGCGAGAGACAATGGTTGCACCTGCGCTGGCATACTGCTCATCAAGAAACTGTGCCTCTGCACCCGCATGACGTTCGACAAGAACCTTGCCAAAGCCCTTCTTTAGAAGAAGAGCTGTGTTCTGTGGAGTGAGAGAGACGCGTTTCTCTCCAGGAAAGACCTCCCTGGGCACGCCGATAGTGAGAGAGGAGTATGGTACCCCTGGGGATTCTGGCGCATTGGAAAGCGTTTCTTGACAGAACTTGGTGGACGAATGGAAATAACGATAGCCTGAATTTATTTGAGCAAGAATTATCGCAACATCGATTGGCTCTAGTAGAACAAACCTTGCAGTGGGAGGCGCGTATGGACAATATGGCGCAATTTGCTAGCCATCGCCAGGGCGTATGGCGGCCTGCAAGGCATGTTACACGCCTACACTGGTGCAGATGATGAGGTTATGAGAGAGAGATGGGGGGCGGCAAGCATTCACTCGCCAGCTGGGACCACGTCGTTGAGTCGGTTACTGTTGACGGGCACGAGACTTGCGAGGAATGACGGGCCGACCACGTGTCGATGGTCCGCGTTTTCCCCGCGATCGAGCGCGGTCTATAATTGGCCAAACGGTGCAAACGATGTTCGCCGCAAGTCGCATCCACATGAAGCAGACCTCGGTATTCCCCAGAGGCACATATGGCCACTCGTCACACATGTCCTACATATCCCCAATCTCACTTTATTTATTTCCCCCTCTCACGACTTTTTTACACGTACCACGTACCCTTCAATCTGGATATGTCGCGGCCCGCTCCTCAATTAACAACTTGAACTCCGGATCTGTACACACACACCTCCGAACCGAGGCTAGTCTTAGTCAAACTTGACTTGGACAATTTTCCATCCGAGTGAAGTCCATTCCGGCCCGCGGAGTGCGCTGTGTGTGCATTCCGGGAATGGCCTAGCTGTTCGTCTCCGGTAGGTCGAAGCAAGCAAGAAAAATCGCCACGACTTCCTGGGCGGGGCGCGATCCCCTACTCTGCAGGCGCAGCGCCTTCCTAGGACCCAGAGTTCCTGAGTCTACAGTTAAAGCACGTCTCATCACTGAGTTGTGCACCACGTCGATTATCTTGCCCCTCTGCCCTGCACTGGTTTCCCGTTCACTGAGGATACACTCACTCATGCGGTGCGCCACTGGATGCCGATTGACCGCAGACCAGGATCGTATTCGGCCAGATACGCTGCCAGTTCAGATGGATTTTAAGTAAGTTCCTGGGAGAATCGACGGCAAGAGAGTCCACGATTCGCACCGTTTGCAAAGCTCAGCAAAATGATTGCCAGTAATCACAGTCCCCAGAATAGTGGTGTCGAATTAAGAAGAACGCCATCATCTGCCAACCATGCAGACACTTCTCCAGACTATGGATCATCGAGGCACTCCATGGAGAGACTAGCTTGCTGAGATTTCATCGAGATTTCGATGCAGATAAATGGTACAAAGCAAATTCACATCTCACTTCGGATTCTATGAGAGTGGGATATATGCCATCAGTGCCGATGGGGCATCCCGAAAGGCACGATTTCAACGAAATACTACATGAAGGAGAAAAGTTCAGACCAATTCAAGTTACTTCCTGGATGAAGATCAGGCATGCCAACGCGACTCGGAACTAGACTCGTACCAGTCCCTAAAGAATTGCGAGAGTTGATGACAGTCGATCAACGCTACCGCAAAATAGGGACTGGAACATAATCTCGTGTTTTAGGACAGTCGGATTTCTCCCACGGGTTGTTTTGACTTAGAAAGATTTCGACAGCTTGGATAATTTGAACTCGTCCCAATTCAATTCTGAGTAGAGAGAACTGTAGGCCTTACAATTCTAAGCATTCTGGTAGAAAAATAATGTGTAAAAGGTACATATGACAGGGAAAAATGGAGTTACAAACCAGCGAGACTAGGCGGCCCGCCGGCCTATGCTCGTGATCAAAATGCCATTCAAACCTATTATCTCGATAGACACCGATAGGTTCAGAAATGCGACGCGCACCCTCTGCAAGACCTTTGGGATCAACAGCTCTGGTAATACCAAGAGTAGGCTGGTGGGAAATATGCTGCAAGGTATTGACAGGGAAAACCCAGGCCTTCCTTGGGATGCTCTATTCCATCACTGGAGCCCCGAGAACACAGAAAAAGACTGCCAGAAGACAATGATCTGCTACAAGTGTTTCGCGAGGTGTGTCCAATTTGGAAGGTCGCAATGGAAATATACGAAGCATGAAGCGGGCAAATTTGAGAACGGGTCGTCGTTCTGTTCAACTTCCTCATGAAGGCAGCGTTTTTTAGATGATCTCCTGGGTTCCATGCGTGAAGAGATATGAGGGACTGTCATCCTGAGTAAGGTAAAGCACGATTGAGGCAGTAATTCGCATTTTTCTTGCCACAGAATTGGTCAATTCTGGCAGAAGAAAGCGGCAACTCAGTTTTAGCACGTAGCGAAGAGAATGTACGGTTCAGATCGCGAAAAAGGGGAGACACCCAAAGCGCGAAGGCGCCAGAAATCGTGAAATCTTTCTAAGTCAAAACAACCCGTGGGAGAAATCCGACTGTACTAAAACACGAGATTATGTTCCAGTCCCTATTCTTATGTGATCAAACGACTGTCTTTGATTTCAACATAAGGTCTATAGGTACTGGTTCGAGTCTAACTCGGAACCGATCACCTTGCAAATTCCCAGTGGATAGCCTTGTCGCCGACGAAGCCCTTCTCGCTGCGAGGCCTCGATTGTTAATATCCTGATCGCTGCGAATACCCTGACCATTATTGGAGGAACAAAGGTCCTTCATACCAGATGATCCTCACCTCTGCCGGATGGGTTGATCGGGTCTGATCTGCCGGTGGCTTATTGTAAGGCTCGTCTTTGGAGATGCGGACTTGTGTGGTCGAGCCTGGAAGGATCGTATATCTTCTGAAGGATACCGTCTCGAGGATATACCATAGAAAACCCTTTATCTTTGTGGGGACCCTGCTCGGGGAGAAGGAAAGCAGATATCATGTTATATTTAAGCACGGGAAGGCATCTTCACAGACAGTGGCGGTTTGAGGACCGATAATATCAATATATGTACGGAATCAAAGGAGACTGGCTGGAGTTTTTTGCCATGGGCGTTGATACAAATATTCCACCGGCCGATGAGCAAAGCTGTGAAATGAACTCTCGGAGTGGACGTGTGATTACAAAACTCAAATAATATATTTCATGTGCAGTATGTACAAAGAAAATGAAGGTGAGGGAGTGAGATCTGGGAAAGACGACACGTTGAGCTAACTAAGGAGCCCGACATTAAGATCTGCATGGGTCAATGGAATCGGAATAGCGCGAGGAGTTGTTTCCTCACTCGGACCCATTCCATGATAAGTGCCCTCCAAAGACCCATGGTCCAATCCTATACGGTCTTAGAGCTGAGTTGGCGCTCGAGGTTGGTCAGCTCTTGTGTATGCGGGTGTGCCCAGATGGCCTCGGCGGCAGCAGCATCAATGGGAGGAAGGGGTTTCCGAGGGACTCCACCGTATCCATACATCTTCTCCAGCAGGTATTTGGTGCCCGAGATGGACGTTTTCGCGATGGTGTAGTCGCCACGTGCTACGATACCCTGCAGACGTTGAGCTTCGGGGAGGAATGAGAGATCCTTTCGGGAAGCCTCAGAAAGCTGATAAACTTTGGCGATGGCATGCTGGAAAGGGATCTATTAGATGAGGAAGGGTGTTCAAGAGGGTTACGAGACTCACCGGCGCCACGTTGGCTAGACCTGTGATTGCGCCATGACCATTGACAAATGCCGACGGAACAAGGAAGTCAGTGAATCCTCCGAGGACGGTAAAGTTGGTTTGGGGGTTTTTGCGGGGATACTGCTTGGCCCAGGCAGGATCAGTCACCGTCTCGGCAATTCTGGTGAGCTTTCCGACGTTTCCACAGCTGAATTTCAAGTAAAGTGGAGTTCTGAACAGTGGTACATATGGAACACGTACGTGAGTTTAACGCCAATGACATTGGGGCACTCGGCAGCCAGCTCGACGATTAAGTCCGAATCCAAATCGATGCCTCCGCTAGCACCAGGATCTCGAAGCGACTCAGCGATGTTAAGCAAGTATGCATTGAACGGACTTACAGTTGTAAATGATAACAGGGATCGGGCTCTTCTGGGAAACTTCGACGAAAAAGGCTTTGAGAGCGGCCCGGGTCAACGCGCCAGCAAAATAGCCACTTGCAATGACAATGGCATAATCAGCACCGGCTGCGGCTGCCTCGTTGCCTAATTCGATTGTCTCTCTAGTGCTTCCGGATCCTGTACCAACTATGGTAGGGAAATTGGGGAACCCTGCGTTGTCCAGCGCCTTCCGACCCGCATGAATCAACCTGACACGTTCCGCGTGCGACAAGTGAATAGCCTCTCCCATGGAACCAGCAATGACTGGCGCAACACCAGCTGCGGCTACCCGAGCAACATGGGCCTCAAAAGTAGGGATGTCTGAGTTGGGGTGTCAGGTTAAAACCTCGGAGAATTACAGTCGGGGACGCAAACTAGGAGCTACTGACCAAGGTCCTCGGAGGAGGGTAAGAAAAAAGACGGAATTGGTGCATAGATGCCGGCCTTGAGGGGGCGAAAGACCGAGTGAGTACCGTTGATTCCATTGGCAGCCATTGCGAGGGTAGTAGGATGGCAGTGGGGTTCAACATCCTGTTTTGCTCAACCCAAGTATATAAACGGTCGAAAGAGGGGCGCTTAGGTGTTTTTCGGACCCCAACGGCCCGATTTCCGTATCCACTTCACGGCCCGGACCGTCCTCGGGTCATTTCCCGCCCGCACTTGGCGTCCTCCACGTCGCTCGGATGCCGAACCTGAAAATATTAATGGCGTGCGCCGGTCACTGGGGTTCAAGGGTCGAACGCCCCGCAGTGGCGTGCTAATTGTCTGTATTTTCTTGATTTTTACCAGCGAAGACCCGGTCGAAGGAGTGATCCAGCCGAGGCTTTCAGCTGCGACTAGCGACATTGATCTGGGTCACCTGTTGAGAACGTAGTTTGTATGAAAAGAAACTGAACCAAGACTCGTGCCCAATCACGATGGATCGAGAATACATCCAACCGTACACATGAGAGAGTTCCTGCTGGGAAAATACATGTACACTAGATAACAAAGCGGGAGCAAATGTCAAATGTCCTGAGAGGAGGAACTATTGAACCAAAGACAGCAGAATAACCATTTACCCAGTCGAATATCCGAACACTCACCGCGTTGAAGGCGACAGCGGAAGGACAAATTAAAGGGCAATGAAACGACGGCGGCGAATCGCTCACGAAGGAATGGGCGTTCGAGACATGTATGTCGGAACTTTATAGTCAGGACTTGCGAGGTAAGGCGTGTCCCAACGGTGCGGAAATGAAAAATATTATTTGGTCCCTGCTTAATGTCACGACATGCGCGGCGACGCGCACCACGACTAGCCCGTTTACGATTGGCAAGAACCTCGGATGGTTAGGAACGGCTGGTTGTCAACATGAAATCACGTTAACGGTGGGATTTGTTTATTTGTTCCCATCCACAACGTCGAGCCTGCTGAGAACTTCCCGCTCCCACTCAGTCCAGCCTTCTTCGTCGACGTCACCTGGATTCGCAGAAGCCCGCTGGAACACCTCCCAAGGCACACAGCCTCGGTCTCCTTCCTCCGTTGGTTCGAGAGCAAAGCGGCCTTGACGAGAACGGCTCAATGTGACGACATGACCAGCTGACCCTAGTGCATGCGCTAGATCGTGGACGATAGAGCGCACGTATGTGCCCCCAGAGACTTTCATCTTTAAAACGAACGCAGTCGGCGCGACGTCCGTCGCGACCGGATCCAGGTCATCTTTGACCGAGACATTGCCTTCCGCGCCTTGAAGCGCTATTTCCATTGCCTTTTTTTCTTCCTCCGAGAAGGACTTTTCAGGCCAGCGATACGTGTGGTCGCTACCTTTCCATTCCACGAGTTCAAGAGAGTGCACAGTAACCTGTCGCGGTTCAATTGGACGTGGGAGCGGGATACCTTTCCTAGCGTAGTCGTAGAGCGGCATTCCATCCATTTTTAGAGCCGAAAATCTGGAAGGTCATAAGAATGGAGTTCGACCGTGGCAAGGACACGAACATGGGAGGTGTCTGTTGAATTTGCCCAGAGAATTGAGAAAGTGCAGATTCAACTTGCTCCCTCGTTACATGATCCCAGGGTGCGGTGCGGACGCGAGCACCCTCGCTGTCATATGTATCCGTTTCGCAACCCAGGAGACACGTAGTACGGTATTCCTTTTCGACTGTTAAGTATCCAGCGAACTGTTTAATTTGATCAACATACTTTGGTGCAATCCAAGAACTCGGACAATTTCTTGGTCCCTCTCCCAACTCCCACCACTGTTAAATGAGGGAGAATTATTCGTGATTTTCAAGTCATATCATTAGATTCACCTAAAACACCATCAGCGAGTGGATCAAGAGTCCCTCCTTGCCCAATCTTAACCCCGTCACGCGCATGCTTCCCTCTCTTGACCTTTTTACCCTTCATCTTCTCCAGCTTTTCCGCCTCGACAAAAATTCGCGATTGTGCAATGAGAAATTTGACGTCGTTAATGACCGACATGCTGGTGGGCCCAGATGGCTTTGCCACCCCAAAAAGACCAGAGACTGGGAATGGAGGGAGTGAAATTTTGGGCATGGTGAAAGAGTGTGGTTGGATCTACGACTGGCACTGTAGTAGATGCGTAGAAAGATTTTAATTGACGCGATCCGAGCAGATTCACACGTGCCACTGTCGCGTTTTGCTTTGTGACGGTTCCGACTTCAACAAATGTCGATGCTGAGTATGGTCCAATTCATACTTTAATGCAATCGCTTGCTCAGTGCTGCTCTTTGCACACTACAGACTGCTAGGCGCCTCTTCTACTACTGCAGTTGCAGCATACTTACTATCGGATCCGGCGGCCCATCTATCAATTGCCGACCCACATGGCAGGCTTGGGAAGTCATTCGGTCCAATTCTTCCGTGACTCAGCTCCTACTTCATGGCTACTTGGGCGCCTCGACGCAGCGTTTACCCCCGCATCTTTGTGCGTCCATTGGGGGTCACCGAGCTTGGATTCTACTGGGATAGCAAGTTCAACGGGACCGCAGATACCCTCCAGCACGCAGTCGTCGAAAGCATAGATCCCGCGGACCAGGTCCTTTTCAGCGTCGAGAATATTACCAGGACTTGGCGATCATTAAAGCAGCAGTTTCCTTTACTCGGCTCGTTTTTGGAAGAACCAGCTGGCAGTAGAGATCCAGTATCCTTCGTCTTTGCAGAGGACCGATTGGAAAACTGCGGCCCGGAGGAGATATCCTTCCACAGCGCCTCGTCTCTGTCAGAAGCACAAGAATTTGCAGACGTTGTGCTGAACGGCGTAAGGTTACTCTCCAGTAACCTACTTGCTCGGGTCGTCATTATATCTCGGACCGACCAGATAAGCCATGTGCATGTTCTCATACACGTCGCACATTGCATAACAGATGGCATAGCAAATGCTACCCTGTTGCGGTCTTTTCTGGACATTCTCTCTTCCTCACTCACCAGTACACAGTGGGACATCGAAGAAAGACTTGCATTGGCACTCCCGTTGGATGTCTTGCTACCAGATATAGCGCTGAGCAGGGCGAGGAACAGGTGGCATCGAGCGATTGGCCAGACTCTGTCTTCTATACGTCTGTCCAAGATAACAGTACGTGGCAAGAAAAGCTTGATGACCAGAAGGTCCTTAAAGAATCTTGATTTTAGGGTGGCCACACGCTCCCTCGAATTTTCACCCGGTTGACTGCCTATACTCCCGCCCGTTCAGGCCTTATTACATTGTCTTTTTCACCCGAGGAGTCGACGCGCATCATCCAAAACTGCCGAGCCAATGGGCTTACGTTCGGCAACGCGTTCCCTGTCCTTGCACAGGTTGCGTTGACGCGCGTTCTTTGCCGGAGATACATTCGCGGCGACATAGATATCGAGGAATGGGAGTACAGAAAGAAGGAACCTATGGTGACCGGTGGTCCTCTCAGCCTGCGGTCGTTCCTGGATCCAGAATGGTATGACAGGGGTGGTTCCACCAACGTTTCTCTCGCCATCGGGTTTTTTTCTCTCAGACTCCCCTTCATGCCTTTGGGCGCCGTGGCAAATATAGCTCCGGGCGATGACCTTCCCAACTTCCAAGATCTTCTCTCCTTTCCCCGGTTCCTGTTGCGTTCTCGATCCATCAGAAAACAATCCGCCAGTCTCACGAAACATCCTTTATTTCTTTATATCTCTATGTCACGCTCGCAAGCGAGCGTCGACAGACTCAAGGATGTTGCAACGAACTGGAAGGACATGGAGGGACAAATTGCTGCCCCAATCCCAGTCACGGATCAACATCCTGTCTTGACCCATGGCGGCTCAAGTTTTGGAAATGTGAGTTAGTTCATAGCACCAACGTTGCTGCGAGTGATACGTATCTAGGTCGATAACCTCCTCCCTCGTCATTACCCCCTGGCACGGGAGTGCTCGCCTACACCACGTTTATACCTTCATACGTCAGGGACGAAACTGCATTGCCGCCCAGCAGAGTTATATCTTGGAGCATCAACTACACGTCAGCAGCTGCATCTCAACGTTTTTTGGGACATGAACGTCTACGACGAAGATACGGTCAAGGAATGGTTGCACGAAGTAAGGGAGGCGACCAAAGTTTTCCTCGAAGGGGATGCAGCTACTATTAAAAAGCCTCAAACACGCCTCTGAGACTAGAAGTCGGTGTACGTAGTTATTGGATCATTGTGAACTACTCCTCCAATTCCCACCGCAGATACAATGAGATATCCACGTATTCTCCCAAGCGCGCCATCGTAACGAAATATTCCCTCCAGCAGAAAGGTCGTTGATCAGTGTAGTTTCTCCCCAACACCGCAGACATGACATGCTGCCAGTCACTTCAGCGAGGGAGCGTTTGCTTACGACGTCTTTATCCCTGTCCTTCTTCGGTGCAGAGCATAAACGGGCAACGCCGTCTACAAGGTCCTGTGGTTTGATGAAAAGAATGGGTTTGTTGAGAACGGAGGGCTGTGTGACTTTCTGGATCACTTTAGAAAGATGAAGGTGCATGGCTGGAGTGGGCCGGCATGATATCAATGCTCTTCGACAACTGTCCCCTGAGAACCGATTAACGACGTTGTGAAAGTCGAACCGGGATGCACTTACTGTCAAACGCCTGCATTTCTTCAAGTGTGGGGACTAGAGCAGTCTTCAAGGCTGCAAAGTCTACCCCGGAACTATCCACTAGGTCGACGAGAACGTCCCGAGCAATTTGAGCATTCTCTCCACGGGCAGAAAGAGACCCAACATAAGCGCGGCATCTTTGCACATGCGACAATGCTGTCATGAATATTTTGAGAGCGAAAGGATGTCCTAGATGGAGGAGCACAGGGACATCCAAAGGTGGACTCAACCTGGCTGGATATATTATTAGCATCTGAAGCAATGAACGAACGAAATAAGCTCACATAGGTCCAACACTGATGACTTGTCGTCGATTTCTTTCTTGACATCCCCAGGGGCAAGATCGCTGGACAACACGCACTGCTTGAGCACCTTTTCCGTAAAAGAAACAACCCATGTTAACAAGCCAATAAGTTGCCAAACGGCATCTGTAAAATTATTAGAGTTGCAGTCCAAATCAAAAAAAGTTCTGAATTACCGAGATCATATGTCTCCCCGTCTTGACAATCCTCAAATGCCTTGTTGCACGCAGAAAGGGAACAGATGTCGTGTGCTGTCTTCCACCGCATAGTTAAATTATATTTTTCTTCGTCCTGGGCACAGAGGGACCGTTCTCTGTACACAGCCATGATTTCGCCGAGGAGTTCCAAAGTCCAAGCATGAGAGAAGCCATCTCTATGACCTTCCAGAATATGGTTAGTTTGGTATAGTGTGTCCAAAACATCCGACAGAGGGATAGACGCAAGGGCAAGTGCGTGGGTGATATCTATTGCGGGTCGGCCTGAGATAACAGCAGATGCAAGGGGGGCCGCGAGAGGATATATTTGTTTTCCTATAAAATTGCGACGGTGAGGAAAGTATAATAGACGATATAGCGATGACGAACCAGAAGCATCCTTGCTGTCCTTCAGGCTAGGCAGCGATTGGATCGAGGTCCGCACAGGCCACAGAGAAGACGAGATCGTACAAAGAAATGCGCCGTTGGGCGATAAAACAGCATTAAAAGGAGCTAAATACCTACTTAGTAGCCGTCAACATTACTCAGAAAAACACGAAATCTTACGATCTTGGCCCATTTTATCGACGTCACAAAGTATGGGCGAAGGTTGATAATCCTCATTGTCTGTCAGATCGGAACTGTCCAGGCTTCAGTTGAGATACATAAATATATCAATCAGCAAAGACGTACAGGTTAAGCACTCTAATGTTCCCGACAGAAGCTTTTTTGATCCTTGAAGGGGCTCTCGGGAGGATGCCAGAGGTATCCACGATTCCAGCATAAATAAGAGGTCGGCCCGAGTCTGACCGCACGGTAGAATGAGAGATAAACGTAAGGACACTCGGTGTGAACGAGCGAACAGCGGTTTTGTTGAATTTCTGTACATGTGAGATGAAGGCAAGAGAAGTCAACGGGACAAAAACACTGACCCAAGTAGGCTTAGGTGAATTTGAACCCGGTGAAGTTTGCGGTCGTCCTACAGAATGTACAACCAGCTCTGACTTCGGTGGAGAGTTGTCTGACCAAGCTTAGTGTCAGAATTGGAATTTATGAGGAAGGCATGACTTACAGTCGTCAAAATTGAGAAAAGAAGATGTCAAATAGAACTGGAACTGACCCCTCTCGTTGTAATTCTTGCGTGGGGAGGATGATGACTTCTGAACGTCGAGGGAAGGTGGTATGCTGATGAAGTTGAGATCCACAAGAGTAGAGCCGCAGTGCCGTATGGGAGGTAACATTTCCACGACGAAGCCTATTTTTGATCAATTCAAATACAACACTTGAGAAAGACCATAAACATACCGATATTTGTGCCATTGTATCGGAGGTGGATTTCGCAGAGATTGATGGTCACTTCTTCGCCCCAATTCTCCCATTCCATCGCCTGTAAATTTGGAGGCAAAGGCTGATTCATGTCTTCTGGGAGGTTAGCATTGAGTGTGAACTGAGTGTTAATGAGTGGTGGCGGAGTATAGTAGGATCTTGTCGCTATCAGGATTGATGATTCTAAACAAGATAGATTAGCGACTGCATAGACTGATCAACGAAAGTATACGTGCCGTTATATCCAAGGCCAATAGCGGCTCTAAAACATTGTCTAATGCCACTGGAGTTCGCGTCTCCACCAAGTTGGGGTGAGCCTTCGACCGTTGTGCCGGATTGTGCAATCGAACGACTGAGAACCATCATAGCGGGATTGTAATACCGGAAGTAATAGATTTTAACATGATGGTCCTGAGTCACGAGCAGTAGCGTTGGACTAGACACTGGAGTGCGTGGTCCACGCGGAGGCAAACGCGTCGACGAACCTGGAGCATTACCAGCGACCCACTAGTCCAAAACGAGATCACTGCTATAGAATGCTCAAACCTATGAAATGCTTCAACCACACACCTCTCTAGTCGTTCCGAGCCAGCTTATAGCAACCACACCCCCTCCTTGAGGAAAAGTCCACCACTCCTTTACGTTCCAATTGTCGATCTGCGAACCTCGTTTCCACAAGCAACCTGTTCCGTCAACATTGTGCCCAGGAAAATATGCGAACAGCCAGTCGTCTCCAGGTGCTACAGATATAACAGTGGGGGGGCCATAAGACGCAGGCGAGGAGATGATAGGTGTCGGCGACGGAATAACGAATTGTTTCGAGGATGAGAAGTGCCGCGCGGTCACCAGAGGCTGCGCTGGATGGGCGCTGAATATGACCGAGGATGGCGACCATTCCACAGGTCTGCAAGTCTAAGGTGTAAGACAACGCCATATTCATAGCTACGTTCCTTCCGCACCTGAGTGACCGCTCGGCGAGTGGTTGGAAATCCCACCACCCAGTCTGCCAATTTTGTTTCTCCCTTGCTTTACCCTTCTGTGGGGATATAGGAACGGGTTTTACGTCGTGAAACATGCCGAGTCCGTAAACCAGAACAGAGCTGTTGAGGGGGTTGAGAACACTGAATAGGCCTGGTAAATTAGTGGCTGTGCAACTTCTCAAACGCTTGATGCTCGTCGGCCATGTCCACTCGCCAGATTTCACGAGAGCTGGATGGCCATTCTACTGAAATATTGGTCCAGACGTTCGCGGATCGGATATTAGTTTTAGTTACGCAGTTGGGCAAAGTTGGGACTCTGGTGCTCTCGTTTCGACATCCACCGATCGACAATGCCTAACCATTATTTTGAAGATCCAAGTCTCAATACCTGATGCGACGCCTCTATTGCCAGCTCCTGCTCCAGATCCTTTGCTTCCGAACCAACGGCCATTGCCTCCTCCACCCCCCGCAATCCAGCTGACACCTTTGCTTGGAAGCGCTCCATCGGAACACATGCACACCTTACATTCTCTTTATGCCGCCCAGATCGCCACTATCGTGTGGAAGGAGGGTGCTCTTAATTCATTGGGAGCTTCTTGGCGGAGTGTCGTTGTTGGTCTTGCTTTACGGAAATCCGATGGAGCTGATGATGAGGGTGTGACCGAACAGGAGAAAGTTGTATTTCAAGGGGTTATGTCTGCTCTCTACGAACTCATTTCGCGTGATTGAGGTGCTAGTTTGTCTCCCCTATGCTCGAAGCACCCGAATTTAAAGTCGCCTACCATTTTTCATCAGAAAGTGTAACACTTGGACGCAAGTTAATAAATGTTCCAATCTTTATGCAGGCGATGATGAGCAGCGTTAGACTCGAACCAGTACCTATAGACCTTATGTTGAAATCAAAGACAGTCGTTTGATCACATAAGAATAGGGACTGGAACATAATCTCGTGTTTTAGTACAGTCGGATTTCTCCCACGGGTTGTTTTGACTTAGAAAGATTTCACGATTTCTGGCGCCTTCGCGCTTTGGGTGTCTCCCCTTTTTCGCGATCTGAACCGTACATTCTCTTCGCTACGTGCTAAAACTGAGTTGCCGCTTTCTTCTGCCAGAATTGACCAATTCTGTGGCAAGAAAAATGCGAATTACTGCCTCAATCGTGCTTTACCTTACTCAGGATGACAGTCCCTCATATCTCTTCACGCATGGAACCCAGGAGATCATCTAAAAAACGCTGCCTTCATGAGGAAGTTGAACAGAACGACGACCCGTTCTCAAATTTGCCCGCTTCATGCTTCGTATATTTCCATTGCGACCTTCCAAATTGGACACACCTCGCGAAACACTTGTAGCAGATCATTGTCTTCTGGCAGTCTTTTTCTGTGTTCTCGGGGCTCCAGTGATGGAATAGAGCATCCCAAGGAAGGCCTGGGTTTTCCCTGTCAATACCTTGCAGCATATTTCCCACCAGCCTACTCTTGGTATTACCAGAGCTGTTGATCCCAAAGGTCTTGCAGAGGGTGCGCGTCGCATTTCTGAACCTATCGGTGTCTATCGAGATAATAGGTTTGAATGGCATTTTGATCACGAGCATAGGCCGGCGGGCCGCCTAGTCTCGCTGGTTTGTAACTCCATTTTTCCCTGTCATATGTACCTTTTACACATTATTTTTCTACCAGAATGCTTAGAATTGTAAGGCCTACAGTTCTCTCTACTCAGAATTGAATTGGGACGAGTTCAAATTATCCAAGCTGTCGAAATCTTTCTAAGTCAAAACAACCCGTGGGAGAAATCCGACTGTCCTAAAACACGAGATTATGTTCCAGTCCCTATTTTGCGGTAGCGTTGATCGACTGTCATCAACTCTCGCAATTCTTTAGGGACTGGTACGAGTCTAGAGCAGCGTTGACTCCAGATCAATTCAGACCTTTGGGCTAAGGGTTTATCGAACCAGCAAAGCTCTTGTTTTCATCACGTTCATTTCCAGATTTTGCTTTGATATATACGAGCGACCAAAAGGATGTACATATGAAAGTAGTTTTTCGCGGAACAAGGGCTACGCAGCGTTATGCAGAAATATCCAAGGCTCGTAGCTGTTCATTTCTGCTTTTCTGATACTTCGCCCACTTCCACTGTAGTAAAGGCGTAAGACGTTCGCCTGGCGGAAGAGCATTCCTTGGATGTGTTTCATATAAGCAATAGGCAAAGAACCCTGTGAAGATGCCTAGAAGGGGATCGAGACCGCTGGAGTAAAGCTTGAGTGTGCACATGTACAATTCAGAGGGTGACCGACGCACCGCGAGAGCAGCACCGGAGGCCCCATTTGAGTGATCGGATGTCAATACTAGAGCGTACGGTCGTAAGCACCGTTCCAATGAACAATTGAAGGCTGCGGATACCTACCTGCTAGTGAGAGTTACGGAACGCTACGGGAGCGGGACACCGGAACGGAGCTGCCAACGCCAGGGTTCAAAAAAATTGTTGAAATTGCCAAACTGTCCTTGACTATTTCAGTCCTCTGGTACTTAGCTCAACCAGACTCTCGCTTCGCCTGGCATGTCCGCAGCTGCTCTCGACCGTCAAATCCGGCCCATCTATGGTTTGGTTGCCGCGTTTATTTTCCTGACCCCCACTCATCGTCCGTTACAGATGCCCTGGACACGAATTCGAACAAGTCCGCAATAGTTGCGTGCAACAAGCTCCTCAAGAAACATCCCAAAAACGAGCTGATCAAGGTACTTTACACGTCTTGCGCGCCCAGGTTTCACTCTCAGCTTCCACGTAGGCTCTGAAAGCACTTGCACTCGTTCGATCTCAGAAAGTAGAGGAGTCATTACTGTTATGCGACGAGGTCTTGGACTTGAAGCCTACGAATGACGCTGTGTTGTCGGCTATGATGCATGTTCTGAGAGGGCTGGGTCGCCGTACGTTTAACATCATGCTCATCGTTTCCGCTGTGATTACTAAAGAAATAGGTCAGACAAGGACATGGTCACAATGTTCGAGGATGCATACAAACAGCAGCCGGCGAACGAGGAACTTGGTGCACAAACGTTCTTTGCCCATGTCCGCGCCGGCCATTGGAAATCAGCTCAGCAGGTGGGTTGTTCATCGATATCTGAGGATTCCAACAGATGAGTTGGGTAGTATGCCGAGGCTACCAATCTGCATTCGCTGCATAAAACTAGGGAACCTGTTTGTACCGTGTTCGTTTCTGACGTGTTTCCTTCACCGGCAGATTGCAACTAAGATGCATAAGCAATTCCAGGAAGACCGGTATCTATACTGGAGTGTGATAAGTGCTGTCCTTCAGGTACGCCAGATATCGACGATAATATGAACAGGTTCGTCTTATATCCTCGATTCAAGGCAAATGATACAGCGACACCCCCGAGCATGCGGATGATTCTCTATAAACTCGCTCACAGACTGATAACGTCTTCGCCAACACCATCGTACCAGAATACCGACCGATTCCATCTTCACCTCTCAATTCTACGCGAACTCGAGCTCTACGATGACGCCCACAAGTTACTTGATAGCGATATTGGGAAAGCAATCTGCTCTACGAGCTTGTCATGTAACGAGATTAGACGGGATGTTTGGCGGTTGCGGGGCATGATCCAGGATGAGGGCAGGCTTGCGGAAGCTCGGATTGTGGACTTGAAGTGCGTTGTGTTGACCACTCATGAGCGTAGATATTAACTTGCATACAGGGACAGAAATTGGCTCGAGTTCCTCTCTATCCTCGACGCGACCTTCTCCTACCTCACACCCTCAAACAATATTGGACTCTCGTCGACCTCTGAGACTTCAAGATCAGAGTGTATAGGACATCTCGCGAAGACTGAGGCGCTTTTCACGCGGATCGCTCAAGAAGATGGGACGAAGGATCGATCTGCAGCGTTGGCTCTTTTAGAATTAGAAAAGCGTGCGCAGACTCACGGAATCTCGAATGGTTGGTCTCCTCCACTTGCCTGTCTAGCTGTATCTCATGAACCTCCTAGATTCCGGCCGTTTGGTCGCTCTGATGCAGCAATACTTTGACCAAGTCGGTGACAAAGCATGCTTTTTCGAGGATCTTAAGCCCTATCTCGCCTTACAAGGAGAGGAGTTGGCCAAATGGACAACCTTTTTGGAAAGTGTCTCAACGTCTTTTGTAAGTGCTTCGAGCAATCATGTGAAATACCTGCACTTATTGAAAAATCAACACTAGACAACTGCCAGTGAACTGCGCCGGTTGATCAATGCGCACAAGTCACTTCGCCACAACCTCACCCAGTCGGATTTGACCGTCGAAGCGGAAACGGCACGTGTAACGCTCTACCTTCAACAATACCTTGAGGGTCTCAAACTCGGAACACATCTACCATCTACCGAGCTACAATATGCGGATGATCTTGCCTTATTGACAGCTAATGTCCTTGTTAATCTGTGGAGATTGACATCCGATGAGCAATATGTTCTTAATGCTGTGACGCTTCTCGAGTTTGCCTTGACGAAGAGCAAACAATCATTCCAATCACGGCTGATTCTCATTCGGCTGTATCGCCTGCTCGGTATGGGCCACAGCTATACTCATTATACCTCATTGCTGAAAATTCTGTTTTCAGGCGCTCCTTCACTTGCCTTGGAACATTATCGTCTTATGGGTATCAAACAGGTGCAACACGATACACTTTCGCATTTAATCCTCTCAAGGGCTTCTACATTCTCCCTGGCCTCCACTGGCGATATCACATTGGCTACTGAATGTCTGGAATCAACTCAAATATACCTCAGTAACTCGCAAGAGGTAAATTCCGCCTGCAAGCTATTCCAGTCACTTCACTGATTCTATTATTGAGACTGCTGACTACGTTGTGAGGGCTTTCACAGGAGAGAAATACTCCCAGGTAGCAACTGTTTTATTGCCATCATGCTTGTTGGCTCATTCTTTATTAGATCCCGGAATTTATTACCTTCGAAGACCGGCTCGATAGCTCACTTCAACGAGATATCGTGAAAATGGAACATCTGCGAATGCGGTTATCCCATGAACCTATCACGTCCGACATAATTGATATGGAGCTCATCGAGCTAAAGTTCATCTTTGACCGCGGTATGTACATAAGTTTACCAAGTGAATGTAATTTCACACGATTACTGGCAGCACACCACGACAATCGGGATTTCGTTATCTTCGCCAACTATCAGCCGAGAACCTCCGATGATATCAACTCACAGACTTTCCTATTTGGCCAGAATGAGTCGGTGAGCTTTGTGTCTTGTCGATTTGTAGCCCATCGCTCACAGTCGATATATCAGCGCGGATGGCTATGGACATTCTTGAAACTGTACATCCGAGCTTTTCAACAAGGAAGCGACCTTGATGATACGGTTGAAGAGAAACTTTTGATTGGAGATCGCCCGAAACAAACGTTCGATGCTGACAAACGGCCCCCATTGAAGGAACGTCTTGTCCAAACGTCAGAGGAGGAACTTGCCGAGGTACTCTTAACGCAGACCTTTTTATAGAGTGTTTGTTAACGATCATCGTCCACAGTTGACTCAGGATGAATTGTTGTTTGTCAATTTCGCAAGTGCCCTGGCTGAGTGGCTGGAGCCTTATCATGACTACACTCGTCCTCCTCCAGCTGTGGTTTTAGCAGAAGCTGCGAAGCAAACGGAACTTAAGACCGGACACCCTCTGAAGGGTGTTGATCTTCAGGCTCTAAATGGAGCGTCTTCTCCCGTGAAGAAAGACGAAGAGCCCCCTTCAGTGACAGAACCTCCTGAATTGGTGACCAAATTTTTTGATTGTAGGCTTTCCTTCATCTCCCCATGAACTTTGTGCCAAGTCGTTCATTATTTCTAGCTCTGAAGGCGAGGTTTCTGGAAGTGCAGAAGAATGTATCCCCAATCGAGGCGCTTCATGTCGCTACACTTGCTCAAGAGGTACGAAACTTTCAGACTTAACGACCATGATATTGATGGATATCAAAAGGCATTGCTTCTCTTCACTGTCGAGAGCCTCCGTTTCAAGTCCGCTTCGATCGTGAAGGTCAACAAACTTGGTGCCGTAAGTTAAGCAAGAATCGAGCTGATAACTACTCAAATCAATTGTCCCGCCTTCATTAGCTCGTCGCAAGTTTCAAATGCATCCGTTCGAACGCTGTTGCAGCCTTGCGACACATCTCTGCTGAATTGCTGAAGCAAGGCGAGCTTGTGGGTAGTCAAGAAAGTCGAAAGGCTTTAGTTGATGCATGCGCAACCGTGACGAAGGCGGGGGTAAGATTATTCAACCATTTTTTCAGCCCTTGAGATGACTGACCAGATCCCAGATCGACCCTGATTTTGCAGTTGACGTTGCCAAAAAGGTTACCGATTCCCGTAAGAGAGTCCTTGAAGGGGTGGGCAAGGGACTTAGCCGGGTGTGCTTGACGTATGCCCATTAGAGCTTCCTTTCGGAATCTGTCTTTATCTGTAGTGATCTAGTCTTAGTAGTGAGATAATATCGAGCAACCTCTCCTCACCTGACGAGTAACATATCAAGGGGATCTTATAGCGACTATTCATAGGGAAGTCCTTGGTTGCACCAGCTTACAAGTGTAAGGGGAACAATGAATCTATTACGAGCCGCAAGGGTGTGATGATACAAATCAGACAATAGTCAAAAGGAGTAGCAAGTGAGTATATGTGTATGAGAATCAGGAGGAGAGGTTAAAATGGGAGTCGTCAATGGT
Source organism: Tricholomella constricta (assembly GCA_013368375.1). NCBI lineage: Eukaryota > Fungi > Basidiomycota > Agaricomycetes > Agaricales > Lyophyllaceae > Tricholomella > Tricholomella constricta. The sequence goes on along the minus strand of JAACJP010000012.1, from coordinate 479,482 downwards.
ACTATAAACAAAACCCTGGTCCATAAGTTTATCCAAGGCATCGCTGATTGAGCGGTTAGCGAGCGATAATCAGAAGGACTTAGAGCGGTTTCTGACCTTATCTTTTCTGCGTCGCCCTCGAAGCCCGTCGCACGGGCGATGGTAGAAACATGCACACCTTCGTCGCTTCGGGGTTGTGTGTCAATAAACCTGACAATTTTCTGTTGCAGCGCTGGTAGATGCGAGTATTGGTCAGATGCGTTAGATGCGCCGTGGTGGCTTGTATAGGCCGAAGCAATGCCTCCAGATCCTGATGCGGCAGCGATGTGCCCGGCGCCAGAAGTCTGAATGACGTCAATTAAGAGGGAAAGAAAATGTGTCGGACAAGACTCACGGTTCCTCGGTCAATCATAAGGGTTACAGCCACTGCCTCCAGTATATGAAAGTAGACTTCATGGGGGTCTGTAGCAATTCTGATATGGGTGGCGTTTATGTATCGCTTGTTGCCAAATGTCTTGAGTGATCCAGTGACGCGGACATACATGAGCTCCCTGTGTATTAAGTCAACACATGTAACCAGATAATTTAGATGAACTTACTCGATTCCGCCCCATTTGCCTGAGTCCTCTTCGCTCGTAGAATCGACCCAATGACGCGCCTCTATCCTACCAGTTCCATCATCTATCCAGTAAACACAGTTTGTTGTTTGCGACTGGATTGTAACAACCTGTCCCACTAGGGTAACCTTAGAAGTGTGGTGCATTAGAAGAATGCAAGTACTCTAGAAATAAACGTACTTGGCCGATTTCCGCATCATCAACAGTCCACTCCGCATCAGCATGCGCCTGTGTCGCTTTAATGACTTGCGCTACTGTCAAAGGGCGCAACGAGTGAGAGGCTTCTTTGTTCTATAGAGAGGGCTGACGTTAGTCGCCATCTGGTTCGCTGGATGTAAATCCTTACGCGTCCACCTCCAGGACTTCCGCTTGCACTATATGGCGAGCCGCCCTGAAGGAACCCCCCACCTCCGCCGTAATCGTTGTCTAGAAAAGCTTTTGAGACGAAATAATTCCTCGAGGTATCTGCAGGACGTACATTGACTCATTGACGCGATCTCAAAGATCAGGTTTTTTTGAGGTGCAAGCCTTGAAGTAACGGGAGATTGGATGTCACAAGCGCGTGACTGCCGCGACGATAAATGTCACGCGATATTTGGTTAACTTAGGTAATTGTTGATGCTTCTTCTGCCTCCGTCGTTCAAGCAATTGAGATCTTTCCCTTTATCCATCATCATGTTTGATCAAGTCGACCTCGAAAGTAGAATGTCAAACGCGCCTTTTGACTCTCTCGGGCCTCAGGTAGGACTGATATACCCTGTATATCGGGGTCAAGTTGTCCAGCATCCCAATCGTCTCTCCAGCGGGTTTACTTTGATCCCCAGCACGCGATTCGACACGTTACAGTGCGGCAGATATTAGAGGTAGAGCGTATGCACTCGACTGCTCTATTCAAAATTGAGGGAAAGGAGTTTAAGCATGTGAGCCAAATGCATCGTATCAATACCGCTCCTGATCATGTGAGGTCGTCAGCTCAGCCTTGTTGCCAACGTCTGTTCTACTCGTATATTCCCTACATATAGAGACTTTGAACTTGATGATGGGACGGGAAGGATCAAAGCGCGACAGTGGGACAGTGATTTCGTTCTGGCGCCTGACCTGGGTCCACTTGAGGACAAGTGAGTGGTTTCGCTAGCGGTTTCACCAAATCAAGCATCTTTTGACCTTGAGCAAAGTTCGTTCCCTTATGTTCGTGTTATTGGGGTTCTCCAAGATTATCAGAATACAATGTCTATCAGCATCACGACGATCGACCTCGTAACGGATTTCTACGAGCCTTACTATCACATATTGCAAGCTATCTGCGACACTTTGGCGTACGAGCGTGGACAACCAGTAGGTCGAATTGTCTCGAATTTTGAGCTTCATCCAATCTCTCCTGACTTTTCCAGGCCGGGATGCGCATTCAAACAGATCAATCAACAGATTCTTTCGACAACGTCGTTGACACGGCCAAGGTTTCTTTTTTATATCGATCCGTTCCTCCTATCGAACCGACAACTACCCCGCTTCTGTCGCGAGCCTTTTTCGGTGGAGACAATAGGACCCCTCCGGTCAACGTGGATTTGTTCACGTCGCGAAACAACGTCAGGTCTAGTGCGGACGCACATTCTGCTCAGGCATCTATACACAATGTCAACTTGGGTCAACTTGGCATCACAACAAGTGGATTCAGTTCGATTGAAGTACCCTCACGCGAGATAGACTTCGCTATTCAATCTTCGCTCTTTGCTCAGACGCCTGGGCACGATGCCGATGCTAGTCACTTCAGCAGAACAGCTAGCGGGTCTGCTTCGATTGTGAGGCGCTCGCATGGAAGAGACTTCATTCGTGAGGCCTCGGGATCTTCTGCGATACGTGAAAAGCGACGCTCATGCTGGCCTGGTGAAAAAGTGGATTGTCATGGCAGGGGAGCACCATCTCCTCTGCCACGATCTCTCCTTCCTAATGTTCAGGAACCACTTCAGCGAGCCCCTGCACACGATCCTTTCTCACATCTGTCGTCTCTCCAGCGTGATATTATTCTCTGCGTAGGATCCACCCGAGCCCAGACCGCCCGACCGCAGCAAATTTATCCCTCCGTAGACGGCACATCTCAAGAGGAGTCTTGGGAAGGTGTACATGTATCTATTATCGTCAGCGCAGTCAAAGCCCGCCGACCCAACCTCACTCCTCAAGACTTCAGGTCAGTGGAATGGCCTTGTTCGCCTGCTTATCCTCAAGTATGCTGACACCTTCATTTTCAGACATTCCATTGAAGAACTGATCGAAGAGGGTTACGTTTTTAGTACTATCGATGATTTCCACTACAATGTGAACTGTATATGACAAGCCCGATCACTCGTCCGACTCGACCTGTATTCCGGATGGATGATGGAAGGATGGCTAGAGCTCCCTTTTACTTAGTCTGTCGAAGTTGGACTGGCTTACGAAACACCATCAATCAGCAAGCGGGAATTGAACTTTCTATCATCTATCAACCACTCAGTAAACCTCCGATTGAACCGTGGACGTTTGGACGTTGAACGTTGAACTTTGTTGCCTCCCCCTTTCTGGTTTCTACCACGGCTTGTACAAAACAAAATGTCAAAAGTTATCCAAGTTGCTTCGACCTGGCCAGGCTCCTCTGACCTATCCTATCTGATTATCTTGTCTGTTGACACCCACCTTTAGTAACATTAATGGTCTGTGCACGTTCTGACTACCATTCGATCATAGCGGCGATTCGTACAGTTCTGTCGGATATGATCTCGCGCCCAACGATTGCGTATCGACTGCTCTGCAACCCCTGGGCGTCCCTTTCCCTGGCGTCACATGGAACGAGAAAGATCTTCCCAACTGGGTTGGCCATTTCATTACTAAATACTTCCCTCGGTCTCGATTTATTCCAGGAGGCACGGAACAACACGCAGCTTATTTGGAACGCCCATTGCTTGTGTATGATTATGCAAAGGGCGGTGATACGATTGCAGGAGTGCAGCGCCAAATTCAGCACAGATTCTTACTAAACGTTGGCCAAAGACCAACTTGGGCCTCCTGGTCTTCGGAAACCTCGTTATTCGGTAGGTTGTTCGATTTTAAAAGGTTGATAGAGCTTCTTTCGAGTTCCTGGTATCGCGAACAGTAACATGGGTTGGAATCAATGACTGCGCGTGAGTATTGGCTGACCAATTTAAATCGCTCATCATCTCGTTGATTCTAACGGTTCTTTCTATAGGTATTCTAAGGAACATGCGGGGAATATGTTAAGACTTTTCTCGTTGCAGGAGGAGCTGTACGATGCAGGCGCTCGTAACTTCCTGTTTATTGACGTCCCTCCTATCCATCGTAGCCCCGCCGGTAAGGATTGCTTTATTCCGTTGATATCAGGGTTCGCCAATTAATTCCGAACAATTCTCCAATCGTGATGATTTCACAGTTCCGATGCATCGGTCAGACTCTACCACTTTTGACAATTTCAACACTGCGCTCGATGAGGCCGCCCATACCTTTGCCACCAAACATGCAGACATTACTGTGATGTTGTTTTCTGCCTCGGCCACGTTTAATCGCTTCTTGGATTCTCCGGAGGACCATGGATTTCGCCCTTCGGATTGCCGTAAACCGGCTGGGGGAATCTGGTTCGACCGATTACATCCAACAAGCAAAGTCCACGACCATGTCGCAAAGGATCTAGCCGAGTTCCTTGGGGCTGTTGAAAGGTACACAGTGCTATAGAGTTGCGGTTTCTTCTTCTAGAAATGGTGGCAATATTATCTTTCTCTCGAGCCTTGCCAACTCACTTTTATATCCCTAGGCTGAAAGTAGCTATCCAGAGATGCCCTAAATTAAATGCATGGCCGATAGATTCTATTCAGGAATTTACTCTTAGTACCTGCCTCGAGGCTAACGGGCGTTCTTGCCTTTTAGCCACATAGGCATAGTAGTTTGGGCATAGTCCTAGCTTTGGAAGATTTTAGGGATTCTACAGAACTGATGGGTCTGTCGGGAGAATTTATGATATTGATCAGGAGCGAAGGGCCTCATCTACTTATCGTCTGTCCTGGCTGCCCCTACTTTAAAAAGACGCCTATGTATACGACTTCAAGTTGGTACTTGCTGTACACAGTACTGAGTCTACTGACGCAATATTCGACGATCATGTGATCGCCGGTGAGCGCTGTGAGCACTTGACCGCGACTCGACGACTTCTGCCAGCCTGCTCAGGGTGGATTGTCAGTCTTTCACCTCCGGACCATGCTTCGTGCTCTGATACTCTGAGAAATATATCCAGATATCCTCTTTTACCCTAACGCTATCCTTGATGGCCTCGTGGTATTCCGCATGGCTGCCAGGTCTCCCATCTCTCAACTTCGCCTTACCGTCAAGCCTGCAACGCCGGTTCATCTCATTTGTGTTGAAGAAATCGCTGGGACATCTTCTAAGGCCCGGCCAGCTTGATTTCCGACAAATTGACTCTCAAATTGGCTCTGGATTTGTTCAAATCAACGACCTCGAGTTGGACAACGGGGTGCGTAACGCAACTTTCATGCAATGTGTCTCTTATAAGGACTCAAACATCTTGTACAGGCCATCAACGATCTCATATCTGATCTCCCTGTTGTGTTGCATGACGGGTTCATCACTTCCGTCGTGGCCCGAGTTCCATGGCCAAATCCGTTGACCTCTACACTTGGGTTTTCCATCGACACTCTTCACCTCACGTTCCATCTTCTCCCGGTTACGTCCCGTACCCACCACAAGAATCGCAACCTTGCTGATTCTGTGGCATCTGTTGCGGAGTCCTTCATACACGATGAATTGACTCCGCAAGAAGGAGCGACGCTCTGGGACTCCTTTCATCCTGATACTGCCGGTGAAAACCCACCGGAAGATGATCTTACCGTTCCCGGCGGGCTTTCAACCGACCCGTTCTTGTCTAATCCCGAAGAAATGGTGCATTCGGATGTGGATCCTGCTGGTGTGTCTATATTTGCCACTCTGATCGAGCGACTGCTGGCGAGATTCGAGTTTGATGCCACCAACACTACGCTGACGCTTGTCCATCCTGGAAACATGAGCGTCACCGCGTCTATCTCAGAGATTCGTTATCGCACTGACGACCCTGGCGACGCACCAAGACTTTCCCCTGAAAATGCTCCCTCCGTAGGTCAACGGCGGACATTGTCGATCACAGGGGTGGACCTTACCGCACGCAACCTACGTCCTGAGGCTCCACCGCCCCAGGTATACACGCCGAATGCGCAACCAGCATCTACGCTAAGTTCACCACCTTCCCCTTCGCCCCATAGCCTACGGCCTGTTTCTCCTTCTTCGTCATCTTCATCTCTCGACGAAGAAACACAATTTACAATGTCCCAATCCCTGGCGTTCCTCCCGCCTCGGCCAGTTTCACCCAACAGCTCAATTGCCAGCAGTATGTACCAGAGTGCCATATCCACTGCGCCAACCTTCATAGAAGGAGAACGAGATCATGGTAACCTGCGTGGGAGTATAACAACCCTTCCTGCACGAGCAGATGATCCCCCCACCATCACTCACCCTCGCTGCGACCAGCCTCCTGACGACGAGCAGGCGGAAGTCCTGGTATCTTTTGGATCATCGCCTATCTTAATCCAAGTTAGCACCTCATCCCCTATGGCTCCTGAGACGGAGTTTCCATTTTCACCACAAGCCTCGCCACCGGTTCACAATAATGTAAGGGGCGACGAAGCTCTTCGCATGACAGTAACGCTCGGGGTGATAGCTTGTGCGCTTAAAGCATGGCATGTTCGAGGTTTGCTAAGTCTAGCAAAAAACTTCACCACACGACATGCACACGATGATCGGGATCCTCCTTCACAATCAGTTATTGATGTACAAATTGCTGTTAAACTTCGTGGCCTTGTCCTTCTTGTACTGTTACCCTCGTCCGACGACAGGGAGGCCGCGCATAGGACTTTGTTGGCGGATTTTTTCAAGTGGTCTCTGGTACCTCCTGTCCTCCCACACGGCTATCTCCGGTTGTATCTCGAATCGATCTCTGCCTCGCTGTCATCCATTTCAGTCTCAGAAGACTTTCCGGGACTCAAAAGTACGAGATCTACGAGGACAACTGTAACCAAAAACCTGTCATGTGGTCTGACCGTCGGCGACTTCTCTCTCTTCTCCGTCTACGGGACGTCCAGCGCTTCGACAGCAGAACCCACTATCTTGGCTTCGCCGATACTTATCACGGACCGGGATCTCACAAGCCAATACGATGTGCACCATCATCATCCGTCGAAGGATCGTCTCGACCCGAATCTGCCGATCTTTCAAGTCGTGGATTGGACAAATCAAAGGTTTCGGTCCAATGGTCTGAAATTATCCTTGTGGCGCACCAAATCCACCCGAAGGCCGGCCCAGCATGAAACCCATGTTGATTCCAGAGCCTCGTCAGCTGCTATATCCATCACCTTCAAGACACGCATGGTATCAACTTCGTCTCGGCATGGACCACCAATCGAGTCAGGCGAGATTGACATTAAAGTGATACCGTTGCATATCCTTTTGGACCTGGGAAACGCTCTTCGTTGTGATAGAATCCTAGCATTCCTGGATGAAGCAATCGGGGACAAGGTCGAACTCGGTCATGGGTCAACTCATGATCCAAGACCTAGAAGTGACCTATCTGACGATAGCGACGGGGATGCAGAAACCCCTCCTGCCTCCCCACGTGCCCGAAATACACACGAGGAGGATAAGGAGCGACGAAGAATGGAGAAGCTGGTTCTTCAAGACCTCAATTTGGACTTTGACCATGGCGCAGACCGACCTACTGACGAAAGGATGCCGACAAAACAGCGAACACGGAAGGTAAATCCATATCAGCATCACCTCTCACCCAGCATGCCTGACTCTTTGTAGTTCAGTGCAACAGGCAATTCAGATGTCAAGGCATCCATTACAATTAACATGATCCGTGTACAAATTCGATGCCCATCCCCTCTTCAATGTTCTCCACGGTCTGGAGCTCTAGTGATTGACCTCCACGGCGTCAGGCTCTTCACCGCTCCTGAACCATTGAAGCAAGCCACCCGATTTGCAACCACCGGGGCACCGATAGTTCCACGCCCCTCCGAAGAAACCTTCCTTTTGGGAGCTGACTTCAAAAGAATCATCATTGCTTGCTCCTCAGTTCACGAGTCTTCTGCAACATCGATACTTTCAGCAGCTTCCCTTGCATCTAGCAGTGATGACGGTGATGTCGTCCTCGAACTTGTGGCGCCCCTCCACCCCCGCATAGCTATCACAAAGTCCAAGCCCGCTTCCACAGAATTCACGACAGTTATGGCGTTAAGCATCTGCATTCCTTCTGTCGTTGTCGACATCTCCAAACCTATCCTCGACAGTTTGCAGTATTGGGCTGATGACGTGGCGCAACATCTGGACAGGATTTTCAATGGAGAATATGAAGGAAACAAAGATGATACGGCTACCGAAAAGGCTGACAGTCGTGATACAAGTCTCATTGGAAGCCGATACTTTGCGAAGTCAAGGAGCGGGAGCGGGAGTGCCTTGAGTACTAGCCCAGAAAGTTCACAATCGGAGACAGTCATAAAGCTGACTATCTCAGAGGGTATGTGATCTTTCTCTTGCGTCAGAAGATGTTGACGCGTCCCAAATAGCCTTTGTCCGAGCCATGGTGCCGCGGGCTCAACGTAACAACGTCCAGCCCTTCATCGCCTCCGCATCCGACATTGATGTTTTGATTGAACTAAAGCCAGAAGGAAAGGTCGGTATTTTGACTGCCTCGCCTTTCAACAGTCTTTTCAGTATTCAGTGCAGGATGAAACAGTCCTTACTCTTGGGGTTATGGATGTGACAATCATCAACATGCCTACCCCACATTCAAGTCAAATCTTTATGTCATTGACTGCTCCTCGCAGTCTGGTCAGTGTTCTCGCACTTCTGTTCTCCCTGAGCTCCTTCGTTCATGATTTCATAGGCGTCAGCCCCGAAGTCCATGGTGAAACTTCGCTTCACTTCTCTGGTGGTACCGGGAATTACAGCCAAAGAGTCGCGAGTCAAATTGACGCTCTCCGGCTTCACGTTCACCATCTTTCCTGACTTTTCATGGACCACGGATTTGGGAGTATTCGTAAAGTCGCCGCCGGGGGTAAGTAGATAAAACGAATTCTATCCGGCAAAGATGAACATTTTCTCAGACGTTCGAGTCCGTCATTCCAAGTGAACGTACACGCATATCCCTCAAAGTTTCTGATGGGGCGATCCGTACCTTCGCTCCTAATCATCCCGGTGCCATTGTTGTGCAGATCGACGACTTGGACTTTGCAACGGACGTCATCGGAAAATCTCCGGACTCTTCGTTCCAACTTTCTATACCCGCTGTAGCTCTCCTCGTTGTCGATGATGTTTTGAATGAGGTGGATATGGACACGGTGTCATCGCGTCAGGGGGTTGCATTGTGGAAGGTTTGTCTCTTATCCAAACAAATACCTTCAGATTTGAACTTTACTGCCAGAGCGCTGGTTTTGCCCTTTTAGCTGAAGTTGGGGACCTCTACATGGGTTTCGCCCATACCATCAAACCCCCAACGACTAATGTAAGCGAAACTAATGCATTTCGAGAATGTCAGGCTAACTTCTTGCCAAATTCTAGATATCGTTAGACCATGTACGTTTCCAAGTACACATATGCGCCGACTCGTTATCTGCGGTCACAGCATTTGCAAACGACCTTGCAACTGTCTTCAAGCCTCCTGGTGAAGAAAAGTCTGTACCCTGATCTTGCCTTTTATCTCCCAATGACATCAGGAAAAGCAGGAACCCGAAACCTAGCAGGGGCCCTACCATGGTTTCGAAACAATCTACCGTCAAAAATGGACTAATGGGTATTGCTAAAGTAACTTGAGTCATGGATAAAAGGGCTAACCATTATGCTTAGCTTCCGTAGATGACCTCGCTTTCATGAAAGTGCCAGACGTTGGTACAGCTCCAGACATGATCAGCGATGACCTGCCTACGAACATGGATTACTTGGACGAATCTTTTGGAGCGGCTGCAGGATTGCGCGAGCTTCGTGACGATGATCTAGATGAATTCGACATCGATGAATCGCAGGCTGAATATCCACATGCTATAGCAGACGGAACGGGTGTAATTTCCAGAATTGGCGGGGAAACGATCAAAATCCTTCGTCCAGAGGGCATCAAGGTCACGGAAAGTTATTTCGACAACCTGTCTCCCGATGCTAGTGGTGTAACCGATCAGTACGTGTTCGGCCGGCCTGGTTTGTTTTACAGTTTATTCAAATATGCCTCTCAGATTTGGGGAAACCGCTTTTAGGCTACGTCTCCGTGATAGTGACATCACACTCTTTCTTTATGATGGTTACGATTGGCCGAAGACCAGAAAAACTATCGAGGAAGAAGTTAAAGGGATGCGGCGCCGATTGGCCAAAATCAGACAACTCGTCGCTAGCGGGCAAGTTCAGGACCCCAGCGCGGAAGAGACAAGTGCCCTCCTGTTCAATTCCCTATACATTGGACTAGATCACGACGTCGATGGCCTCGAACCTGGTGCTCTTATCGCTGCCATTGACGAAGAGTTGAAGGAAGATGTCGAGACATCAAGCCAGAGTTCCTGGCAGTCTCTCAAGCCTCCTTCATCCGGAAAACCACGAGGTCGATCGGTGCGTGTCCACGGCAAGCGACTCACACGTTCCCGTAACCCAAGCATGGAGTTTCGCCTGTTTGGTCTTGAAGCCGAGGTGGATCATTATCTGTCAGATGCACCAGTGGTTTCCAGGACACTTGCCACCGTCCGGGACCTCGAAATTCTTGATCATATCAAGACCTCCACTTGGAAAAAGTTTCTAACTTCACTTCGTTCGGACTCCAGGGGCAACATTCGCGAGACAAATTCCAATATGATCCGTGTTGAGTTGCGTAGTGTTCGACCTGTCCCTGGCCACCCTGTGGAGGAGGCTAGACTTCGTGTGAGCATCGCTTACTGTTGATTTGGATTTGGTCTGACTAGTTAATGTCTAGGCTAAGATTCTTCCCCTTCGCTTGTACGTCGACCAGGATGCTGTTGATTTCTTGAAGAGTTTTTTCAGCTTCAAGGATCCTCATGCATATTCAACTGCAGAATCTGACAATGACGATGAAATTTATTTTCGTGAGTAAGATACACGATATTCGGAGAACAGATTTATGACAATCAAAACAGAATCGGCCGAGGTGTTCCCTGTAGATCTCAAACTCGATTACAAACCTCGACGCGTAGATTACCGGGCCTTGCGAGAGGGAAGGACCATTGAGTTGATGAACTTCTTCCATTTCGACGGTGCTGAGATGACTTTGCGCCATATTACCTTGGCCGGTGTAAGTGGCGATGTACCGCCTCTGTGGTTCTAGCTCATATTCCTTACAGATCACAGGGTGGCCACGTCTCTTTGAGTTGCTGAACGATTTATGGACCCCTGATGTCAAAGCCACACAACTGGTGGAAGTCATTTCGGGTGTCGCGCCTATCCGCTCTGTCGTCAACGTTGGCTCTGGTGTCGCAGATCTTGTCCTTCTTCCTATTGCACAGTACAAGAAGGATGGACGAATTGTCCGTGGAGTCCAGAAAGGCACCACCGCATTTGTAAAATCAACTGCGATCGAGGCCATAAAACTAGGTGCTCGCCTTGCTACCGGCACTCAGGTTATACTCGAACAAGCCGAAGGTGTCCTGGGAGGCCAATTCAGCCAGCCGATTACCGCAGAAACAGTCCAAAGCACCGCTGGAGATGATTTCACATATATCGCAACCGATGACGATGAAGAGTCGGACCTCATTTCCAAGTATTCCCAGCAGCCTGTCGATATCAAGGAAGGGGTGCAATCTGCGTATAAGAGCCTGCGAAAGAACTTCAATTCTGCGGCGCAGACAATCCTTGCGGTACCCATGGAGGTCTATGAACGGTCAGGGAACGAGGTCAGTTCCAGTTGTGCTTGAGAGTACTCCGGTTTGCTGATATGTTGATAATCAGGGCCCTGTCCGTTCTGTGATACGGGCTGTTCCCATCGCAGTGCTCAAACCGATGATAGGAGCAAGCGAGGCTGTCAGCAAGACTCTCTTAGGACTTCACAATTCCCTGGACCCTGACATCCGGCATGAGAACGAGGCCAAGTACAAACGGCGCTAATTTCGATCTTTCTTTCTATATCATAACTGGCATCAACTGCTTTACACTGCATCTGTAATTTACATAGCATAGACACACATCCTGTATTATAAATGGCGGAATCTACATGTCACTAAGGGACGAAAGTGCGAATGACAGCAACCTCGTAGCGGCCAACCCAACAGAGCTATCAATCGATATCCATACCCATCGACCGCCCCTCCCCTTGAATCAAGGCGCTCCTGGATTTTGTCGGAACTTTGATCTTTTCTTGCACTTTGGTAGACATTGGGGACTCGACTGCCATAGGTTTGTGCAATTTGACAGCGGTTTTTGTGGCCTCCATGGTCTTTCTCCGATGAGCTCTTTGCTTCTCCCGACTGACAGCCATTCTGAATGACATCAAGACGTTGAGATTGAGGCTATGGCTACAGAAAATACATTAACGTACCTGTTTTTGAAGAATGCACGTTCTCTCCGGCTTTTGATCTCTCCCACCCGTTTTATTGCCTTGATCGTAGTCTGGATGAGGTCGCGATCGTAGCGTACAGGAACATTTCTCCGCTTCTCGAAGTCGATGGTCGAATCCTGAATAGCAGTGTTGAGATGATTCGAGTGTAAAATTATACTGGACTCACTATGGTCATCTCCTTGCCCGCTGCCTTCCTGAAAGCCTTCGTCCACCTGACTTTACGAGGGTTTCGTTTCATTCTGTAGAAAGAGAGCCAAATCAGTTAGACGATTGACGATTGTGTAGAGGCCGAGCCATACTTGAAGTTTTTGTGGCATCTATATCGCGCAATCAGTGTCATTTATAGATCGAACGGAAAAACTTGAAACGTACTTGGATGTGCAGAACCTGAAGACTTTTGCATCATTCCTAACGAATGCAGAACCTGATTGCTCGTCAGGGACCAAAAACCCTGCCTAGAGTTAGACAACGCACCATGACCGGGGTATACGTTTGTAGAACAAAAGTAGCATTTTTCGATACGCATGGCTCAGGTGGCCGTCGAGGAGGATGGCAACAGTAAACGCGCACCAGCTGCAAATTTGTAGCACCGTGTGAATAATATGCTTCATTCGGATTTGGAAATTTATTTGTGCCGCAGGACGCCCAGTAGACTCACATAGGCCCCTCACAACGCGTGGAGGGTCTTGGTATGGTACAGGACGCTCCAGTACTCCCATGTAACATGTTCAAACCAGAGCACCTCGGAAAGCCTCCTCGTTTCGCTCAGGGTTTTTTTTTTTTTGAAAGTGATCTGATTTTGGTATCTGTATGTCTAATAATATAATGATGTACGGTTTAATCCCTATGACAGATATCGCCAACGACTTCCCCCGCCCTGACCCCAAGGACGCTCAGTAATGTATCGCTTAAACCATGCGTCGCCTCCTCAACTCCCTGTAGATATACTCTTGACTTGAGCTGAGGTGCAGCTTCCCCGCATCCTTCAGGACTGGAAGGGAGTAATCGGTAATTTCGAGAGATATAAACCGTGTCGGGAATCTGACTGTCAATATGCGGTGAAGAGAAAGTGGATGGGTGGGGTGAGGTGGGCGGGGTGCTGCAAGCGCTGTCGCTCGACGGAGAAGGCGTGCCAGAGCTTGAGATGGCCTCGTTCAAGTGGAAATCGACGTGCCTGGAACGACACCTGCTGATAGGGAGAAGCTGAACAGTGGATGACGCGCTGTGAAGCCCGAAGTTCTTTCCGATATCGGAGTCTTTGAGCAGGTTGATCCAGCAAGAACGCTGATATCCTGTGGCGCAGATCACCATGTCATATCTAACTTCAGATATAGCACGAGAGATCACATTCTGGGTGATGATGGAAAACAGGGAGGCATCGTCGTTCTTCGTTTGTAAGTTGTTTGACGAGGAGACGGGGGTATGATTGGTATTGGTGGAAATGATAGAGGTGTACGGAAGGATGTTGATGTGTGGATGGGTGGACGTGGCAGAGGCAGTACGCTTTGCAATACCTTCATCCAGCTTCTGGTCGTATATTACCTCGTGCAACTGAGGCAAAAAAATTAGAGCTCGCTCCGTACCTAAGAAGAGTACGACATACAATTTCAAGAGTCCGAGGATTCACGACGCCATAATTTGTTGATTTATATTCCGCCAATCTCGACGCTCGAATCCGCTCCGTAGGCATATTGAACCAGGTCTCTGTGGCTACCGACGAAGACATCAGCATATAACTCTGACGGTAGTCAGAAAAGACCTACAAGAGGGATCGAATATCTCATTCGCGAAAGGTGAATCATCACTAGGTTTCAGGGAACCCTTCCGTATAATCATATCGAGTTCATGACGGAATCCAGCGCACGGAATCAAGCTCAAACGCTCGCGGAGGTCCATCGTGACCTCCGCCGCTGACTGGCCAGAACCGATGATGGCGACACGGAGAGGGCGCAACTTGCTAGCCAAGGACTTGAGAACAGGTTCAATGGATGTCGCATAGGCTGAACTGTGAATAACAAAGGGATGGTCTGAAATAGACACGATAGACTCTGGAATTCGCGGAGCACCGCCAGGAGAAATTACAATGTCGCCTGAAAAATAACATCAGCAAGAGTTTTCGGAATAAATCTATCGACATACGAGCTTTGATAACACGCTGTTCGCCTGTGGCAACGTTGCGACTGTGGATGTTGATGGTATCGAATTCTCCGCGGCTAAGTCGGATGACTTCGTGGCCGTACAAAACGTCGACTCCGTTGTCTTTTACATACTGGGCAGCCCACGAGAGATAGTCTGCAAATTCCTTGCGGCTGGGAACCATCGATCCCCTGTTTATGAAGGACACGAGTCGATCTTGGCTATGCAAATAAGCAAGGAATGTGATGGGCGACTGCGGGTTGCGGAGGGTGGCGAGGTCCTTCATGAAACTAGATATGGGTGACGGAAGGGTCAGTGAGGATTGGACAGAGAGAGAGCGCGATAGCGACTGACCTTATTTGCATTCTCGCATCTGGAAGTAGCATGCCAGGATGCCAGCGGAACTTGTCATGTTTCTCAATGAAGAGAACCTTCTCGATAGGGAACGAACCCGAGGACTGTATTGCGTTGAGTAGTGTGGACATATGTCGCAGCGTTGTCACCTTACCGTAGAGGTCCGCTTCTCGATGACGGCGCCTGCAATGGCAAGGTTTGCGGGTCCGAAACCCAAGCCGATCAGGTCGTAGACGGCGGAGTCGTCAATTTTTGATGAGGGCATCCAAAGAAAGATTAGAATTGGAAGAGGGAAGTAGGTCTAGAGTTGGGGAAGCAAAGAATCCGGACGTCCGGAACCCATTATAAGGACAAAGTGGACGGGGAAGGAAAAAAACAATTGAATGGCTGCCACGGCTGCCACATGGTTGCGTTCAGGTTGGCGTCCAAGCGGCACGAATTGCGTGATAGCCAGGCCCATGGGCCCAGGTTAGAACGCGGCGGCGAGGACATATTAGCCTTTTTCAGAGGTTTTCCTGGACGACGAGAGGAACGAGTGATCTAATCAGATTAGAGAAGGTGAATTTTTTTATCTGATAGTGTCTGGTGCCCCTTGCCAAGCGATCTGCCAGCCAATGACGGAGCTTGTCGGATCATATCAGATAAGATTACCCGTGCCTTTGCCCGCCAAGCTCGCAACAGAGGCCGTTTTCCGACGTCCAACTCAAAAAATGAACAGATCTAGCTCTCCAAACCGATGTATCGACACTTTTATCCGGTTCTCCCATAAATTACCCCCGGCATCTCATAAGCCCGTGTTTGTTCGGTCGTACTTGTCCTATCCCTGAGCTGAACGGCCCAAACCTCTGGTCCCACCTGCCATGTCCTCGCCATCCCTCGCCAACGCACAAATCCTCTTACAAGCGTACAGTCTACTAGAATGGCCCGACCTCTCTGCGACGCGCAGTCCTAGCGATGACACCCATACCGCGAACTACCAGCTTCCTCCCGGTTGTTCTGATCGCGTCGCATCAACACTCGTCGCGATTTCTCGCATCCTTGGTGCATACTGTTTGGCTTCGGATATCCTGCTGGCAGTAGAATTGTCTGGCACCGAACCACTCACCTTCGTTCGCGTCTCCTGGAAAGACTCCGACACATGTGACGACGTTATGCAGGCCGTTGGAAAACAGCTGTCCCAAACTTCCAATTCGATACCTCTCTCCATCGTTCGAAGATTGTTGGACCTCAATGATAAACAATGGCCTTGCATCGCGCTCTGTCGTTTTTCAAACGAACCTTCTGTCCTTCCTCATGGATATCCTCTTACGTTCACCTTCACTTCGTCAGGAACCGAGCTTTCCCTTTCGAGTGCTGCAAAGTACCTACACAACTCTTTCGTACCCCAGATTCTCTCCCAAGTAGCTCTTTCAATTCTTCAATCAGAGGCGCATCCCTCCACATACATGTCATCCATCAACCTGCCACCCGACCTTATGTCGGTGTATGAACGGATAAAAAACGAAGAAGATCTGGCACTCGCCTACCCTCACCTATCCCCCTTGCCTTTTGCTACCGACTATCTTGCACGCCGATCTGTAACGCATCCTAACTCTACTGCCGTCCAATGGTATCACGATCTGTCACCCGAAATGCCACTTCACGATTTCGAGTCTATCTCCTACATCCAATTCCACAAAAGGGCCAATCAGACGGCCCGGTGGCTGCGACGGATGGGACTTAATTCAGAGGACAGAGTGGCTGTTTGTATGGCTCGAAATATCCACTTTCACATAGCGATGATGGGGATAATGAGGGCAGGAGGATGTTATGTGCCGGTGAGATTCTCTGAAGGCTTCAGCTCTTAATCTCGTTGAAATAGACTCCTCGCACAGATTGATCCGGATCTTCCTCCGGAGAGAAAATTATACATCGTTCAAGATTCCCATGCGCGTTTTATTTTTACAACCGCGGACGTCTCTGCCCCGTCATTGTTCGATGCTCGCACAGTGCTTTACGAGGAGGATGACATACAATCAGAAATTCAAAAGGAAATATGTGATGACGTAGACTTTGCCAGTCCCAGTGGGCTAGCATTCCTCCTGTACACTTCTGGTAGCAAATATTTTTTTCTTCTTCGACTGGTCGCTGATATCATAATTAGGGACCACCGGGAATCCAAAAGGGTGTCTTTTAACGAATAAAGGATTATCGCAGGCGGTCGTCGCTCTCAGTGGCGCCGCGGCCGATGTTCGCATGGCAGACTTATCACAAGGACGTTACCTTGCCGTAGCCTGTTCGTAGCCTCTCACTCGTTCAATGCTTTATTGCTAAACATTTCTGTCAATCAGCCGTTGCTTTCGACGTCCATTTGGCCGAAACATTTATGCCAATTGCCCTGGGAATGCCTCTCCTGAGTGCACCGCGTTCGCAACTTCTCGAAAATCTTCCTTTTTATGTCAAGCGACTGGGGATAACCCACCTGGGAATCGTACCAAGTCTGATCGAAGCAACTATGGGTGCCGTTCAGGATGAGGACGGAGGAAGTAACACGGCGCTGCGGTTTATTGCCAGTGGAGGTGAAAAAATGAGCGACGCTGTCAGTATTCTCTACATTTCGTAACATTGTCTCTGACATGCTGTTTAGATCCTGGATAAATGGGCTGACCACCCCAAAGTCCGTCTGGCGAATTTCTATGGGCCCAGCGAAGCCACGATAGGGTGCTGCGCGAGGTTCATGGACTGCACTACTCCACGGGCCAATATAGGACGTCCATTCGCTAATGTTGCCGGATATGTAAGGCTTCTTTGTGGTTCTTATCTACTCGCCTTGCTAAAAAAACTTAGGTCGTCGATGTCAACCTCAATATCCTTCCTCGCGGAGGCATTGGCGAACTGGTCATCGAGGGCCCTTTGGTGGGGCGCGGTTACCACGCGCGTCCTGACCTCACGGAGAAAGTGTTCATGGAGTGGCCTCAGAAGGGAAATTGGGCTTACCGGACAGGAGATCTAGTCCGTAAGTTTTGTCTTTGGTGATCTCATTCCTTGCTTGACGCTCTGTGAACTTAGGAATGATGCCAGACCAGACGCTCGAGATCCTCGGACGGATCGATTCCCAGATCAAATTGAGGGGTGTTCGCATTGAATCGGAAGGCATCTCCTCCGTTATTCGGAAAGCGACTCCTACATCTTCACGCTTCTCTCTCGATGCCGCTACAGTTTTAGCCAAGCACCCGTCCATCGGAACTGAGCAACTGGTGTCTTTCATTACCTGGGATCCCTCGGTGACCGTCTCGACTCGAAAATCTCAGGAGCCTCAGGTCATCTCACCCCCAAAGGGATTGATGGAGCGAATCAGGTCCATCTGTGAGACTGAACTGGCCAGGTACATGAGGCCCAGTCATATCATTCCTCTCAACTGGCTTCCACTGAGCTCCAACGGCAAGTCGGATGCTAAAGTACTCCTCGGAATCTTCAACTCACTTGGTGTCGATGCCCTGGCCGTATTGATGGCTGGCATGCACGAGCAAGACTCGGAATCGAGGTCAATGACGAAATTGGAGGAAGACATTTTTGCAGTCCTCGGACGACACACCACCATGCCGCTATCAGTGGCCCGTCCTGAACTCAATATCTTTGAATGTGGGCTTGACTCCATGGCCGCCATCCGGTTTGCCAAGGACCTGAAGGATACCTTCGGCCATAGAGTTTCCGCTTCAGATATCATGTTAAAACCAACCCTGTCTGGTATCTCCTCGTTATTCAACGGTGTTCTACCCTCGCCCTCAGAAAGGGTTTTGACTTCTTATTCGGAGGAGTTCTCCTCCAAATGGTCCGATGACGTGGATTCAAGCTACGCAAATTCCTCTGTGGAATGTCTTCTCCCTCCGTTTAGCGTCCAAGAAGGGGTACTGTCTCGATCCGCCAACAATGATGCGATGTACGTCCAGCATGTCATCCTTTCGTGCAAGACTGGAATGTGTGTTTCCGACCTTCGACGCGCGTGGCAAGCTGTCATGTACAGACATCCCATCATGAGGTAAATTTTCTTGTTTTCAACCCGCTAGGCGGGAAGCTAACGCGAAGACGTTGTCAGGACGGTCTTCTTCTTCAGCGGCGCGCTGGTGCAGGTCGTTCTTCGCCCAGATCGAGTTGGTTTACCTTGGGCCGAGCACCATACAAATATCGGAGATAGTCGCGAATTTGTGCGTTGGTTCTTGGACAACCAGGCTCAAGGTGTCACCAGGATTATCAACACAACATTATCTGATACCCCTCCCTTTCGGCTACATGCCTATACGTCGCCTGGACGGGCCTTTCTTGTCCTATCCATCCACCATGCACTTTATGATGGGATTTCCCTTCCGCTCTTGATCAATGATGCCGAACGAGAATACTGCGGTTCTGCTCTCCGTGTGGTCGCGGAGGCGTCGGATATCCTCGACCACATGGCATCGACAGATCTCGCTAGAGCTCGAGAATTTTGGGTTGACCATTTCCGTGGGTTCACTTGGCCTCTTGATCTCTATCGTCATGTTGGGCCGTCCCGCACAATTTACCGAACCTCCGCATTCCGGTCGTCCTTGACGTTCTTGAAAGAACTTGCAGCCTCACAGCAGGTTACGTTACAAGCCGTATTGACGTGTACCTTCGCCATCATCGCCGCCACCAGAATATACCAGTCAAACGATGTTTCTTTTGGCGTTCGTGTTTCTTGAATGTCATGCCGCCGCCAACTGATGTCATGATCACCGCAGGTCATCCGTTCCGGACGTCTCCTTCCTGTAGACCACGTAGAAAATGCGATTTTCCCCATGGTGTCAGTCATACCGACACGAGTCAACTTCAAGTCATCGGGTGATGTGTTACAAAACGTTCAATATGGTGCCTCCGCAATGGTCGATGTAGAGCATGTTCCGCTCGGTAAAGTGCAGAACTGGGTCCGCCCAGGGAAGCCTCTTTTTGACTTGCTTTTCTCGGTCTCTATCAAGGCCGACATTGTCAGCGAGGTTTGGGACGTGGTTGAAAGTCAACCTCCCGAGGCCGACGTGAGTGTTCATCGTCTTTCACCAACCAGTGATTAATTATCGTGATCCCAGTACGCCCTTTCCGTCGAGATAGTCCTCGATCCCAGTCAGGATAGCGCGCTCATTCAAGCGGCCTGGAAAGAAGGCGACCTGGATGAAGACCTTGTCCACAACCTCGTCGATGAGTTCGAGGCGATCGCTCTTGATGTCGGCGCTGGTAAGACTGCGTCACATCTGGCCGACGCTGACGCCCCACTTACCGGGATCCACGCCGACATGGAATTCGTCGATGAGGTAGAAGAAGAATTAGAATTGACTTTTGATTCCGATCTGCTCCTCAAGCTGCAGCACATCGTCTCCGATTTCCTTGACATCAACCAGCGCCTCATGACCGAGACGACATCGTTCATCTCCCTCGGGCTTGATTCTATCAAGTCCGTGGGGTTGTCTCGTGTTTTGAAGAAACTGGGCTACAATATCCCCGCTGTAGAACTCATGAAATACTGCTCATTACGAACGCTCACTAACCGCCTCGCTTCGCGGAACTCGATCTCAGACGACCTCGACGATCAACAGGCTTACTCTCGAGCCGTGACCAACATTCGATCTTCCTTTGCTGAAAGTGACATCAAGTTGTCATCAAACGACGTCGTAAGCCTGTTTCCTACCACCAGTCTCCAGGCGGGTATGCTCTCCCAGGTAAGCAACGATCTGATAAAGAGCCCCAGTCAGTATGGTATACTCATTGGTATCTAGACACTCAGCTCCAATGGAGCGTTATATGTTCATGCGTTTCCTCTGCAACTGTCTTCGGGAGTGATGATCGATCGCCTCCAGAACGCCTGGACGCAGACCATCAAAACATTCGACATTCTTCGAACGTCATTCCATTTCCATTCGGAACTTGGAATCTGGGCTCAAGCTGTGCATTCCATCAATCCAGTTGAGTGGACCAGTGACACTTTTGCAACATCGGAGGAGTACCATAGTAAGCTTTCAGCTTACTTGGCATCGATATGCCCAACGGATGAGGGCAGCTTCCATTCGCCACCTATCTGGCTTCGCGTCTTTGTGCCCTCACCTCATTTACAGGACCAGGCGCATCGTTTCGTTCTTGTCATGCATCATGCGTTGTATGACGGTGTTTCTGTCGGGCTTCTTTTTGACGCGGTGCAAGCAATATATCGTGGATCTGAGTTGAAGTCTCCGACCCAATTCACTAGCCTCCTCGGCCACCTCGCACATCAAGAGGAATTCGGTGCATCGTTCTGGATGCGGGTTCTCGAGGGTTTTCATCCTGCTTATCTACCTTCGAAAGCGTATGGCGCAGAAACCGGTCCGGCTCGTGCAGCCTCGCGAACATTTGCATGTGATCCCGTACTTTTAGAAGCCGTCCTGCGACGCTCAGCGGTCACGGTCCAGTGTCTAGGGCAGGCGGTGTGGGCAAAGCTAATGGGCGAATTCACTGGAACATCGGACATCGTTTTTGGCCACACTGTGTCCGGTCGAAGCATTCCTGGTGCAGAAAATGTCATTGGGCCGGTCTTGGTTAGTCGTTTCGTCATATCCTAAGGCAATTTATTAACAGTGTTCCAGAATACCATACCATGTCGAATCCGTCTAAAAGATGGTGTGCGCAACATCGAATTACTGCGATCAATCCACGAATATAACGTGGATGCCCTACCGTGGCAGCACGCATCTCTTCGTTCTATACAGCGGAAACTGGGGATCTCAAGGTTGTGGGATAGCCTCTTTCTGTTCCAACCTCTCGAGTCGAACGAGGAGCTTCCAGACTCATTGTGGACTTTTGATACTCAAGGAGAAGGGGAGGCACTGATTCAGGTATGCCCGAGCACAGGTCGACAACATCGTAATATTCACTTCATTTTTAGTACACAATTGCTCTTGAAGTGCATCAACTCAAATCGGGTTTCACTATCAAAGCCGCTTGTCAGCCGGGTTACATGGCCACAGCAGATCTCGAAGCCCTTCTCGAACGTTTTCAGCATGTTTTGGAGAATCTAATGCTTCACCTTGACACCCTTGCTTTGGACGATGTCTCATCTCAGCACACTGTGGACCTAATCACACGGTCAACAACAACTCACAGCGACCAAGAGCCGCACGCAAAACGTATCCCGGAACAGATACAGTCGCTCCTGTCATTGATCACGACCATCTCGGCGAGTCAATTCACATCCGCTACACCTCTAGTGGCCCTCGGAATTGACTCCATCACTGCTATTCAAATCGTAACCCACTTTCGGCGCGCTGGGATGGTACTGAGCGCCAATGACATCATAACCAGTCGGACAGTGGGGGACATGGTCGCAAAGATCAAGACATCCGAGGGTGACGCTCCAAATGGAGTAACGAGGCAGCCCCCGCTCCAAGTACCAGTAGAAGAGAGGACCGCTATTCTCGCCCGATTCGACTGCCCTCCCGATATAATAGAGAATATCTCACTTGCCTCCTCCGGAATGAAGTGGCTGATGGGTTCCTGGCAAAGCAGTGGCCGCACAGCGTTTCACCACGCCTTCGCTTATCGCCTTCCCATTGAAGCAGACAAAGAAAAGCTGCATACAGCTTGGGCGTCGTTGCTGCAACGGCTCGTCCTGCTTCGATCCACATTTGTCTGTGGGAAGGGCAACAGGGAGCCTCGCATTGTCACCTTCAAACCAGGCACGCACCCCGACGGTTGGACGGAAGAGTGTTTCGAAGACGACTCATTGTTGGAGTCGGTTATCGCGAGGATGAAGGAATTCGTGACGTCGCCGCCATCTATGAAATGGCCCCCGACACGGGCCACTCTCTGCCAATCGTCCGAGCGAACTTACCTCGTCATCTATCTTCACCACTTCCAATTCGATGCTTGGAGTTTACCACTCATCATTGATGATCTTTCGCGCTTGTATCTAGGGTTGGAGCCCGCCACCTCGAACGACACCTGGTCCTTCTTACAAGCTTCCGGACCAACACCAGACAACTTGGTTTTGCAGAAACGTTACTGGCAAAGGACTTTTCCGCAGAAGTTCGAGCCCGTCTTCTTTCCCTCCCTGATTTCCACAACTCCCCCAACATTCGCGCGCACCATCTACACGGATAAAGCTGCCATTTCCGGCGCGGCGCTGTGTGAAGAACGAGCGAGAATCTTACAGGTCTCCCTCTCGGCGATCTTTCTTGCATGCTGGGCGCAAGTGCAAGGAAAAGTTAGCTCCTCTGGGTCCGTTACCTTCGGCCTATGGCAAGCCGGAAGGTCGGGATTACTCGACGATATTGCAAAGCTCTCCTCACCTTGTTCGAATATCGTCCCGTTGCACGTGACGGGGGCACATGAGAGCGGGGCGATTGGGATTGCAAAGGCAATACAAGATGACCTACGAGATCGTTCTGCGATGGTCGTACAGAGTGATCTGGTAAACATAGACGAGTGGGTTGACGCAGGAGGAAAGCCACTGTGTAATGTCGTTGTCAACGTCGTAAGAATTGCGCCGGAAGCAACAAGCGGACCGGCGTTGATGCAACAAGTGGAGGTGAGTAGATCTACCGGCGCGGTTTCGACAAGTCTTTAATCTTACACGACAGGTTCCTTATTATATTCCACCAGCTGCGCCAGAGGAACTGCACCCAGTAGTGGAACGATTGGCAACAACAGATCTTGTGCAGGTGAGTAATGCGACAAATGCTGTGATCATGACTAACGAAGCTATTTAGAATGATTTGATCCTCGACTTTGCAGTCATTCCTTCAAGCGACACAGTTCTGATGTCAGTCGATGCAGCGGCCCACATCATGGATAGCGTTCAGGCGAGAGAGGTGGTAGAACTGTGGGCAAATGCGGTCAGGGATGTTCTGAGTATTTCGTAGCTCTGATGTAAACTATATGCGGGACCGCTCATACAGTCGAATGACCCCGGCGAGCGGCTTGAAGACATTCCTTCTCCAATCCATCGATCCAGATCACCTCGATGCCCGCATCTTTCAACTTCTGAGCCCCCTCGCACTTCACGAAGTCATCAGGTTCCCCGACCCCAATGAAACAACGTTTAACGTTCGCTTTGATAAGTGCATCTGCACATGGGGCAAGTCCAGACGTCCGGACAGAGCAGGGCTCCAATGTCGTGTAAACATCGACATGAGTCAAAACGGCCTTTAAATCAGGGGGTGGTGCGGAAGAAAAGATGGCCGAAAGTTCGGTAGAGGAGAGCGCCCGAGCCTTAGATAGAGCATTGGCTTCCGCATGAGTATTTCCGGGGAGTTCCCTGGAGTACCCTGAAGCCAGGACAACGGGGCTATCGGAAACAGATGGCCATCGAGCAACGAGTACGCATCCCACACAGAAGGCTGTAGGCGTTGGGATGCATTTTTCTGCTTCGACGAGAGCAAGGCGAAGGAAATGGAGATGGCCAGCTAAGAGATGGACTTGAGCGTAGAATGGGACGAAAATATTGCTGATACTGACCAAGGTCAGACGCGTCCATGAATGTTTGGCTCGTTGCTGGTTGAAGTGACGGACGTTATATTGATACTTGAGTGAGAGGGACGAAGATAAAGAAGTTGCTGTTCCCGAGTTCTATTCCCACGCCATTCTGGGAAAATCAAGGTGACGGGGGCGCCGGCCGATATAACACAGTTTCTGAAAAACAGAGAGGATGCCCGCGGGCCGGGGAGAAAGAAGTATCTGTACAAGGAACGCCTTCCTTTGCGGTTGTTTTTTGTTTTACAATATTTATTTATCCATTTATTTCACACTTCTCAGTGTGCAAGGGATTGGCTTACATAATCAAGCACAAACTTCGGCTGTTTCCTTGTTGAGCAACTTGAAGTTGGACCACCAACATTGACCATGCCTTCACCTGTCCTCGACGAAATTCATGCTCCACCCGTAGAACGAGACGACCCACTGCAGAAATCTGTTCAGGATGGGGAGGGCGATGGTGAAGGAGAGGCCGATGGCGATGGTGATGTTACCATGCCTAACGTCACAGACGATAGCTCTGAGGAAGGGGAGGATGACGAAGAAGAGGCGAGGCGGATCAGGGAGGGCTTTATTGTCGATGAAGACGAAGAGGACGAGGATGAGGAGGAGGAAGAGGAGCGTCGGAAACGGCGCAAGAGGCGAAAGAAGCATCACCGAAGGCGTAAGCTTAATTCTGGCAGGTTCAATTCAATGTGTACTCAACCAAACTACTCACAGGAGATGAGGAAGAGGAAGGATTAGAAGATGAGGATCTGGAGCTCTTGGAGGAGAACACTGGAGCCTCATTCAAGAAAAACCGTCGTCTAACCCGCCGTGGCCGAGATTCCGAGTCCCCCGCGGCATCCTCATCGAAACGCAAAACAGTGATTGACGAATCCTCTGACGATGATCTTGATGTCGACGAGCTTCCTCAAGTGCAAGATATCCAGAGAATATGGGACGACGATCGACGCGGAGACGATGAGGATGATGACGGTGACATGGATATGGATGATTTTATCGAATATGATGATGAAGATGAAGGGGTTGCCGCTATGGATGAAGAGACACGCGAGGAGCGCAGGAGAGAGAAAAAGCAGGAACAAGAGCGGCGCAAAAAGGCTCGAGGTGCACGACCAGAACTAGCGGGTATTGATGCAGCGTGAGTCTTTATGTTTAAGCTTCTTGTTGTACATTTTTGAATGATGGTCTAAAGTACATGGCACGAGATATACGATGTCTTTGGTGATGGCCACGAGTATGACTGGGCTCTGGAAGCGGACCATGAAATTCAATACGACGAAGACAATGTCAAACCTGAAATGAAGTACCAGGATGTGCGTCTAGCTGTGATGCCTCTGTGGTATTTATATCAACACATATTGCTTTTAGGTGTTCGAGCCATCCGAAATCAAGAAAAGGTTATTGACTGAGGACGACGATCTCATCCGAGCTCAAGATATTCCAGAGCGCATGCAACTGGCGACGTCATCACTTTCCCCATCATCCACATTGTCATTGCATACGCAGCTCACAGAGCAGGACCTTGGCGGTGCCGCTATGTGGGTGACTCAACGCCTCTCTGCACGCAAAAATCGGGATTACTTCAGCCCTGATGGTCAATATCAAAACCTCAAAGGTGCATTGGTTATGGCCGTCACTCACGCTCTCCGCTTTCTTTTTGTCGAGGAGTTCGAGGTTCCATATGTCTGGACACATAAACGTGACTACATCCGTTACTTCGACGTGAACGATATCCGGGCCCGCCAAGAACTGCTCAATCTCAGCGAGTTGTGGCGTCTCTACTCTCTTGGTCAAAAATACAGGTCCATGATCGAACGGCGAGGGGCCATGACATCCTTGTACGCAAGGTTGGGCGTCAAGGACCTATACTTCGAGGAAGAAGTTCTTCCCCAGGTCGACAGTGTGGAGGTTGTTGCCGACTGCACAGACTGGTTATCAATGAAATACAAGGACCAGAAACAATCTGAAGCCGATTTTCAATTCCACGATGATGAAGAAACCGAGGTCGTAAAGAAGCGAAAGATGCCCAGTCGAATCTCTACATATGAGATCCTCAAGAAGAGTATCATTTCTAAGCTTGCAGAGGTGGGTCTCCTAACGTTTTTTCATACATTACAACATTTCTCAACTTTCTTCAGGGTTTTGGAATTCAACCTCACGAAATTGTCCTCAACTTCATGTCGACAAATCGTGTTCATTTCGTCGATGACCAAGATTTGAACCCAATTGTTTACGCGGAACAATTTTCTGACCTGGATCCAGCGAAGGCCCAGCCAGCGGAAGAACTCCTTCGCCGTGCACGAATGATCCTATCCACAGAACTCGGCAAGGATCCATTGCTTAGGAGCCAGATCCGGAAACTGTTCCAGGAAGAAGCACGTATCTCTGTGGAACCGACGGAGCGAGGCATCACGAAAATTGATGAACACCACCATTACTTCGTACGCTTTATGACTCCTTCATTGTTTTTCTAATCTCAAAACTAAAGGCTCCTATAGAACTTCAAATATCTCCAGAACAAGAGTATACAAGACATGTTGGATTCTCCCCAGTTTCTCAACATTCTCGTCGCCGAATCAGAGCATTTGGTCACCGTTTCAATCGAAGTGCCTGCCGACATCAAATCCACGTTTGAACGGAGGCTTAACGATGCATTTGCCTCTGACAGCTTCAGTGACGCCGCTAGAGCCTGGAACGAGGAGCGTTCACGTATAGTGCACGATGTCGTTGAACAACACCTCATTCCTGCTGCAGTGAAATGGACTCGTGAATATATTAGAGAAGAGGTTGAAGACTATTTGGCTGGACAGTGTGGTTCCCATCTACGCAAGGTAGGCACAATCGGAATTCCGAGAGTTCAGTTATTGACTCCTGTACAGCGCATCGACGTCGCACCATACTGCACTGGAGACATGGTTCCTGGAGAAACAGCATCCGTCCTTGCAGTTTCGTGGGGTAAAGGAGATCCTCACAAGGACGCCATCACCCTCGTGTTCGTCGACGAAGAAGGCCGCATGCGTGAACATACCAAAATTGACAATCTCTTCGACTCGGAAATGGTAGACGAGTTCTTTGACATCGTTCGCCGAAGGAAACCCAGCGTAATTGTTGTCGGAGGATTCAGCGTCGCCACTTTCAAACTGTCACAACTTGTCAAGCAACGTATTGGGATTTCGACGTCTCAACAGGAGGGAGAGAATGCATGGGGAAACCCAACACCCAACCGAGAGACTTTCGACATCCCTGTCACATATGTGCATGATGATGTGGCCCGGATCTATCAGCACAGTAACCGTGCCAATGACGAATTCAGCGCCTTGTCTCCAACGGCGAAATACTGCGTCGGGCTTGCACGATATTTGCAAAGCCCTCTTAACGAGTACGCCGCGCTCGGCTCTGACATAACAGCCATTGCGTTTGAAGACGATGAGCAGCACTTGGTGAACCAGTTATCTACATCCATCCGAACTTCACTCAACAGTCCCCATCTAGGTCCCCAAGGAGAAACTTCTGGCCGCATTCGAGCGAACCCTTGTTGACGTCGTTAACAAAGTTGGCGTCGATATCAACCGTGCTGTAGCGGATTCCTATTATCAGCATCTTTTACCTTTCGTCTGCGGCCTTGGCCCCAGGAAAGCCCAGGTTCTAGTGAAGAAAATAGGTTCATTGGTTAGCTGCCATCTTCTCGTACTGTGGCAAATCCTTATCTCACACGTTTGTTTAGGGCGGAAATCTTGTCAACCGCGACCAGTTCATCAAAGGTGGCCTCTTGACGACCAAAATTTTCCTCAACGCTGCAAGCTTCCTGCGTATTTCACAAGATCCCGACGCCAAATCTTTCAAGAATCGTCGTGACGACGACATGGCCCCCGACTCTTTGGACGATACTCGTATCCATCCTGAGGACTACGAATTGGCACGGAAGATGGCCACGGACGCACTCGAACTTGATGAAGAAGACATACACGACGAGCACCCCTCATATGTCATCAACGTTATCATTCAGGATAAAGAAAATGAGAAGAAGCTTTCAGAGCTCAACTTGGACGAATTTGCGATCAGTCTTTATGAGGCAAACCAGGATCAGAAACGACACACGCTAAACCTCATTCGTGACGAGC
This sequence comes from Tricholomella constricta, assembly GCA_013368375.1. NCBI lineage: Eukaryota > Fungi > Basidiomycota > Agaricomycetes > Agaricales > Lyophyllaceae > Tricholomella > Tricholomella constricta. The sequence continues at coordinate 451,154 of JAACJP010000012.1, read as the reverse complement.
TCATCAAACCGTATGCAGAACTTCGCGAGAAATTCCGGTTGCCGTCTCCCTGGGACGTTGTCACTATGCTCAGTGGTGAAACGCACAAAACTTTGCGTGTGGGACTCATCATCTCTGTCCTTGTCCTGCGCACCAAAAATCAGTCGGTTCATGTTCGCTTGGATTCTGGAATAGAGGGCATCATCCACTCTGAATTTGTGGCCGACCGTATCCCGGCGAACGTTGGGGACGTCGTTGTCAAAGGCCAGACTGTACCTGGTGTCATCATCAATCTCAAATTTAACCTCGAGCAAGACCAATTCATAGTTGAATTGTCGTCACGTCCTTCCGATGTATCTGATGGAGACGGCGACTTCAGGCGTGTACGGCCTGATGATTGTTGGGATCGCACTCGATACGACAAGGATATTGAGGTGTTGGCCAGGAAAAAGCGAGCGGAGGTTGACAAGACCCGGCGAGTTGTCAAACATCCTAACTTCCACAATTTCAACACGGCCCAGGCGGAAGCCTATCTGGAAAAGCAGCAGCGCGGTGATGTTGTGATTAGGCCCTCCTCGAAGGGTGTCAATCATTTGGCTGTGACTTGGAAAGTCGATGATAAGCTATATCAACACATCGGTACGTCCTCTTTCTTACCTTATGCAGCCTTAATCTAGAACACCATTTAGATGTTACCGAACCCAATGCCGATCCCACTGGTCAAACTACCGGTCAGCTCATAGTTGATAGCACGCACAGCTATGCCGATCTAGATGAGCTCATTGTCAATCATGTACAAGCGATGGCTCGCAGATGCGAGGAGTTGATGGCGCACGAGAAATTCAAGCGCGGTTCCGAGGATGAACTGCGTAAGTTCAAGCGCCTCGTCGCTCTTATATTTGTTGATTTGTTTTTTTAGACCTTTTTCTCAAGAATTTCCTTGCTGCCAACCCAGCAAAGAGCATGTATGGTTTTACCCTCAATCGCAAACGGCCTGGTCATTTCAATCTATGCTTTTTGGCTAACAAAAATTCCGTCGTTCAGACTTGGGTATGCACAACATTTTAATTTCAAACACGAAGGTACTCATGTCAACTCCAGCCAGTGCGAGTTGCTCCCGAAGCCTATTACTTGTTTGACGCTGCTGCCGTGGGGGTTCCCGAACTTTGCGACGCCTTCAAAGTCAGGTGGGTACCTAATTTGCATGCATATAAGATCTTGCCTTCATTTCATTCCTTCTAGACATCTTCACGAATCTCAAAACATCGCCAACGCTGCTGCTGGTGCAAAAACCCCGTTCGGTGCAGGTGTTCGTACACCTGCACGGCCTCAAGCTGGTGGTGTGACGCCAGGACGGATGTCTGTCCGTCAGGTGGGGAGAACCCCAAATCCATACAGTGGCGCCACGCCCTATAATGGTCCAAATCCCTATAGCGGTCCACTTCCGGGTCCTGGTTACCTGCCACCGCAGACGCCTTATGGTTACCAGACACCATCACATCGACCTCCAAATCTCCAACCCCAACCACCTGTGCCTCCAGGTATGAATCCTGCACGGGCTGCGTTAATGCAGCAAAACGCTGGTACATCTGGGTGGGGCCAGGGTTCCGGCTGGCCTTAGCATGCAGTATTCAGTTGGATCGTCATCCTCAAGGGGTTCATGTAACCGCTCATCTCCACTTTGGCTTACAAGGACAAATATCATGTACAATATCGTATTCTTTGTTATAATCATCAGCCTGTCCGAAAAGCTATACATGTCATTCGACTCAGCCTTTGTTAGTGGGCTCTTTTAATATCATGTACAAAAACTGTCCGTGTCGAGTCACCATGCCAGCCCCTGTTGCTGCTCGCACTCACGAGGAATTTGGCACCGGGATCAACGACTGCAGATTTTAGAAAGCAAGAAGTACAATGGACTGCTAATGGCTTACGCATTTGAGAGATATATCCCCCGTGATGACCTGGTATGATCTTGAACTGGACGCCACTTTTCATTTTTCCAAATGAGTCTGGTTCAGCCGCTTCTGCTACATTCCAGAGGCGCAGATTGTCAATAGAGGCACTGTGGTATTTGACTGTGAGAAGATTGCATTTGTTGCTGGTTGGGTGTATATACCATGCAATATGCCGACAATCCGGGAACGCAACCACGCAAGATACGACACCTGAACTCAGTGGATTTCGCAACGTCTTCAAGAGCTTCGGAGTGTTACGTGGGCCTGAGCGCCCTAGTTGCCGAACGTCCCAGACGTCGATAGTCCCGTTACGTCTCCCTGCATACAACTGCCCACCGTCAGCAGACCAACACGCCTGAGAGGATCACATGAGCAACAACCAAGTATTTACTCGAAAGGAAAAAATTACCGAGAGACACCACGGCGGCGTCTTTTCACTCATCCATAGCCTACCAACACCACTGCGAGGTGTATGAACTCTCCTGTCCCAAAGAATGACTTGTCCATCGATCGATGCAGTCATAAGCAGGTCTGGTGAAAAAACAGCATAGCTAGGTGAGTCCAGCAGTGGAGGGGCGTTCTTTGGCGGGGGGATTTGTCCTAGTGTTGCTCGGGGAGCTGGCTGTGCTTGCTGAAGATTCCGTGAAGTAGGATTGCCTGCCATGTTTGACTGCTGAATCTCTGGAGCATCTGCCTCGTCGTCAAATAAAGGATCAAATGATGCGTCTGATCTGGCGTCGGCTTCAGGTGGAGGTTCGCTCGATGGGATAGTCTCTGAGGACATTTCCATATGGCTCCCAGATCTGGCGTTATCTGAGGTATTGGCTTGCGACGCAGAGGGGACATAAGTCTGAGATACCTCGGCGTCTCTCCGCGTGACAACGGGCGAAGGAGGTTCTGAGTACCCCGAACTGACAGGTCGCACAGCTATAGCTGTAAGTTGGGCACCGTGTGCTGTAAATGTCCGTACACGCTGGCCGCTGTTGAGATCCCATTGCTAGATGATGTAATTTTGAATAGGACTTGATGTAGGGACATATGCTACGTACGATCGCCTCCCCGTCCCATCCTGCGCTAAAGAATCCTTTTTCATCATGATCCATAGACAGCGCTGAGACTGGACCACGATGGCCAATCATAACATGGAATAGTCGTCCAGGTTCATGACGCGTCGTGAAAAGATTTATATGCCCAGTCTGTATAGTTGCTTAAAGCCAAGAAAGTCGTTCATTTATTGATTCACATACATCGGTTCCTGCAAGCGTCCAGAGAGCATCTGAATGCATCGCAAGGCTGTACACAGGAGACAAAGATGGCGTCTCTTCTAACATTCCATGCGTCGTACCGAGTTTCGAAGGATCTCGGTGCAGTGGATTCTCCCACCAGAATCGTAACTGCCCTGACTTCATGATCCCTTCGACGACGCCAGAATGGTGTCGCTGTGGGGCAGTTAGGAAGACCTTGCTGTTGACTGCTGCGAAAATGTCATAGTCCCGGATATAACCATCGTCTGACCCAGTCAAGAGGTGGGTCATACACAACGAGGAAGCAAGGGCATGAGTAGGGACGGGATGCGGGATTGCACAGATAGCTTCAACAGTGTAAGAACCTGAAGCGACTTCAATGCCGATAGGTGCCACCAATGCTTTCTTGCGAAGCTGAGCAGGAGACAGGGAACGCTTGCGCGTTATAGGCGGTACTGTGGCAGCGTTACATGAGAATACTGACTGAAATACAAGTCGTTACCTTCAGGAGAAGATAAGATTTGTGGGGGCGAGGCACTCTTTCTGGTGGAGGCAGGCTCAGCCTGGGCGTCGACATCCATTACCGTCTCTACGAAAGTCTCTGAATCGTTATCGTCGTCGTCGTCGTCGTCGTCATCTGAACCATCTTCGGAGTCCTCTGACGCTGATTCCTGGAGCCCAGTAACTTTAACTCTAGAGCAAATCGGTTGAGAGTTGAATAAACGCACATCATCGCCCTCCTCAGTCGCGTCGTCGGGCCCTACATCGAGAGTTTCGTCTTCGCCATCCGCATCATGGTCGTCGTCACCTTCATATTCAAGTTCCTCGAGGGTTTCATCTTCAGATTCGCTAGGGGGCATGAAAGGGGAGAATTAAGCGGATGGCGGACGCGTCAGTGTTGGACTTCACACGACTTGCACCAGACGTCGACTCAGTCATGGTTTTGGCGGACTTGGGCCGCAAGCTCAATGCTGCTCTCTCATCACTCAACAGAGCACCCGTCGTCGATGAGAAAGTCGGTCATTGGCATATAACTCCGATGTCCAAAGTATTCATTATTTGCCCACAAGGTTCTGGATGCGATACTCAAAGAAATTACTGCTGCCCTACTGGAGTCGGATGTCAACGTGAGATTGGTAGCATCGTTAAGGCAGAAGGTCAAGGCAAAGGTCAAGGCTTCTTTGGAATCAAGCGCAGTAGACAAGGGTAAAGAGACGAATCGGAAGAATCTTATCCAAAAGGTGGGTACATAACTTGTGATTCATGAACCGCCGACTAATTGTATCTACCAGGCCGTATTCGATGAACTCGTACACTTGGTCGATCCAGGCGTGGAGCCGTACAAGCCCAAGAAGGGCCAAAGCAATGTTATCATGGCTGTCGGTTTGCAGGTGCGTCGCATATCGTCATCTACATAACGCCTGAGGTTCTTACTTTCGTCGCAGGGAAATGGTAAAACTACGACATGCACCAAGCTGGCCGTCCATTATCAGAAACGAGGCTTCAAATCTGCAATCGTCTGCGCCGATACTTTCCGTGCAGGTGCTTTCGACCAGACACGACAATCAGCAACCAAGGCAAAGGTTGCATACTTTGGTTCATACACAGAAACCGATCCCGTCACTATTGCAGCTCAAGGTGTCGCAAAGTTCAAAAAGGAACGATTCGATGTCATCATTGTCGACACGTCTGGTAGGCACAAGCAGGAATCAGAATTGTTTGAGGAGATGGTACAAATTGGGGAGGCGGTTAACCCAAATATGACTGTGCTGGTCCTTGACGCAAGTATAGGTACGTTTCCGTCGGAATGGCTTGCCGAAATGATAAACTTCACAACAACGCCGGCCAGGTCAGGCTGCTGAGGCCCAAAGCCGCGCATTCAAGGAAAGTGCAGACTTTGGTGCTATCATTGTCACAAAGATGGATGGACATGCGAAGGGAGGGGGAGCGATTTCCGCGTAAGCCTTCAATGATCATCTCTTCTTCTTCTGTGTGCTCATCGTTTTCAAGGGTTGCTGCGACGAAAACACCAATAATTTTCCTCGGTGTTGGAGAGCATCTTCACGACCTCGATCGGTTTTCGCCACAGCCTTTTATCTCCAAGCTCCTCGGTCTAGGCGACATGCAAGGATTAATGGAGCACATGCAAGACCTCGCTACACAAAACCCGGACAAGCAAAAGGAGATGGCCAAGAAGCTCGAGGAAGGAAAGTTGAGTATACGCGATTGGAGAGAGCAAATTTCCAATGTCATGAATATGCAAGTCCACGGGGTTAACATCTGCAATCTTCCGTCTGACGCACTATAAACCTAGGGGTCCGATCAGCAAAATTGCTTCGATGATTCCAGGGCTGCCACAAGACCTTCTCCAGGGGTCCGATGAGGAGGGTTCCTTGCGCATGAAGCGGATGATCTTCATCACCGACAGTATGACTGCCACGGAACTCGATTCAGATGGCTCGCCGTTCATGGAGATCGGGAAGGACGGCAAGCCAACGGACCTAACTTGGAGAGTGACCCGCGTCGCTCGGGGTAGTGGTACAAGCGTCCGAGAAGTTGAGGAATTGCTGTGCCAATACCGGATGATGGCCAATATGGCGAAACAGGCTGGTGGCAAGAACGGATGGTATGCTTGTCGCTAGATGTGAAAAGTGACACATGCTAACCTCCGTCTCATTTAGGTTGTCAGCAATGCAGAAAATGCAGGCTGCAGCCGGCGGGAAGGGACGCGGTGCTGGCGGGATGCCCACGCCAGCACAAATACAAGCTATGCAGGTAAGATTAGGGAAAGTTAAACAAGTCCTGGACGTGGAAGTGCTGATGTGATTTTCCAGCGGGCAATGCCACCTGGTATGCTTCAACAAATGCAGCGACAAATGAGAAGTGGAGGAGGGATGCAGGAGATGATGAAGGCCATGATGCAGGGGCAAGGAGGTGATCAGATGGATATGGAGGAAATGCAACGTAAGTTGATATACGAGATGTTCAAGCTCGCATTTGCTAAACTTTTTCAGGGATGATGGCTTCGATGGGCAATGGCCTGGGTGGACTTGGTGGTCTGGGAGGATTGCCTGGACTTGGCGGGGCTGGGATGTCAGGTATGGCGGATATGTTCAAGATGATGGGAATGGGTGGTGGTCGTTAAATACCAGGATGAAGATGTACAAGTTGTATGCATGTCTCTTCACGTGTAATTAATATACAATATCATACATTACAAGACGGAAACTCATTATGGGTCGTTAGTGCGCTTTCTTCTGGCTTTTCTTCCATTGTCTCTTCTGCACGGATGCCGCGCTCTTGTTGCCAAAGATGAATGACGACGTATGTTTATCTGCTCCTGTCGTTTTTGACGTGGACGAAGAACCTCCAAAGACAATCTATTAGGTGACAGGGCCGACGTCAGTGCTCTTCGGAATCTGGATCCGAGATGACGTACCGCCCAGAGTCCCCATAGACCGATTACAGTTGAACCAACGAAGGTAATGGAAGCTAAAGGACCGACATTCTTGGTATTATAGGATAGAAACGCGGTAACGGTAGAGGCTACCGAGAGAGGTCCAAGTAGAGGATGTGTGGGTGTCGTGGAGACCTGCAGTTCTGACAGGCTGGGTGACGAAGGAGCCTGAGGAAAGATCAGGCTGGGCTGAAAGACTGACAAGGAGCACAGGACTTACATTGAGGACAAGCGCGACGGCTATGGCAGTGAGCCAAATACCAAAATGGATAGCAAGGAAGGATTCCAACGGGGTAAGAGCTGCCCGTCGCTCTGCTGAGCTTGCAGATTCTGAGATGAAGAGCAGAAAACTGGGAAACACGGTGAGACAGGCCGCTAGGACCAGCAACCTTGGAGAAGATCAGTAAAGGTGCATTGTAGAAGTCAATTGCAGGTACAATGCTGCCGTTGCCCAGGTCCATGTGGAGATGACATTGCTTGGAGTTGCAGGATCTAAATGCCCAGTAGGCTGTGGGGGCTTGGAGAGGACTTTCATTTCTAATGAGTCAGTCATGGCTGCACGAAACAACTTACCGATCGAATTCTCACACCGTTGACATTTTCCAAAGTGCTGTGACGTGACTGACAGACTTATTAGACTTCTCTATAACGTACCGGATGAAAACAACGTCCTCAAGGCGTCATGCGAGCTTTCCGAAACACTATTCGCTTGCATGTCTACTGACCTCCTGGCGGCTGATGTCTCATATCTGGGGGACGATGATTCAGAGTTCTTCAGGACTGTCCATGGCCGATCGTTGAATACCCTGAATTCGAGGTACATGCTCCCGGCTGATCGCGACGAAGTCAAGGTTCTTTTGGCAAATCCCTTGGTCACGCTCATGCATTGCTGATTAAAATATTTCCAGCGCTCAGAACTGCACCATCGCTTGCTGCAGTTCGTTTTCGAGGGAAGAAATTATATTGGTCCTGTAAAGGAAGCTCTACAATTTGGTCAACAGCGTAGAAGTACGAATATCTCTTCTTTTCTTGATTTTCTGTTGGCTCGCGTGATCATTGAATTATATTTTCCCCAGTCCTCGATCTCGGGACCGGGGGTGGTTTCTGGTAAGCATAGTAATCTCCACTGAATGGCCTGGACTCAAAGAGCCCTGGACAACAGGGCCATTGATATGGCAGACAACTTTCCTCGAGCAGAGGTGATAGGTATTGATTTAGCGCCCATTCAGCCGAGGTATCTATGTAACAAATTCAAACAACCGACAGAACTGACTAAACCATCCATTTCACCAGAACCGTACCACCGAATTGCACGTAAGCCACTCAGCTTGCCAATGAAGCGTTCGAGAATGATTATTGTCAGATTCGAGTTATGTGATTTAGACCAATGGAGCATCCCTTACCCTGACAATCACTTCGATTTTATTCATGCTCGATCTATTCACACCGGAGTACGTCGGTCCAACGTCTCTGCAATCATGAAATGTATCGCTCATCCCGTCAGATACGCGATTATCCTAGGTTTCTTGAAGAAATCAACCGCCTACTTCGTCCTGGTGGGCTTGTTCTCCTCATAGAGCCCAGCTTGGTTCCCATAGCGGACGGAAAACCGGCCACAGAATATCCTAACGGGACTGGGCTTCATGGCTGGTTCACTCTCTGGGAAACCTATCGAGCGTGCCTGAAGACTCAAGGGATAGACACCACTGTACCACAGCGCTTGGTGGAACTATTAGCTGCAACTGATGCATTCGAAAAAATCACCGTGCAAGACGGCAACATTCCTGTCGGGTTTTGGCCAAGCGGTAGGACTTCAGTCGTACTAAGTAACATTTCAGGGCATGGCTGATTCCACTGTGGCAGATCCACATTCACTCACTGTTGGCCAGCTGCAGTGGATGGACTATGAGCTGTTTCTCCCAGCTTTAAAACCCTTCTTTCTTTCTTCTGGTATTCCGGAAGCCAAAGCTGAGCGTATCATTGCCGATGCTCAGCGGGATCTCTACTATCCTTCATTCTCCCCTTCAACACAACTTCACATTGTTTACGCATCTAAATATTTGTATTAGACAGGAGTCGACGGGAGCTGCACACTGTATCCATAGCGCTATACCTTAATCCCAAACTGAAACGTTCATAGATATTTTTCATCTTGTCACGCACGCGAATTCAAGTCATCAACTTCCATTCACAAAGTACACAATCAGGAACGACCCCAATAACCCGACCCAAGCAAGTAAGTATTGAGGAGTAAGTATCAACTTGAAAGGGGAGGAGTCGCAGAAGGAAAAAAAAGTATGCGAAATCAAACGGACAGCATCGCAAACTCGCCTGAAACCATCCGGCCGCCGAAGTGGCTTACTGCTTGAATTCGTTCAAGACAGCAAGGGCCTCATTGACCTTGTTGTTCATAGCCTCGCTGTCGCCCAAAAGGTGGAGCAGCTCAGGGTTTTCCATCTCAAGAAGCATGCCAGTGATCTTGCCAGCGAGCTCGGGTTGTTCGCTAAGATGAAAGGATGAGCACTTGTTGAATGAGGAAATAACACAGTCTTACGAGGCAATTCTCAGGTAAATGACTTCACCAAGCATCTGCTTCTGCTCCATGGGGGTCGCAGCAGCAAGCTGTTCAGCGGAAATGGTCGGGATTTGCGGGGCAGGGGCAGGTGCCGGAACAGCCTGGGGAGCAGTAGGATCTGAAGGAGCGGCAAGTCCTTTAGAGGGCGGGGGCTGAGAGGCAAGTGCGTGCCCTCCAGGTGCGGGGGCATTGCCTTGAGGACCAGGCGCACGAGGAGCACCGTTGGCAGGAAGAGGGCCAGCAGCACGGGGAACCGGAGCATTGGGAATGGTGGGAGAAGAGCCAGGTCCACGAGCGACCGGAGGACGAGGAGGACCACGAGGGGGGTAGCCTGGCATGCCGTAACCCTGAGGGGGGCCTTGAGGATAACCTGGGACGGGCATCCCACTAGGCGGGTAACGGGGAGCTCCGCGAGGGGGCATCATTCCAGGTTGCCCATAGCCCATCATGCCGCGGCCTTGCGGGAAGCCAGGACCAGGAGGGGGGTAGTACATTGGGCCGTTAAGGTAGCCACCTGGAATGCCAGCCGCGACAGCTTGTTGAGCACGGATTTGGTTGCGCTGGGCAATCTGGCTCTCGAGCTGCTGCCTGCGAACCTCGCGGCGTTGAGCAAGAGAGACGTAGAGAGGCTTAGAGCCAATCATCTTGTTGTTCATCTCTGCAACAGCCTTCGTTGCCTCGTCAGGGGAGGAGAAACAGACGAAGCCAAAGCCCTTTGAAGCGCCCTTATCGTCCCGCATGACCTTGCAGCTCGTGACGGTGCCGAAAGGCTCGAATTCGGCACGGAGTTTGTCGTCGTCGACATCGTCCTCAAGGTTTTTGATGTAAAGATTGACACCTTGATACTTGCTAAGTTTCTCCATTTTTGCTTGCTCGTATGACTTCCGCAGCTCTTCCTCGCGCTCAGCTTTCTTCTGGGCACGGGAGACGAAGAGCTTTTTGCCATGGTGCTCGGAATCGTGAAGCTCGTCTACGGCTTTCTGGGCGTCCTCGTGCTTCTCGTAGTTGACGAAGCCAAAGCCTTTGCTCTTGCCCTCGTCATCAACCGAGATGAGAGCAGAAGTGACAGTGCCGTATTCAGAGAACAACTTCTCGAATTCCTCCTGAGTCATTTCAGCATCGATGTTTTTAACGTAAAGATTCGTGAACTGGGCCTTGATTTCATCCAACTTGGATTGACGTTCCTGAAAAGAAGAAAAGTTCAGGACACCTTAGGAGTCAGAGTGTCATAGGAAGGTGGCTGACCTTGCGAGAGATGTGGAGGCCAACATAAACCTTCTTATCATTGAGCAACATGCCGTTAACGGCCTTGATGGCGTGTTCAGCAGCCTCAGCCGTCTCATAGTGAACGAAACCATAGCCCTTAGAGCGGCCTTGCTCGTCCGTGGCTACCTTGCACGACAAGACGTTCCCGAAGGCAGCGAAGGTATCGTGAAGAGCCTATGTAGACATGCGGTTTAGTCACGCAACAGCACGAGCCTGGAAGGTAGAAACCTTGTTATCAATAGCGTCATCCAGGTTCTTGATGAAGATATTGCCCTGGCCTGTCTTGCGTAGGGCGGGGTCACGCTGAGACCACATGATCCGGCTGTAAAGCCATCATATAAGGATGTGGGGTCGACACCAAAGAGGAACGGCTTCCTACCATGCACGGTTCTTGATCAGCGAATAATTAAGTTGCTCAAGGGCACGCTCCCCTGATGGATGTGTCAGGAGATAATTCTGGCTGCGCAAGAAGCAAGACTTACCATCGCTAGCATTGAGATAGTTGACGTAGGCATATCCAAGAGAGCGACGAGTAACAGCATCCCGACAGACGCGAATGCTATAAGCAATATTTGTCACCGACGTGGAGCGATTGCAAATGTGGACATACCTCGCGACCGGTCCGATCATGTTGAAAATTTCGAAAAGCATAGCCTCAGTGACAGTTGGGTCGAGCTCTCCGACATAAAGCGAGGCGGAAGGGGCAGAAGCGACCGAGTTTTGGGGAGGGTTGTAGGGGGCAGAAGCGGGAACCTGGAGGACCTCAGGTGCAACCTGAGGGGCCAACTCTGGCTGAGCGACAGACGGGGAGGACATGGTCTGGATATGGAAGTTTTCTGAAGTTTTTTGGGGTCGTTACTGTTTTATGTGACTTTTTACGACTGTTAGAGAGGCGTAAGTTGGTGCCGGTGATGAGACAGAAGTCCAGACGTACACGAAGTGACAACAACGCAACTGTTGGTGAATAGAAGTTTTTTTATATGTTTTTTGGGCGGCTTTGTAGGAAAAACGATGGATTAAGTGACACGGACATGCAGAAGATGGAGGTCTTACCTTTCAAGATGACTTGCAACCCAAGCCCTGCGTCTCGAATATTTGATAGTTTTTTGAAACTCCGCGCAAGCGCACCACAATACGAATCGAACAAGAACAATGCGTGCATGGAATTGTTCACAATAAACGAAGGTACAAGGTATTGTATGAGGGTACCGATGCAGACAACAGACGACATATCGAACAAGTTCCAGTACGGCAGTCAATTATCCTCGTGTGAAGTATGCCTTGGCGCCGTGCGTTGCGAGCTCTGCTTTGGCCTGAATAAAAAGGGTCAAAAGAAGCATGATTGAAATTAATTCTGATCAAACCTTTTCCATGGTATGCCCCGCGGCGGTGTGGTGAGCATAGATCTGCAATTCCAATCGTTAGAATTCCAGGCACTGGTGGAGAACGAAGACACTCGCAGCAGCTCACCTGGCGGTAGTAATACGCATTGCCGAGGCCTTGGATCAACCATCCTATTGTAGCGACCAGGCCGAGGATAGCGGCCGCCCAATAGTGCTTCGTAAACATTTGAATAGTCCGAATGAGGCCTGCTGCACCAGTGCTGCGAGATACGATAAGGACCACCTTCTCCCTCGGAGTTGAGTGTGCTAAACATACCTTGGAACGCCAATGATCCTATGTGGCGTGAATGAGAATGAGGACCCGACAGGAGAATTCCATACATGACGTGCTTACATGTAGACACTGAAAAGAAGATGGAATCCACCAAAGAAGAAGTAGAAGTCTAGATCCACATGGATAAATTCTCCAATGCGGATAGAGCACGGCTGTCTTACAGTAGTATAATGATTGCTCCTGTCGGGCAGTGTAAGCACAGGACGAAAGGCGTCGCGGATATACCGGGCACTGACCTTCATGTAACCATTGTATATAGGACTTTATAGAGCAAATGTGAGTAGTTTCAAGTCCGCGAAAGGGCCAAATGACACTCACCGGTACCAGAGAAGGAAAGATAAAACTGAAATCAGGAAAAGGTAACTTGCGAATAAGTCCAATAAGAGATGAACAAAGTTGAAGATCAAGTAAAAACTCACCCAATACTCGCACCGAGATCCCGTCCACCTTCCTCTCCACCGGCAAGTAGAATAAAGATACAAGCGACCATGTTGATAATTAAGGTTAAGAACAGGACCAGCCATAGTTGGTACAATCGGGTGATCAGCGGTTGTGAAGCCTCGGGGATCTCATCTTTTATTGAGTGGAAAATTAGGGGGAAAACTGAGGAAATGGAGAGATCGTATCAGGTAAGAATACACAGTATGAAGGGGCGTGAAAATGTCCTGACATGGTGGCCAATTTGCTTTGCCATGACGGCGAAGGTTGTTGGCTTTTGCATTGAGTTCCTGCTCTCGTCGCTCAAGGTCTGCTTCGCGTCGACGGATTTCCTCCAGCCTGCTGGCTTCCGCAGCACTGGTTTGGGACTGATACTGGGTTGGCGTGGATGGGTCGTCAAAAGGGTTCGTATCAAGGGAATGCGTTGAAGCAAACGGGTTATGGGTGTAGTCAGCTGGACAATACTGTAAGGAGCGAATTATTTCTTCGGCGGAGGGGACTCACTCATGGCGGCGTCGTTAGCGTCAAGTCGGCGTCGGCGGGGAGCGGTGTGGGCGTGAACGTGACGATCGGCAACTACCGATGTTTGGAATTGGCGGATGGTAGCCAAACAACCACCTATGGTGTCTTCACCTTTAATCCTCGGCGGCAATTTTTTCTACTGCATATATGGCTTCCGTGGCTTCTTCTGAGTATTCCGGGCGGTGGATTTGGCGCGGAACCGGCCACACGATCGATTGGAGAATTCCGCGCCGGCCACGCATGCGACTGACGGGCACTGGATCCCGAGCAGAGCCTCTCGGGCTATTTCGAGTGTGAGATCAAAATAATAAACAACGCCTCGGTGTACTTAAACCTTGTTCTTTCTTTTCTTCAGCTTCCCTCCTCGCCCTTTCCTCGCCTTCTTGACGGTACGTCCGCGTGCATCTCATCTATTTCATTTCTCACTCGAAGCTTCAGACCTTACAGTCTTTTCTTTAAATACTGTCCCTTCAGTCCACTCTTTCACACCACCCCCGTCTCTACTCATCAATCATGTTCGCCCTTGCCTCCGTCGCTGTGGCTATCACTGCTGTCTCCTCTGTCTCGGCCCTTGTCGTTCCCCGTGCGACCGCCCCTGTTGGATGGGCCACCGCTTATCTTGAGGTATGCCTCGCCATCTTCCTTTGCGCGCTTGTCTGATCAGAAGCCAGCCCTACGATACCTATCACACCAGGTATATGGCCATTGGCTGCAACAACAAGCATAACTCGGCCTTCTTCGATCAGTGCTGCCATCCTCTCCTGGTCCGTATAAAATGTTTGTTATCTGCGCGGGTCCTGATTAGACACCATTTCAGGCAACAGACAAACTTGAGACGGCTCGTCCCAAACAGTGCATTCCATCCACGTCTGCATCCTCTTCTGTTTCGGCAGTGAACCCCACTTCAACGGCTGCCCTCGACGACGGCGACGAGTATAATGACTGTGATGACGATGACGACGAGTCTTTTCCCGTTGTCGCCACTCCCACGAAGGCTTCCGCTGCCCCAGCAGTTGTCAAGGCCTCTCCCGCCAAGGCTGCAACCAAACCTGAAATTGCCAGTTCAAACAACGTCAACTCTGGTGGATTGTATGTATGAATCATCCAGTCTTCCTTCATTTTCTGATGTCGCTCTCAGTGCGACCTATTTCTACCAGAATGGTATAGCCGGTGCCTGTGGGACCGTGCACAGCGACAAGGACATGATTGCTGCCATTGGTATGCGTCCGATTTAGCACTGCATCATCCAGTTCCTCATCCACCTTTCTTTCCTTGCAGATGGTCATCGATATGGCAACCTCGGTGTCAAGTCCGGCCTCTGCGGTAAGAAAGTCCAGATTACCAACCCTTCTAACAAGAAGGTACGCGGGGTTCATCGCCGCCCACTATAATTTTTTTTTTTGACATGCGACACCATTCAGTCTGTTACTGTCACCATTGCGGACGCTTGCCCGACCTGCAAGAATAGCAACTCTATTGATCTTTCTGAGGCTGCCTTCAAGAAGATCGCGACCCTCGAGCAAGGCATGGTTGGCAGTAAGCTTTTGAGACGTTCCCTTATAAAACTTGCTCTTAAGCCCTCTTTACAGTCACCTGGTCTTTCGTTTAAGGCTTGCCAACCAGCGAAGCTTCGCTCTCCTATCTTTGGTGTTACCTCAACCCTCTTATCTGCTGGCGTTGACTCGCCTTTTCGCCCACACGAGACCAGCTCTCGTCAGAGGGCTTGGTATGAACCTCACGATGAACGGCTCGAGAGCCTATTTATGATACGAGCTAGCCCTCTTATATGATCTTTCTCGACTAGGGTCCGCTCATCGTTTATGCCGCCCCTCTTTGTTTTTCTCGGTTACTGATCCGTGTACTCCCTCCCCTGGTTTTATGTTTGCTCTGGCGCGCTTATAGTTTCATTCCTAAATTGATAGCTAGCTACTCCTTAGATGATGGGCTTGAACGCGGTATTTTATGTGTAGTTACCAATATATGGCGCGGTGCGCAAAACCAAATGCCAAATGTCAAAGTTTATAGAAATCGCGTGACAGGACATTGGCACCGGCGTGACCCACATACTTTAACACGCGTCGAGCAACATTCCTTGCCTTCTGTTCACTGTGGGACGAGACGTCGACGAATAACGCGGCAAACGGGCGTGATCTAGATTACATTTATCTCCCTACCGATCCATGAATCCGGTTTTGCGAAGAATCCTCGTGATTGGAGGAAATGGCTTCATTGGTGCGCTCATTCCGCTTGGTCTCAAGCTGGCGCGTAACTCATTCATTTTCGTCAGGATCTGCGGTCTGCAAAGCTGCGCTCGCCAAAGGGATCCAGGTCACGAGCGTTAGGTATGAGTTTCATTATCTCGTTGTGAACAGCTCTCAGCTAATTCATCCTAGTTCCTCTGGACGGCCATATCAAACAGCCAAAGGTCATTCACCAGCTTGGACAGCCAAAGTGTGCTTCGCATGTTTCATCCAACCTCTTTTCTATTATTAACAGCTGCTTACAGGTAGACTGGCAGAAAGGCGATGCCCTTCAACCGCAGACCTTTGCGCATCTCTTTCCAGAAGTCGGTGGCGTGGTACACACGTTGGGAACTCTCATTGAAGACGGCAAATACAAGCAAGCCTTGAAGCAAGGCGACTTTCTTGGGCTCGTCAGCAGTTTCTGCCAGTCTGTCACTGGTGATGGCGGGAATCCACTTGAGAAGGCGACGGATGAATTGCAGACAGGCAGCTATGAGGTTACGAATCGCGATGCAGGTTTGTTCTTCCGAGCTATTCGTCTGCTCCTCAATATTCAAAATATTCCTTGAACGATCGTGTAGCTCTCCGTGTGTGCGAAGCGTTTATTTCTTCACCTTCTGCGGATACCGAAATTTGCAACGTCCCTCGACCATTCGTGTATATCTCCGCAGAGGATATCTTCCGTCCCGTAATTCCGGCGCGATACATAGAAACGAAGCGGGAGGCTGAAAACGGCATCGAGGCGCTGATGGCCGGTAAGCCTGGTTATCGAGGCATATACATCCGTCCAAGTGCGTCTCCTATTACTGATGAGCTAGCCCGCGATGAGGTACTGATATGACATTATCACAAGGTCTGGTTTATCATGCTCATCATCGTCCCCTAACCACACCGGCTGCGGTGCTCTTTGACCTCTCCGCAACTCTTCATTCAAAAATACCTCCCCCACTTCCGACGCCATCCAGCATCCTCCGGCATCTTGGTGCGAACTTGCGGCACGGCCCGAACTCATCCTCGTATCTGGATTCGATTGCAAATGCTCTGAGCATTCCGCCGATCCACGTCGACCACGTTGCGGAGGCGATTTGCGCAGTGTTGGATTCTTCAGGCAACCCAGTCCGAGGTGTAATCGGCGTGCGGCGGATGCGCGAGCTTATTGGATGGTCAGAACGTGGTCGAGAGGCACAAGTGGGACCAGTAGTTGTATGATAATCATAGTACAGATCGAGTGGGCCCGTGTCAAATATCAGACCTATGCGGGTCTCCGAACTCCGGCGAGAACATTGATAAATCGAACAGTGGGCAATTGTGACCCCTGTACATTGCCCCCTTGCACGAGGACTGGAATCAAGCGACCCAAGCCATTTTAGTAGGATTGCGCCATCAACGGGAGAGATATCGGCTTGATCTTGCGGAATCTACGTGAGTCCAGACTATTTCGCCGCAAGGGTCGCTTATATAGGGGCGCTCCAAAAAAAAATGGTTAGATTGAAGCTGTGGTAGTTCGTTATCAGTCGGGCTGAAGTGGGACGACTTGTCTGCTCCAATCCATTAAAGCACACCCTTCCCTCGTCGTCCCATCCACGCTGCCCAGCGTCCATGCAATCTCTGCGACTTGCCCGTTCCTCAACCAAGCCTCATGTTCAAAAAGCCTTTTGCCGGTCAATAGGCTATTCCGTTCCCTCTCGAAGGGCCATTCCATTCTTTCTCAATGCTAAGAATGTCAACGACGACCATGAACACGACCAAGGCCGTATCCTACGCATGCTCATGTTCGGAAAGCCGGGTGCTGGGAAAGGCACGCTGACGGCGCGGTTGGTGCAAAAGTATGACATCCTCTCCCTCTCGACAGGCGACCTTCTTCGACAGCACATCGCTGAGCGGACGGAAGTTGGATGCGAAGCAGAGGCGACTGTTGCTCGCGGGGGGCTTCTACCTGACGAGATAATGCTCAAGGTGGTCACAAGCAGATTAGACTCGTTATACAACAAGGTGCGCATCCCGTCTCCGCAGCCCCACCATCGAGCCTCATTGTCCCCCCCCTCCCCACTTTAGCATTGGATTCTAGATGGATTTCCTCGTACACTTGGCCAAGCAAAACTTCTAGACAACCATCTAAAGTACGAAAAATGGCTTCAAACGGCATGTTACTATTGACTCAAAGTTCGCTCCAGGAAGAAACACAACCCTCTCACTCTCGTGGTAAACATAGACGTTCCCGACGACGTTATTCTAAGTCGTATCTCGGACCGTTGGATACACCTTCCCTCCGGCCGTGTCTACAACATGTCGTACAATCGTCCAAAGGTGGAGGGGTTCGACGATCTGACTGGAGAACCCCTGACCAAGCGACCTGATGACAATCCTGTACGTGCAAAGTTCACGACCCGAATACGCCTAGTTCCTTAAAGTTTTCATTTTTCCAGGAGGTTTTCTCTCGCCGTTTGTCCCAATTTTATGCATCCACTTCCCCACTGCTGGACCACTACACCTCGGCGGCAGCTTCGTCTACAGCACCAGCTCGCAATCCTCATCAGCATCCCCACCAGCTCTCCTTCCACCGCTCGCAACAATTGAAGCTTCAGACACTCTCTGGCGCTACCTCGGACGAAAACTGGCCCCATCTCGACAAACTCATTCACACCGCTTTCCCGACGCTGAGAGAGAGGGCTCGCAGCAGGGAGATGAGAAGGAAAAACTCTTTGAGCGATGCCATGCTAACTAACAAGGTGGTAGCGGGGGCTGGGCTCTAGAATTAATACTGCGAGGTTCTCGATTCCTTCATTTGCATGTTCCCTTTAGTTTGTTTTTCTGGACGAAATTCCTCATCTGAGATGGTACGCAACGTTCTTTTGTGTATTTCTATCTAGTCCTTTCATTTACTTGCCATCATCTCAACGAATGTATTTTTTACATCTTTTTAAATGGATTTGATGATTTTATGACCTTTTTATCGCAGTCCATACCTGCGCAAGAGCGAAAATGAGTGGTTCTGAATTGGGAAGTAATGCAAGGTTCACTGACATTTTTACAACATATAAACCTTCAGGCAGTCCTTCCTGAACTTGCTCCGACACAAGCCGCAGGCCAGCCTGATCGAAGATGTTCTTCCATGCCTTGTCCGATCTGGTAAAAAGCTCAGCGAGATTTCACGATTTATATCACGACCTGCGAACCTTGTCAAACTGGAATCTTGCTCATCGAACAAGGTACACGCTGAACCGTCGTCCAAATCCTGACATAGATTCTCTTTCACCACAATGAGACTTCTTCCCTTTTCCATTTCTCGCAGAGCGGCGTGGCTCCGCCGAAGAAAAGCAACAAGATCTGGGTCGCTTAGATGTCCTAAACACCATTGACACCAGATAATATCAAAGCCCATGTTAACGTCATCGGTCGGTCGCGGAGGCTGGTACCCAACGCGATCCAGGAAGGTAACACGATGTGGATTTAGTGGATCGAACTCCTGCAAGGTACCTTGCAAGATCGTGACGCTTTTCGTTTGATCAGCGATACCTTTCCAGCGACGTTGGCCGCGCGGAGGAGGCTCAGTATTGGTGCTCGCCCTTGCCCGGGCCAGTGCTTCATGAACGAAGGGATCTACAGGCTCAAGGAGCGTGACATCCGATACGAGTGGAAGGAGGACGTCCGATGTAACGCGACCAATACCTGCACCGACATCGAGGGCCCGTGTTCGGGGCGGTACCTTGGGTTCAAGAGGCCGGAATGAGGATGGAACAGTGGAAAGCTCAGGATAAAGGTGAAGAAGGAACAACCGAGAGCCAAGGGAATCTATCCGTGGCAGGGTCTAATAGAAAGTGGATGGGTGAGTTAGATTTGAACTTAACCCGAAGATAAATTAGTACCCCTGTGCCATACCCGCCTGTCCTGCTAATCAATCGCCTAAATTGGGCAAAATTCAGAGTACACGCACCAAGTACGCCATCGTAACTTGCTGGCTGAGTTTTCCAGTACTCGATTCCATCGGCAACGTCGGGAGCAGGTGTCGAGGAGGCCATCTATACATCACGTGCTTCTGTTCATTGAATATTTGTCGCGTCGGCCAAACAAGCGACAACAACGCATGGCGATGGACTCATTGGACAATGACCCCGTCGAGGGGCTAGCAGAAAGCCATGCACCTCGAGCCTCGCCCCCACAGCCTCTGTTTCTTGCAGATTCAGACGACGACGACTTGCCCAGGCCTCCACCGCAGAGAGTGCCAGAGGTCGATGTGGACATCGATGCGATGTTCGCAGACGTGGAGAACGACGATGACCCATTTAACTTCCAGCCCCTTACCTCGAAGCTGGACTCAGAGGCTCTTGGTCGCGAGGCTGAGGCGCGTCACAAGAAGAATATGTTGAGTTTGACGCCCCACGCCATTATGAGCAGCTCACCTCCAAGGGATATGGGAGATGACGAGGGATCGAAATCTAAAGCTGCTGGGAATGATAAAGGGAAAGATGGGAAGAAGGAAAGGAGAAAGCCTATGCGACTGGATGAAGGACGATTGCTGGGTCCCACTGGATTTCCCAAACTGATCAAGGATACCAAGAATTTTAGGATAAAAGGAAAGGGTCATGAAGTATGTATACAAAGCTATATAATCAGTTTTCTGCTCATAGTATGCAGGTTTCTGACTTAAACAGACTTCTTCAAGTGTTGGGATACTGGACGCATGGAATGTACCCAAAGACTACATTCCGCGATACAGTCGAACGCGTTGAAAAATTGTGCCACTCTAGACGCATGAATGTGAGAAGAGTGGCCTTGTCATCTACTGCATGTTCTAAAACAATATCAGGTGGCTCTGAGTGTCTGGAAAGATGAAGCAAATGGCCTTATCAATGGCCGCAAGCCAGAAGACGACGAGGTCATTGACTTGACGGACAATCCTCAGGAGAACGCAAACATCACCAACAATGGCTCTTCTCGGGCGTCTTCACCCGTTTCTGATGGCGCAGCATACGCTTCATCATCTTCCCACCCGCCTTCTCGCCCTCCATCTTCCGGAACGGAATTGGACGACACCGACGACTTTGACATCGACGCGGTAATTCGCGATGAAGAAGAACGCGTGGCCAGGGAGCGACCTGCTTCGGAGGCCTCCGCTGCGCCTCAAAAACCTGGGGATGAAGGGAAGGCGAAACCCATAGTCGACGATGACGAGGACGAGTCGATGTGGGATGCATTGGACGCAATGCAAAACCCACCACAACCCATCACCACACCTTCGAGGATGGATGACGACGACGCTATGTGGGACGAGTTGGATGCGCTTGAAGCAAGTGTTTCTACAGTACCAGTGCCTGAAAAACCTCCTGTGCACCACTTGGACGAAGACGAAAATATGTGGGACGTTGTTCGCGAAATCGAAAACAACGACTCGATGGCTGTACAGAACCCTCGGCCTACGAGGATTGAATCAACTCCAGAACCTATTCTCGCCGCTATTCCGCAGGACGATGACGATGATTGGGAATCTATGTACGCTTAATTTGTAGTTGATTGCACTTCAGTCATTGGACCTGTGTATTTGGTTTTGAGGATCCTATGTTACGCGCAGAAAAGAACTATCAAATGTCAAAAAATCAATCGGTAGTTCCGCTTGACCACAAAACACATCTTCCGCTGCCATTGCCACTAACTGCCCGTTCGACGATGCTGGGATGTGAGCAAGTAACAGCTGGAACAGCAGATATCCTTTTATGATGTGGTTTAGATCAAAGCGAAGAAAACTTTGCCGAGAAACAAACTTTGCTTTATCCGCCAGTCTGGCGAGGAGATCACCCTTTGAACGCCCGATGAGTATCCGGTGGGAGAATAATGATGAACGTCGCCCACCTTGCACGAAAAGATGTCAAGGGAATGATTCATGTTGCCAATCTAACAGATGTTTCATAATTTCATCAGTCGACCTGATGCATTGATAAAAGCCATACCGTGAAGTGTGGGTAAACGTCGGCGTTGGGGGACCATTGGGCTCGTAATATGGTCAACCATTTGCCCTAGTGGGATGCATTCGTGAAAATCCAGACTCACTCAGGACTGATGAAACTAGCTGACCGTTTGGCAATTATGATGTAGTCGGCTGAATGGCCTCGACGATGGAAAAGGTGCAGATTGGGAGAATGTTTCGGACGAAATATCCCACACTGCACACTTCCCATTAACTTTGAATGCGGAGGAGAGCAAGGAACGGTTGACGTACGTCTAAGGGTGTCGTCGTAACTTGTGCTCACAATAGAACGCCCTCTAGGGTCCCAATAGGCCGAGCTGACAGATTTTTCATGCCGCCATTCAGCGCGCAAGCAGCCCTTGCCTGAATCGGTCTTCAAGAAATTGGACAGGGTATCGTGGCCAAATTCTGGCCCTACTCCTGAAGTGGCATCTGAAAGGCTGACAGGTATATTGCGTAGTTTCCTGGCATCCCATATCCTGATCGGCCTGTTGTCAGCAAACAGGAGATAGATAATATATATATATATCCTGCATACTTTAAAAAACGATTGTTGCTGGCTGTCAGCAGAAAATGCGGCCGACTTGGATTTATGCTGATGCACCCAATTTTTTGGTCGGAGAGGCCGTACCATCGGTTTTTAGATGTACGCTCCCGAAGGTCCAAGTGTGTCGCGCCACCTGCACTGTCGGATATCCACATTTCATTACCAGTTGAAGTCAAATCAATGCTGCAGATGAGTGTCCCATCTCCAGTAGAATGCACTTGGCGAGAAATCCCTGTCGTAAATGAGAGGCTTCGAACGCTGCAGTCGTATGAGCTCGTGTAGACCTAATGCGGTCGAATAAATCGATCTGCGATTGAAAAAAGGATGAAGCCTCACGTTGTGTGCGTTAATCGGGTCGATTTTTATACTGGAGATTGATGACTTGGACGTCGCTGGCCAGTGGACTTGTAAACGCCAGTATTTTCCGCCTTCTTCGTCAGGATCGGTCACCATTTCGCCATCCTCATCTGCTACCTCGTCAGGGGGTGATCGTGCGTCCCACATACCAAGTTGACCATGTTTATCTGGATCCATGGCGTCACAGTCATACAGCGAAAAGAAATATGTGCTCTATCGTACCTCCGAAGAATATGAGGTCTTTCGTGACTTCTGGGTGGTATGCCGCACTGTAGATTCTATCCTGCGTGACCTTCGCGCGCGCAACAATCTTGAGTGATTGAAGACGTTCACGAAGCTCAGCGACAGCAGCCTTGCCCTTCTTTTCACCATCAAAAGTAAAGGCCTCGGGATCCCCGACGCGCTTTGGATGCGCGGTTTGTGCCACGAGTTGTAATGTTGTGGACAAAGATGAGACTTCTTCCGATTCGTCTTCTCCTACAAGGATAGGCAGGTCCAAGTCGTGCGTACGTGGGCGATTCGCGATCCTGGCTCGCTCTTCAGCTTCCAAACGTTCCTCCGCTTCCTTTGCGCGTTGCACCTCTAAGTCTGCCTAGAAAAGACATTAATCGTGAAAGAGACACGGTAGTAAATGAATTACCTCGCGTTTCTGCCGTTTGGAAGGACTCTCATCAAGGTCTATTGCTGTCCTCTTCAACCTGGAGGACTGACGCCTTGGGGCCTCGGCCTCGGATGCTTCTTTCTTAACGCGTTTCTTCGGCTGAACAGGCTTTGCTTTAGCCTTTGGTGCTGGTTTGGGGGATATTCCGAGCCCAGCGACAGCTTGTTTGAGCTCTAGCTCTTCCAGAAGTGCGCGATTTCTGGCGATATTGGCCTCACGTTCTAGCTCGCTGGTGATGATAATATATGAGTAGATACGAAATGGAGTACAAGTAGAACTTACTATTGCGATAGTTTGGGCATGACTACAAGGGCGCAGCGCTCAACGTTGGGAATCAACAACTTACACTGACGTTGACAAGCATCATCGCATTGACAGAATCACGTGATATATCAGGTTCTTACGCGAGACGCGACGCGACGCGACTCGACTCATTTCCTAATTTTCGCTCAATCCGCTGTCGTTCAACTATACCTACGTGCCAACCATCTCGACACCGCATCCCGCTGGACATCTAATATGCAAAGAACAGGATGTTTTGAATGGCCCCATGTCTATGACCGACATACCTGATCGGCAATTCCGTGTCTACCAAAGATTTATTAATATCATGAATTTAGAGATACCTGCACACATCCGATTGTATATCTATCAGTGCTCATTCCCTTTCCTTTCCTTACTCCCCGATGGAGCACTAGGTGGCCGAGAACTGAAATCGGCAGCGTAATATCCGTGAGGGCTTAAGAGCGTCGCCAGTTTCTGGTGGACCTCAACTTGGAATTCTTCAAAGGGAAAGATTTCACCGTCGACGGCCAGTGAGCCCTTCGAGACAAGGGGCTTCACCCTATAAGCGTGGGCTTTGACATAATGGAGCTAATGTAGCATATGCGTCAGCCATCAGCCCTTCTTTTCACGCTCAGGAAATATCTTACCTGGGGGTGCCAGTAAAATTGTCCCTTGGCTGCACCTCCAATAGCGGATAGGATTTCCTTGCGCGAAGACTACGAGGCGAAGCTAAGCACGAGGGAGTTTTTTTTTGGATATGCTTCATGTCACATACCACAGGCTGTGCCATAATGTCAATGAGACCATCGTCGGGGAGGGAGACTGGAAATGCCATGAAGTCTCTGGAAATCCGTTCAATAAAACAAAACAACGAATTCAAAGAGAAAACAAGATCGAAGGGAACCTGTACCTGCCAACAAACGGCCCTTTTCCCGCGTAAATGTAAAGAGTAGGTTCATCATAGGTTGTCCATCCATCCATTTCGTCGGGTAAATTAGTTAATGGGGGGAGTACGCCACTGGCGTCTTGAGGGTCTTCTGAGGTTTGCTCTTGGCTGTTGCGTCGAGCTTGTAGATCATTTGCCATCTTCACTTTGTCGCCTTCCGCGAGTTTATAGGAAAGTTGCACCGGGCACGATTTGAACTGAATCACTTCATGAGGTAGGCATCAATATCGATATTTCTGGAAATATCATGATCAGAAGGGGCACTTGCCTCCGCGTATTAACCCCACCACAAAGCGGGTGTCTCCCATCCATCGTAAATTCTCCGTTCCGATATCCAAATCCGCCATTAATCCAAGAGCTTGAGACATAAATGATATCGTCCGTTTCCCGTTCTGAGTCAACGAAAATACGTCGACCTTCATACGCTTTCCTGTGCCACGAGAACATGAGATCATTGGGCACACATATGAGCGATGATAGAACGCACCCTTAATCACGTTTAGCGCCGCTTCCGCAACATCAAACCCGCGCTAGGTTTCCCACCAAAGGTTAACACGATAGACGTATTATTCAAACTTATCACTCACCTCGGGACCTAGAAGGTTAAGAGCCAACCCATTTCCTGACCCTGTAGGTATGGGAGCGATTGGTATACTGAAGGCTTTTCTGGGATTCTCGTGGTTGGCGAAGCCGTTCATGACTTCATGGATGAGGCCGTCCCCGGAAACAGTGACTACGACATCATAATCCAACGAAAGGTCCTTAGCAATGTCGTAGGCGTGACCATTATGTGTGGTGTCTGTAAACAATATACTTTAAGAAAACATTATGAGTGTCAGAAGACCTCGACGCACGAATAACGTCAAATGAGCACTGCGCAGTGCGGAATATTGGCTCAATTGTCTTGACAAAAACGGCAACAGCTCTCCGCTGAGAATTTGAATTATTCTGTGATGAGAAATATAGTAATGACAGTACCACGCACCACTCCTCCGTGAGGGTTGACCAGAACCTTCAGTCGTCTTCTCCGTGGAACGCCTAAATCTAGCGTCGCATTTGGAAGTATGGGGCCGATGGGACCGGAGAAAGTAGGACAGCGCACCTTCGTATGCATTCGTCATAAGAGTCTCCGCCCATTGTGCGACCATAGAGTTCTCCGACCCCTGCGGTTTGCCCTCGAGCCTCACGAGTGTGAGCCTGGCATCCGCCCTCTTCTTCCTGTGAAGGTAAGCCACATCCAGTACACCATTGTTGGGGTCGAAAGTAGCTCCGATGACTTGACGGTAGGCAACTTCTACGGGAGATTTTGTCTCTAAGTGAACGGATGCATCCTTTAGAAAGCCTTGTACAAGAGCGGATGAATGTTGCACGCACCAGTAAACTTGATTCTCAAGGTGGCGGCTTCACGCTCAAATGTTATCAGTTTCCCGGAATGGATTTCACGAATTGTGATATCCTGCTGGGCCATCTCCAGCGCAGCGCTCCTTCCAGTACTGTAAGGCGCAAAAGGTGGAGGCAAATGGAGAATAGAGCAAGCAATGGAAATTGATTGGGGTTGAATTTGCAAATGATTTTAAGGGTCCGTCCATGGATTCGATCGGGCGCCGTCTCTAGGGCTTGTGATTGTCAATGTCCTCGTCTGCGAAGTTCTTAGCAAAGCATGTGGTTCCCTTACACCTGACGGTCTTTCCTGATGCTCAGTAATAGACCTACCGGTAGTACGCAATCTCAGACCATACAAGTATCTTATTCTCAGCCGCTACATCTATCTCGGCGCACTTCAAGGCCATAGCTAGGATGCCCGTCCACACAATTGCTCAAACAGGTTTTGGTCAGGGGACCAACGACCTCTACGACAGGTCGGTCATCTGACTCGGTGCCATACACATCTTGAGCGGTACTATTATCCAGGGCACGCCCATCATACCAGCCTTTTGCACTGTCTTATATTCGCGATGTCGTGCAGGGCGCATCTCCGATCAACATCGTCGAGTAGGTAGCTGAAAACATGATGGTTCGATAGCTGACATCATGCATTCCAGAGTCGGTGCTGGGACCGGAATTTTCACCCGTGCCCTGTTGGGTCATCCCGAGTGGGCATCCCAGATCAAAGAAATTAAGGCCATAGAACCCAGCGCGGGGATGCGGGAAGTGTTCCTGCAAACTGTCAAAGATGAACGGGTGACCATTGATGACGGCACCTTTGAGAGCACGGCTGTACAAGATAATTGGGCGGACCTTGTTGTTATAGCACAGGTGAGTCCTTT
Organism: Tricholomella constricta; assembly: GCA_013368375.1. Lineage (NCBI taxonomy): Eukaryota > Fungi > Basidiomycota > Agaricomycetes > Agaricales > Lyophyllaceae > Tricholomella > Tricholomella constricta. The sequence continues at coordinate 424,770 of JAACJP010000012.1, read as the reverse complement.
GACAGATTCGACGAAGCTCCTTTACCTCCTGAGTCAAAGGCTTTTCATTGGTGCCCCGACTACGATCGTGCATTCGCAGAATTCGCTCGGATCCTCAAACCGATGGGAGCGGTAGTTTTAATCTGGAATCTCGAGGATAGGTGAGCAGAGCTAGTACTCTGAATGCATCACACGCTCATTCGGCCTTGCAGGGATCGAGCACATTGGGTAGCACAGTTAAGAAACCGTATTGAGAGGCACGAAAACGGGACGCCACAGTTCCGTCTCAACCTCTGGCGCCAAGTTTTCGACACAGAATCGTATCAACAATTCTTCCAGCCACCAGCAGAAAAAGTTTGGCCGTATGCCCTGCCCACGACAGTTGACATCGCGGTTGATCGAGCTTTAAGTAAAAGTTACATTGCTGTGCTGTCGGAGGAAGAAAAGGCAGAAGTGCAGAACGACGTCAGAGCCATCGCAGAGAAGGGTGAAGAGAGGGTATGGATCAATAAGGCAGACGGACTTTTTGAATATCCATACCAAGTTTTCGTGGTGGTTGCGCGCAAGAAGTAGCTACAGGCAAAGACGAACATTTTAAATGCCAACATGACGGGTCTCAAACTAAAGTAGATATCGGAAACGTTGCAAGTGGAAGTCATAAGCAAAGCACACGTTCAAGTGCATAAAAATTTAAAGAAGGAGGGACAGTCCGATTATCAGAGTTGAGCCAGAGAGTAGATTTAATCGTCACGCGACGTGACAAACGCGTCTGTCACAGTGACGCGCCTGTTGAATTCACATGACCTAGGAACCGATAATTCAAGGTCCGCAAGGATGCTTTCGTTCAAAAGTCGAATGCAGTTCGTCGTCCACGCACTCGCTCCTTTCTTAGTCCCCTAATTATCTCGCTCTAACCATCACCTTATGTATGTTTATCATTCCAATAGATTTGGAGTGTACGCATACTGACTTGACCTATAGCAGCACCTCGACATCCCGAATTCTACATGGCACCCAAAGTTAGCCTTATTGTCTTCAGTACCAATTTGTAGGCTCACGTATCTCAAAGCCCGCATCCACTGCCGGCAAAGCTCCTGCATCGACTGCGTCTAAGGCACCCGCGAAATCTGAAGGCGCGAAGACGGCCAGCAAGAGCAAGGCACCTGCACCCGCCGATGGCGAGAAGAAGAAACGACGCAAGGTGCGCAAGGAGACCTACAGCTCCTACATCTACAAGGGTATGTCGTTCATATTCGTTTACAGCATGAGGCTTATTCATTATCAATGTAACAGTGCTCAAGCAGGTGCACCCCGACACCGGTATCTCCAACAAGGCCATGGCCATCCTCAACTCTTTCGTCAACGATATCTTCGAGCGTATAGCAACCGAGGCGTCGAGTGAGTGCCACTTTGACGATGAACCTTCCATTGGCTTATTATTTCGCACAGAACTTGCGTCGTATTCCAAGAAGTCGACCATCTCATCTCGAGAAATACAGACCAGTGTCCGCCTCATCCTCCCCGGTGAGCTTGCCAAACATGCAATCTCAGAAGGCACCAAGAGCGTTACGAAGTTTTCCGCTGGCGGCAAATAATGACGCGCTTCACAATATCCATAAACCACGGGTGTATATTTGCGTTTCATTGTATAGCTATTGTTATTGCCTTGTTTCTTGGACTTCTATATTATCAACTTCCCTGATGAGCGATGATAACTGAGCGATGATAACTCTAACGTGTGACGCTGGCTACTGTGGTGGGAACTTCATGTATATATCTCGTCCATAGCAATTGAACGGCATCGAATTTCGCGGATATCGTTCTCATCTGGGGAAGATTCCTATGAGTATTTTGTATTTCTAATGTATCCTGGACGGTGTTGAGCCCAAATTGCAAGCCATCGCCTCGGAGTCGATGTGTGGCTCGTGCAGAAGCTAATACCCACGTGGAATTGCTTGTAACTATTATTGGGCTTTGCATCTTGGCTCCCCCATATTTAAGCGCGTAAAATGGCTACCTTCTCGCCGTCGCCTGCACCGCGGCGCTCGACACGCAACAGGCCGCTAGCGACCTCTCCACCCAGACGCATCAGAGTCACCGGAAATACCAACAGCAGAACGACGTCTCGTTTTGCCACTCCGGTTCGGCAACCTGAGCGAAGCCGTTTGAACGACAATGGGTCTGTTTTGTCCGGAATGGATGTCGACGATGGAGGCTCCGCCCTCAGCGAAAGGATGAATCTGAGGGCGGGAGGAGATGCGCTATTTGCAAAGTCTGATCAACTGACTGTGTCATTCTATGCTGCCCTACCGGTGGAACTGAAGCAGGTGTTGAAGAATGCTGGTACGAAGATATTATGGTCTGCTATTACGCGTCAATATCTCATCCCAGAAACTCCAGACTTCTTCAGAGATGCATACACCGGGGATATCGATACAGTGACCGGGTTTGCACTTGTCGCGTCGGCACAGACCTGTTTTGTTTGGCAACATGCTCAGGTATGTCGCCTAAAACCTCATTTCCTCCCTTTTTTTTCATCCTTCACACTCCTTGCAGGCTGTGAAAGGAACACCAACCTGCTACATCTTCTCATGTCCTCAAGATCCCGAACAACAACACCCTCCCTTTCACGCGCTCATCCCGTATGGTTCCTCCCGCGAGCCAGGCTTGATACTCGCAGCTCAGGACGGTTCAATTCGCTTCTGGGATAGCATTGGGATTGGTCTAGCGGGTGGCGACCATTTTACAACCATAAAGTTGAACCTATCCCAAGGCGAATCCGTTACTAACCTTGTCCGCTCAGACGTGAGGCTCATTCTATACTTTCCTTTTTTGATTTCGAAGCTCACCCTTCGTAGCCGCAGACATACGTCGCATCAACGACAGCCGGCAGTCTTTTTCGTTTGACTCTCACTGCATCTGGGGGTAAACACCATCTCACATCGCATGTCTTCGCCCGGCCCTCCCACTCCCTCTCTTTATCTCGATTGCTCCCCTCAATCTTCTCATCTGGTTCCACGCCAAGCGTCGCGGCGGGCCTTTCCAAAAATGTAAGCGCGCTTGCATTCGGTGCCAAAACACCCACCGGTGGTAAGGAAGTTTGGGCGCTTGTCGATACTCGATTACAAAGGTGGTCTATGAGCCCTGAAGGCTGGGAAGAACTGCTATTGGAGGGCGACGTGTCCGCTATACTATCGTCAGCGATTAGGAAGACCTTTGGAGCACGTGTGGATGACGATGATAAGCAAGTGGATTTGGAATTGTTGGATGTGGCGGTCGATGAGTGCGCAGAAGGATATGTATCCATTACATATACGATGCTCACCTTCTTTCTTATGCAGTGACAAGCTGGCTGTGTTGCTATCATACGCTGGCGTTGAAGATGATTCTTCAATGGCGTTGGATGGAACTGGAGTTCGCCGAATATACGCTTTGGCTCACCTTTCTTTCTGGAACGACGTGTTTAAGGTGCTGACCGTACGGAGTGTACCCTATCAGAGTGTGAGTGAAATTCGCCTCCAATTATTTGTGCATTTTCCTTACGTGCATTTCAATAGACCTTCAGTAGTGGCGCACCCATGCATCCTCGTATCCAGTTGGTTTTAGATGGTGCTTTGATCAGTGTTCAATTCGGTGATACTGTAGCTCTGTGCGCACGAGGTATGTTTCTGTCCTCACAAACCGCCATCTTGTTGACTGACCCGTCAATCCAGACGTGGACTACAGAGAGCGCCTTGAACTCAAGTCTGCAACGGATAGGACTCTTGGGGTTGGTGTTAGTCAGGATGACGGCCCTCTCTTGGTGTTAACCGCTGCCACCATGATGAAAGTAACCGTCAACTTAAACAAGGTTCTTGCTTACGACTTTGAGTAAGTGATTTTCGCTGTTGGCGTCCGTGTCATAGTCCATTCCTAATGTGATGAATGAAGAAACGGAGAGGCAAAGCTTGTCAAATCTGCCATGACTCAGGCAATACTTTTCAGTGGATTGCCAGAGGTGCGATCCGTTCTTCACGTATTTTTATTATTATCCTTATCAGTCTCGTACGAAAGAATCCGCTCCACTTTAGCTTCCCACCTGACGTAGACGAGGAGAGTCTGATGCAGGGTGCAGAGCAACTTAGCCAGGCGGTCCTTGAGTCAGGTATGTAATTAGAGGATTTGCAAATGCTGCTAACCAAGGAATCCCAAGACACCGAGGTTGTTCAAAAGAATCACGATTTGGGTGCACAGTTGACGGAGAGGAAGGAAAGATTGAGTTGGCTTATACGTTTCATCAATGACAACGTCGCCCTTGTCAAGGTTAATTCTCATTTCCAACACAAACATGACCTCTAAAGAGCCTACTTTTTTAGATGTCTCAACAAAGCCGGCAAAAGCTCGCCACGGATGCCGAGAAGCTGTTCGCTTGTTATCAACTTTGGATAAGACATAACGAACTTTTGGCGTATGTATATTCATGGCTTAATCCCAAATTCACCATTGCTGATATATCGCAGTACAAACCCAAAGCACAGCATCCTTAACGATGCCGTTCACGCATACATGGGAGAAATAGGTCAAGGACATCATGAAGACATCATTCGAGCTTTCTTCCGCTCCAATGTCGCAGACATCGGGCTGCTACTCAGGAAGGTTGATGAGGCTGCGACTCAAGCCGCTCTTCTCACTGGTCGGGAAATTATTGAGTTCTTGCCAGAAGCCAATCGTATTGTCTTGGTATGAATTCATCGCATACTGTTGCAATAGGTGAACTTTAACAGTGTATAGACGGTTCTAAGCTCAGCCTTCGATTATCGGGAGTACAACCTCGGAGTATATGGCATTGAACTCCCCATGATCAAGCCCTGGAGTAGCAGACCTGCCGTGATTGATCTAGTGCTGAGTCTGTTTTACGCAACAACTCAGGCTATCGACGCTCCTGCGCATGGAAGTGCTGCCGATGGAGGCTCCGAGCCCAACTCCCAGCTCCCTGATCTAGCTGGGACCCTGTTTGCTTGCATTCAAGAGAGGTTAGACTGGCTCGGGAGGTATGATTTCTCCATTTATCCATGCTTGAATAGAGGTTGACGATGTTTGATAGTCCCATCGCTGCTTCTGAACCAGGCACTGAGCGGGATCGTAATGAGCTGGCCACAAAATTCGACATGCTTCGACCAGAAGTGCTTGAAACTCTGCGTAAGTCCTCGACGCCAATGTTCAATATTTTTCACTCAAATTTCGTTCAATGAACAGGTAGAAACGGCTATGCAGGGGCCGCATTCTCTCTTGCAGAAAAATATCGTGACTTCGCCGGACTGGCCGCACTTTGTCACAAGGAAACAATCTTTCCACCGGAGGACAACCCAAGTTCACTCCGGATACAAGCCTATATCGAGCGATTCAAGGACGAATTTACGACGGAGTTGTATCGTTGGTACATCCAACATGGTACGCATTCAGTCAGCCAAACACCATCATTTGCTCACGATTCAATCATTCTAGGAGAGCTGAGGATTATGTTCGCCCACGATGATTCGCACAGCGCTTACTTGGATAGGTTTTTCGCGGAAAATCACAACACCTCCATCTCGTGGATCAATGATCTTGGAAAAGCGAGATACGGTGCAGCCGCTGCGTCCCTTCTCACAGAGGCTGAGCAAGCCAGTAGCCTCGAAGCAAAACACGTAAAATATCTCCCGCTATCTCTTCACATGCAAATTGAACCCGCTCGTTCTTAGCTCATGCTCAGTATTGGGAAACTTTCACATCTGGCTTCACTGCACGAAACGAGTATAACAGTTGACAGTTCTGTTCTGGATGGTATGGTTTTGCGCACTTCTTAGAAGGCAATTCTCAAAAATGAACTTTTTTCAGCATTCCATGATGATTTGGACTTCGTCAGCGTACACGAGGCCCTGTTGCAAGAGTTTAAATCTGCGCTCGAGGCCGTTCGTGGCCGACAGTCTCTCGATAACCAGATTGACATCATCGTGAAAGCGACGGCATCGAAGTTATACGAAAAAAGGGCCCTTGCACACGTAAGAGTCACATACCGGAACCTATAACCAGTATTGACCTGATGGTTGTAGGTATTCAAAGATCTTGTACGAGGGTTGCTCCAGGGGCGCGCATTATCCATCGAAGACGCTGTCGACGTTTTGACACTCAAGGACAATACGTCTACTCCAGAGGACTTCGCCACAGCGTTGCATTTACTTGCTCGAATAGAAGTAAGTTCTGCATTGGATTACACAAAAAAGCATGGTTGACCGTGCCCGTAGAATTTGCCTGAAGCACGAAAAGCTTCTGCATTCCGGACTGTTTGGCGACGGATATACATCCACGATGAGTTAGTGGATTCATAGAGATTCTTGCCTTTTTGGCTGACGTCTACTCGTCTACAGCTGGGACAGTATACGGAAAACTGCCAACGTCTCGGACGCAGAGCTGAATGCCCGATTCTGCAATACAGCGCTCTACTGCACCCTCTGCGCGATTCTCCCTAGAGAGTACCAACCGGAAGGCTATGAAACTCTGCCTGATGTTGCCCTCATAACACCCTCAGCAGCCGAGATAACCTCCCGATGGCCGGGCCTCTCGCAGGAGCAAGTTGACGCCCTTGTTCAGGACTACAACCTCGAATGCGACCGACTTGGCGAGCTGGACTTGAACGATGTGTATCACCGAGTACGGGAACTGGCAGTGCATGATGTCGTGTGGCAGGCTGGAGTATGATTATGACGGATATTCGTAGAGATACATCGGAGTCTTTGTAATATCGTCGAGGTGTAAAAAGTATGGCTGGCTCTCGCGCCTCGCCTATTTTCCGAAGGAGAAGATGTCGGATACGCGGGTTGCGAATTTTTCCAGTTCAACGCGGGCGCCGAGCTTGATGAGCGCGAGATTGCGTCGTCTCCACTCCATCGTGTATTCGTCTGTGCGAGCCGCTTCTTGTAGATACCACTGCTTAAAAAACTCGGAAAGAGTGTTTTCCTTATCTAGCGCAGTCGCCGACGGTGGAAGGCCCGCTAGGACAGCTTGTTTTGCGGCTTCGAAGCGTTTGTTGCTCTGTAACACGGTCAGATATTTCTCTCGGAAGGAGGGGCGGGGACGTACGTCGAACCAAAAGTTCTGGTGGAAATCATCGAGTTGCTGACGCTGCAGCTTGAATTGGAGCGCAGACTGGTCCCCTCGCTTCTTTGACCCCGTCGAAAACTCCGTAAGGGAGTAAGGATGGCGGATGAGGGACGGAGGTGCTGGTGCTGGGGCGTCGCTGTAGATAATGGGCCGCATGTGCGACACTGGGTCTGGCGGGGCGACGAGGTTACACGCCCGAGATGAGACGTGTAACCGCCGGATGGACGAGGCCAGAGTCGGAGATGGTCGTATTGAAACAAGCATGGTCTGAACAAACAAATGTTCCGGAATTATATTCGCTTTATACGGCTCCAAGTACAGATATTACTGCATGAATTAATTCTACGGCATGTCCAGTACGTCTACCTACGAGGTCCACTATCTTTATGACCCGGACGAGAGAAGCCTACAGAGCGCGCTCTTCAATGTTTTTGGTCGAGGGATCCCAATATCGTCCGCAATGTCATCCCAGATCCCACCCTCCTTGGAGTTTTGTGTCGCCGAAGCTGACGTGGTGTCAGTATCGACTGCAGCGTTTTCGTCGACGAGTTTGTGCGAGGGGCCGCCACTGAGGTGCGTGTCTGCTCCTGCGACCACGAGCAGCTTGGGAAGGGCCTCTTCAGCCTCGGGGCATACTGCTGTGACGGATGAGTCCCAGAAATCGGGGACGTAAGGCTGGATGAGAAGGAGATTAAGACCCATATCAGGACGCAAATGAGATGCAAAAGCAAAAATATTCCCTCAAAGCCCCATTAGATCACCAATGAAATGAAAATGACTCGGCCTTCTTCGAGGGATCCCAGAGAAGTACTGCAGGAGGCAATGTGCACATGTAGACGGAATTATAACGCACGATTTGGATAGGAAATTCAGGAACAGGCTTCCAGAGATTGGGCATGTTGATGTTCATGAAGGCCTCTGTGGTGGCGCATGTACGCTGGGACGCAGGAGGGATACCTGGAGCAACACCCTCGCCGGCGTGAACTGCTGCAGGCGTCGACATCTGACGGATTGTGGCGGGGACAGGTGGGTCATGAGAAGCGATTGCCGCGAGGGTCTTGTCGCTATCGTACTCTTGAATGCGCAGGATGAGGTTAGCCTTGTTCCCTTTTCTGTGGACACGCAATGAGAGGTGAATTAATCGGTGAGGGCAGGAGGACGTACTGAGGTAATCCGCGGTTTTTCAGTTCCTTTCTAAGCTCGGCCACGCTTTCGTTTTCCCATGTGCGTGTGAGGAGCACGGAAGAAACGAAATTTCTAGGGGCAACAGGGCGGACGGCGAACGGAATGCGAGGAACGGCAGCTCGGAACATGGAGGAGAGGTCGAAAAAGTTGGCACGTGCTCATTGATTAAATACATGCCGGGCGCGACGCCGAACAGCGAGCTCGGTAGACTAAGTACTGGACACATGAAGCGGGGCTCTGGGCAGTGGGGTTGCGTTATCAGTGATATCTTGCTCCTTTCCAACTGATTGGGTTGCGATTTCGGACATCTACGGTTGCCTGGGAGTCCAAGGTCTATTTTCAAATCCCGCTCGAATAATTTTATGTCACCTCAAAGTATCTGAAGCTTCTACAATCCATTACCGTGTAATATATGTACATATCTGGTCTTTGAAATGCTGGCAAATGATGGGTAGGTGCCTACAGATCGCTTTTGTATTTCTTCTCATGATTTTAGGGTATTTTGGGAATCAATATGATCTTAACAAGATGTGAAAAAAGTGTGCAAGAGGCAGCATGTAAATTACTCTCCTCCTTCTCTCTTGATGTTAGAGGGGCTAACCACATATACCTCACCTTCCTAGAGAGTGCCGCCCTCCAGCGACCTCGATGCGAGGTTTTGTTGCCAGCGAAGCAGGCCGTTTCCGGTTTTCATACTCCGCTCATGTGCCGGTCCAAGCCGTCGATACATATATCATCTCATTCTTATCTGTCGCTTGTTTTATTTTGTGATAGAAATTAGAGCTATCTACTCAATCCCACGAGTACCGTTTGAAAACAACCGCTGTTACAATTAACATGATCTCCCACTGTGTGTGAATCGGCACGTGAGCGGAGTCTGAAAGCCGGAAACAAGCGAACCTGCCTCCTGCTTTGCTGGCAAGAAAACCTTCGCGACGAGGTCTCTATAGGGCGGCACTCTCTAAAGAGTCAAAATAAATATGAATAGTCCCTCTAGCATCAGAAGGAGAAGGATTTTACATGGTAGATTTTGCACATTTTTCCAACACCTTGTCAATGTCATGTTGACTCCCAAAATACTCGAAAATCATGAGCAGAAGTATCGGTGCCATCTGTAAGTATCCACCCATCATCTACCAGCATTTCAAAGACCAGATATCCATATATTAAACACGGTGGTGAACTGCAGAAGCTTTAGACATTTTGAGGTCGACTGAATTATTTGAGCGGGATTTGAAAATAGACCTTGGACTCCCAGGCAACCGTAGACATCTGCCTCGTGTTTTCATCGAGGCGCCTGCCGAACAACTCGAAAGTAAAGCCTTTTCAAGGAATATGACTCTTGCTCCCTGATCTTTCTCTTATAAAACTCTCTAAACACCACTGCCATGCTTCTCTCCCCTGCGTAGGCCCTCTTCCCCCTCTCTATATCTTGTTCCTCTCACCCTCCACTCCATTCGCCCTTTTCAACAGATCCACGAGCGCCGGCCTGCCTAATTTCTGGGATAAATTCAAGCCCAAGAACAAGGACGTTGATATGCGCGATCGTCAAGCCCAAATGGCCCTCGCAAGGCAACGTCTCTTGACCTTGGCCTTCGGGGATATGGAGACTATCCGAATGGTCAGTCCTTCAGCGTTCTCGACCCTTCCTAGTCTCAAACGATCGCCCAGCTTCCCAATAGCCTGGCTGTACGTTACATTCCCATCCTTACTCTACTGCCAGGCCTTCACGTCGCATCTTGCTCCAGGAACTAGAAGCTGTGGCGAGGGACTGGACCAAGCCTCCCCCCGATGCACCCTTCACTCTCCGCATACCAGTGGAGTATGCTTCGCTCCATGCTGCTGTGAGATCTGCATCAAGCTTTTATTTTGTGTACTTGTTGACCGTCAGTGTAGAGGCTGGTAGCGGGGCCTTACATCTATGTAGGTCACCATTTCGACGCGTTGTGGCCACCTACTCACCTTTTTCAGCTCGCGGGCGAAGATTCGTACCAAATTGCCCTAATGGGCGTCCAAGGTCTTAGGGTTGAGATTGTCAGCGACGCTCCTCCTCCGCCGGATGAACCTCCGTACGTACTCCTGCTTACCTTGCCAACTCAAACTGATTTGCTGGCCTTCCCGCAGTCCACCTCCGTGAGTGCACCTTACGCCTCTCTATACTTTGCAAACTCACGCTTTCTGCAGACCACCACCGGTTCTAGACATGCCCGCCACATTCAATCTTGAGCTGACACCAGGACAACATGTTGCGCTCGACGTGAATGTTAACTCTGACGAGCTCGACATGGCGCGTATGGAGGATGGCACTCTCGTCGACGGGATGTTCTGGGGCAAACTTGATATTGTTCACAACGGAGACGATCACCGGATGGAGTTCTCGGGGACACGGCTGCCCCCCAACGACGATTACAATAAAGCAGGATTTAGGATTGACTCCCGCGTCATGACCAAGCTGGCTGTTGCTGCAAAGCCAGTCACCGCTAAATGTCATCTCAGCATTTTAACGCCAGCCATGCAATATTGCGACGTCATTCTCTTGTTTTCTTCACTCTGGCAATTGGGTACCACCTGGCCACCGGCCGAAAAGGTCACTGAGAACAAAGTCAAATACTTTTTGCGGGCACACCCTGGTGGTGCCCTCGAACACTTCGAAAGTGACATGGTGACGACGGCGCTGTATTACGAAGCAGTGTAGGTTATAATGCTCACCTTCAGGTATGTCCGTCCTGACCATCCGTTCTGTAGACCCGACCCTGGTATGGTAGACCCGAACGACTATATCGCACCTCGCAACGGCTTCGCCATGTCATTCCGTGATTTCATCCCACATCTCATGAACGTCCTTGATCAACTTGGCCTCTCCCTTCATGCGCGAACGAATTTCATCAAGTACGTCGCCGTCTCTTCACATCGTTCGCCTCCGCTGACACTCACGTCCCGTTTTCCTAAAGTAATAACATGGCTGCTTTCTCGCAACACAAGAACATCGCCTACCGTTTTCTTGCTCCAGCGAAGATCGCAGCCGCCATCGACATCACGGTCACGACCGACCCGTGCGTCTTCACGCGTCTTTTCCTCATTTTCAGAGGACTTAGTGATGACGACGTCGGGAACTTTGCCGGCGCTGGTGAGAAGGAGGCGAATGCTGTTAATTGGAGGGAACTTGTTGGATGGACGGAAGACGCCAAGGATCCGACCCTTTTCCGCGTCCTGGAGACGTCGGTGCTCGAAGTGACCTAGATTTTTTCTTTTTCTTTCTCTCTTTCTGGGTTTCTTTAGTCCTACGTACGTCTCGCTCCGCTCTTATCGCTGTTCTCTGTTGTTCTGGACGTTATGACTCTGACTTATCTCGTCTTATCCCCCGTAGCTTAGTGTATACCTTTTTCCCCCTTCCTCGCATGCGTTTACTTCAATCATGACCAATGGCCCCCGCGTTGTTAGTTCTGTAGTACTAGATGGTGCCCATGTATCCCTCCACAATTCACTTAGTTTGCAGAATGTCCTTTGACATGTATTGGTGATGTCCGGGGAAAATTACGACTCGGCTGCTGCTGTGAACTTCACTGATTTTGACGGATTTGTGTGTTGATGGATGACTGTAGGCTTGAAAAAAGATCATCCGTGATTTTGATTGGAGCCTGCTGCCTGAAAGACGTGAGAGAGAGACTCGATGTCCATGGGAGTTGTGGCAATAAACCGTGAGTATAAAGATGGGAACGGACCCAGCGACACCAGTTGCATTCTTACCCCAGCACACTGGCAACTATGCTCAGAAGCGGCTTGAGACAGCTTTGCAGACAGCGATCATACTCGACAATAAGTAGCTCTGAAGCTGAGGCGCTAAACAAATGGATATCCTCTCCGCACGAACTCGTTCTATCCGATTCATTTCACTTTGAGCACCTCTCGGACCTCTATATAACCCTCCCCACACGCGATGGCACTCGTCAGCCCTACCAGCCTCCCAGAGAATCATCCCCGCTCGGTTATGGGCACCATCTTGCGTTCTTTCATAGTCGCACTCCTGAGTCAAAGCTACGGGATGACGGGACCGACGCAGACTTCTCGCCTCCTGAACCCTTCACACAAAGGATGTGGGCAGGAGGGAAGATAACTTGGGATCCCGGGAATCCCTTGATCATAGGCAAAAAGGCAACTGCGACCTGGGGTATAGACGCCGTGGAGAAGAAAGGCTTCGGCGATCCTCAAAAGAATCCAATGGTGTTTGTTAACCAAAGGATCGACATTGCGATGGCTGGGAAGGCACGTCCTTCGATTTCAGAGGAACGATCGCATGTCTACATAGCCAACTCTGCGAATACCAAGAAGATAGTTCGAGAAGGTCGGTAATGCATATGCCCTTCGACGGTGTTTGACACGGAAGATTGACAGTGAAGGACATCCCAACCACTTGTGACTTCTCATTTTCATACAAACCGAGCTTGGCAACCCTTTTCCGCTTCTCAGCTTTAATGTTCAACGCGCATTCCATCCATCTGGATTTGGACTTCACTCAGAAGAAGGAAGGCTACCCTGGTAAGCCAAGTAAAATACTCCACTGTGCGGGAAGTCATGAATGTACACTTGAATTTAGAACGACTTGTACATGGACCGCTCACAGCTCTTATGCTCCTGGAGACGGCTATCTTTCACAATCCGGGCCTACAGCTCAAATCCTTCGAATATCGCGCTAGAAACCCAATTTTTGTCAACCGCACCTCAACCATACGCGGAGCTTGGAAGGACAATACTTCGGTCAAGTTGTGGTGTGTGGATGACGAGGGTGTCGTGGGGATGACGGGAATGGTGCAGCTCTTGTAAATTTGATAGGAAGAAAGTGCGCCTCGACGCGACGCGTCACCACGTGATTATGCGTTGTCCTTGTTTTGACGCGCACTAAACGCGTCTTGAGTTCGTGCGACCAATTTGACCTTCAACCACCATCTCCACCATCATTTTCCATCATAATGGCCCCTAAAGTGAAGACTCTCTTTATATACAACGTCCAACTTATCAACTGACGCGTCTTGCATAGCCTGCTTCCACTGCTGGCAAAGCTCCTGCCTCCACTGCCGCCAAGGCACCCGCGAAGTCCGAAGGCGCGAAGAAGACAGCGAGCAAGAGCAAGACTGCCGCGCCCGCCGATGGCGAAAAGAAGAAGCGCCGCAAGGTGCGCAAGGAGACATACAGCTCCTACATCTACAAAGGTATCAGTCGCGTCTCATACTTCGACCGGACAGGCCTTTGACAATGTCGCGTCCATTCTCAGTCTTGAAGCAAGTGCACCCCGACACTGGTATTTCAAACAAGGCCATGGCTATCTTGAACTCGTTTGTCAACGATATCTTTGAACGCATTGCCACTGAAGCCTCCAGTATGTCCCGTATGGCAATCTGCTGTGTAGTCACGCTAATACCTCCCTTCATGACAGAGCTCGCTTCCTACTCGAAGAAGTCAACTATTTCATCCCGCGAAATCCAGACGAGTGTCCGTCTCATCCTCCCTGGAGAGCTTGCGAAACATGCCATCTCCGAAGGCACCAAGAGTGTTACTAAATTCTCGGCTGGTGGCAAGTGAGCTTCGACGATGTCACCTCGTATATTCTATGTACGTGCCCTTTCTTTCATCTTTGCGCTCTGCCCCTCACCCACATCCGACTTGCAGTCTTATTATTCTTCCTGTATCTCTGTACGACATGTTATTCCATGAGATGTGACTCGCGTTACCATTTATGTATTCCGGCGAATACACGAACAGTATTATTGCTACTGTACATGCGGTGAATGTCAGAAACCTGAAAAGCAGGTGTCAATGGAACCTGAGGACGAGGCTGAAGGGGGTACATACCATACTTGTTTCCTGCCTCTTTCCGATTCCGTTTCCCTTGAGCAATCTTCTCCTCCAAGGCTTCACGATTCTCGTAGGCTTCTTTGAGCAAAGTCGACAGTTGATGCCTGGACCGTGCAATCCCACTTGTTTTACTCGCCTACGCCCAAATTTAAGGCTCATACGAGGACACGATGGCACAGGACTCACGTTGATATTCATCTTTGGAGCCACAGGCCCACCATCCGCTCCTTGTGTAATCGCCTTCCGTTCCTCTCTCTCCTTTATTTCCCGCTTCGCCTTCTCCATCACTTTCATCGCATTCACCTCTTCAACTGAGGCAGTATCCAGACCCTCGAAGCCCTTGACCATCCCCTTCTCCATCGCCCGCACATGTGCGTTGTACTCGTCATGCCATTTTTTGACGAATTTGGCATAATAGACGGGGTCATGCGCTGCCCAGGCGCCGGAAGGGAGCTGATAGTAACCCGGGTATTCGTCCGTTTGCGACGGCTCTGGCGGTTCGAAGATAGGGACAAGAGGTGCAGAAGATAGCGATGGGATGGATGTGGAGCTCGAGATCGATGCAGATGGTAGTGCGGCCCTGGAAGATGAAGCACTTCCTGTCGTGGTGTTAGACCTGCCGAATGGGATTTTTGGAAAAGGAAATGCGCACCCAATGAAAAGAAGTCGACCGCAGGTGTATATTGTTTCTGAGCGCTAGGCTGAGCCCTGACTTCGGGCTTTTCTTCTTCGACTGAGACGTTTACGCGTCCCTTTTTCAAAGAGGGAGGAAGGAAAGGCAACGGTGCGGTCGGAGCCTGGGATGTGGGGTCCTTGTGGTCCTCGGAAGAGGCTTGGATGGTTGGTTGGTGAAGCTCTTCTTCGTTGTTGTCATTGTTCGAGGCGAGACTGGGACTTGATCTGGGCGCGTTGAACACCAATCCTGGACCCTTTCCTCCTCCAAGAACCCTTGCTGGTGGGGGCGGTATGGGTGCTTTCTCCTTTGGCGCAGGTAACATTGATAGCAGCAACGACTTGCCCGCGCCAGCTTCTAGTCGAGGCCTCTTTGCAGCAGGTCTCTCATCCTGTAAATCGTCGTCTTCGTCGGCTTTGGGAGTTGGCAAGTTTGGAAGGCCAATAGTAATCTTCTTTGGGGCCCGCTTCTGTTTTGGAGGAGTTAGAGAAGTGCGGGATGCTGATTTCGGCGGTGGGAGGAAAAAGGCAGGTTTTTGTGCTAGTGTGGACTTGGGCTGGTTTATCGGTGTATTGGTTTCGTGGTCGCCGTCGCTATCACTGGCACTGCCATAGTCTTCAATTCCAAGCATTAGATGATATTCGAAGTCGACGTTGGAAAAATGTCGAACGTTGTGCAGATGCAGAGAAGAAGTTCAATTTCAAGTCCGATTTATCCTTACTCTTTGCTTGATACACCTCGCACACAAAGGATGAGGGCGATGTATTATTGTCTGCAGCTGTTTTTCGATGTATGTTAATTTTGTATGAACAAGCGATAACGAAAGTACGACAGGAAACTGCGAGTGATAGGTGTCTACAGTGAGTCTAAGGTATTCTTTAACATGCTCCGTAATTCGAATGAGTCCGTCAAGTATCTTTATGGATGGTGAAATTATAGTCCGATGATGTATGGTTCTAATGATTGTCAGGGTAAATCGTAATCATGGTCGAGCTGATTGAAGAATGTTAGTTGCGATTCGAGGGGACATCATCACATTACATACCGAGTTGTTCTTTGCGGTAGAACCAGAAATAACCGAGAACAATGATGAGCTGGCAGATCAAAGCTATCCAGAACAAGGGTAAAGCCATAGGGCTCCCTTAAATTGGCGAAGAGAAAGTTGATTAGATGGATATCGCGAAAAAGGAACAGACGTACCTGACAGTCCATCAGAGAAATCCCATTTGGCCGCATCCGGGAAGACAGTGCCAGGCCCGAGTCGATTGGGAGCAGTCGCTCGCGCAACCATGACACAGATTGAGCCTATGATTTGCGAGAAAGCAAGGGTGGCGCAAACGTGGAGGCGAGACAATGTCTGCAATAGACGTCAGCTAAGGCAGTAAAGCCCAAAATTGATGCCACTTACCTGTAGGAGGATCATACCAAGGCCAACACCTTGTACAGCATCAAGAACTCCAAGCCACAGCCACAATGAGATGCCGAGGTAAGGTCCAGCATTTCCGGCCCATGGTATGTACAGCGCAAGCGATGAAGTACCCCAAAGCATCTGTGCGACAGGTAGTAGTTTAGTCATCAGAACGAATCAGACACACAAGAGTTTTACCTGACACCATCTCGGAGCGCCGAGACCGACAGCGAAGACAGGAAGCAACCAAGTGTGCGTCTTGCTGAAGTGCGTTAGCACAAGCAACATAGCTGCCCAGACACCGACGAAAAAAGTGATGACCAGCAGCAGAATCTGCCACTTGGGGACAGGTACGCTCCAAAGGTAGCTCCAATTTCGACCATAGGGCTAATAAAAATATTCAGAGTGAGACGACGAAAGGCATCGTAAAGACCACAACGCACACCGCTCAACCAGTAGTCACGTAAAATTTCAGAGGCAAGGAACCAGAGGACAAGTTTTCGTCGGAATAGTGTTCGCAGGAAGTGAGGGACTTTCGGAGGAGTCTGACGATAGTACTCTGTGGAAATTGTCTCGGTAAGTAGTCGACTAAGAGAGGTTGTTTCGTACCTGGCAAGCCATAGAGCATGACATATGCGAACACGAAACTCATGATCGCAAGTGGCCACAAGATAAAGACAATCCACCAGGGTGGAACGTAACCGTCCTCCTTTCCGTTCAAAGTGTACCCCCAATACCAAAGTGCGGCGACCCATATTTGTTGCGAACCTTGGACGACGCATGCCCTTAATGTCCATACTTCGGTTGCTGCACCCTAAATTACAAGCTGAGTCAAGAGGAAAATGCAACACTTAATTGAAAAACTTGCCGCTTCTTCGCCAAAGTTGAGACCAAAGAACAGGAAGGCAGCAGCAGAAGCGACGGCGTAAGACCATGTCGCGATGCTGGCCAAAGCTCTATGAGCTGGATCAAATGCACTCGAGATGGAGGGCAGCCCAATCAAGAAAAAGGCAAGTCCAAAAAAGATCCAAGGGGCGGACAACACACATACGGATGGCTTCAGTCGGAACAAAGGATACCACACAGCAGAAGCGGCCAGGAATACGCCGCCCAGAACATACAACTGAATGCTGTCCTGCCAGTTACGACCAGTGAGCAGCGTAATTTGGAAACTCGTCGCGCTGAGCATCTGTGGGAAAGGCGTCGGTATTCTACATTGAAGGAAGCGCTAAGGAAACGCACCTGTCCCAAGCCGATGACTATAGTGTAGAGCGGCCATCCTCCGATCTCCCGAGACATGAATATCTGAAGCCTTGTCATTGGAACGACTTCTGGTGCGCCTGCATCATGACGAAGAACACCATCATAATCCGAAGGGGTGTAACCTTGCGTATTAGGTGCTGGAGGGAGATTCAATCAGTAAAGCTCCGCGCGCAAAAGGATCACGAGCTCACAACCAGGTCGGGAATATATTGATGGTGTAGGTGTTCCCCAGACAGAGTCTCGTTGAGAGGAACGCATGCTCGAGGCACTGGAGAGTTTGTCCTTGCGGACTTTTCCAAAGAATGCTTCTTCACTCTTGACAAGGAACTTTTCGATGGACAATTCGTGTTCCGAATTCTTCGCATTAAGCATTTGAAGCTTCTGCACGAACTCGGATGCTACTCCTCCATCCGCATCAGTGAACTATGGAGATCGATTAGATCCAAAGAAAAAACCGATTAGGTAAAAACAAGGACGCACTGACGCCATGGCCTTGTTCAAAGGCGAGTTGGACTTTTCATCGACAATGGAAGAAATGGACTCTACAGACGATACACGCGAGTGAGCACCGAAAGGTCGATTTGGTGCCAAGCCACCCTCAACGAATGGATCTGGAGCATTTCTGTGATCGCGTGCAATGGTCCGGTTCGCCCTCTCGAGAAAATCATTATAAGCTTGAGGCGTGTTTGTACCAATAGTACTGCTACGAGAGTGGCTGAAATAGTCACGCTCGTCTGTTGATGAGGGGGTTCTACTTCCGTCAAGTAAACGCGCAGCGCCAGGGGTACCCGCCGGAGTCAAAGTTTCCTGGCTCCACTGGGCTGGTGAACCTGGTGTGTGGAAGATCGATTGCTCGCTGATACTGGCAGCGTCCCATTCAGGTTGCGTTGGGTATGCCTGTGTCACTGGGTTCCAATCCTCGTTTTCACCAATGGGCGCAACACCCCCGCCATCGCAATCAGACTCCCTCCAAGCGTTATGACCTGCGATAGATCGGCTCATGTTGATGCTGCGTTTATGGAAATCTTCCATCCGCTGTCGCCATTCGACCACCGGGAAACGCTGAACAGCGGAACGTGCACGAAGAATGGCGCGCTCTTCTTCGGTCGATTTTAAAGCCATTTTGATAGTTTTCGTGAGTTGAGATAACATGTGGGCTGTGGAACTCGACTCGACGGGGTACCACTGAACAAAATCGAACATTGATGAGGAGTAGGTTATAATGAAAATAGGAAACACTTACCCAGCCTGGCATCAAACCCAATCCGCCCAAGCGACTTCCAACTCCAAGCGCACCCTTTCGACCGAATTCGACTGCGACCAGACCGAAAGGCTCGTCTCGAGACGGAATCAATGCAAAGTCGGCACCACTGAAGAGGTACGGTGGAAGTGCTGTGAATTCAGGTTTCGAATAGACACGATCCGGGTAAAGTTCCATCAGCCGAGCGAGCTTCTCAGCCGCAAATCGTCCGTATAAATCGATGACAGGACCAACGGCAATGAGTTGAATGCTGGGGCGTTTTTCCAGGCTAGTATAGCGGGTAGATTAGCACCGAAAATACAACCAATGCTACCAAGCACTCACATTGAAGGCATAACATCAGCGATAAGGTCAACACCCTTCTGTTTCGACCATCGTCCAACGAACACGAAAAGATCGGAATCAGGATCCTGTTTAATACCAGCCCACTCTTGCGCTTGACGCTTGTGCTCCGGACGCGCAGCTTCCGCAACCTCATCGATTTGAACATCACGAGCAGCTGTCGGGTTCTCGTCAAGGGCCGCAATGTCATCGGGGTCAGGATTGGGGAGCGAATCAACATGCTTAAGGGTCCACAGAGCGGGATAACGAGCCCAACTGCGCTTGCCGTATTTATCAGATACACCGGCAACTCCGACGCTCTTCTGGTGGACACTGATAAACGACGCGGCGGCATGGAGAAGATTGAATGTGTTGCCGAATTGAACATATTTCGTGCAATGTTCTTTGCTGATATTGAACGCCGAGCACACTTCCTTCATCTCCTCCTTGGTACGTAGTGGCCAGAGACCCTGGAATTCGGCATTGTGGAGTGAAAGACATGCAGGGATGACTTTGGGAAGGAGATAGATCCCAGCAAGAGCGCCGTGGTAATCATTAATGTGGTAGATGTCAATGGTGGGGAAACGGCGGATAGTAGCGGCGATGGCTTGGTTCCAAGTCGAGTAGAAGATGGCAGAACTAAGATCATCCATGCGAGCAGGATATGGATCTGATTTGGTTTGGGCCCGGAAGACGGGGCTGTCGAGGATGACGTAGGTGATGTTGTCCAGAACATGAGTTTCGACTTCGATGAGGTATGGCTCTCCAAAGATGATTACTTCGATTGGCTCCGCAGGGTCTCCGGCGGGATAATCGATGTCTTTGACCTTGGGGACGACCCATATGAGGTCAACGTCAGTCATTGCCTTACCCATAAGGCTTGACATGACACCAAGACCACCGATTTTGACCTTGACCTTCCAATCAATGATCTCGTACTCCAGTGTCGCAATAAGAACCTTGCGGCGTTTGTTTTTATCCTCGGGCCACCCAATGATTTCGGTGTTTTGTTTGTGACCAAACAGCTTCTCCGACATATGAGAGCCGCTTTCCTTCAAGTCTGTCGTCGATTTATGACCGAAGGCACCGAGGATAGGGAAGTAATTGGTGTGGGTTTTCGCCTTAACACCATATCGGTTGTGCCTGATGCCGTAGAAGGTCCACATGAAGATCAGAACGGCCAGTGTGCCCGTAATCAGAGGAATCGCCAACAGAAGAGCATACATGATGGCGCCAACGGATGACTGTCCGCGAGGTCGAAGCGTCCAAGTCATAGTGGAGTCATCGACGAGGAGAGACCATGCAAGGTGAGGGCTAGGTGGTGCAGACATATTGAGGAAATTGGGTGCCACCGTGTTAGGTGGAAGGCGATCAAGAACACCATCGCCATCGGTATCCCCATAATAATAATCGTCAAAGGCCCAGACATTGAGCTGCACGTACGTTGGCCATGATGCCATTATTTCGAGCTCCCATTTGCCGTCGGAATTTTGTGCCATCAAGGAAGAAATTCCCTTGTCGAAGCCCCAGTTGTTGAAAGGGCCTCGGGCTAGAAACTGTGGTACGCGTCGCCGAGGGCCGGAATATCCAGCATCGGCGTGAACAACATGACCGACAGACATGGTCGCCTCGCTCCAATCTAGAACTCCTGTCAGCTAAAAGAACAAAGAAAGGGGGACACTGTGAGGCTCTCACATTGCACCATGACGTGGTCACCCTCCCAGAAGTTCTCGGGCAGTGTGAACGCAGTCGAGTTCAAGGTTGTAGTATCCTCCCAGTTATTCCATGCTGTCCAGTTTTGACCGAAATTCCAGGTGTACCGGAACTTTTCGGCGCCGTATGCCTTGTGAGTGAAGGTATACTGTCCATCGGACACCTTGAAGGAATCGCTGGTATCATATTCATTCTCTGGGAAGACCATGACATTGTCGCTCGACCCCTTCCTTAGGAGGAGGTGATCGATAGTCTAGAAATTCACATTAAATAACGATTACAAGGAGTCCAAAATAAAACGTACCCCTGTCGAGAAGTTGCCAGTCGCGGCTGAGGGATTGTTGATATTGATCGTCAGAACGCCGTCAGGGAAGTCGCGCAAGGTTGCCGACCAAGCCCATTGTGATGTCGAACCTCCTGGAATCTTCGCAGGGTCTGGATTGGCCACCGGTCCGCAATGAATGTTCGTGGCGGCAGGCAGACCACCCTTGCCTGACGAAGACATGTTGAGGGATACGCTTCTCGTAACGCTGTCGCAATCCATCGCGACATTGAATTCGAGGGAGATGTCAACAGTGGTTGCATTCACGTCAGTGGGATTGACATTGATGCGATGATCGTGGCCGGGAATGAATTTGGTCAGGGCGGGGAGAGGGGCAGTCCATTGGGCGACAGGAACGAGTGCTTTAAAGCCGTACCCCTCGACGGCGATACTCGGTAAACAACCGAACCAAGGTGCCCTGCCGTCGTTGTTGTAGGAAGACAGAGACGCCTGCAGTTCATAAGTTTCGTAGGGTGCAAACAGATTGCGCACAACTGTGTCTGAGGTGAAAGGAGAGGAAATCCAGAGGTCGCCTCGGCAATCGAACGAGTACGTCTTTGTAGCGTTCTCGTTGCTGTATAGCAGCCATATTTGGTCTTGGTAAGTCCCTTGTAATTGCTGAACGCCAGGGATCCCAGCTCTTGAAACAGACCAAAGACCCATCTCCGTCTCTGTGCCATTGGAACCGGGCCGTTCAATGATATACGTCCAATTTCCGCGTTGGACGAGATTGAAGCCGTCCTGCAAAGCTCCATATACCGTCCGAAGTTGATGAAAACGAGCAAAGATACGCCGCGAATCCGCCGTGGGGTCAAAGTGGTCAAGGGCGTTCCATTCGTCGTTACAACCTAAAAGCGCTTTCTCAAGGGGCATATTGAAATATTGCTCTGAGCCGAGGACATAGCAGCCATGGCGCTTCCAGGCTCGGTTTCCCGTCATGGCTTGACGCCTGTTCGAACTATAAATTGAAGCCGCAATGGAAAAGGACGCCTTTTGCTCACCCATAAAGATAATTGGACGCGCCATTGTCGTACAGATAGAAGTTCTGCTCTTCCCCGTAGTAAAGCTAACCGACTGTGTTAAGATCTCACTCGTAGAAGACATAATTCGAAACATACGAGTGGTATGCCTGGCATAACCAGAGTTGTAATGAATGTTCCCAATACACTTTTCTGCGTGCCGTTTTCCAAACTCGGCCACCGGAAAACGTCGAAATTGCTCGTGCCATACATATGCCGCGGGTCGACTAGGCCAGTTTCGGCGTTCAGGAAATCGTTGCTCACAAACATTTGATTCCACGCAGTAACAAAGTTTGTGCCGACGTCGTATGCAACTTGGAGATTTCCATCCATTCCAAGGAAACGGGAGATTGCCCGATATATAGAATAATGGAAAGCCACTCCATCGAGGCCACCAAGATCGCGATCCCGGAGGAAATAGTTATCTGTTGGAGTGACATTTGCGGCGGCCAAGAAACCTGGAGGAAGCTGGGTAGCAGTACGGCCACGACCGCTACGTGGAAGTGCTTAGAATTATCACACAGTTGTGGAAGACAGGGGTCCTCACATGTAGAGTGCTCCAAAGGTGTCACCTCCCGTAACCTCTCCGGTAATCAAAAAGTTCTTCTTTCCAAGAGCCGACGCACATTGTCGGGTGCTAGAAGCCCAGTGGGAGAGCGCATCGACAGTGACCTGTGTCGCTTTGTCGACGCGAATGGCGTCAAAATCGAGAGCTTTGATAGCGAGACACGAGAAAACGGTGAGCTTCTCCATGACTTCAGGTTTCCACTCTCGAAGCCGGTCCTGTACTGATGCGAATTTGGCTAATTGACGCTGCCAATCAGGGTGAACACCGAAAGCTTCCATGTCACCATAATGATCAAAATCGGATGCTAGACAGCCATTAACTCCTGCAAAGGTGTCCTCAGAGACGACAGTGCCGCTATCCTCCCAAAAGGTGGGAAGCTGGCACGACGTGTTGCGTTCGTTCACTACCTTCATGAAAGAAATGTCAGGGAAAACAAATTGTAACGGTGTTATAACTCACCTGGAAGTCGCGATACTGAGTAAAATTCCATGGGATGTGGCGAGGATTCTTCCAAACTGCATTGTATTCTTTGAGAGTGAATGGTGCGCTCGTGTTGAGATGCCTGAAGAAACGATGAATCCATGTCCTATACATCCCGTGCAAGGAGGAAACTGACCCTTCGAAGCCTATCAAATCGGACATTGTCCCAACAGTGAAGTCCGCCATGAGGTACATGCCACGGGCATGAATCTCTGCTATCGCATTGCGCCAGTCAGTGATAGTGCCCCAATGGGGATCGAGAACGGTAAAGTCCAAGGGCGAGTAACCTACGCGAACAGAAATAAGTCTGTTGTGATGATGAAGAATTTGAAGGATAGTTTACTGTCAGCTTGCCAGAGCATGTTTAGAAACGGGGTCCCCGCGATGAAGATGACTCTGACACCCATGCCATGCAGGTAGTCCAGACGTGACACCAATCCCTTCAGGTCTCCGCCATACCTTAATTGGGTTTCGCGATAGTCATTCTCGAACATCGACCCGAAGAAATCATTGTTGGAGGGATCACCGTCGGCGAACTTATCGAGGAGAAGGGTGTACACTGGAAGTGCACGCCAGTTGTCGGGTGACGGATGATGTTTTCCACCCGGCCACGACGACTCGTATTCAAGAGGCGAATTTGCATCTTTGTTGATGTTGATATTGTAGTCGACGAGGTCCTCCCGGTAGGGAGATGCAAAGGCGAAGTGTGCCAGGAGAGAAAGAACGGCGAGGGCTGCGGAGAGCCGCATGGTGGAAGAGAATGAAGGGGCCGACTTTGTACTGGACACTGTCCGAGAACAGTCGGGGACGGGTAGGAACTCGAGAGGGGAGAATCAGGAGGTTTATGAAGGATGCAAGGCTATATGGAAGGAGTTAGAGAAACACGGCACGACAACTGTCGATGTGGTTGTTTGACGGCAGGCGATGACCGCTCCTCGTTTCGATTATTTATCCACGTTGATTCCTTCATGCAGCGTTGCCGAGTTCTCGGCCTTGGACTCTTGATGCTTCCATACTAGAGTCTACATGCATGGCCTTTCTGTACCTCGATATTGATATGCACCTAGCTAGATTGCTCAATACCTTCCTCCTCGATTACCTTCTGTCGAGGACATTCAGGGCTCGACGCGTTCAAAACATGCGCGAGGAATCGTCACGCGTCAGGCGCCCGTCAACGTTTCTGTCAGTGTCATGGTGGCGGTGCAGCTCGCGTCGTTAGGGGAGTTGATCATGTGACCAATGGGAATGCTTGGCGGTCCGTACACATCTGCTGACTAAGCGAGCGTTGATACAACAGGTGGCAAACGTCGCAAGGAAGTAATTACTCAAATAGCCTGTCCGAGTCGTCGCTGCCGTTGTCCAGGGTCATTTCAAGATATCGTCGCCCGGATTTCGCTTCTTGCTATAAAAGTCGAGCTTTCGCGTGCTGGCGCCGTCGACGTTCGGTACTTCTGACGTCTCCTTGTACTTTTTTGTCACCGAATAACCTGGCAATCTGAAACAGCGCGGTGCATCGTTACAGCGAGCGCTACATATCGGGCAGGTCGCGCTGGAGATATCTGGCTATCAACTGACAGTCCAATCTACCGTTTTGGTAGCTGTGTCTTGTTGTACCGGCGTCTGATCAACGCGTGATTTGCCATCTGCCAAAGCACTTTATTGCAACTCGGAGCGCTTCGTCTTATCATTTGCCACCATGGCTGCTATGGCCGTCAATGGCGGCCTCTACAGTCATGACAACTCCTCCCAATCTCCTTCAAAGCCCTCCTCCCCTGCTTCTCCCACGTCCCAATTCACGACTCAACAGACATCCAGATCTTTCATCAACCTTAACCCCAGCATACGTGGACAGAATGTGCCCTTTCCTGCAACGCCAACTTCGAGCCAGAACAGCGGGTTTTTTGAGCCACCTCCTGGCGTTCAGTACACGGAATTCATACGCACCTGGACCGATGCTCATGTCGCTCGGTGGTTGACGGACATCAAATGTGGAAACCATGCTGCGACCTTCAAAGCAAACGACATTCGGGGGGACATCCTTCTGGAGTTGGATCAACAAACTCTCAAAGAAATGGGAGTGTCCAGCATTGGAGATAGGCTTCGGATTGTGAATGCGGTGAAGGCGCTCAGGCAACGGGTCGCATCACGCGGAGTCAGTGCATCTGTCGTGGAACGGTCGAGATTGGAATACAGTACGGAGGCTAGAACTGCATCACCGCACGACAGGAGCACACCAGAGAGAGGTGCACGAGATCGTATTGAATCTACACCTAACTCGCGTTTAGCGACGAGAAGTGCGAGGCCTGCACCTCTTCAGCTCAATCAAAATGTTAACAGAGGTGACCTCCCTCGCATTGAGCCTGATTCTGCAAACCGGCCAAACCTTAACCACAGCATACGACCCCTTCCGCTGCCCAATCCGACCCATGCTGGACAGTCAGTTGCTACACCGGGTAGCGCACATTCTATAGTCCCTGCTGCGTCGCGAGCAAACCTCCCTCCCCTGCCTCCACCACCGATCGGCAAGCCGCCACCACCACCCGGCCGTCCAGCTGCTCGTCCCTCGAACATCACAGGTATTAGCGGTCGACGCACACCTACTCAATCCGAACCAGCACCTGCATATACTGCACAAGCCTTACCACCAGCTCCGCAGAATCGCGACCTTCTAACTCCCTCCGCAGCCAGTAATTGGGCTGGCTACCATCTGCCCGCTGACCCACGCCCAGGTAATGCTGGAGGCGGTAAGGGACCCACTCCGCGCTCAACGTCGCCTCTGCCTCCTGGCCGACGACCTGGGCCTGCCGGCAATAGCAGTCTTTCTCATGCACGGAACACTTCGCTCAATTCGCCTGTAGGCACCAGCCACGCGCATAAGTTACCACCACGCCCGTCGACTGGCAATGGTCATCCATATGCCAATGCTCAGCTAGCTCCTGCAGTCCAGACCCCCCTTCAAAACAATCTATCCCCTATTGCAGAGTCTTTTATGACACAACATAATTCCAATTCTGGGACACCATCTCCTCCATCTTTGGCGTACACTGTGGGACGCGGTGCATTCAATCCGGGTACCCCATTACAAGGCACGGTTCCTCTCGAAACTTTACGACGTAAACTGGTCAAGTTTATCCTTCCTGACGAAGGGCTGTCGTCTACGATCGACGTTGCAACGTGTGCAGGTGGCGTTGAGGTCATGGAGAAAGTGTTGAAAAAATTCGGAAAGGGTGCTTCGAGGAGCACAGATGCAGATACTGGAGAATACATCCAGAGTGAGGAAGGGGGCCTCAGTATCGATGGATGGGCTGTTTACCTCGGGATGGGCCAAGAAGACGGTCCTGGTGAGCCATTTCTGTTTTGTCTATCCTTGGATGGAGCTGAGGCTATCTTCAGGGACTCCATTGACCGAAGCGGAGCTTCTGTCAATCTGTCATGCCCCGCCCGACCACCCGACACGAGAGCATGGGCTGACTGTTCGCAAGCTTGCGAAAGCTAGACGTTACGACGATCGGGGCGCTACCTCTTCGCCAGCTCCAAAATTCCTCAATCCTGGACAATCAAGCAAAAGTACGAAGCGTGCAAGCTCTATAAGCATTCTGAGCGGCTTGGGTGTTCGGGACCCAGAGAAAGCACTGGATCCGCCTTCACCGACATCCGGCGCTTTGAGTCCTGCTGCACATAATGCGAAGAGGCCTTCAAAGCTTCGAAATTTCTTCGGGCAACGGCCCCCCAGCGAACTCATCACAACACATCTAACAGAATTCTTCCCCGCCATCGAAAAGAAAGTATTGGAGCGGACCGCGCGACATAGTATGATGATGCGAACAAACACTATCTCATCCAACAGGCGCGACAGTACTATCTCATTTGCTCCTACCCCATATTCTCGATTCAGTAGCAGCACACAGGGTTCGCATCCTCGAACATCCATCTCCCCGTCTCGCTCTTCAGTGTCCTCCATTGCGCCGCCTCCCACCGCGAAGCCTTCAGTAACGAGCGACGCTGAAGAAAGCCCGAGTGAAGAAATTCCTCGAATGTCTCTGTCTACTGAGGATGGAAGGTCGATCGATCTTCACCCACAAGATGCAGAGGATGTCCCCAGTCCAACATCAATTTCGCCGCCGCAGCTTCTTCCCCCGATTCCCTTCCCGACCGAGTCTTTCTCGGAGTCCTTTGACAATATCACTGGACGTCGACCCACATCAAGGACGATGTCAAATGCGTCGCGACGCATGAGTTACATGACCGAGTTGCGAAGCAAACGCGACCGTTCTGATACTGCCAGTCTAATGACTGTCGATGAAATCACGGCGGAGGTGGAAAGTCGTAGAGCGAGTATGCGCGTCGATCATGGCTCTGACACAGATGAGTGGACACGGGTCGACTCTGATAGTGAACTGGAAGGCGACACATTGGAAGAGTCATTACCCAAAGAGGTCGCCCCTGCAGAGATTGAAGTTGAGGAAGATGATGACGTTGAAGTTGACGATGAAGAGGAAGATGAGGACAATGAACCTGAGGCCGTAACATCTAGAGGAGGCGAGTCTCAGTTTGTCGGAAATTTGGCCATTTTTGACACGCTCTTGCACAGGCAACAAATGGATCAAAGGCGCACTTATTGGTGCTGGCTCTTTTGGCAAAGTCTATCTTGGCATGGACGCGTCAAATGGTCTCCTCATGGCTGTCAAGCAAGTGGAGCTTCCGACAGGTTCAGCGCCAAATCAGGAGCGTAAGAAGAGCATGCTCAGTGCTTTGGAACGGGAGATTGAGCTCTTGAAGAATCTTCAGCATGTCAATATTGTGCAATATCTTTGTTCGTGGCCCTCGTCGCATTTAAGACGTAAAGAGATCAAGCTAACGATTTTACTCAGATTCATCCCTAGACGACGAATTCCTAAACATCTTCCTGGAGTACGTGCCCGGAGGTTCGGTCACAGCGCTTCTTCGAAACTATGGCGCCTTTGAGGAGACACTGGTGAAGAACTTCGTCCGTCAGATCCTAGAAGGTCTAAACTACCTGCACGAACGAGATATCATCCATCGAGACATCAAGGGCGCCAATATTCTCGTGGACAACAAGGGCGGAATCAAAATATCTGACTTTGGTATCTCCAAAAAGGTTGACGACAGTGAGTCACACATATCTCTTATCACGGTTTACGTTGTGTCAAGCGGAAACTGCAGATCTCCTGACCGGCAACCGCGTAAATCGACCCTCGCTTCAAGGCTCTGTCTTTTGGATGGCCCCGGAGGTCGTAAAGCAGAGCGCGCACACGCGCAAGGCCGATATTTGGAGTGTAGGATGCCTTGTCGTTGAAATGCTGACTGGCGAACATCCGTGGGCTCAGTTGACTCAGATGCAAGCCATTTTCAAGGTCCTTCTTATTCATCTTGTCATGAAACTTCGCAATGCTGACATATCTTGAACAGATCGGATCTTCTGCGAAACCAACCATACCTTCTGATATCAGTGCCGATGCACAGGATTTTCTACGCCTCACGTTCGAATTGGATCACGAAGCGAGGCCCTCTGCGGCCGAGTTGCTGCAGCACCCTTGGATATCCAAGAAAACGAAGGCCAAAGTGACTGCTCCGGTCGAGGCATGAGCTTACAGTAATACAAGTTTATTCTTCCCCTCCACTTAATCTATCATGGGTGTATATTTTGTTGTACTCGTCATGCCACATACGAAGTTTGGATCTGATATTTTGGACAAAATAATTGTAGTATTCCACGTTTCTCTAAGCATTCAGATGTCGTCCTTTCCCCGCTTTCGTTTGGAACCACCAGCGGCTTTTGTCCCAGGACCCCAGTGGCTGGTCGGATTTTCTTGATATCTGACAAGCTTCATCTTCCCTGATGGCGTCACAGAGTCAGGGTGTCTTTCGAAGTTCGCGATGAAACTGAAACATAGATGAATAATCGCGCGCTTCAAATCAAGAGACTAATCACCTGGGTCCTTTTGAAAGCAAACGCCTCGCAGGCGACGTTTCCGAAATGTTTTCCATCTTAACAGGATTGAGCTTTATCCAAGAGCGGAAAACGCTGTGGATGTCCGCCCGCATTGCAGTTGTCTTGAGAGAGCCTGCACATGCATGTGATCGGGAAATTTTGTGGCCAGCATGAAGAAGTGCGGAACTGAGGAGATGTGAATACCGCTGCTTCGACATAGACTTTGATTCTACACTCACGCGATATCTTCAAGTGGCGGGGTGGTGCAGTGGAAAAAGCTGGCGACTTTGGCTGGCGTAAAGTAGAACGGAACATGGAGTTCCTTAATGGACATGTAAGCTAACTTCGACGTGAAGGTGAATTGAACGACAAACTTCTTGAGCGACATTCAACATCCCTTTCATGCGAACTGCGGTTCCATACTTGTCTTGGTTCGCCTCCACATGTTCGAGCACCTTTGTAACGAAGTTCGAATCATGAAGGGGACCTGACCACATTGGTCCAGCCATCTGGGTATGACATGAGCAAGTATGACATGGGCAGAAGAGCTTAGAAGCGCACTATTGAAACGTACATGTAAAGCTGATTCGCATTCCGGACATTTTTCTGTTACAGCGGGACCATATTGTATCTTGAACAAATAGTTGATATTGCCAGCTGCTGATGGCTTCGCCACTACTTTTCCGAGCGGTTGTTCATAGAACGATTGGCATGTCGAACATATATAGTATGCCGAAGTCTTCCTGAGGGTTAACATCAAGACAAGGCACGACCGAGAAAAAATGGAACACACGTCAAGGCTTTTTTTACTTCCAGAGGGGCGCTCTTCACGCGCACGAAGATGCGGACATAGAAGTCGATAGAAAGAGAGACAAGGGGTTCGATGTAGCGCCCGTATCTTGAGGCTGAGGTTGAAAGTGTATGAAGCACTAGTCGAAGCGCCTAGATATTATCAAGACCGATGTGCTGATGCCGATATTGACGAGAAACATACCGCTTCGTGGCAATATTCGGCTTTGACAGGAACGCCGCCATAATTGGAAAAACTAGAGTATGAAATTCGTAAGCATTGAAAAGAGATTATGGTCATACTCGCTCACCATTTTTCAGGATAGTTGGTGGTAGCCAACACAGAGAGATCGGTGCAAGTAACACAGAGTAAACCTGTGAAGGACATTAATGGACCGGGTAGTCACCTTAATCAAGAAGCCTACCTCCATCCTTTACGCACTGAACAGCCGCATCGATGAAGGGAGCTGCTGTACCATAAGGATCAAGGTCGACAACATCCACTCGATTCTTCTCCTCCCGGTGTGAGTACATCAAAGTGCTTGTTGTTGAGCTCTTAGCTTAGGGTCCCAACATGTGGACATTTACTCACCAAGCATCACCTTCATTTATTCTGACTTTTCCGGAGGAGCCTGGGGATAATGATGTTGCGGGCGAAGGTCCGAGGTCATTGATCTCGATATTTCGTTTCATGGCTGCTGTAGCGGACGGAGAAAGATCATTGGCAATGACATATCTAGCAGAAGATGAGTAATGGCCGTCGACAAGTTTGCGAGATCTACTGACTTGAGGAGTGGTATTTCCTTCGCGTAACGAATTGATCGTAGACCAGTGGCAGAAAGAGCTTCTAGGAGAACGAATTTATAGGGCTTTCGGAAATTAGGGGACCAGGCCTGCCATAGTAAATCCTAAGGTAAATTACCTCGGGCGAATTGGTCTGAGGACCTATCGAGCTCTCAGACTCAGGGAGGCCCACATCTGAGGCCACTGCTGCCTTCAACGGTTCCTCAGGCCCGTGAGCTCCTTCAGTTTCCACTGTGCTTCGCACTATCACTATGAAACACGGAGGAACGACCAGCTGCTGAACGCACCTTTGCGTTTTTTACTCGTTCCATCCTTCAATTTTTTAGCCTTCTTTTCCTGATTCTGCCTCCACCTTTCCTCCTTTGCCCTGTTTAGTTCTTCACTCCATACTTTGATACACGCGACACTGAGGTCACGATTGAACTCCTGCACCGGATTCAAGAACGCCTTGTTCGATTCCAGAAGAATATGAGAAGTGTTCTCAGTATGTAGAGTAAGTCCGTCCGGTACGGTAATGTTGCTCTCCGTTGACATCTTGACTCGTCCGAAGGCGAAGAACGGGTTGAGGGAGCGGCGCGATGGCCTTGATACAGACTTGAGCCAAATCAGCGTCTTGAAACGGGCTGGGTCGTCGAGCCTTCCAAGAGCTCGTGATCGAGTTCAATCAACGTCTCTTAAACGAACACACACCACGGCCGCTTAAGGGTCATCTAGCGTGCATTTTCCTTCTACGTAGCTTTCTATCGCTGTCTTGTTCAGTATTCAAACTCTTCCGAAACTAATTCGATGTATTCTGTATGCTCCCCTCGACGAACGCGCCCAGGGACAATCTCAGAAGCTACGGCTTTCCGCACCATGGCATTGAGTGACATAGGACCGCAGCCTGGAAATTAAAACAGTCAGCTGCGCGCGGCACCGGTAGGTCATTCAATGGCTTACAAGCGACAATCACAGAGCCTCTGGCTCTCCGCACTTCGTCACCCACAATGCGATGGATACGAGGCTTTCCGAGTCGTGTATGTTCTGCGACGAAGGCCATATCTTGCATGTCCCTCTCTTCCACATACAGAGGGCGTTTTCGCCCATCTTTGCTCTCCAAGACCTGATCCCGGATCGATTTCATGATGTGAATCGCATCGTCCTCGTTCGTATCAAGCGATGTTTCGATACGTGTCACCATGCGAGACGGAGAGATGGTCGGCCGTCGGTTTCGAGGACTTCCTTCCCGTACCCTGAGAGCCATGGCATCATCATGTGGTGACTGCTTCGAC
This sequence comes from Tricholomella constricta, assembly GCA_013368375.1. Taxonomy (NCBI): domain Eukaryota; kingdom Fungi; phylum Basidiomycota; class Agaricomycetes; order Agaricales; family Lyophyllaceae; genus Tricholomella; species Tricholomella constricta. Next base: position 392,792 of record JAACJP010000012.1, on the reverse strand, counting down.
GACTCGTCGACTGGGATACCTGCTGGAAACCTTGGGCTGGGCTGGAGACTCGCCTCAGAACTCCATTGCTCTGTAGGCAAGGAAGGATCTGATTGCCATGGGAAGGTATGTAGAGCATCCCTCGATTGATTCTCGTTATGGATGTGCAACTGGGAGGCACGAACATAATGGTATTTCTGTGGAGCGACATCGTCTTTCTGGTTTGGAGGCGACTTGTGCGCTTTCCTTGATCTTGATCGACGAAATTTCCCCGCCGCTTCGACCCGCACATTGAGAGTTTTCTCGCCTGGCAACACAGTCTCGTCGTCCCCTTCAAAATTTGTCAAATGTATGGTATAATCTTCGGTAGCTTCTCCGATAATGCTGTTGGGAGCTCTCTGTTCGTCTCCGAATTCCGTGGTCGGTGTGTTGACATCTACCACGCTATTTATGGAATTCATGGAGGAATCAGAGACATGCCGAGGTCCGATGTTCTGTGTGAAGTGAGGCGATGGCGGAAGAAGTGGCATCCCCACGGGCGTATTGGCAAGGGGCTCTGAGGACAAAAGCGTCGATGGCCCACTTCTAGGGGAAGGCCGATAATTCGTGACAAATATCTGCACATCCAAGGTATTCGCTGGTACGTAGGACATACAGCGACGGATGCTTGTGGCGCACCACTGAATATGACCTTGATGATATATTACATAGGTCAGACGGATATACATGCACACGAAGTTTGCATTCCTGCTCACCGAATTCACGAATCAGCCAGACAAATCGTACACGCCTTAATCGCAGGCCCTTCTGTCTGGACAGGCTGCTCGACCTCCCCCCAAGAAATCTTCCATCATGGCCAGAGAGACAGAGACATGCATACTCCAGAACCGACAAGCCAAAGCTCACGCCTGAACCACCTACGATGATAAGGACCGTAGAGTGTGATTCCCACCGAGCTCGCGCGGAACTACCGAATGGGCCTTCGACATACATTCTCATCAGGACACTATGTTCCGGCTTGGTCGTCGCCGTTGTGTCTGGATTTAGAGCATCTCGACGGTTCCCGTCTTGGGTGCAGTGTTCGGAGACGTGCTCCCAGAGGTTTCGGGTCCAGCCGTCTTTAGAGCGAATCAAGAAAACGAGCACGTTCCTGCATTCTTTGGTCGAGGCTTGTTCGTCGCATACCGACGCGGTCGTAAACGGGTGTGTAGCGGTTTTAGAGATCGAAGGGATGTTGAGCAAAAAATGTTGACCAGGGGCCCAGGATATAAATCTCGGCGTGATGTAGGTGAGGCGAACGGTTGCACCTGAAAGCATTTCGGCACGAGCAAATCCTGGAGGTGGGAGACCTTCGTAAGCTGACTTTTGCCAGTCGCCGTGTCGACTTGTGGATGAAGGGTAGTTGGGCGAACTTGTGGAATAGACAAGCCCTAGCGTCTCCTGATCGGTGGTAAACTCGTTGGACGGAATTAGATATCTTTGTGGTGGGGGTGATGTGGAGCTAATAAAGCCATTCAAATAGAGATTCCAAGTACCTCTCCATGTTCTTTCGCCAATCCAGAAACCGAGCGCGCCCCAACACCACCACCATAACGATGGATGGTGCAGCGCAGACATGATCATCATGGGCGGAAACAGAAAGACATGGAGCAAGTAGAACATATCGTATTTGGTCTTCCGGAAGAAATTCATCGATAACACCGCAAGTAATGTCAAGGTTACATATGCCTGCAAGTATATGTTGAGTATGATCACGAAGCAGAAGTAGCGACCATGTGTTACATACCGCCCAGCCATAAATGAACTGCTTGTGCTGCCAAATAACGCCATAGACTACTCTATCTGTTCCTGTTCGGCGGTCCTTCAGCAACTGAACACTCCATAAAGCGACATGAGCTGATGCAAGGAGCCAAATTAATCGACCTGACCAGCGATGAAATCGAGCGAGCTTGTCGAAATGCATTTGCACAGGTGGAAGGGCAAAGATTGCAAACGGGGGGACTTTCAGCGCGAATAAGACGCAAAGGGGTAGCATCGCGAAGGCCATGATGCCTGTTCTGCCAGCCGATGTCCACCAAGATTTCGCGATAATGTCCGGTGGCCGATAATTAGTAGATGGACCCATTCTGTGGACGGTGTTCGTGACGTCGAACACTGCGATCGATGGAGGAAAATAATCAGGCCCAACAAACGCCAGGACTAAGGGGACAACTAGGAGCATGAGCAAGCAGCTGAGCTGACCGTTTGATGGTAAGGATGTGGGATTTGGCCTGTCCGCCTTCGCACATATGCGGATTCCACGCCACGTCCTTCGTCGAAGTGCCCATCTACTCCAATATGCTCCGACGAGACTTTGCCTGGCATTCGACAAGCTGACGAGAGCAAAGCACAGAAAAACAAGTGCGATACCTAGCCATAAAAAGTAGGCATATCGTCGCGAACTGGGACTCAAGCTGTGTCTAGTAAGGTATGCACTTATCCACTCCGCGTTATCCGAGATAGTGAACGACGTTGCGGGGGGCGGTGAGGGAGGAACTGACATAGTGGCACGAAACAGCGTTGGGCTCCATAGGCCAAATGAAATGGATGACTGCATTGAATTCAATCCAAGACCTAACATTCCTCAGCCACCTCACGTGGGGCTTGAACTTACCGTGTCCCTTATGTTACGATCGGATGGTCCCTGAGACGAGATACCTGAGCTCATGTGAAGGCAGAATTTAGATCAAGGAAAGAAGAATATATGTCGCGAGATAGTTCCAGAAGGCATTCTTGCATAGTGGTGTCACAAATTCTGAATCGGAGAGATTCCCGCAAAGTGCGTGTCAAACGGCGGATTGTACCGCAAGAAAGGGTCACTCCACGGTGACTCCAGATCTGACCTAAGCATCGTTTTTCTTTCAGTAAATCAAAACGGACAAGCATCATATGAGGCCGGACGTACCTCCTTACCCGTCTTCTTTATTCTCGCCAGGATATCATCATACGGGAGGGAAGATTTGACAAGGACCTCTTGAGTATCGAGGTTGACGGTGAACTCGGAAACACCTGGTGAGAGCTCAAGGGTCATTGCCCTCGATAAAATTCGGAGAGTACTCACCATCCGGCTTTGCTTTCTCAAGAACACGAGTGATAGCGCCAGAACATCCAGAGCAGGTCATCTGTTCACCATGTCGCAAATCAGGTAAGGAAGTTTCTTCGGTGCACCCACCTTCACATCGAACTTGTAGGTATGTTCCTGCGGTAATGATCTAATCAGTCTCTGTGTGAGATTCAGATAACCGGAAACTGACCGCCATCGCTGATGTCTGGTAACTTCGCTCTCATCAGCCAAGTACGAAGTATTGGGAAGGGCTCGTCACCTACACTTGGGCAAAGACTGATGAAGGGAAGATAGAAGGGTAAGTTTAGCTGGCTGCCTTGTAAGCAGCAACCTTTTAAGCAACCTGATCGCGTCATCACGCGATCGACACGACGGATATCACCGGTTTCTCGACTCGTTAAGGGACAAACCCGGTGCCATAGTGGAATAGACGCGGAGATATCATATCTGGTATACAGAATGGGTATGAAATATTCACAGATGATTGGATACCGGATCCGCAAACCCACTGCGAACCGGACGACGTGAGACGAACTAAATCACCTATGAGACCGGCCATCCACCATCTCTATTGGTTCATCGGCCTCTGTAGCAACAGCTTCCCATCCATCTTCGGTTGGTCGGCGCCCTCGTATCCGACTCCAGCACCATACAAGCCATGCTGGACAATTCACTCGATGAGCCTTATCATGAACTGTAGGAGACATTGACTTACAGAATATCCGAGGTCGATCGTCTTCATTCCGTCGAGTGAGATAGAAGACAGGAACCCCAGCAAGGACAAAACCTGTTCAGGGTCATAAGCACTCGTGGACAAGACAGAGATAATGGAACATAATACCCAGAACCGCAATGGCTTCAACGGGTGCAGCGAAAATTGGCATGCAGAGAAGGAAAAGAGCAACCTGAAGACTTAATGATGAATTTTTGAAGACAGAAGTCCACCAAGTGTAGAGAAATCACCGCGCAAAAAGTGATCGGGGTTATGATCCATGTCTTATAGGGCCTATATGATTTTCAGTATAGATGTGTGGAATCGACCAGAACTCTGCGCGTTACATACCTCTCTAACATGGGTTCTTTCACACGGAGAATGATCAATCCAAAAACCTATCTAAACATGTGAATTTTACTGATTCATAAGGTGCTAACCTCACTCACGGTCAGGAAATAGAATGCCCAGGAGGCTACGACAGAAAAGTTGATTAATGACCTAAAACCACCACCAATCAAGATGAAAGTGGTTGTGATCACGGCCTGCAGCATTGCAGCATTTAATGGGGTCTTGCGGGATGTATGTAGTCGGCCAAAGAGCGCAGGAAGAAAACCCTCTCGTCCCGCAGCGTAGATTAGGCGTGAGGTTGTGAAGAACGAACCTGTCAAGAATGAGATTTGGTTGGTCCAACCGAGATGAGCATACCATTCAAAGCGCCAAAACACGAGAAAGCAACCATGAACGCGAAGAGCAAGCCTCCCGTGGGGCCAAACAGTGTTCGACCAAAGTCCAACGCCACCGTATTGCTCAGGCCGACAGTGACCTTGAAATGATGCAATTGATGAGCAACAGCAGCGTTTGGATGCTCGACAGCTTACCTTATCAAGAACAACAAAGTAGGAGATGTTCGCCAGCATAAACGTTATCTAGAACGATTTGAGTACGTGATATGGCGAGCAAAGCGCAGAGCACATACTGTAACGATGACCATGCTCGAGTGGATAGCTTTAGGTATGTTTTTCTCGGGGTTAACCATATCACCACCGACGTAGTTGCCTTGATCCCAGCCATCAAACGCCCATAGGCCTGAATATAGCGCAAGGGACCATGCAGAAGGGCTTTTGCTTGAGCCTTCAAACAGTGGTTGTCGAAATGCACTGGATGCTTTACCACGGGCGATTTGTATGAGACCTAAAACTGTGATAGCTACCTGATAGAAAGTGACTTGAGTCGACAGACCCCAAGAAGAAAGCCGTGCAGAAGCCATACCAAGGATGCAACCTTTGAAATGAGATCAGACAAAAGAGATAAAATAGCTTCTCCATATTAGCGGCCTACCTTCACAGTAGTGAATACAACCGCAGCGCGTGAACCGAGCTTGCGAGCAGCTACACACAAAAGAGTTACAACAACCACTGCCCCGACTGCGGTGAGTTTGATGGCCCACTGAGGAATATCATCCGGTGATACCTCATCGCGAGTCGTGTGCCAAAACATGCGATTAAGATACTCGGCGAATATTAGGCTTATCACGGCATTTCCGCCTGATCAAGAATGAGGCGAATGGATTTTGACACCAATGAGGTTAAATTTACCAGGCTTCAATGCGATGATCGCAGTCCATGCAAAAAGATATGAGAGGAGAGGTCCATATGCATATGATAGATACGCTTGTGCGCCTCCATTCAAAGGAATAGCCGAACCCAATTCTGCAAAACTGCTGGCGCCCGTCCATGCGAGCAGGCCAGAAAGTAACCATACTGTTAAACTTGCACCAACGCTGTTTGTATTTGCGACAACAATGCCGGGTGATGAGCTGAATTGTAATCAGCATTTAGTTCAAGTCGAGGAAGGGGACATCCTCACAATATTCCCGAGCCAATCTTACAGGCGCAAAGTCTGCTTAGTGTGGTTCATCTGACCAGACATTCAACATACCTGTAACCCCGCGATAAGTGCAATGCCTTGAACAATATTAGCTTTAAAACCTTCCCTTTAACTCCAGCTTGCTTACCATTGATGAGCCCAACACTTTTCTCACTGGCCCCTCCGTGGACCGCGTCTGGATCGGTAAGACTGGTGCTCAGCGGCAGCTAGGCGTACTGTTTCACCATAGTTGTAAGAAGGCAAAAACAATTGAGAAAACTCACCAGGTCATGTTGAAATTCAAATCCAGAGACAGAGTATGAACGGACCCTGCAGAGAACATTGAATTTTTGGCGCGTGTTCGAACAATAGAACACACCGTCCAAAACTTGCGGGTACAGCGGGCCCATCGGATATTTCGAGTGCTCGTAACGAATCTTCGTCAGATTCATGGGAATGTCGGTTTATAGGTGAGGAGGGAGGGTATGTTCCGCTTAAGGTGGATTTGATAGCAACGTAGTCATCCCTCGTGAGCGACATGGGCTGACGGTTGAAAGCCCTGAGGTCGTACAACCTTGTGCGAACGAAGGGGCAATGGCAACGGTGAGTCGGTGACGACTTAACAGACCAATGTAAATCCCATCACGTGCGAACTATGCAATTCGAGGCGCAACACTGGTGGCAAAGTTTGATATTTTCGTGCCTAGTACTACTGGCTCATGACGTGTCCTTTAGATTCGTCTACAAGTACAAACAGACTCTGCTCATGCATAGGTGGGATAGGAACCTGAGTGAAGGTAAGGAGTCAAGAGATGTGCTCGCGTGTCACGAAACGTGTCCTCATCCCTCCTTTCGGATTTCAGTCAAAGAATCAATAAACAATGCAAAACATATTCCCCTGGTAATTATTGAATCGTTATTGAATGGGAGAAACACTTTTAGCGTTCTTTGTTGATCCTTTGATTGAAAATATCAACCTTTACCTCCACTAGTGTAACGCTGATAGTAGTGACACGTTGAATTGAAAATCAAATTATTTCCATGTACCATTACAATACTTTTGTGGGCATGATTACATGCAGAAGTCTAGCGGGCGAATTTACGCCACAACATGCCGTTGTACGTCTAAGCGCTCTCTAACAAAGCCTGAGCAACTACAGAATGAATATCCGTGCATCGCTCTTGACATGCTTCCATACACTTTCCATAATTCAGAAACAAAGTTCATTATCAGAGTACCAGGGGACGTACTGCAAGGACCTCTTCGGGCTTCATTTGGCCGGATTGCCAAACACTGGTGACCGAACTCAAAGCAGGCATACACGATAATACCAGAGTTCCTTGTGCGAAGCGAACTTCTTCCTCGGTCGGATCTAGCCATGTTTCTTGACCTACAACGGACTGGCCAAGACAAGTTAGTTGCAAAGGTATTGGTAGTCCTTCAAACCGCGTACCGCAGCACAAGACATCACGAGACCTATCATCTCTATCCCTGCATCAGCCAGAGCAGTACTGGCTGCCACAATCCCAGACGCCACACATCCTTCGATCCCGTCAGCCTCGATGACTGTGAGGAAGATGTCGATCGTCGATTTAGGCAGAAGTTCTAGTCGCACAGAAGGAACGAGAGCTTGCTGTATAGCGAATGCCAGAGACCTGTCTTCTGCGTCCTAGATAATCTTGATGTGAAGGTATGCGCTGCGATAATTGAAAGGTCGTACGCGCATGGGTGCTCTCCGGCGCTCGCAGGAAAAGGGAGTGAATTTGACCTCGACATTGAGTTTTCCTTTTTCATTATAAGCTGAGTTCTTTGACTGCCTTGGGCCGTAACTAGATGAGATGCGAGAAGTAGCTCTTTAAAAACCAGGCCTTGATAATGAAACAGAGAGACAAACACAGCGCAGGCGAGTTTCGTTCGTTCAGTCTCTACATAGGCAGAGCCATTAGCCTGGTCAATTAATCCTGATTGCAGAACTAAAGGGCAGCAATCAAGAGTCAGAAGGAACTGAATTGAAATGTCGCAACACCTACATATTGGCCGAATGTCGGTCGCTTTTCGTGTTTTCCGAGGATGACCTAATTTCCATCGCAGATCCTCCGTATCATTTTCAGTATCAAAGGTTGGTGGATAACTTTCGTCTGGCCCATTGATACGCCTTCGGTCAAAACCTGCTTGAGCCATGGAAGTAACCAGAACTTGGGTCGTGAACTGACGCGGACGCTTTTTAAACTCCGGCAGTTGTGGGATCGTGCGTCGCTCATGCGTCCTCCATGAAACTATCATTCTCGCTCGGTAAACCAAAACAGACCCCAGCGGCACCACCGTCGCTCAAACGACCAGCTGCGTTTGCCTTGGGGGATGATGAAGCTATCGATGCTGCACCTACCTCTGCCGCCGCGGATCGGAACGCGCCCGCGAATAAGAAACTTCTCGCTCAGAATGTGGGGACGTCTAAAGCCATGAAGAAACGAATAGAGGCTGAGAAGCAAGTAGATATGACTGTCTACGAGTACGATGAGGTATGGGATAGGATGCAGGAGGCGAAACTGCGCCAGAAGGAGGCTAAGGAACGGGACGCACTCGAACGGAAGGCACGTCAAGGTGCTCCAGGTGATACTGACTACTGATTAATGCATTCCTTCATTAGCCAAAATATATACACGGTCTCTTGGCTTCCGCTGCGACCAGGAAACTGGATCATTTGCGAGCGGAGGAAAAGATGATGCAACTGGAAAGGGAAGCAGAAGGCGACGAGTTCAAGGACAAGGAGATATTCGTGACACAGGCATACAAAGATCAGATGGAGCAAGTACGAAAGGCGGAAGAAGAAGAGAAGAAGAGAGAAGGTAAACCCACTGTAGACTTCTCCACCTCTCAGGGCTCATGTATTTTTCCAGAGTTGAGGAAAAGGCAAGGTGCCAAGTCTGTGGGCATGACCCATTTCTATCGCAAGATGCTGGAGGAGTCCGAACAGAATCACGAAGCCACCGTGGCCGCCACTCAGAGCTCGCGTATTATTGGACCGCAGGGTCCCATGCCCAACCTGACAATCGTGAAACCGCCCGACCATATGCCGCTATCTGATCTCGAGCTTGCGAAGATCGCACGAGAGGAAGGCAAAGAAGTGGAGTTGAATGATGACAACCAGATCGTCGACAAACGTGACCTCTTGACCGCAGGGTTAAATCTCGCGGCTCCTAATACCCGGCGACTCGGGATGCGACCATCGAACACACAAGCTTCGAATACCGGTACCGAAACACAAGCGCACCGTGCTGTGGGAACAGCTGCCAGCCGGAAGGAAATAAATGAACGGAGGGCTAGGGAGATCCGACAGCAAATGGACGCAGAAGAGGATAGACTTGCGAGAGAGAAACAATTGGCAGAGGAAGAAGCTGTGCGGAGAACTGTTGCGAAGCGCAACAACGAGACTGATGTGCAGAGCGCCCGTGAGCGTTACCTGCAGCGAAAACGACAGCGGCTTGAGGAAACCAGTCAAGTTCCGATACCCTCCTAAGCTAAGGTAACATGTACATGATTCTGTATTACCATTACTTATCGTATTACGGTACTGCTGGACATTGCTAATAATTTAAGAGTACCTGTACTTGGACACAATCTCGCACACAAATACAGCTCCTTGTCCGTGATCAATGGGAGCTCGGGCATGTCGAGGCCAGATGACGGTCGCCGATCATAGAAACCATACCATCGAATGCATGTAAAACGTGACGAATTGACGGGCGATGTTGAGGAGCCTCGTGAAGCATGGGCTTGATGACCTCCATGAGTTCAGGGATGTAGTACCCAGTTAACTATGCATGGCATTAGCGTATTCGAAGCGGAACTATTAGCATGTGCGAGTGTGTACCTTGCATGCGCGCAGGATAAGAACAGCGAGTGCCCACACGTCGACTTTGTAAGGATCAGCGAGCTCACCCCGCTCGCATTCGGGGGGAACTTCTGTCCCGCGATAACCACAAATAACGGGATTGGATGTCCCTGTATACCTTCGGCTGAGCTCGAAGTCGATATAGGCGTAGTGGCCATTGTAATCTGTCAACAAATTACGCAAAGAGATGTCAAGATGGGCTATGTGGTGTTTGTGCATGAAAACGGCGTGCTGTGGAGGTCAGTTGAGGGATGATGAGCTCTGAGAGTAGATGGACGGCCAAGTACCTCGATACACTGGCGAAGGGCGGCTAGAAAGAGGCTCAGACAACAAGGAGTATCAGTGATGAGCTGTGAAGACCACTCCTCCATCACGATGAACACGATATTGTCGTCGAGCACTTCAACGAAATCCAGGACGGCTGTGAATGATGGATCTAAAATTAGGTTTATAGACCGGACATTGGAAGGCACTGACGTATTGTGTGATTCATTGGATCATCCCGGAGCAACGGTGTACAGAGCAGGCGGATAACGTCGTACTCGCGGCTGTATATATGGACAGCCTTGACCATGACCCTTGTTCCATCGCAGATACGAAATCCTCGGAACAAGTTGTCTCGCTGGTGCCACTTGATCAACACACAGCAGATCTCTACCACACTGCAAACTCACCAATCCTGCGTCCGGACAGAGGGCATCGTTGTCCTTCATTTCACATGCACGCAGATATCCCAAGCTGGGTGTGGTGGCATTTGTACCGTCATTCTGCAAACAGTTCTTGTAAAATTCTTTCACATCCCGAACCGTCTCGAGCCGAAATCCCCGGAGTTTCAAGACGTTTCTGTAGCTCGGCCAGTGAGGGGCTATGCGGCGGTTGACTTCGTCTTCATCAAACGAGGAGTCCGAAGAGCATGGTGATTCTGGCAGGTGTTCAAAGTCTGGCCCCCAGGCGCTATACATGGGCGGGGATTAAGAGAGCGGGCGAGGTATTGGATGTGTCAACCCAAGGACATCAAATGAAAGATAATAGTCCACAAAAGGTCAAGAAACAAGTCAATAGTAGTCTGTGCTGGAAAGCGGGAGGATAGGCGATATTGGGGGAATGCTAGTAGAGATGTAAAGCGAATCGCAGGTTTATAAATATGAATGGTGTCCGCGTATGGCATGGCTGTCAGGAGAAGGCCTTACCCAAAGCATATCAAAATCTTTTCCGATCCATTCGAGTTTGGGATTATTATCCTCAAGATGGACTCGGCGGAATAGCAACGCAAGGTGTTCGAACAATGTTCCCGATCCAGTAACACCGTATGGACAACATGAGTGATTTTGGACATTGATTCCCAGGACAATTGAAATGCACAACAGGCTCGGGGATCTGAACTGGCGACCGCATACACAACTCAACGGCCGATCCAGATACGGTGAGGGCACATGGGTGAGAAGCAGATGAGGAACCGACCGGGAGCGAGGGGAAATTCGCCGACGAGGGATGTCAACGCAATCACATCGCATTAAAGGTTTCAAGTGGGATGAACGCGACAGATTGGGGATCCGTCAACTTTGAATTGAGATGGACTGAAACTGATTCCCACTTTCCACGTGCACCGTGTTCTGTCCGTTCATCGTGTGAACTCCCTTTCTCTCTTTGACTATTCCAGCCACAGCGTTCTCCGAGTCCTTACACCCTGCACTCATGGAAGAAGGTACCAAATCTAAAAAGACCGTTTTCGTCGGCGGCATTGGTGATAATGTGGATGAGGCCATCATTTACGAAAACTTTTCAACATTCGGTGTGTTCGTTTCACTGTGACTCTATACTCCGTAATTCTTAATCTTCCAATCGGCAACACAGGAGACATAATCGAAGTCCAGCTACCATCTGCTGCCACGAACCCCAATCAACAAATTGGTAATGGCGAATCCCCATCGTGGTGAAATATCTGACTTTCTACTAGAAGCGAAACATCGTGGCTTTGCGTTTGTGACATATAGCTCCTCCGCTGATGCACAGGACGCAATTGACAACATGGACTTGAACGAACTTCGCGGAAAGGTCATCAAAGTCAACTTGGCAAGACCCATGAAAACGCCTCTCCAACTGGGTGGAAACAGGGCTGGTGCGTTATGTCGCAGAATCATCGCCCATCCTCGCATTGATTTTCGTTATTTTGGTCAGTTTGGGAGTCGGAAGAGTGGCTTAAGCAAAATTTGAAGCCGCTTGCCCAGAGCGGAGGTCGGTCTCCGTGATTTCGCCCCTAAAGTGCCGATTTGCTCATGGGTCTATACACCAGGTGTTCAAGCACGAACAGCCCAGCAGGACGATCAAGAACAGGAAGACGAGCCACCTCACGAAGCCATGGAAGAATGATCAATGATCAGGTCGCAGTCAGAAACAGCTTGCATCCGCCTACATAACTCTACTCGAAGTGGTGTTCTAACTCACATGGCAGCATGCGGCTGTAACATGAACAAATGGGACTATCAAAGGGCGAATCCGGATTTCTTCATCTTGGACCAGGTCACCGAGCCCGATGTCGTGTTCCAGATGGCAATCACCACACCCCGAGACATCCACAACAGATAGCGATGTTAGGGGCGAGAGAAGTCGGGTTGCTTTGCCCGCATTTCGAGGAACCACGAGGGGCTATCTCGGTGATTTAGGAGTTTTCTGAAAATACAACATTTCGTGTTATCAGCTATTAATCGGGCAAGGCATGAGCAGTCCGACAACCACGTACTTACAAGTTAAGCATGTGGAACATCCTATAGGTGATATTCCTAGTATTCGTTCGGATTGGCAGCGTCATCGAACTGTGCGCGTGCACGCTTGATATCCTCCTGCATAAACAGAAGCTCCTCCATACGTGCGAGCTTCTTCGCATCGGCTGGTCGCGAGAGTGCCCTCCGTAAATCTTCTATCGATAGTCGAGCCTTTCGGGACGACGCGCCAGCGGTTTGGCACTGGTGAGCAATAAGTTTATCGTACTCTGCAAATAGATGAAGCAGCCGTACAACATCGGTGATATACTCGACGAGGATCTCTTCCATCACATTTACAGTATCATTTGCTGGATTGCGGTCGTCGCCAAATCCGTACATTATACTCTTTACTGCGATGTTTTTATCGGTAATAAATGAGTCAAATCGAGTGATGTTAATTCCTTGGTCGCTTACGTTCTTTAGTGAACAGTCCTTTCACACTGGATTGTTTACGTGGACCGCGTCCCGTCGCACCGCCAGAAGACGCGGTAGCCGCGCTCTCTCTCATGTATGATGGCGTGTACGACGTGAAGGTCGTTGTCCTTGGCGGAACCTGGGCCATGGTGGTGGGAGTTGCTGAAGTGTGGGCAGTTACGGGAGCGGGAGTTTGGGCGACAGGCGTTGGTGTTGGTGTTGGTGTATGAGTAGGTTGAGCGGGATGCGGCATGTAGGTGTACGGATAGGTCCATCCATAGCCAGTGACTCCAGCTTGATAGGCCGAGGGTTGATATGAATAAGCTCCAGGTGTTTGAGGATGAGCATAGGCGCCATGAGGCGTAGGGTGATACGCGCCGTACGGGTACGTGGTAGATGCTGGCGTATGGGTTCCAGGCGGCGGTGTATAGTGAGGATAAGCCATTCAAACTGGTAGTAGAAGCGTACTAGTACTTACCAAATGTTTAAGCGGTGACGCCATCCATTTAAAGCAAATGTAAACAAATGACGGCGTCTGCTACAAGCATTCCACTTCAATAGGCTGCCTACAACAACATGCCGTTATTTAATTCTGTAGTCGAGTCCTAGCTAGTCATTATCTCCTTTCTTTCTGTCCAGTTCAAGATGCCGCGCACTTTCCATCATGTCTTTCAACTTTTTCCACTCCATATCTATCACCTTCCGTTGGTCAAGCCATTCACAGATACTATCTGCGTCGTCAAGGTCCTCCGGAGGCTTCATACCCCCAACATATGCTATACGGAAGAAACCACCCGACTGACGAGATGCATGAAGTTCGTCGACTTCGTCGCGGATGCATTTGAAGAGCGCGTACTACAGATTGATCCATCATCTCATTGGCAAATGACTGAATGATATACGAACCTCCCAATGTGTGAATTCGTGGTATACCTGTGTGCGTCTCGCACAAAATCTACCCAGGTTAAATTCGATGACAGCCGGTTGGTCCTCAGAGCCTGAGCTTCCAGCATCGCTGTCCTCACCTTCCGAATCGTCACTATCAGAGCTGCTGGACCGCTCCTTGTCCTTCATGCGACTATCAGTTTGATGTACTCCAAAGTATTTGGCCGCCTGGTCGAGGTCGAACTCACCTTGATTTCAAAACCCCATCTATCATATGGCACGCCACTCAGCCGACCGACCAGAGTTGATAACCTTCCACCGAGGTGACAAGCATCGCAAGACGGAATCGCAAAATCAAGCGGTATCAAATCAAACTCAGGATAGGTCTCCAACGGATTCTTGAATGCCGGACGCCATACCGAAGATGCGACGAGCGAATCTCTCAAACCGGATATTTTCCGACGAACCATCTGGAGGGGCACAGAGAAGTACTCTTCCTCTAACATTGAACCCATATTAATGATTCAACTAGCACAAATAGTATGTTGGTAGCACGTACTTCGCAGTTGCTCCTTCATATAATGATGCCTCTCCTTTGCAGGACGGGCAGCTATGTGCACGAAAAACTGGAAAATCTTTTTGAATTGATGGTCAAGATCTTGGTGGGATTCCATGCTGAATTGCATCGGTAACGCAGCAATGACATTGTTGTTGTCGTCCTCTACGATGAAGTCGGATGAATGACTGGCATCCGATTCTTCGTCGAAAAGGCTGTCATAATCACTGCTTGGTTTTGCTCCCTTGAAGGGGGTATTTCTGTCCCCTGATCCGCTGGTTTCTTCTTCGTCCTCTGACGATGGAGACTCGGATGGTTTGCCTTGTTTTCGTCCTTTTGAGTGCCATGTCAGCCTAGGTAACTCATTTGAGACAGTTCCGTACTCCTCAGTTTTTCGAGACTTTTTTGGAAAGCTGTTTTCTTGTCGCGTTTGCGAAGTCGGCTTGTGAGGATACCTGGGTGCTGAGGCGTCAAGGACATGGATATGAGTGAGGCATAGTCAACTCACGGTCCTTCTCGACCTCCTCGGCGAGATCTTCGTCATCAGACGATGAAGTCAGAGCGATAGCGCGCTTTTTGACAAGTTTACGTCTACGAGGCTGCTGTGTGTCGTCGTCGTCGTCGTCGTCGAACCTGCGGGACTTGCCCTTCCTTTCAAGACGCGTCCTTGTTTGGACGCGACTCAGTGAATCGTCGCTGTCCAAGACCATGCTTGCCTTGCGTTTTTTATGTGCGGAAACGACCACGTCATCGTCAGAGCTAAGGCGGGACTTCTGAGGCTCGAACTTGATTGAGCCAAGGCCAGCGTCGTCATCGTGGTCGGTCCCTTGTGGGAGGATGGCGTTCCGTTTCCGTTTCCGTTTCAATAGTACTGGGGACGAAGGGAGCCTGGACGAGGAAGCACGAGTAGAGGACTTGAGAGGTTCGGAGAGAGTCGTCTGCCTAAGCGATTGAGAAGTTTTTCTCGTAGATGGCATGGTGGTTGATTAAGATTGTTCAACTATAACAAAGGTCAAGTTGCGTGCTTGATGCTGGAGACCACGCAGTTCATACCACATTCATCTGCATGGCTTTGACAACTTAAAGCAGGCTTCAATGAACCTACTGACCCCCTCGCCACGCAGTCGCATTGCTGCCATCGATACCACTGTGACTGAAGACTTCAGCTTCTCAATTGACTCGCCAACCTCTCCTGCGCACACCGATATTCCTCCCCTGCGTGTTTCCATTTCCCCTCGAGCCGAAACCTCTCCCACATTGCCCACCACTTCCCGAACGCAGACATCTCTGAAGAAGACCAACAACAGGGCGCGAACTGAGTCCCGCAAATTACTTGCCCATGTTCTAGATCAGCTCGAGCGGAGGAATTTGCCCTCATCCATTTTCGACGTTTTTGGTAACACGGAGGATCAGGCGGCCGAGAAGAACCTTGGTGCTCTGTTGGAAACTGTAAAAGACGCTGTGAAGATTAAGAAGCAAAAACAGGAAGGCAGGTTGCAGACACAGGCAGGTACCGTAGAGGACGACTCCGACGATGACGGAGAACATGGATTCTCAACAGACGCCACATACGACCTTATGCTGCAGCTCAAGGACGTTTTGATCATGTCCGTGGACCAGGGATGGTATATCTTCGATGAAAAGTGTGTATCCTTAGTCTACCATCATCGTCCTCGCTGAGTTATGGGCTTCAGCCATTCGGTTCAGAACCATGACCACGAGCCTGGCGGTAAACCCGCAATCTCGCCATTTCGTCGCACGAGAAACAGTCTTCAGCCTGTAGGTCCGAAGGCTCGTTCTCGTTCCCCCTCCCCTTCCGATGGAAGGCGAACGCGAGCACCTGAGCTACTTTCCTCGTGCATATCCATTCTTGCATCTATTGTATTAGAGGATTGTCGTTACCAAGTTGCATCCCCGCGACCCTCGCGCCCCCCGAATGCTTTGCAGGCATTGACTTTGGATGTAGCACGGTTTCTTATCCATGCAAACCGTTACGACCCCAATATCACCAGGAAGATTGGATTTGCGATGATCCCATCGTTCTCCACATTTCGACCCGAAATGCATGGCCGGTTATTGACTTTCTTTGAAACTACCGTGATCAGAGGTATGTTGGAAAACCTTGAACAGATCCAAGGCATCAACGATGTTTCATCCGGTATTAATGGCTTGGAAAGTGAGTCGACTATAATCTCTCATAGTTTGGAGCATGACACAAGTATCGTAGAGCCGTTGAATAGCGCGGGCTCTTCTGTTGTTGAAATACACATCGATACGGTCCAAGAGACGCCCAACGCAGGACTAGATCATCCTCGATGGGTTCCGTGGTCTTCCGCCCCGAATACTGCACTGAAATTGCGATCGACTCACGCCCCATTACAGTCGCTATCCCTGTATTCCTTGTCCTCTGTGGTTGGACCATTGCTTGCGACCATTTTGGAATGTGTCAACCTCGAGCCACGCTCGGATAGGCACACGGATGTGCTTCACCGTTTTTGCAGGCTTCTCCAGTTAATTGTAGAAAAGAAGGTAGATGCCTACTGCGATGTGCTTCAAGTTGCTGGATATCATGCGTCTAAATCTCGGCGCACTGCTCTTGCCATCTTATGCGCATTTTGGCCCCAAGCTGTGGGCCATATTGTGGTCAGCCGACCTTTTTACGAGTCTTACACTTTGGAAGAGTCTGGGGAGTCTATGCAGCCTCTTAAACCCCGTAATCACCAATTCGTTCCGTGGCGTTTTCCCTCGAATCCAGACCGGCCTGATCTAATTGGCTTCTCTCAGCATGACTGCCGATCTTGTTCTCGCCGCATACGTGGGTTTGGCCTCCTATGTCCACTGTGCATGTGCGGAGTTCATTTTGATTGCTATGATCATCCCGATGGCAGTCATCTTCTCCAATATGCCTTGGTCTCGGATCCAACTGTTCAACGTGTTGCGATGTATCGTTTTTCCAGCATGTCTACCGAGAGGAGTACAGGTTCTGGAATGACCCAGAAGCACAGACACGTCTTCAGACCTGTCAATTTATTCACTCTGTGCCTCTGTGTCGTATGTCGGAAGCCACTCTGGGGATGCACGAATCAGGGACTCAACTGTGCATCCTGTATGCACTTTATTCACACTACGTGCTTGTCGGATACGCCTGCCTCCAAAATTCCTCCTTGCTCCTCTTCGACACTCAATTCGGACCATGTAAACATCGACTGGAAGGACTTGCGTCGCTCCTGTGTCGACTACCATCATGATATACTTCAGCTTTCTAACGAGGAGCTCGCGACGAGAGGCTTTGAAGATATTTCAATATTTCATGCAGCAATGTGGATTCAGTTGCAGATAATTACCAGCGGGATAGCTTTGGGCTCCGTGGTCGTCATGCAGAACGGAAGAAATGCGATGCACGCAAAACATCATGAAGTGAATGAATTCGAGCTTCACCGCGTCATCAAATGGTGTGAGGATCTTCTGTCATCCGGCAGCCTGCCGTTTTCTAATGCAATGGACGATTATACGGAGGAAAACCACCTAGCACATTCGGAGCACTTCATGATGTTTGACTGGTCAAACCTCATGTATATCTGTTCGGTCATCAGGTCTCCCACGGAGCAGCAATTTCCACCTAGTTCGTCCTCTGAACTCCTCAGCGTTACACAGCCGGATCATCTACTGGCCTCCACCTCCGAAGGATCCGCGCAACCCTTCGAAGCCGTCCCCCTTTCTCACATGCGTGATGCACTAGGGTACGGGTTCAACGTACACTCGGATATTGCTGCACGGCACCTCCTCTCGCATTTACATCATCTTGGTTTATTCAACCGAGTTGACCATAATCATGTTCTCTTCAACGCCGATAATCCCACCGATATTTATTGCGTTTTCCCTCTCCCCTTCGGCCTTGATCTATCCCCGAACGTCGAAACGTTGGTTGCGACCGTAGAAGCATGCCTTACCGACCTTGATCTGTCTGTTAACGAGGTCGGTTTCTTATTGCTTGCGCGGAGGCTGTGGCCAAATGGCCTCGCCTCTGAATATGCGCTGCGAAGGCTTACACGAAGTATACTCTCGTGGATACTTGCAGAGGTAGGTGGCTCGATCCTCTACGCAGCATAGACTCAAAGAAGGCCAACTCAGGATAGTCAATTGGCTGTCATTCTACGTGATTACCTGGCGAAGCAGAAAACACTTCCTGGAGTCCGGTCAACTCAGGATCCTGTTCTCTGGCCCTCATCTCATATCTCACGCCCTATGCCATCGAGTTCAGTCAATAATGGCGGTGACTATCTGGCCACCAGACGTACACTCCTCTCCCGGTACACCAAACCCTGGCTCATGGCTTTGCATGACTTGGACAAGACATCGTACGCGGCCCTGATCTATGAAGCCTGCTTAGAAGCAGAGATACCTTCCGCCAATGTCGATAAAATCGGCGTTACGCCAGCTGTTGCACACAAGGTAACGAAAATGAATACTCCTTTCGATTGGTCGCTCAAGCCGCCGTTCTCCAGGATAGACTCCTCCGTCAATGCGATAAAGTTCTTCACTTTATTACAAGATTGTCACATATTTCTATCGCTTTCGATGTCTTCGACGAGCTATTCCTTCATTGGCTAGAGTCTGTAACAGTTCACGGCCTGTATGAAGAAGTTTGAGAGGTTTCTTCCATTCTTTACTTACTCGGCATCTGACTGTATCTTTCAGTCTATTCCTTCCCTATTCAGGTTATTTCCCCGCGAGACTGAGGGCGTCACTCACTATTCAACGGGAGTCGACCATGCTGACTTGGCGGCGGTGAATCTGTCGATTGAACCATGGCGTGTGGTCACACGAGTCGCAACCGAGAGCAAGGAGGGGCTAACGCGCAGCTTGCAATGGCTTTGCCTGTTCGCCCGTTCTGGTATCGAGATACCGCTCACGACCTTCAAGGCATTCTCCACTTTAGGTGCGGAATATGATTGCTCTCTGTCTGACTCTCTCCTGCTGTCGAAAGCAATTATGTCCTCGACATGGCTTGCATCCAAGGGCCGTCAGGAGATACAGGCCTTACTTTCCGACCTTCATGCGAGACACAGCTCTCAGATCAGTGGTCTCTTGAGAAGCGGAGGCTCGGCCGATGATAGGCAAGCCTGCAATTAACGCTCTTGTATATCCCTTCACTCAGTCATTCATAGCGTTTCGTTCATACGGGTATCTCTAGCAACGTGTTTGCTACTCTATGGCTGTGATAAGGGAAAGATGACCGAATTTAACGTGATCAAGGAGGAGGATATCAGCAGCCTTCCATCTCGGTATAACCCTCACAAGTAATGTTTTTCCTCAGGGCTCATCAGAGTTGCAGGAGAAAAATTAATGTCCGCGGCTCAGTCGTTGTGGACCCTGTGATCATCGATCCTCGACTCATGGAAGCTATAGAGCAATATATGACTATGAACCTGGACGACATAACCTGTCTCGTGGCACAATTTCTGTATCTTTTCCTAACCGATTCACCTTATTTAGAGCCATACGAGGTCGATAATTTCATCTTACGCAATGGAAAAGTCCTCGCGAATTGGTGCGTATGCAACAGGTGTGCAAATAATATGCTTATCTACGTATCAGTGCCTGGCAAATTTACGACATACAAAACCCCGAGATATCGAATCTACGGGCTCATTTCCTTTTGAGGATTTTGGTCGTTGATTCAGAGCCTTTCCGAGATGTTTTGGAGACTTGGTTCCTCCCGACCAGTCGATGGGAACGGCGGCACGTTTCAATCAATCAAAAATATTTCTCATCACTCAAACCTTTCCAGGTTTCATGCGGTGACTCGCTTGTTTCGAGTTATATTGGACGTCATCAGTCCCTCATTCAGCGTAGAGGATCGGCAATGGCAATCAAGTGTAATTGACATTTTTCACTACTTCTTCACCTCGCTGTGGTCAGATGAACGGGTGAGTTCCTCGTGTTCGTTAATACCAATTGCGCTAATGGAACGGACTTTGTAAAGGAGGAGATACGTCTTGCTGTCGATGCTTTCTCTGCGAGTCTTCTTCCAGCTCATTTCAAAGCTATCTCGGCTTGCTGGAATGAGTCGCTATCTAAGGCTCCTATCACGGATCGTATAAGGCTCGTCTTGTTCCTTATACAACTCCACCCCCATTTCCCACGCTGGAGAGGTGAAAAATTTGCTCGCTTTACACAACCATCGATGCTGAGGATCAATCCGTAGTTCTTTCATGGAATGCCGTCGTTGAGGCACTGCTGGAGGACGATTTTGATGACGATGAGCCAGCGGCTGCTCGTTTGGTACGTCGTATCATCTATGTGTGCGACCTTCATTCCTGACGAAGGCGGGCAGACACTGTATTGTCTTCCATCAGACCCCAGCGATCCGGACTTGGCAAGTTTACGAGTTAGTCACCCCCTGTCCTTCACTTTCTATAACTTTTTGATTTTATCAATGGCTGCAGGTATCACTCATTTTGTTGAGTCTACAGATGATCGCAGACGGTATTGCGATCGACAGCTTCATACTTTTGAAGATCAAACACCATATTGTTCAGGTCATCGGCTTCCGCGACATTTCAGTCGTTCCTTCGCAGAATGGACAATCTTTTCATGTTCAGTTCGGGGACGCGCCCGAAATCCCTGTCATCGCGCTTCCATGTGTTAACCAGTTCTTATCGGTCATGGACGCCTCCCATGCTGTGGATATAGCACCCTCGACCATGGCTGGCGCTAATGGGCTAGATAATAGGCCAGTATCCACTCTCGTTGGTTCTATCTTCGTCGACGTATTCTTGGCCATGTTTTGCACAGTCAAGGATTTAACGTCTCTGCCCATTTTAACTTTCAAAAACATGTTGGAGACCCTATGTGTCATCATATACAAGCACGACTTTGAGAGCAGGGCACTCAAACATCTCCAGCAAACTTTACGACGCGCGGTTGTGCGGGCACTGGGCTGTCTGACAAAAGATATTAGTTATGACTTACGCCAACTCGCGTTATCGGTTACGCAGGCGTTCGTGAAAAGATGGCACACGTTCATGGGTTCTATCATTTAGTAAGTTCTGATTGTTGCCGCTGTCGGTCCTGAAATTTTGATTCTTTCTAGCACGGCCATCGAGTCCGTCGCAACATTAGTGGCATCGCAGCACCAGCGTGGTCAGGATGCACTGGCCGCCCAGGCCAAGACGTTCCTTGACACAACACTCACTAAGTGCGCGATAGTTTGCATGACCAGAGTGCTGCATTGGCTGATCTGCTCACAGATATGCTCAGAATGGCTTGTTTATCAGCCTGCTCAAAGTGGGAAAATATGTGCTATGTGCAGTGTATATTCAACTCACCTTTGCTTAGCGCCTGCTTGACCGAGAGTTTTTTGTGGTTCTCAAACAAGTGACGGACGCCAATGCAAAAAACAACGCCACTTCAGCGCAGACTTTGCGTGAACAGTTGCTACGTGATCTTTTCGGTCGCACTATCGACGCAGACCGGACTACTTTTCAAAACATCTTGAACAACATGCAAGCCTACGTCGAAATCGTCTTCTATGATGGCTATAGTACAGAACTGATGCAATGTGAGTCGAAAGTATCGATATTATCTATATACTGAGCCCAACCTTTAGTTGTTGGCCAACAACTAACACATTTGGCTCGACGAACTTCCGAATGGCCTCCAGGGGGAATAAATCCTGATCCCCTTCTGATTATCTGCGCGACCCTTATTCATCACAACAAATCTCGTAGTCGGGTTAGTACACTCGTTTTGCTCAATTCACTCTTTTGTTTTATTGATGGCCTTGATCATGAAGGACCTCCTTTCCTACATTGATACAGTGATGCGGGTGCTCTTGAATAGACTGAACGTAAACGCAGACAGCCTAGCTCGTCTCCTTCAAGTCACGAATGCGCTGCACCGGAAGGCTCAAGCCAACGAGCCTATACCTGTTACGAATAGTATCCTCCTTCTAATGTTTGAGGTGCTCGGAGATGGATTACGATTAAAAGCGCGAGTGCCACCGCCCACGGTGAAATCTCTTCTTGAAGTACGTCGCAAACATCCAATTATCCGCGTGTTACGTTTGGTAACTGGAGACATCTTTCAGGTCATCACCACCACTGAAATTTCTGGGTCGCTTCCACCTGTAATCAGGCATCTTCCGTCGTTACTTGGATTGGTAGATTCCGGTATCCACTTTTTGCAAGCTCATCTTTGGCAGGACGTCGACAATGATTTCGCCGCATCTTTGGCTGTCGCGCGGATGCTTCTGCAAGTTTCAGGACAAGACCCAACCATCATGATCAAGTTGTCAGACCATGGTGCAGAGGTTTGTGTGGGACCCTCGCTAATTTTGTTTCAGTCGATCTTACCTCCCGAGAATCAGAGAACTGCGCACACCAACCTCAAAGTCCGTTCCTGGAGTATCTTAGCAGTCGCCGCCTTGTTGGAAACGAAGGAAAACTGGTACACCGCCCTCTTCGCCCAACTGCCTGGCTTCTCCTACGCGCACCACGGTGCACTGCGGGTGTATGCTCAAGGCACCAATCCACCAGACTATTCAATTATCGACATAAACCATGCGTACATTGCGATAAAACTGTGGATCCTCCTGGCGTACAAGGTGTCAGGAAGTAGCAACATTGAGAGGGACTCCCAGACTTCCAGTGTCTGGAATGAATTGTGGCCGCCCTTCGAGGCTCTCATCCATCAATTCGAAGTTGACACTAGAGGAGCCCAGTACCTAGTAAGCGAGTTGCCTTGTGCTACGAGTGTAATCGACTTATTTTGGCGTAGACCCTCGGAACTTTGGTCTTGTCATCCGTGGCAGACCTTTTTGTTTTCATGCGAACACTGCACAGCCCAATTGCACTTCATACTTCGACTCACATTACAACGTTAAATCGGTTGCGAAGCCTTGGTCCAGGGGAAACAATCGACCAAAAGGCAAGTCCTGGTCCTTAAAGCTGAAAAAGTGCAATTGTTCATCGCCATTGTCCAGTTGACCCGTGCGTTACGATATATGTCAGAACCACCACCCGAGACGACCTTTGAGACCTTGGTAAACCAGGCGTCCAAAGACCTTGAGGCAGCAGAAAAACTGAGGGTTTTAGAGGCAAAGATCGCCCAAGATAGGCGAACACCGGAGCGACATCGAAGGGATATGCGAACAACGACTTGATAATGGAATCAATTAGGATAGCAATAGGGATAACAATACGAGCAACTGCAATCTTCGTCCCTTGAACTGGGGTCAAAATTGCCCTTAGGCTGTTCGCAATCTCTCCTTCTGTGCCTTTTTGCGATTCTCCTTCACGATTGTTGAGCCAACGAAAGCCCCGATTGCTGACAAGCCGAGTACCAGAATGAAGGCAGGGAGCCTCACCGCCCATTCTCGCGGTGGAAAGAAATTATGGATTTGGCTCGAAGAATCAAAGAATGGCTGTCCATCGAGGACTCAGTAAAGTAGGAATGCGTGCGATGAATAATCGCGTACCAGAAGAAGTGCCCATGTGGTGTAGTAAGTAAAGACGACAGCGGCTGCCAGCAGCATGGTCCCGCCCAAGGCCTTATCGCTTGCACCCTGTTATTTTCTTAGAAAGGATCTATAGCAGGTTGGTGACTGCGAGAAATACCATTGTCGAGGCGAATGTCGGACGTGGTGGTGGTAAGAGACGTGGCTGTTTAACGTTCACTATTGACACCGGCATCATAACAAGTTGCTCTCATTCCTAATTTATCATTCATCTCCTCGACTAAAACGCTGTCTACATTGGAATACCAACCCAAGTCTTCGCCGTAGGACCTTCACACGAACATCACACGCGGCGGTGTGTGGTAGGGATGGACACGCATGCCTTCGCATCCTTGGCACATGTCCGAATATTGCTCATCCCAGTCGGCACAATCCCCCAGTCCTCATTTGAGAAATACGCAGCGGAAATTCGCAGTTTCGACTCTGTGAGATTGGGCGATATTCCTGCGGACCACAAGGATGAACGAGGTGAGTAAGGCCGCCGTGTTACGGTCTCCAGGCGCTGATCTCGTTCAGCTCGGTTTATGCCTAGCCCCCTGTCCACCGGATATCTTCACCTCAGCTTTCCAACTCACCCTCCACCCCGCTCTCACCTTCCTCTTTCCCTCCTTCGCCCCTCGCACTTTCCTTTGGCTGTGATTGGTGTTGCTGCATGCTCGAAGACCGATTCCTTGTCCTCCGTCTATGCTCAGTTCAATTCCTCCTTGATCGACATTTTCCCCTCTGACGCAATATACCCCTTGGCTAAGAACTGCTTTGTATTCGAAGAAAGCGATGATACCAATCTAAGCCTTGGAGACGATCTCCCAGGTCTGGTTGTTCTCCCAAGTATGATGGGTAACAAGAAACTCTATATCGGAACTCTGTTGGCAGACCTTTGTTCTCAAATTCTCGGTGAATTTGGAGTCGTGGTATGCATGCTTTGTTTTCAGCCCTGGATTCAGATTTATGTTTTTGAGATAGGTTCAAGCTCTGGAAAGCCCTTTGGGTAACGAATACCTGAACTCGACGCTCTTACCCACAATCCCACCGCTATCGGAAATTCCAGAACCCTTAAATGGTTCAAAAAGAGATTCACTTCCACCACTTCCATCGCATAACAGTCAACCTGATATGAGTAGGGCCAGCTTCACATTATCTGCAGCCCCAATGAAGCGAACCTCCTCGGGCCCTGGTTTCCGGCAATCCAGCATGAATCCACAACCTGCGAGGAAACGTATGAGCACTATAGGCGCCGCTTCGTCGCATGCTCGACTTTTCAAAGTGCTCGGAGATTTGTTCCTGCTCGCTGGAAGACCTGAGGATGCACTCGTGTGGTATGTCTTATCATTTGCACAACTTTTCGGATTGTCGATCATCGACTGAGGGCAGGTATCTGGAAGCACTGCAACTTTTCAAATCCTCCCAGGATTTTGTCTGGCACGCTGCCACTCTAGAGGGATTAGCTACAGTTTCTGTGATAGAAGCGTGGTCGGCTGGTAATGGTCTAGTTCGTCAGGTTCTTTGGTATAACTGGAGGTTTAGCTCATTTTGTGCACCAGCAAAGTTCGACGACAGGGTCAAGGGAACCGTGGACAGAGGTCTGCGATAGACTCATTCAAGCTACTGCCCTTTATAATAAGTCGCCGACAGGCGATGGTGAGCCAAACCATTCGCTCCTCTCATATCTGTACACCTGCTGTATCCTTCGACATTCCTCGTTGCTTTTTGCTGTCTGGTCCGCAAAAGGATGGGGTCCTCTTGCATTTACTACAATGCTTCAACCAGGTCCAAAGCCCTACCTTCCACCGACACTTTCTCGTGATGATAACACCTGGGCACAACTTGAGCGACTCAGCACCATTTCTGGAATTTCAAGATCATCCATCGCTGGAGCTCTTTCTCAGATTCACGGACCATGGCTATTGCATCTTGGCGCACGGGAACGTATTGCAATTCTCGAGGCCACCTCTAGCTTGTATGCTTGCCTTGGATACCGAAGGAAAGAAGCGTATATCTTGCGCGAAGTCCTTGGCTGTATCTTGGATCTGATGGTTTGTGGACGCGAAGAAGATGGTCTCTCAAGGATGTCGAGCGTTCCTAATACATCAGGCCTCGGGATTCAAGGGCTGAATTCCTCCGGTGGAGGTTGGAGTGGTGTCGGTGTCAGAATGAGCGAAAGCTCAGTTGGCAACGAAAGTATTCTAGAGCTTCTGAAATATGTTTGCAAAGTGCTTGGTATCAACCTTGACGCCGTGAAGTTGGTGGATATCGCTCTTAACGATGACGAAACCACAGGCGACGCCGGTGAAACAGTTCTACTCAGTCATGAGGATTATGACAACGATGCTGTAACTGGAAGTGTGGAACCATATGGCTGGCCTGAACTCCAGGTCGGTGTGGTGAGAGAGGCGGTGGCTGTCGCAGAAGCGTTGCCCGGTAAGCAGGTCGCTTACCTATCCGGGCTCAAGTGATGAATATTCTTCCCTCTCCAGATTTTCCTGCAGTAGCTCAATTTGCACTCTCGGCGCTCAAAACTTTGCAAACCGTGTTGTCGCCAGGAGATCAGTTCCACCTCTATTCAACTTCCTCTCGTGCTTTAACCACAGCTCGGAGACGTGGAGACACCAAGTCCGTGGAATATTGGTCCGGAAGGCCTGTTGTCAGTATCACGATTGCGCCGTTTGTATCCTGCTTCTGTCCTGCCCATCACGAAGTCTTACGAATTCCATAGGATGCCCTTGGTCCGACTACCAGTCGAGAAACCTGTATCAATGTTGCAGTCGAAATCTTCCAGCGTCACTCCTATTCTGACTGGAGGCACGGATCCTTTTCTATATAATCCGCGGAAGGCTGTGGTTGGGCAGGTTTGTATTCCAATATCATACCACGGAAATTACTTAAATTTCTGCCTCACAGGAAAGGACTTTGGTCGTACAGAACGAAACCCTCGAATTTGTCGTAATCTTGCAAAATCCATATATCTTTGACCTGGAACTGCAATCATTGTCTTTGAGGTAAGATTTGTTCTAATCGCCTCTTGCATAAAACCAACCCATCCGCGTTCAGTACAGCGGGCCTTCCCTTCGAATCGCGCCCCCTTCGCGTCCTTATACCAGCGAACTCTTTTCACGAAGTCGTTCTTTCTGGAAAGGCCCTCGAGACGGGTACCCTTACCATCCGAGGCTGTCGTGTACAAGCTCCTGGCGGAGCTTCTCGCGAATTCATCATGCCATTATCTACCGATGAGGAGGAGCAGCGATTATCTCGGAAGAGGAGTTCAGTCGCATGCGATGCTGGTCGTTCGAAACACTTCGGCATAGATTCATTTCCTTGGGAAAGGGTCAAGAAGCGGGAAAGTCGATCGCCGCCTACCACGATAAAGGCATCGTTTCAATTTTTGGAATGCAAGGTCGTTCCAGAACAGCCTTTGCTTCGGATAAGGAGAACATCACTCACTCATGGTGCTCTCATGTTATATAACGGAGAAATGTACGAGTTATCCCCATTATTTCCAAATTTGGTCCTTAACTTCCTATAAGGTCCACGATACGGATAACGCTCGAGAACGTCTCCCCGTTACCTATCGATTTTCTCCGCCTCGTTTTCGACGACTCCACTATTGCACCAGCACAGCAAGCCCTCGCCGAAGGGGAACTGTCGGTTTTCGATACCTACGAAACCGAGTATGGCTTAATTCAGAGACCCGTTTTCTCATGGAACAACGAGGAGGACAAGAGCATCCAACCCGGCCAGAAACTGTCTCTCACTGTTACATGTATCGGAAAGGTTGGATGGTGAGCTATGTGATCGCTTATATATGTTGCAGAGACTCATGAACTTGATCAGTACGAATGGGACAATCCACATTTCCTATTCATATGTGCACCGTGAACGATCGGTGTTCGATGGTTTGACGGAGGTGTTCCATACTCGTCAACTTTCCTATCCAGTGATGGTCACTGTTTACCACATGCTCGAATGTCATTCAATGGACATTCTACCGTTCCCGCGCCACGTCCCAGACAGCAAGGACGCAGCCGACACTCAAACGAAAGCCCGGAGGCAGACATTATACGTGGATGATGAGGGGAGTTGGTGCCTCTTTTCCATCGAAGTACGGAACACATATGGTCTGCCATTTGATGTCGTATTCGAAAGGCTTCAAGAAGGTCTGTGATTTATCTCAATGACTTTTTCGAACGGTATTGAAGGACTTTTTACCTCAGGTGTTCCACCGGCATCCGTTGAAGCGACCGTCCCACCAGGCTCTATGTCACGGTAAGTCATCAGTGGTCACCTGGTTCATCGTTTAACATCGAGGAAACTAGACTTGTGATTCCTATACGAAAATTCTTCATTTCGGAGGAGGCGTTGTCGCAGCCCATACCCACACTATCAGATCGCCAATTCGTTGTCCAAAAATCCAAGCTCTCTGACCAAGAAGTAAGAACTCAACGCGAATTCTTCTGGTATCGTGAAGAGTTATTTAAATGTGTCCGCGGCCGTTGGCGGGAGGTCTGTTCTCCGAACGCTTCCTTTGTCCCTCTGATTAAGCTGCTGGACAACAGACAGGAGGAGTCCGCTCTGGCGATCTTCCATTAAGGCAGCAACGAATGACACTACCGATGCTGGAGACGTTGCGTCTGGAAAACGCACAAGTCCAAATGTGGCTTGTGGCATACGACAGCGCTTCTACCACGGATCGATCACTCGCCGAGTGCGACGGCAAGTACTATCCGCCCGCAGACGAGTTCGTGTACCTCCGAACAAAAGTTACCAATACATCCCGTAGGTGTCTAGAGTCCTTAGTTGCGGTCTTTTGCTAATGAGTGCATGTGCATGAGTAGCATCTTCCCAGGTTTTCATTTTGGATTTGGAAATGGAGCCATCGGAGCACGTTGTATACGAAGGAATACTTTCCGAATTGGCCATCGGACGGCTGGAAAGTGGGGAATCAAGGCAGCTGGATACGGCAATCTGCTTCCTTGCCTATGGTCGTTTCGAAATTTCCGCAGAAGTACGGAGTTTTGACTCTTTCCGGTCAGATGCGCGAGCAGGTATTGGCCGGCTCATCGCCGTCGTGCGGGGGGACGGCGCCAAGTAAACCGCCGCGTTCGTGACGAGCTTTTGGCCTGACGGCCTACCTCTCGGGCGGAATGCCGCGCCGCGCCTGCCTGACTATCTGAGTCTTGTGGAGGCAGAAATCCTAATTAAAGAGGGATGCGAAGGAGTTCCGGTAGTACAACTCATTACATTGCCAGAGTAATCCACAAAGTATCGTATCATTCGTAATCCGAGTCCTCCTGGCTAAAGGCAGCAGAATATGCCAGTATTGTACCATAGACCAATCTAAATATCATCATCAGAATTGTTGGGAACATGGAACACAGCTGGAGACGTAACGCACCCTCCTCCGATTATTGACATAACACAAGCCTTGGGGTCGATGACCTCTGAGTGGGCGAGTATGATCGGCAGAGCAAAGCCAGACACGACGATGATGGAAGTGAAGAAGCGGCCGAGATCGACTGGGCCTGAGCTTTCACCGTATTCGTCGGATCCGCAATGAGCAAAGACGGCGTTAGGCAAAGGGGCGAGGACGAATGTCAGGGCTTTGAGATGAATGACCATAGAGTCAGTAGAGTGTAGTTGATTCCACATTGATTGTCGTACGCACCGACGAGAAGGGGTAGCCAGTTATGCCATAGAGCACAGGAAAGAATGATCATGAGGAATCCAACAGCAAGCACGAATGAGAGCAAGATGACAGCTGTAATAGAGAGGTAAGCTTGGTTTTCGAGTTGATTCTCAGTACACGCACTTCTTAGGCCTGCAGCCATGGTGAGAAGAGTTGACTTGTACGATTGTACAGTTGTGTAGATTAAAGCCGAGTTACAGTTCTGCTCGTTGCTCAACTGTGCCTTACGTAATGTAGTTTGAATGCAACGCTGTTAGTACACAAAGCAGATAATAGTATAGTGTACACTGTACAGAAATTATCCATCTAACATCGTAAACAGGGAGAATAAATTACGTGTAACATGTATATCTCGTGTGGTTTAGCGAACCCGTCGGGATCCGCGAGTGGTATAAACGTTTCGAGAATCCGTCAATGTCCCCACAAGTGGAGCTGGTTTATGTCCAAGTTTTGAAGCTGGTCTAGTCTGCAAGGGTATCGTTGATGCCAGTGTCGTGCTCGGTGTTGAATGCTCTTCGCCGAGAACATCATCGTCTGGCAAAGGGAGATGCTCCGCCAAAAAGGTTTCACTACCAACGTTCGAGATGCCCTGCCCTCTCCAGACCTTCAAAATCGTATCGCGCGGCTTCGTCAGGCTCCATTGATCAACACGGTCCCAGGCGCGCTTGCGAGGGGTAGCCCCAGTCGATACATCCTCTCGTGCACCCTCTTCAATAAGGGCTTCGAATGCTGTTTGAAGGGATGCGAGGTTTGTCGCGACCGCATTGTGATATGATTCCGTCGTGGCTCCCAGTCCAGATGTCTAAAACGATGTGAGCGGTCATTTCCTGATGGGACAAATAAACGCGAACCGTAGATAACACATGTTCAGCCGCAGATTCAATGTTATGCGACGTGGACGCGATTTGCTTCCGGCTGTGTTGATATTCTGACTGGACGTCGTTGCCCATACAAGTCGTAGCCTCAATTCTTGCCCGCTTGGCACGCGAATGTTGTTCGAAAGCTGATCGAAAATTTTGATCAGTCAAGCAATTCTCGCAACGATTTAATAGCTCACCATCGGAACATGAACGAGACATGACCTCCGTCTGTTTCTGCACCTGGGCTGAATATGACGTTATAGAACCGGATACGGTATTCTGCATTGCTTCCACTTCGTTGCTGAACCTGGTTTTTGCGGCGGTGATTGTCTACGTCTCCATTCAGGTCGAGAATCGTGAAGGCCTTGGGGTAGAAACGGACCTTGAAAGCACCATCCCTTGTCCGCTTGCTCTCACCCCTTCTCTTTTGCAAATTCTGGTCCACCTCTGCGCCATCAGTCTCCATTTGTTCCACAACCCCCGTGTGCTGCTCCATGAACGTCCTCATCCCTTCCTCTCCAGAACAGTTCCCCTCTTGTATAACACCAACTGCCTCCCTCAGGCTCCTGTCTCTCTCAGCCGTAAAGTTTCCAAGAAGCCCAGACACTCGCTGGATAAGCTCGTCTTTTGCCTGGTTCCCTTTGACCCTCTCTCTATCCAGCATCTTAACCAGGGCCTCGTTTTGCTGCCTCAACCGGCTAATTTCCTTCCGCGAAGCTTCAGCTGCGAACTCTTTCGCTTCACGGGCGCTTTTGCGTTCCGCTTCGACGAAATTATTGGTCTCTTGCACGACCACGTCCACAAGTGAGGCCATCGTCGTCAAGGCTCCCTCGACCGATTTGAAGGCGTCGGTGCCGACCAACCCCAAAGACCTACTCGCTTCCTCGCACGTTTCAGTCAATATGTGACCCCAAAGACTGAAGCCAGTCTTGAATGTTTCGTGCGTCTCCTTCATCACGTTATGTGCAATGGCCAAAGCTTCGGCCTCTGAAGCGTCTTTGGCTTGTATAACGCCGAGCGCTTGCTGGAAGCGCTGTAACTGCTGGTCAATCCTAGACGACTTTGAGGCAAGGACCTCAAGTTCTTTCTTTTGGAATTCCTTGGCTTCCGTGCGGAGCTTCAGAATACTATGAGAAGACATTCCAATGAATTCTTCAAGTCTCTGTGAGAGTAAATCCGTCGTTCTGGAAATTTTGCTCCCCTCCGTCAATACGGTCTGAGAGTTGGAGTTGAGAACAACGGTCTTGCGCTCTGGTCGAGGAGAGTAGGCATTAACAAATATAACAAGCAAAGCTAGACAGAACGCACCAAGCTTCTCGAACAAGCCCTCGAGATCCATTATGCTGTGCTTTGTGATCTTCTGGAGTCCACTTGCCACTTGATCAAGAGCGATCTCTGTCTCTTGATGCGCCTTCCTAACCACGACCTCCTCTTCCAACGCCCCCTTGACCACACCAAGCTCCTCTTCCTTCTGCCCAAGAGAGACTTCAGTATCCTGCAACTTCCTTCGCGTATCAATTAACTCTCCCTCCCTAATTTTCAGCAATCCAATACTCTGCTCGAATTCCTCTCGGACACCCCGCATCCGCCCCTCGACGATCTCTACTTGTTTCTTAGCCTCCTCCAGTTCCGTCACCCTGAGCTCCTGCTCTGCCGTCATCTGAATCCACGTTTCCTCCGAAAAGAAAATTCCATTCTTTTCCCGCGCAGCCACCAAGTCTGCTTTGAGGCGCTCGATCTCGGCAACGTAGTCTTTGATGAGCGAATTGCGCGTCGTTCGCTGGTTCAGTTCGGGCTTATTTCTAATTGACTTGGCTCGAATGGCGTAATCGAGTGTGGACAAGGTTTCCTCCATATTCGAACGGGCGGGCGATATTGTCGCGATGATACAGGTCTTCGTGCGGCCACCCAAGGAGTCTTGCAGAAGGCGCGTAAGTTTTGATTCACTGTAACCGCGTTAGAAGTGTTGTCGTCGACGTTGATTCAGTTGATACGCACCGATACGGAATATGTGATGCTTTGTCCACCAATGCATTGATGACCCGTCCAAGAGTGAGGAGACTTTGATTAATCATACCCGCTTCTCTGGCTCTTTTGTTTTCCGCTCCAGACCGCCCGATATTTTCCGAACCAGCCAGATCGACGAGATTGAGCTTTCCAATTTTAAGAAGATCTTCTCCGACAATCGAAGGCTCCTTGACGTGAACGGTTATGGAAAAGACGGAGTGCGAACGACTGGAATGGTCATTGAATTTTGTCGCAGCAATTTGTCTCCGATGGCTGCCTTTCGTTAAAAGAGCCAACGCGGCTTGGGAATCCTTGACCGTGATCTCTTCTAGGCCTTGGATAGTAACACCTCGTTTATTCACGTCATCAAAGATCTTGAGGCCATTGTCGACGACTTTATTCGCATCTTTGCTCGCCATTCCCATTGGCTGGACAGTCCCGTTGGGAGCAGAAAGGTCGTTAATGAGGAGGTCGCGTAGTTCCTCGTTATAAAGCTCAATGTATGATATCTTTACGCTGTAGTCCGATTTCGACGTTTCAAGGTGATGGAAGAGACGAAACAGTACGCGAGGAATCATCCCGGCATTCGCGGAAGGGTTTCCCATGGGAGTGGGGTTCAAGTCGCCAGCCATCGTATATCTAAAACAGTGGATATTAGTCGTTGGAATGGCACCATGGCTGGCTGTGTACGTACGTTTTACCCGTACCTGTTTGGCCGTAAGCAAAAAGGGTGCAGTTGTATCCCATGAGGACCTCGTCAAGCATAGGGCTAACAACTTCGTGATAGATCATTGCTTGGTCTGCCTCGGGGCCAAAAACGAGGTCAAAGGGGTAGGTTCGAACTGGTGGCATGGTAACAAGGCCTAAGCTGGATACAGGGGAAGAGACCTCGATAGACACATCCTTGCTTTTTGCACCCGTGGAGGTGACGATACTGGGGGAGTTGTCCTGGATTTCGCGCTCTGAACGCCTCCTACAACGGATCACAACTTGTATATTGGTCTCCACATCTTCTAGCGAGGAGGTGGACCGTTGATGCCTCGAGGCTGCTGCAGCAGTTGTGGATTCCCTTTGCTGAGAATCTTCGTTAAGACGCGTAGTGGACGCGGACCTGGCCATGACCGAACGAGATCTCGGCGGAGGGGGGGGAGGCATTGGATTTGTGTTGTTGTTGACCCGTGCGCGCGACGATGCTGGCCGGCGAGTAGCCATAGTAGACCAGCGAGCAGAACGGGAACAACGACAAAGAGGTGTTAGGGTTGAACCGACTGCCTCGACGGTTCAATAAGCGCAAACAATTTACCGCGTTCGGTCACGTGTGAGTGTCGAAGCGTGTCGTCAATTTGAAAGCCAAGTCCTCGCCGAGCCCCTCGACCACCATGGGCAAACGAAAAAAGTCTTCCAGGAAACCTGCACCGTCCAGGCAAAAAGTGCCTCTAGGTCGGTCTATATCGTCTTCTTGTCCGCTTAATGGAAGTTCAACCCTACATAATACTGTCGACTAGATACCGCCTTCACCTGTTTGTTTTGCCACCACGACAAGTCTGTAACCGTCAGACTCGACCGAAAAGAGGGCGTTGCGCAGCTTGTATGCAGAGTCTGTGATCAACGATATCAGAGCAAAGTAAATCGTAAGTGC
Source organism: Tricholomella constricta (assembly GCA_013368375.1). Lineage (NCBI taxonomy): Eukaryota > Fungi > Basidiomycota > Agaricomycetes > Agaricales > Lyophyllaceae > Tricholomella > Tricholomella constricta. Next base: position 358,913 of record JAACJP010000012.1, on the reverse strand, counting down.
TCATCTACTACATTGTGACAGCCTGTGGCTCACATTTTACGCGTCAGATCTCACGGAGGCCATCGACATATATTCCGAATGGATTGACGCAGCAGACGCAGCACAAAGAGAGGAACAACGCCCTCATCGTCCAGTTGCCTCCACCAGCAGCAGGCCAGCTCCTGCGCCAGCGTCCGTGGATGATAGCGACGATGATGACTAGAGGACTACCATGACATCTTGTTTCTGTTCGATCTGTACTAGAGATTGTATTTCGGCGCATAAAACTGTGTATTATGATAATTCAAGAATATTCATTAATCATCATGAAGGGGATCAGTATTCGGAAATCCATCTTGGTGCACTTGTCAGAAATCCTGTTGTCGCGGCAACAACCACAAACATCTCCACCCTTTGACCTTCCAAGTCCAGGTTTGACGGACACCGATACCCTTCTTGCTATATATCCACGTCCGTTACGGATTCTCTCAGTCAGAGTGTCCGCTATACCATAGAACGCCATCATGGCAAGTTCCACCAACATTAAAGTGGTCTGTCGGTACGCGCGTAGCAACGCCCTGGTCCGAGGTACACTCTGATCATTGTGTCCCAGATTTCGACCACCAAACGCGATTGAAGCCCGTGAAGGCGGCGAAATATGCGTCGCCTTTGCTGATAACTTGCAGACGGTGCAGATACGCTCTGCCGCCGTCGGCTCAGGACCAGAGAAGGATGGATTTACGTTCGATAGGGTCTTCCCGATGGGTACAAAGCAGCACGAGGTGTTCGACTACGGTGTTAAAGAGTGAGTCCTCAGTTCCAGTTGTAATGTCGGTTAGGCTGATTAATGCCATTACGACAGTATCGTCAAAGGTAATGTGGCTATTTAGCATAAACTGCACGAGGGTGACAGTGCTTCTGTCCCGTGCTTTGTTGGAGTCGTTCTGGCTGTTCTTACGTTTTTCTATGTATTAGATGTCCTCGACGGCTACAACGGCACGGTGTTCGCATACGGACAAACTGGCAGTGGAAAAACGTTCACCATGATGGTGAGATAACCAACAAGTCCTTGATTCACCTGTAAGGCTGAGTCATTAACAGGGTGCTGATATCGACTCGGATGAATTGAAAGGTATTATCCCCCGCATAACAGAACAGATCTTTCAGTCTATCGTTGAAAGCGACGCGCATCTCGAATACCTTGTTAAGGTGTCATACATGGAGATCTATCTAGAACGAATCCGAGATCTGCTTGCGCGTAAGGACCACTATATATCATGCTTATCATGTCCTAACCGTCTCCTCTCAGCGCAAAACGATAACCTGCAAGTTCACGAGGAAAAGTCGAAGGGTGTTTATGTGAAGAACTTGTCCGATTACTATGTCAGCAGTGCTCGCGAAGTCTATGAGATAATGCGTACAGGAGGTGCAGCGCGAGTCATCTCATCAACCAGTAAGTGTTTGCTTTGGTCCTTGCTGCCTTAACAGCTCCTAATCACATCCTCAAGACATGAATGCAGAATCGTCCCGGTCGCACTCCATTTTTTTGATCACCATTCAACAACGTAACACTGAAACAGGAGCGTTAAAGACGGGTAACCTTTACCTTGTCGACCTTGCTGGCTCAGAGAAGGTCGGGAAGACTGGAGCATCTGGGCAGACGCTCGAAGAGGCGAAGAAGATCAATAAATCGCTCTCCGCCCTCGGGATGGTCATCAATGCGCTAACAGACAGCAAGGTATGATTTCTATCTGCTTCAAGCTGCGCCAACCTCCTACTATGTTCACACTGTTCAATTGCAGGCAAAACATATCCCGTATCGTGATTCCAAGCTCACTCGTATCCTGCAAGAGTCTTTGGGAGGTAATTCACGAACGACCCTCATCATCAATTGTTCACCTTCGTCCTACAACGAGGCCGAGACGCTCTCTACGCTTCGATTCGGTATTCGAGCGAAGTCTATCAAGAATACTGCGCGCGTCAACGCAGAACTTTCTCCCTTGGAACTCAAGGGACTTTTGGCAAAGGCGAATCTTGCCAATACTGGATATCAAAAGTATATTGCTGCTCTTGAAGCTGAACTGGTGATCTGGCGTGCAGGAGGCCATGTTGAGCAATCAGAATGGGCCACTTCGGCCAAAGCTGCTTCCGCTCCATCGGCTGCTGCCCCCAAGAAACCTCCCACGTCGCCTACACCGTCCACACCTCTTCCTAGTTCTCGTAGCATGACACCCGTGAACCCTGCAATTGAGAGTCTCCGAGGAGACCTCGATAGCCGCCCACAAACGCCGACTGTGATTGGCCTTGACAAGGATGAGCGAGAGGACTTCTTGAAACGGGAGAACGAGCTTAGCGATCAGCTTGCGGAGAGAGAATCGGCACTTCTCGCTGCTGACAAGCTTGTCAAAGAGCTTAGGGAGGAGTTGACATTCTTGAAGGAACAAGAGGCCTCTGTCAACAAAGTTCGTCTCTCCATGCCGTTATTTCTCGTGGCGCTTAGCTAGGTTCTCAATCAGCTGATCTTATTTCGGGATTGTAGGAGAACAAGGCGATGTCGAGCCAGTTGAACGAATTAAGACTGCAAGTCGAGAGGCTCGATTATGACAACAAGGAGGGTAGTATCACCATCGACATTCTCAAGGAACAGAATCAGGACGCCAAGGGTGAATTAGAGGAGCTCAAGAAGCAGATCGCTGAGCTCAAGACCGCCCAGAAAGATGCGACGGCCGAGGATAAGGAGAAACGCAAGCAAGAAAAGATGGCGATGATGATGGCGAAATTCGATACGGTGCGCCGCACTACTTTAATTGTTACTTTCCTGACTTCTAAATACTTGCGACTTCTCACTGTGGTTACAGCAAGGAGCATTCTCCGAGAAGGACGAACAATTACGACAGATTCTTGCGAAATTAGACAGCATAGATGGGGCAGGAGCTCTGACCCCGGAGGATTTGACTGCGATTAGGCGACAGTTGTCCGAGGGGCAGAGTTTGGTAAGGGAGACAGTTGATAGGCTCAGGCAGAGTCAGGAAGAGAACGAAATGGTAACTAGGAGGCGTGACGAATTGGAAGCGAGAGTGGCCGCGCTGGAGACTGAATACGAGGAACTCCTAGGTCAGTGTATTTACTGGAGAAGAAGATTATTACGGATCACTCATGCCCTGCGATTTCTTCCTTTTTTTTTTTTTTTTACTCTGGTGATACAGAGAAGACGATTCACGACGAGGAGACCAGCGATGTCGACCTGGCTGAGTCTATGGCTGACCTCAAGGTTGTTCCCCACTACGAGTATCGGTTGCTTTCTCTATTACTGATATTTCCCACAAGAATAAATTGGAGGCGCAATACGCTGCCAAGCGTGACGCGCATCTGAGCGAGGCTGGCGACTTGAAGCAACAGCTTGAAATGAAGGCTAATGAAGTTCGCAGCCTAAACGCCTCGATCGACAGCCTCAAGAGCGTCAATGAAGAACTGAAGGTACGATGATCGGTTTTGTCAGTTATTAGTTCTGTTGGTTGACACCGTTTGCGTTACTACCCAGCGTGCTTTCGCCGTGACGTCAGCCGGTATCGAGGGTGGTAAGAACCTGGCGGAAAGTGCACAGGACCTTGAGCGGACGAGGAAGGCTATCAACGTGCAACTGGCGGAGTTTGATGGAGTCAAGAAGTCTCTCATGCGCGATTTGCAGAACCGCTGCGAGAAGGTCTGTCGTTTATAGTTTATACTTCGGATTCATGATTCATGTTTTTTTCTTTTATTTAGGTCGTGGAGCTAGAGATTCAACTCGACGAAATCAAGGAGCAGTACAACAATGTGATTCGCAACAGCAACAGCAAAGCGCAACAGAAGAAGATGGCATTCCTAGAGAGGAATTTGGAGCAACTTACCCTGGTTCAGAAACAGGTATGGACGAGAGCTCTCGGCCACATACCTTTACTGATTCGTTTTCGGCGGAAAGCTTGTTGACCAGAATTCGAGCTTGAAGAAGGAGGCCGGGATTGCGGAACGGAAGCTGCTTGCTCGCAACGAGCGGATACAAAATTTGGAAGCATTGCTGCAGGATGCCGACCGCCGGCTGTCGATTCAGAATCAGAAATTCGAGGCTCAGCTGCAAGCCGTGAAGGAACGTCTCGATCAGGCTCGAGGTAAGGGTCGAAATTTGGTGTTGGGACAAAAACGCTAAAAGGACTTGAAACTCAGCGCAAAAGGCGACGACTGCTTCACCGCTCACGTTTGGACGGATTGCGAAGCCGCTGCGCGGCGGGGGCGGGGCGGTGCCTCCTGCTGGTCCGATGCCGGCAGCCATTGGTGGTGGTGTTGGTTCCGCCAATCCGCTGACGAGATTGCAGAGCGAAGAAGGAGGGTAAGTGGTTCCAAATTGGATGTGCCCTTAATGTGGATCTAACGTACGGATCTGATTTTGTTGGGGACACACACAGAGCCTGTAAGTGGTGGAATGTGATTTGGGTGCTTGTGCTGACATTTTTACAGCGAAACGTGCGTCGTGGTTCTTCAACTCGCGGTGAGGGGAGCGTGTTCTGTCATACCTGTATCTGTCGCATATCATCATCTAGTAGTCGCAATGGCATAATTTCACGGAAGAGGCCTTACGTCATGAGGCGGGGACCTTTTGGGGCGCACAACAGGGACAAACAAGGCTAAGCCCAACTTGGTGCGCAATTGATCGGGCTGAAACACGGGAGAATAAAAAATGTGGATATTGTGGAGAATTTATTGCCTCCGTCCGAACGGTCACGGCTGCTGGGAGTGCGCCGTCTGTTTGGTGAGCCCTCTGCCAGCCCAGCCCTGTCCCAATTAATATTGGGCTCCCACTTTCCTTCCCCATTCCTGTCCTTTACACGTCTGCCAAGATACGCGCTAGCCTTGTATGTCGCGTCCTCTATTTTTTTTTCAATTCCAACATTTGCCCCTTCTTTCTCAACCACGTCTTTCGTCGTTCAACGCGTTGTGCTCTCTTCTGACTTCTTTCCGTCTAGCTTTAATACCCTTCACACTGCTATTATCCTGCATAATTCTCTCATCTAGTGAGCCTTGCCCCTCCCCCGACTCCCCGTTACCCTAATCGCTCTCTTCTCCAGCATATAATTAGCTTCGTATGTCCGGGAATTCCTCGCGCAAGCCCTCTGGTTCCTCGACTCACTCTGCCGCACACTCTCCACTGAGCTCCCCCAGTCACGTACGGTCGCTCTCTCTCAACAATCCTCCACCGTTCTAAGTGTTCATGTTTGCTCTAGGGACAGCCACAGAGAAGTTTGAACCCCTCCGCTGCAGCAAACATGTATGGCATAGGCGTAGGCAGCACAAATGGTCGCAAGGGACTTAATTCTGGCTGGCAGGTCCGTAATACGCGGCGTTCGTGTCCTATCATCCCCAATTTAATCTTTTTGAGTTTTAGGTTTGGGGCTCTGCCGCGCCGTCATCAAGAAACGCGTCCGTTTCATCCGCTACGAGCGGCAACGACTTGCAAACCGACGCCAGCTATCGTCCCAACTACAATGAAGGCTGGTCGGGCCCAGCGTCGCGGTCAACGAGTGGCAATTGGGATGAAGCCAACGACGTGCAACAGAAGAAGGAAATGTCATCCATGGTATCTATTTACGTCTAATGTTCGTCACATTGTCTAACTCGTACTCAGGATGCCAACGTACAGCTTGGTTTGCATCACACGAGACCACTCACAAGGCAAACAACGGTCACCCAGGCTGTATTTTCGGCGCCACGAATGGTGCGTTCTTCGATTAAGTGTTGCATTTCTCAAGTCTCATCTGAGAGCACAGGAGGACCGATCAGGGGGACCCAAAGGTGGGCAATACTCCCCTCAGCGTTACGACAACAGCATTGGAAAGGATAATGGTGCTCGTTTCCCATCCGCTCCATCTCCGACGAGACCATTTCCAGCATCCTCATACCCGGGCGCCCAGAATGCGAACGGCCTGGTGGGGCAATACGACACCCTACAGGTCCCCTCTGAAGAAATATCACTTGCTCTGCGCGGTATGGCTGTCGAAGACGATCTACACACTCACCAGAATCTTCCGGCCCCACCAAGTCCCCATTCCTGTATTCCTCCGCTCCAACAACTTCAGCCTCGTCAGTTCAATGGGTACCCCCCGCCAGAATACAACCCATACTATGCGACCCCACCTCGTGAACCCTACGTGGATTACCATCAGTATGGATATGGGCCCACTGACCCCTCCGTCTATGGTTCACCCGCTATGAATAACACTTCCTCTGCTGGTCTATACCCGGGTATGCCGACACCACAAGTTCCGCATCCAAGTGGCGTTCCTGTTCCTGATATGCATCGTGCGCAACCCGGGATCTTCTATGAATATGGCGCGAATCGCCCACCTTCGCAGTACTACTTCCCAACTCCCCAACCTGTGATGTATTCGCAGCCGCCGCCGCCGCCGAACCACTCGCCGATGGTTACTTCCCAAATTCCGGCAACGCTTATGGACAAGAAGCGTGAGCTTCAGGTGCGTCTCAAGTGAAAATTGTTATGAATGTTCACTTATCTTCCATTAGTATAATATCCACCAGCAACTGGCCTCGCAAACCTTAATGTACAGTGCGATTCGATCGACACCATCCCCCCACCGCCAAGGCTACATCGACTATACTCAATTCCCTTTTATAATTCCGGGCCCATTGGGCCTCTATAACCATCACCCCGCTCATATGTACTTGCCCAACATGCGCGGTGGGCGCCGAGGACATTCTACCGACGACGGTGCCGTTGCATTGCGGAGCCCCATTTTGGACGAATTTCGCGGAAACAAAGCACGCAAGTGGGAGCTTAGGGTACGTTTTTCTTAATGATCGAACACGAGTTGTGTGTTTCGCACCTGGTCGATGATATATATTGGCCCTTCGCAGGATATTTTCGGACACATCGTCGAATTTAGCGGTGACCAGCACGGGTCACGCTTCATTCAGCAAAAACTGGAAAGTGCAACGACTGAGGAGAAACAGGCCGTTTTTGATGAGATTGTGCCTTCCAACACTCTTCAACTGATCCAAGACGTATTTGGCAACTATGTATAGATCTCGACATACCGTTGCATGTTTTGTCATTGACTTTCACTATGCAGGTCATCCAGAAGCTGTTCGAACATGGAACTCAGGTGCAGAAGACTCGTCTGGCTCAAACTATGGAAGGACATATATTGTTCCTGTCTTCTCAAATGTACGGCTGCCGTGTAGTGCAAAAGGTACGCTTCAGCTCTAGCCCTATTATTTAGCGGCGACTGATTGATGTCATAAAAAGGCAGTCGAGTATGTCCTTCCAGATCAGCAAGCGATCTTCGTAAGGGAGCTGGAACCACATGTTTTGAAATGTGTTAAAGATCCTAATGGTAACCATGTACGTCTGTCCTAAGTAACGAAGAGATTTGATTACTGATGCGTCTTTTGCTTCAGGTAATCCAGAAGCTCATCGAACGGGTTTCTCCTGACCGCCTAGGTTTTGTCCACATTTTCCGCGGCAATGTCTACGATCTCGCAACCCACCCTTACGGCTGTCGAGTTCTCCAGCGGTGCCTCGAGCATCTGCCGGAGGAGAACACTCGTCCTCTCATGGAAGAACTCCATAAGTATTCGACAACTTTAATGCAGGATCAATTCGGGGTAAGTTCAATGTTCTTGCTCTCCATTTCCGGTGCCTATCCTCATTTCGGTATTGTAAGAATTATGTTGTCCAATATATTCTCGAGCACGGGAAGCCTCGTGACAGGGCTTTGGTCATCTCCAAGCTTCATGGGCAAATCCTGATGATGGCTCGGCACAAATTCGCGTCGAACGTCTGCGAGAAGGCACTCATGTGTGCTGATGCTGAGAGTCGGCGCAAGCTCGTCGACGAGATCATCACCTTAAAGCCTGATGGCGTCAGTCCGATCACTAGTATGATGAAGGATCAGTTCGCAAGTGCGTATTTTGAAATTCCTTGCTTTCTTTTTGATGGAATTCACATATTCTTGTAGACTACGTCCTTCAACGAGCAATGATTGTAGCTGTCGGGGAGCAGAAAGAGACCTTGTTCAACAAAGTCAAACCTCAGCTCGTGAGCATGCGCAGATATTCGAGCGCATACACCAAACATCTCGCAGCCAGTTCGTTTTTTCTTCTACATCGTTGCGTGAGATAACTAATTCAATATTATCTAGTCGAACGCCTTATTGAAAAGCATTCTCCAGCTCCCAAATCCTAATCGCGCATCTATCAACTGACAGACCTTGAATTCACCTCACCACGCTCGTTACACTCGTCATCTGTCCCTTTCCGCTCCACAGACATATCCATATCCTGCATGCCTTTATAATTCTGCAATTCATTCCTCCATCCATCATATTTGCCGCATCGCATCATCGAACACTATAATCCCACATGTCACATACCATCGCACCTTTTCGTACATACTTCACGGTTGGATAGTTTGGGCATTATGTTCTCATGTGCATATTCCATGGACTTGTCTTGTCATGCTACCCATATTCTTTTAATGATTTGTTACTACGGCATCTCGTTATACATTGTTCCTAGCACACATATACCGTCGCCTATCATAATCATTATGCTTCTCAGTCTCAATCCTTGTGAATCTGCGAAATTCTCGTCATTTGATTGCCAGACGCCCGAAGTGACGTGTCGAACGCAAAGCCAGCCAAATAGCGGAACATTAACATCCCAAGTACCACTTGTTACACAACTCCCGCTGGTCGCGTTGGACCTTTCGAGCAACCCATAGAGGCACCAAATGAACGGTGTGGAGGCTGCAGCCTCGCTTTTTGGCTCTGACGAGCCAGCTTCCGACCCCTTCGCCTCGCTCGGAGCAGACACAGCGCCTCAATCCTCCGCCGACGACTTATTCAGTGGTGACGGCGCTTCGAACGACTCTGACTTCTTGAACACCTCACCAGACCATGGTCCCTTTGCTGCTGAAGACAACACGGCGCAGGATACGTCACAATTCTATATCCAATCCGACTTGAACTCTGGTTATTCAACGGCTGGCACATACACGCACTTGGGCGCTGGTAGGAGTCAACAGGGATGGTACGACCAACAGGGGCAATGGCAGAGTCTCGAACAGCAGCAGAGTGTAGAACCGAACTTGTCCACTCGTACTTGTCCCATTTCCTTCATTTCGCACGAAATCACAAGCTGACTTGCTCGTTCGTCCTGCAGCAGCGTTGGAGCATCATAATTCTCAACAGCTATCCAATACGGCCAGTAATCCATATGAACCTTATGCCCCTACATCGAATACATATGCTCCGCCAATCAATACGCCAGCTCTGGCCCAGCCACCTTATAACCCATACACACCGTCTCAACCAATGAGCAATTACCTACCGTCACAACCGGCTGCCCCAACAAACTCGACATACACTCCATATGCTTATGCTCCCCCGAACTCTTTACAAGGGGCCGTGTCTCAGTACACCCCATCCTACGCAAGCGGCAGCCAAGCACCGTACGCAGCAGCACCCATTGAACATGTGTCACCGCCAAAGCCCTCATCATCGGTCCTCGTTCCACCTCCCGTCCCGGCTCCGACGTCTACAATTACGCGGCCCAAGATCTCAAACGCATATGACCCGCCGTTCCCGACGACGACCAAGGCTAACCGCCGAGGTGCACGGACTGGATCCGGTCAGCAACCTTATGGATACAACACCTATGAAGCCATGTCACCACCTGTACCAGCCTATGTATCCTCGTCGCAAACCTCACCCTATATATCGCAAACTCCCCCACCCCCGCAAGTAACACCACCACCACCCCAACGACCTGCACCCCCGCCGTCGCCTCCTGCACAACCACGTTTTTCCTCTCAGTCGTTGCCTCCGCCTCCAGCGCGAAGCCCTGCACTCCCGGTGCAGCCTTCTTATAACTCGAGCGGAAGTCATGCGTTTCGGAACGAAATCGGCGTTGGTGAGGCTGGTGTCCCTTTTCATGGGAATGGAATATCCAATACGTCCTTCGCTGAAAGCAAGCCTTCAGATGATGAGCGCTGGACTCACCAACCCTATGGAACTGAACCGGTCTCGCCTCCCGGTGCCGTCACGGATACGCCCTTAGAGAATGCAGACCCTGAGGCGTCGTTTGCCGACTTTGCCATGGAAGGTTCAATCGGGTTTGATTCTCACTCCGTTGCCCAGACTGAGATTGAGGATCTGCAGCCCCCTCTGAGCTCGCCTGCTGTGCCCGGCACGGGCTCTCCCCTTTCTCTTGTGACCACTCTCCGCGCAGATAGCCCTCATCAACAGACACTTCCTCCATCTCCAACTTTGAGCCAACAACAGGGCCGCTCAAGTCCTTTCCTGGACTCCAGCCTGATCTCTTCAAAAAGGACAGCATCACCGAGGTCTTTCGTAGAGCCTCCGAGGGAGAGAACGCCGGATGTCGATCCGTACGTTCCACAGCGGGATACCAACCATAGCGCGAATGCTCGATTGCCGCAGCAGATGATCAGTTCCCCGTTAAGGAGCTCGTCCCCTGCCTCGATTGCCAATGGAGTAAGGAGCCCGCCTACGGGAGCAATAAATCCTTACCTTCCCAAGTCCGTTGTTAGTGGAGAAAGGGCTGCATCCCCTGCGCACTCGTTGAACGGACATGCTGGCGTAGCCTCCGATCCTTATGCCCCCAAAGCACATGTAAACGCTTACAGGGGAGAGAGGACTACTTCGCCAGGCTCTTTCCGATCTGTAACGGGAGGTCCACCTGCTCCTAAGAATTATCCCCTAGCAAATTTTCATGCACCCCCAAGGGCGGACACGCTACGCAATCGATCAATGTCGAATAGCTCCATGCTATCTTCGACTTCCACGAGCCAAGAGGATCCCTACGCGCCCTCTCATCACACCAAACGCATTCCCAGCGAAATCGAGTATGGCAGTTATTCATCACGATATAATTACCCGAATGGTCAAGACGCAACCCACCATACTCATTCTGCCTTGCAACCCGAATATTCTGCACAAGAAGTCCCAATGAAATCTTTACAAACCCCCTACGCCCCTTCTCCGTCGCTCTTAGGTGCTAATGATCCTTTGGGACGTACGTCGTCTCGTGTGCCAATCTTCAGTTTCGGCTTCGGCGGCAAGCTTGTGACGTGTTTTCACGGCGCCGATTCTCTGAGTACTGGCTTCGATGTTGCGCTGTCCTCCCGAAATTCGACGGGTATCCACATCCGTGTGTTAAAAACGCTGATACCAGAGTCGGCTTTGGACACTTCGACGTCTTCCTTCCCGGGTCCTCTGTTCGGCGATTCTGGGACATCGACAACTTCCCTTGTTCGCACAGGTGCTAATACTCAAGTGAAGACGAAGAAGGCGAAAGTGATAAAGTATCTCTCTGAAAGAACAGATGAGCTTGCCCTCGGTCTTCGTTACCTCAGGCCGGACAGCATCGACAGCCGTCAAGCAGAAGGCAAACTTGTCCTTGTGAAGCTATTACAATTGATGGTGGAATATGACGGTCGACTGACTGGAAGGTATGTGCCCCATACTTCAAACTAGCCCTTTGAAACTAAAATTTTTCCAAGTTCCGAATTGGACACCGCCGTCCGGCTTGCGCTTGTCCCCAGATTGGAAGGCACTTTCGGTGCTAATGGATTCTCGACCGTGGCCGACACTCAGGGGCCTGTACTCCCAGGCTTCTCAACTGAATCTCAGGAAAGCGCTATCTCCGTGACTGCTCTTCGCGCGTCAACTCTCGACAAAATCCAAGACTTCCTCCTGCGTGGTGAACGCAGGCAGGCCTACCATTATGCGCTAGATGAGAAGCTGTGGGCACACGCAATGGTCATCGCTAGCAGCATCGACAAAGATTCATGGAAAGAAGTCGTTAGTGAATTCCTCAGGACAGAGCTTGGTGCGAATCCGACCCTTCAGAGCCCCGGCAATCCCTCTACTACACCTTTAACTGGTCGAGAGAGCTTGCGCGCTGCTTACAGCCTTTTCTCTGGTCAAGGGGCTGCTGCAGGTAAAAAAAAATTCTATTTCTATTGTGGATGCAGTCAGCTCATTCTTTTGCCTCAGTTCAGGAGCTTGTGCCTCAAAATCTTCTCGCCCGAGCTAATGGTCGTCTCCAACCTCAACTTGCCTCCCATTTAACTCCAAGGACACCGAACTTTGCTGTCCTTCCTGCACAAGCGGCCAGCATACCTGCGGAAACCCTTTCGAAGTGGGCGGAAACAGTCGCTATGATGCTTTCAAATCCTCTGTCGCCAGAGACTTCTGCCGCGCTGACTGCTATGGGAGACCACCTCGCCGCAAACCAGCTATTCGAGGCAGCACACGTGTGGTAAGTAAATTCTACACCCTCCGTTTCTTTGAACTTGACACTGAAGATTCCGATAAGCTACCTCCTGGCACCACAGACGTCGCCTTGGGGAGGACTTGCTCACCCGTCTGCCCGGTTCGTGCTCGTCGGTTCGCGAAATCCTCAAACCTACCCCCAATTCGCCAAAGACCAGGACCCCATGATTTTCTCGGAAATCGCGGAGTTTGCTCTCTCCCTTGCAACCCCTCCCAAAGGCCAAGATGCATTTTCCGGTATCACTCATTTACAAGCCTACCGCTTCATTCGAGCCATGTCCTTGGCTGAAATTGGCGACATTCAGCAGGCAAACAGGTACATGCCATTTACCAGCGTCGAGCTTTCCATTTTCTAATTCTTTCAATAGATATTGTGATGCTGTCACGGCAGCAGTTGTCCGTAGCTCACCTTATGCTACGCCTGCACTCCTGGAGCAACTAAAAGGCTTGTCCGACCGAATCGCTGGTGTCACTCAGGTTGATAAATCTTTCTGGACGGGCGCCAAACTTAGCAAGCCTAGTCTCGATACCATCGGGGGCTGGCTTGAAGGCAGATTCACTAAACTAGTCACCGGCGACGCTGATATGGAGAAGATGCCTGAGGAGGAGGTTAGCAAGCCTGACAACGGTGGGTTCTCCGGCCCTTTCTCTCACTACAGCACAATATCATCCGCTACGCCTTCCGCACGATCTTCTCCCCAACCCTCTGTGGTGAATCTCAATGTACTACCGCCTGCTCGGAGTGGCTCTGCCATGGCTTCTTCCTCACCATACGCTCATCCCCAGATCGATCGAGCTTCCTCAGCGATGGATCATGTGAGGCGCAAGCCGTCGCCCGGGCCTCGTATCGCCTCTGCGAATGCGTCCACGACATCCTTTACAAGCGCTCCATCTTTCGGACAAGCTCTCAGCAGCCAGCGATTACACAATGGGTACAGTCCCAGTGATGATCTTGTCACTCCACGACCATCTCTTGCCAACGACTACGACGAGAACGCAGCTCAAGAAGCAACTTGGTGGGGTGGAACAGGATATGCTGAAGGGCCTGCTACGCAGACACCGACTGCTTCTACATTCATGCATGTGGACGAGACTGCTTTGCCAGCATCCGCATCCTCCGATGGTTTCATCTCCCTGATGGATAATGCCTCTTACTCTGTGGGGTCTCAACCTTCCGCAAGGACCATGTCACAGGCTTCGTCCCAACTAGACGAAGAGGATGAGGAAGACCTTGGGTTTGGAAACTCAAAGCGAGAGAAGCGCGAGCTCCCGACCGGCGAAAACGGACACTCCAAATCTTCGCCCAGTCCCGAGCCCGCTAAGCCGGCGACCCCACCCCAACCTGGTGAGTTGTTGCTTGGTCCTTGTGAAGATTATGACGCTCACAAGGTGGCATATTTCTAGGAAACAAGCCTGCACCCGCTACAGGTGGCTGGCTCAGTCGATGGTGGAAGAAGAACGACGCATCGCCGGGTCCGGTAAAGGCCAGCCTTGGTGAAGAATCCGCCTTCTATTATGATAAAGATTTGAAACGCTGGGTAAACAAGAAGGTTCGTAGCGTCGTTTACTGTTGTGATGCTTGTTCTAAACGCCTTTCAAAAGGCTGGCGCTGAAGCGCCTAAACCAGCAACTCCACCGCCAGTTCCCTCCAGAGCTCAAACGGCGTCGCCAGCAATGACTGGTCCACGGCCACCAGCTGCCTCTGAAGCTGGACCGCCGCCAAATCGCTCAGCGTCAGCCATCGATCTCAGCACATCACCCCCTAGTAGAACAGTGATGCGTGTGCGTTCGAACCTGGTGCCGACACCTGAGTCTGCACCGAGTACACCCACTGGAACACGATTGGTGCCACCAGGCCCTCCCCCAGGTCGCCCTAAATCTCAGGCGTCGAAGCGAAATATTCGCAGTCGTTATGTGGATGTATTTCAGCAGGAAGGGGGAGCTGCATAGAAAATTGCAGCATATTGGGAGGAGGAAACTTACAATTTATTGGCTTTGCCTGCATATTTACCTCGTTTTTGTTGTCTGTAAATAATTGGTTACATTCTTGTTCGTTGCCTTACGCAATATTGGAGACACGCATATAGGCTTTTCAATTTTCTACTACAGGAACAACTTAAAAGGATAGCCTTTTTTTCGACACTGTGAGCAGGCAGACGTTACGGACCAACAATCACGACGCACCTCGGTTTTTCACCCTGAACAGAGAAACTAGGACAGAGTACACGATGACGAAAACCCCTGACCATAAGTATATCTGTAACCTCTGGCGGGCAGGCGAAGTTTGATAAGGAACGACCATAACAAGCATCAGGAAGGACATCGTCAACAGTCCGTCTGAAAAAGATCAGTAAAGACCTGTGCTGCGATGCACAGAAATAAACAGCGACGAACAAATACCGGCAACAACTGATACTTCCTGGCCGAACTGGTTCTGGAAGCCCGCAGCGACCCAATTACCATCGTTGCCAATGAAAGGTGATCCTCTAATACGTGTAAACATGTAGCCAGACGTCATGACGAGAGAAACGGCGACGGTGACCAGAGCCCATGTCCAACGACTCTGGATGATTGGCGAAATAAAGCGAAGAGTTACGAGGAGACCCAGAACGCCTGTGGCGATCGTAAAGTACCGAGCCCAATTTATAGGGTCCCTGTACGGTATTGGGATGGGAGTGTGTTTCGATAGACTTTCGGCAAGTGGCCCTGCGTCAAATCCACTAAACAGCGATAACAGCGATTAACGACTGCTGCAATGTCTAGAGGCAGATGGTTCTTACTTTGAGAAATCGTATTTCAAAGGAGAAACTTTTCCGCTGGCTGGCACAAGGGGACCTTGTGCTGCGGGATATACATAGACGACGGGCGCGGATTGTAGGCCCAGCTGGTACGCGGCATCAATGAAGGTCAACACATGGCAAAAGTCAAACCTCAGACCTTCTGGAATGTAGTTTGGCCGTTGTCAAAGTCCAGGGTGGCGAAAAAGTGGTTGTCGCGGTGCTCCTTGGGAACAGTCGCCCAAGCTTCTCCTACAGCATTCCACGAAGGTTCAAACTCCCTGTGAGCGAAAGCAGATGAGTTGAAATCGTAGGTTTCAGCATAGCATATATCAATATTTACTTGCATGGCACACATCTTCGCCTTTTGTCCAAGGCCGTTAGTTGGACTGAAACGGACCACGTACGCTTGGGCGACGTTAGTAGATCGAAAGTCTTGCTGTCGAGTTTGATGACACCATTTCCGGCCTTGGCAAGCTCAACAAGTTGCTGATGAGGGTCCTGGGCTGCTATGAGACAAATAGGAAGATATAAAAGAGCGAGGAGGGATTTTGAGTATCTCATGGGTGTCGACGTGTAAGAGTACGCGACGGTGTCCAAATGGGGAACTACAGTTGTAGGTCAAGATTTTGTATGCGTCCGGTATGGCCACCATGCCATCTCATGCCCTCCTCCTCCGTCTCTTCCTCTCCCCCTCCTTTTTCTCCGTTCATGTCGCCCTGAGATACTTGTTGCTCTATGTCGACAATATAGGAATCACGTACTACCTTACCAGGAGGCTCGGACAGCTCGACACACGAGAATTACGTGAAGTCTGGGGTTTCGTATGGTGAATGAAATGCTCGTAATGCTGCAAGCACTCACATTGACATCCAACGTTCGTCCTCCAGTCACCTACTTGTAACCAGACCGTCGAAGTCCAGGGCACTCGAATGCTTCGTTGTAGAAGTTGCACAACGATCCACTCATATCGCCATGATCGTGCGTTTATTTCGACTGGGCTTTTGCATTGACTCAATAATCCTGGACCTCAGACTTTATGGTTCATGCAAGCAGCGCTAAAGGACCTGTCATCTAGCGGACACGATTCTCAATCCTTTGCTATCTGTCAACGCGTCCTGCATATGTGCCATGAGATTATTTTTGGCGATCCACCTGCGCCCACTCCAGCTCCCTACGTCTCCTTAAATCTTCCGCCACAATCTCGGTTCGCGAGACGTAAGGTTAAACATCATCTAGAACCAGCGTTGGTCGGGATTGGGCTTGTATTAGCTGGAGCTCCAAGCATGCCACAGCTAACTGGAATTATGGGCCAGGTAGCAGTCGAACAAGGGCGGATGGAAGAGAACACCCATGAATTCCGAAGTGTAGAGTCTCAAGAGGATGATATTGCTCTAGGTCTGAGCCCAAGTCAGGCCTTTCAGCACAATGCAGTGGATGACGACCAAGATGATGATGAAAGTCCGAATTCTGACGACACGCACGCGGCTCCCGCTCTTCGTATTGATGATGCCCCAAAGCCAGGGACTTTTACGCGTCGTCAGACGATTGGGGCAGCCCAGACCGTGCCTGCTCTGCCTCTGCATTTACGAAACATACGACGATCACGGGCATCTGAAGATCCTCTGGGACAACTTGATGCGGACCATGTCACTATTCCCTACTCATCCTCACCGTCCATTCCTTCGGCTCGGCCAATGCCCCGGTCTGCCACCATAAGTAGGGCAGATGCACTGTTGGAAACTTATAACAAGCAATCACAAGAACAACTTTTGCGAGGACATTATTGTCGCTCCGAGGTATGCTACTTTGCTTTGTAACAGTACACGGCAGAGCTGAATGAGCTGAATTCCTGTCAGGTTCAATTTCTCCTTAGCTTAGAAAACATATGCAATCGGCTTTTAGTAATACCCCGACCAGCACGAGTCAGCGCCCTTAGAGCAGAGTTAACTGCATTGAATCATAAGCTTCCCGCCGAAGTCAGTATCGCCACAATACCCGCCCCTTTGACATCCATTGACACATGCACAGGTTTGCATGCCCATGTGGTGTTCGTCTTCAGATTCTAAGACGGCACACGGTCACACCCAACCACATCACCGGATAGTTCGTATACCTCCCGGTGAAAGTGTGGTCTTGAACTCGGCAGAACGAGCCCCTTATCTCTTGCTTATCGAAATACTCAACGACGACTTGGATTTTGAACCAGCGAAACGGAGCAATAAGGAAGTCCTAAAAAAAATTGTGACCAAGGAGGATGAGCGGAAAGGAACGTCTCGGGATCTGGTCCCTTTCAACAATCTTCGCACCGCGCGTTCCCAGCCTGAAACGATAACCGCTAACGGCGTCGATGTAGTACGCACAGATTCACCGAGATTATGGACACGTCCTGCAATGGCAATTACGACAACGCCAGCATCTGCAGCGTTTCCAACCGATGACGAGGAGATAGATCTAGTGGAACAGCTATATGGCACAGACCAGTCTCTTCGATCTCGGACAGCTGATTTGTCTGAATCAATCGTGCTACCTCCACCGCCCAAAAATCGGGAACTTGACATGGCAGCCTGGTCACGATCATCTCAATTTCCGTCAACACCAATCGGGGAGAATGCTTCACTGTCTGCTCGAATACCTCTGCCATTGTCTGTGAACCATTCCGCGACACGATCTCCTAATCATGCAATCGCGACCAGTCATCACTCTCAGGAGCATTCCCCCAATGCCACTGACAGCCCTCAGACGTTATCCCTCGATGACTACTCCGAACGAATGCGCACTGCTGCGATTATGCTCGCTCAGCTCAATGCAAGCCTTGTTCGAGAACAAGTCACTCCCGTTCCTCAGCCTGGCCTATCAGGTAGCTCACAACAATCAGGGAACTGGCTCTCTGGATCCAAATGGCTCACTAGTCCCGATCAATCATCCTTCAAATCCGCTGCTCCTCCTACGTCTGATCACTCGCAACATCGTATGAAACTCCAACATGCGGAAGCTGCTGCCATCCGGGATAGAATAATGAAGGAGATGCTTGCCCTCGAAGAACAGCGGATGGAGCGGATGCGCGAAACACGTGATGGCGATGGGATAATGCGGCTCGACATCAGCGGTAGTATGAAGTCTGCAGAAGACGAAGGCATCATTCGGCGCGAGCTGAATAAAGCCGACCCATCCGCTGTGGTCTTCAGCGAGTCATGGGCAGCTAAGAAGGTATGACGAGTCTTCAGAATAAATTCTCAAAGCTGAACCAACATTCAACCAAATTTCAGAGCCGAATCCGGCACGGCTCACCATACGGTCACCTAGGTATCATCTCCTGCTTTAAGTGTCATTTGGGTGTATCTCAGCAGTCATTCAGCCAACTGGGATTGCGTCTCCGTCATCATCAAAACCGGTGGTGACCTGCGGCAGGAGCAGCTTGCTGTACAACTCATCCAAGAGTTCCAACGGATATGGGAAGAGGAGAAATGTCCGTGTTGGGTCCGATAGTAAGCTTGCCGCGCAGTCGAGTATCTACAAAACGTTGATAATCGTATCTAGCTTCCGGATCCTAATCACAGGCGGAACGTCTGGGTTGGTCGAGACTATAACCGATGCTGTGTCGATACATTCCATCAAGAAGGCAGAGTATGCCCGACGCATTGCTGAAGGCAGGTTGGGCCACGTCACGCTCTTGGACCATTTCAAATCGGTACATACTGGACTCGTTCTTAAGAACCATATTCCTCAATTCGTTTCCAGACATATGGAGACCCATCGTCTGCAAAGTTCGCTCGAGCTCAACGCAACTTCGCGAAATCGCTAGCAGGTTTACACTTTCTTCGACGAAAACTTTCCTGTTGACTTACCCTTCCGCTAGGATATTCGGTGGTGACCTACCTTCTTCAGGTCAAAGATCGACACAATGGCAATATCCTGTTGGATCGTGACGGGCACCTGATTCACATTGACTTCGGTTTTATTTTGAGCAATACGCCAGGGAACATTGGATTTGAGGCAGCACCGTTTAAGCTCCCAGCCGAGTATATTGAAGTGCTTGGGGGTGTGGACGGAGTCCCGTTCCTCGAATTTAGACGTCTTTTCAGGGAAGGGTTCGAGGCAGCGCGCAAGCATTGCGACAGGATTATCAGTATGTTCCTTCGCCTTTGCCTTGCTTGCAAAATCTTGATGTCCGTTTGTAGCTTTGGTTGAGTTAATGCAAAAGGGTAAGTCCATGCAGGGAATGCACTGCGTCTTTACAAGGTTGACTTTTTTCTTGTTATCATAGATTCGACTCTTCCGTGTTTCGCTGCCTTCGGAGAGCAGACGTCCATTCAGCTACGGGAACGTTTCCAGCCTGTGTTAACCCATTCCTTGGTTGGAGGCTATGTGGATCGATTAATAGACAGCTCGCTGGGATCGCACTGGACGCGACTCTATGATTCGGTGCGCCGCATTCTTTCTCAGTTGAGGCACTCTCTGACTTCATGCTCCAGTATCAATATTATTCACAGTCAATCCTATAAGCTGGCAAAGTCTTCATATTACATGTTTTCGCTTCGGTGCGCGGGGAACATGTTATGATTTAGGACAACATACCGCAGCATTCTTATTTTTTCCTGATAGTAATGACCTTGGTGCTGGCAGAGACACTTGTCCGGGAATCAAGAAGCTACTCAGTTCACAGCGAAGTTGCAGAATTATAGCGGAACTCTTGTATTACATGGGCGGTCTATGAGAACATGGAGTCGTACTTCTTCAAGCAAGAGTACCACTCGTAATCTGGGAGCTCATAAGTATTGTCAAGGATCAATCCGAATTATCCCTCGAACTCACCGAAATTCTGCGACTCGTCGCACCAGCACTTCCCCCTCGCATGTGATGCCCCTTGTGGACAATGTTGGAAAGGTTCATGTCGATATCCTGTCAACCAAATTAAAAATCGAGATGTACAATGATAATTTAAGCTTGCCTATGTCGTTGAAAAAGTGCTACCCCCAAAACATTAGCAATGCATCAGGAACACACAGGTATGCCGACCTACAATTTGTTCCTTCTTCGCAAAGAGTGCCGCACCGATGCTATGAACTGGAGCGTCTCCCCAGCGCTGTCCGAATGTTAAATGAGATAGGATTCAGAAAGAAACCTGATACCCACTTCGTAATAGAAACCACCTTGCGCATCTAAGAAATCGAAGAATTTGTTGTATGCCTCGCCACGCCAGAGATCAAGGTCAGCAATTTCAAAGTTGCTCCAGACTAAGCAATTGATCAATCGTTGGAAGCATCCCAGAGAACTGGCGTAGCGTACAATGGCAGCGATTATACGTTTCGCCACCGTCATCCGAAAGGAAAGCCATCGCGTTGTCAGGAGAGACCAAGCCTGGGTTCTTGCTTGTGAAGTCTACAGTTTAAAATCAGATGAGAGGTTACAGGTCGGGAACAGGACGAACGCTACCTTTGACGGCATCCCAAAGGGTAGGGATGGTAGCCTCATATTCATAGAGTGAAACAGTAAAGCCTTGATTTAAATCTTAGTATATAGCTTCAAAACAAAGCGTAAAATGAAACTAACCGTAAACTTTGTTCTGATCCTGCATAATCAAGAACGGGTCATAATCAAGGTCACAGAAGAACTTGACATCAGGCCTTGAGGGAACGTTAACAGGTGAGTGCGATGGACACGATATAACCTACTCGACTCTAAAACGGGGTATTGAGAAATCTGGTTCAATAGTCACAAAAAGAGATCGAGATACCTCCAGTAATACTTATACGGTTTGAGGAGTTCGTGTTTATAGAAGAACTGGGAGCGGATTAATAAAACTGATGCCAAACCACGATCCGACAACTTACGCCGGAGTTGAAGCGACACATATTGCGGTACCTGAGATACGTTAGTGTGGCTTTAGTGCGGCGGCTTAGGAGACACATACGGGACACTCCCTACGGGTCAAGACGGTCTAGCTTATGAAATAATGAGTATGATAAGTTAACTTACCTCCGTAAATAACCCCGTTCTTAGACATTGTCTCTCGAGCTGCGGAGGCTTTCTCTTCGTCAATGCTATCAGGCTGATTCCAGTGGTCCTTGGGAATGACCCCAAACTCGACCTTGGCATCAGTCAGTTTGGACACCCGACTGGGATGCAGCGATTAGAAATGGGTCTTCAATGAAATACAATTATTGCTACCTCTTGAAGGCCTCGTCAAACTCTTGGTCGTTGAGGAAGACGTAAGGATATTGGAATTTTTTGTTGAACCGGTCTTCCATCTGCTTGATACTGCTGACAGCCCCATTCAGATCAGAGTTGCGCGCTAGACATACGGTATTTCAGAAGCGCTCGGCGGAGAAGTATTCGATGTGGCACACCTAGCATGACGAATACGGCATTGGCTTTGCGTGAGGGTGGCTCTGTCTTGTTCGTCTGAATATAGTACTCCTCGGGAACAGGATTTTGATACGGAGGCACGTTCTTATGGCCAGTGATCTTCTCCTTGATGTTCGAAAAGGACGTAGCTTGACCATAATTTTCGTTAGAGAAGGTGAGGATGTAGTGCAGACTGATCTAAGGGGAAAGTGAGCTGACTGCACTTGGATGCACGCTGAGAGACATACGATCATAGCCAGTACCAAGAGCGCATAGCGCATCTGGGTCATCATCTTAACGACGTTTCCTCGCGGTAAAGAAGGTGAAAGAATGTGTTGAATAACTTGAGAGCGCGCAGTACGTCGATGACCGTTGCTAGGCACGTGCGTGTACAACGGCTCGGGTTAGGGTTTGATGGGTTTCGTGCTAGGTTTACTTCATGACAATAATGATTTATTATTATTATTTTACCAGCACAACTCCAACGTTACAGATGGGCGAATTTTCAGCCATTAGGCCGAAAATCAGGGGGTCTGAATGATCAGGGAATGCAATAACCCAGATCAGTCAGCACGAAAGAGAAAGCTGGTACAATAATAAGGAAAGAAGAAAGTACAAACAAATGTGCGTCTAAAAAGACAGGGTGGGAGGGGAGGAAAAAGAAGACAAATAGGGAGGGATGGTGGGTGCGAAACTACAAATCTTCGAATGGATGTACAGTCCGTACAGGAGCTTGGAGAGTAAGGACCTTGATTGAAGGAAATCGGACGCGTTTCTGTTGAGGAGGATGTAGTCCGAAATCAAGGAACCCAAGTCATGTGCGTGTCACACCCCAAAACGTGTCCCTCTCTCATCCCGTGCCTCCTTTCAGAGGACATCTATTTCGTGCTAGGTTTACTTCATGACAATAATGATTTATTATTATTATTTTACCAGCACAACTCCAACGTTACAGATGGGCGAATTTTCAGCCATTAGGCCGAAAATCAGGGGGTCTGAATGATCAGGGAATGCAATAACCCACAAATATAAGCCCAGAGGCGCATCAGAACCTGAGATGATGACCCCCTGAGAATCAAGCCGAAGGGTGAACTGAGAAATCCCTTTTGGTGAAAAGTGGTATCAAAAGCTCCGCGTACAAAGGCGCAATCAAATCAAGTGAACGCCAATAGCGCAAGAAGGAATCCGAAGACCAGCGTCCCATAATCTTCACAATGTCCGGAGGTACACCTGACAACAGGAGATGCGTAGTGCCCCCAATTCGAAAACTGTGTCCGGAAATGGGAGCAAAACCGGCTGGCAGGAGGATAGATCGGCAACGACGTAAGAACGAATGTTTCGAAAGAACGCGACGGGATCCATCAGCCGTGACGAAGCTTGCAAGAGGCGCGTCCTCCGCAGCACCGCTCAAGAACCTATGTGCGCGCAGAGCCGCAATCGGGTCGCAGTCCTGTTGTCGAGTAATCATGACATCCTCGCCGAGGGAGCCCCCGCACTTAGTTTGCGGGAGATGCAACATACGCGAACCATTCGCGTTGGGTGGTCGAACATCACGCCAGGTAGGCAAAGAGCCGGGGACGTAGCGATTCTCGGAAACAGGAAGCAATTCCCCCAGCCGAAGTTGGCCCCAGAAGCACGTTGTAGCCACGAACAGTACACAAGCGTCGAAAGGATCGGCAGGACTTAGATGCAAGGTCAGTGCATGCAACATGGGCATCGTAATGGCAGCTCGCGGCAATTGTCGGGAGACTAAGGGACGCATATTCTCGCAACCTTTGATGACATAGTCCAATTGGACGCTTCCGAGCCAAGGGACGTTATTTTCGATGTGCCAACCGCGTAGTGCCGAACACTTATTCCGAATAGTGCGCCCGGCCAGCCTACCAACGAACGAAGCGGCGAACGAGCACAAAATCTTCTCGGAAGCAGGCAAGTATTCCCAAGGCGGAATCTGCCGTGTTGTGCAGAAGTCCAGGAATTGCGTAACCGCGCCGGAATACCTCGCTTTTGTGGAAGGCCGCCATGCGTGAGAAAGGGCCGTCGCGACGTTGGAAATGTCCAAGGACGCAGCATCAGAATCCAAAGAAGGAGGCGTGACAGCGCGTACAAGCATGGCGGACCAAGCAGCAGCCAACTCGGCGACGACCGGGGCAACCAAGGAAGGGCTGGGGCGCATTTGGGAAGGGACAAGGTGGGGGAACATGGGAAAAACGATGTGTGCCATGTCAGCCACATGAACGCCGAGCTAGTGACCGGCGGAATTTACATAAGAAAGATATTGCATTAACAGAAGTAATACAACAGTTCCTCGTAGGGAAGAACGCGTAGCACAAATTACGTTAATGCATTGTAGGCAACGGAAGGAAAAACAAAAGGGGACAGGTAGCCCGGGATAGCGGGAGGGAATGCGAACAGAGACCGTCGGGAAGGGAAAATGCCGCGTGAAGGTCCGTCCGCCGGGTTATCATTAGTGGACACCCATGTAGTGGTGAGCCAAATGCCGTGCGCCTGGAAATTAGACACAATGCGCCGCAGAATAGCATTTTGTTCCGAGTTGCGAGAGCGGCCTGCAGCGAGAGCACCGACGACGCCTGCATTGTCTGAGCGCAGGACAAGATGGCAATTACGTCGTCCTGAGGAAACAATCGCACGAAGAGCAAGATCCACGGCAACCATCTCTGCCCAACCGATATCCCGGCCATCCGCCTTCCAACCCGGTCGTAGCTGCCAGGCCAGCCACTTCCCGTCCAGAAGGAAACCAATACCCCAAGAAGTGGACGCGTCGACAAAGATCGCAGTATCGAGAGGTGCGGGTGGACGGGCGATGTGGATGCCACACCAGTTGAGGGAGAGGGTGGATCGCCACCAGGAAACCTCCGCGTAAACAGCAGGCGTAATGCGATGATGCGTCCACGGCGAAGAAGATGGGGAAAAGGATGCCCGGAAACGGTACAAGGCCGGAAGGTAGGAACGGCCAACGGGAACGACCAAGGTGACATGGTTTAGAGTACCAATAATGGACTCAACATCCTTGAGCGTAACGGAACAGCCAAGATCCCAAGCGTCGAGTTTCGCGAGATACTTAGTGCGTTTAGCTACCGGGAGAGAAACCGTCTTGTCGCTCAAACTCCAAAGGAAACCAATATAAGTAAAGGAAGTCGCGAAAGGAACAAACTTCTCGCGAGCCCAAGGCCATCCTAGATCCTCGGCAATTGACCAAATCAGAGACTCGTCGTAGCTAAAGATCGGAGACCCATCGGCACGAGAACCGCGAGGATAGCGAAAAAATATAAAGTCATCAACCCACTTCAGAAGCGCGTCGATCCCGAACCTGAGATAAATGAAAACGATGGCATCGGCGACGCGGCCGAAAATCCCGGGCGCGGGGCAAATCCCAAAGTTGAGACGACCATCAAGGTGGATGAGGTCCCCGATCCGAATCGCAGTGAAAGGGCGATCGCGAGGTCGAGTGGGGATGTTGCGAAAGGCCGCGTCCACGTCGAAAACGCAAACTTCGGAATCCGGGGGAGCATCAGCCACCAGGAGGTAGCATGCGGAAAAGGTGCCCCAGGCACACTGAAAGTGTTTGGAGTCGATTCTCGAGTTGATCGAAGGAATAGAGGGGTTATTACGGGGATAAGAATGATCAACCGTGATGCGAAGCTTTCCTGAAGAGCTCTCGATTACGTTGAGGGGTGCGGTACGATAGTGTCCAAATAGCTCGGTCATAAGGTCAGGAGAGAAACCGGCGGAAACGCGCCCAAGACGAATTTCTTCCGCATATTTGTCGACAACAAAACGATGATGTACAGGAGACTTGTAGTGGTTAGGGGGAGAAAATGTGTGGTCTAAGGAAAACTCGTCCAGCCCCAGGCTGAATCCACACTGCAGACCGATAGGAACATCCGCGAACAGGTCAAGACCTCCAACCTCCGAGAGCAAAGCCGTCCAGCGCTCAGACCGGAGAGGGGTCGTAATGGGCAGAAAGAAATCACGCAGCGCACTGCTGGGCACCGTGGATGGAGGTGCCGCAGAGGGAGCAACTGTGCAGGTACTCACAATTTTGGACCGTACAACCCGAAGGGCCGTTGAACCCATAGCAGACTCGCTCCCCCGTCGCCGTTTTCCAACGGCCTTCGGGTCCTCTGGTAAGGTGACGACCGGGGCCGGGGCAGCGTAGGAACTTGTGTTCAAGGGAAGCGCAATACATGCAGCGGATGGTGCGGAGGCCGCGTTCGGAGGACCGGTAGGGAGGACGCGCGCCCTGTCGAGGACCCGTGTTCTCCACGCGCGAGGAAGAGGTACGATCGGACGTGGCGCGGCCGGAACGCTCCCGAAAGGATTTCCCCGCTGGGCCAACAGCGGAGGAGCTGGATAGGGCGGAAAGCTCGGCGAGGCGTTGATCCCGACGCTCCTCAACAATGCCAGAATAAACTGACAGTTGGAAATCCTGTATCCGGAAGAGAGGTTGGCGCGAAACGCGACGAGCCTGCCACATGCGCCGGATCATCATACAATACTCGCGGTACACAGGCCAATTGCGCTCGACATCAGGGCGCACAAGGATGCCTTGAAAATGTGCCTCATACGCGTTAGCGATGGCGCGCGCGAGAGATCCACCAGGCGCGGAATCGCCCCGCGCATGGAAGTGAAGGCGAAGGGCAGCGACGAAGTTCCGGACAGCTTGCTGATACTCAGAATAAGATATCTGGTGTTCCCTAGAACAATCCATAGGAGTGGACCGGAATTGGATTTTGCCGTCGTTAAGGGCGAGGGAAGTATCGTCGAGGCGAAGCGGTGTGAGGGCCGCCGTCCTGCAAGCCTCATTGGTCAGGGAATCCAATGGGATATAGTCGCGCCAACCGTGGCGCAAGATGCGCGAGACACGGTCAGGAGTCACAATCTCGTAATGATTGATTTCCATGGGACCGTATTGGCTAGGAGAGATATCCATGCCCTCGGATGCAGGGGAGCGCGAAGGCGAGACGTCCGGGAGGTCTGCGAAATGCACGGAATGGCGACGATCAGAGGTAGCACGACGCGGTGCACCGCGAAGGGACCCGGACGGGGCGGACACGGTGGAGCGACGACCGCCCGGGCTCGGCTGGGACGCGGAATGCACAGGGTGGACCGCAGTCCCGGTAACACCCCCAGCGGAAGGGCGGGAAGACACGCGGGGAGGGCCAGGAACGGCGGCGGAAGAGCCGGGAATGGCAGAGGAGCCTGGAATGGCAGAGGAGCCTGGAAAGGCGGATCAGTAAGGGAGAGAGGAAAACAGGTGCCGGAACGCGCACCGGAAGAAAATGCGGAGGCAGAGCGAGGTAAACGAGAGGAGCTCGTGGAAGGAGGGGGCGCGGACGTGCGGGAGGTAACAGAGGGCGCGGAAGCGGCCCCAACGAGGGAAAGCCGGATAGACTCCCCATAGTCGGCGAGCATTTGGTTCAGCTCGGCTTCGGTGAAGAAGCGGCCGGAAGGATGGCCGGAAGGATGACCGGAAGATGCCCCACCAGGGCAGGAAGGCGCGGCAGCGGAACTACCAGGAACACCGGTACGGGAAGGCGCGGTAGAGAGACTGCCAGGAAGGGTAACCGCAGGAAGGGTGGCTGGATGGGGGGTCGGAATGTGCGAAGGAGCGGCATGGGAAACGCGAGGAAGCGCAGCCGCGACCTGGGAGACGGAAACGACAGGCGCGACCTGGGAGATGGACAAGGCAGAAGATCCGGCAATAGGACGCGCCTGCGAGATGAAACGGTCGGCCGCGTCGAGGTCCAAGGCCGGAGCGAACGCCCTACCCTTGCCTTTATCCTTACGAGCGGGGGTGACGGGAAGAGGCGAACCAAGTGGAGGAGAAGGCGAGGCCACCGGCATGCGAGGGGCCCCAGGTGAACGCGGGCGACGCAGAACATCCGCAACATGTTGATGCGCGGCGAGGATGTCTTCCGGAGTGAAGGCGGGGAGGTGACGCGTGACAGCTGACGAAGAAGCTTTGGGATGATGCTCAGAAATAAGGTTTGGTGGCAACGGAAAAAGAGATGAAGGGTGTACAGAGGCAGGGGTGGCGAGGTGAGACACTGGGGTGGAAAGTTCTGGGGACATAGATTGATCATAGAGAACGCGAGGGGAACCATAGGCATGAGGGGAAGGACTAGACGCGCGAGGAGGGGAAGATAATGGAGAGGAAAGGCGCGGAGAGGAAGGGCTTGAGGTGGGAGGGCAGGAACGAGAGGTAGCGCGCGTAATACGACGAGAATAAGCCATGAGGGGGGGGGAAACAGAAATACAAGGAACAGAAAATTGGAAAAACGAAAAACGCCTAGGAAGAAATGCGAAACTACAAATCTTCGAATGGATGTACAGTCCGTACAGGAGCTTGGAGAGTAAGGACCTTGATTGAAGGAAATCGGACGCGTTTCTGTTGAGGAGGATGTAGTCCGAAATCAAGGAACCCAAGTCATGTGCGTGTCACACCCCAAAACGTGTCCCTCTCTCATCCCGTGCCTCCTTTCAGAGGACATCTACGCGGGTTGATCGCGTGACGGGGCAATCGTTGCACATGTTTGGCCAATTTTTTTCTTTGGCTTTGGTAACGGAGTGACACGGACTTTTGTTGCCTGTCATGGCGTCCACCTCACATTCTGAGAAAGGCGGGGTCCCCGAACCATACACGCCCCAGCCCTCCATTCCTTCGAAGTCGTCGTACTTCAATCCCATTTCTCCCTTCACTGATGTTTATGATCGCTTCAACCAATGGCGAACAGATTTGGGCTTACCGCACCCTGGAACAGTCGAAAACCTTCAGAAGGAAGTTAAAGGTCGGTTCAACTTGTTTCTTACAGATATCACGGACTCACTCGTACCTTTTTTCTTCCAGCAACTCACCTGACAAACTACATTTTCGACGGTGCTCGCGCAGATTTGACGAAGAGCTTGTCGGCCAACCCTCTCTTCCAAGTCACGCACTCGTTTGCCTTGGGCTCGCAAACACTTCCCTCCTCTTATAACTTTGGTGCAATCTTTGCCAACCAGCAGGTGTGTCTTCTTCCACGGTGATGACGCGACGCGTGGTTGACGTTGGACGGCTCAGATTTTCCTCCAAGGTGGTGTTGACCACGAAGGCAATGTTAATGGTCGCCTCAACCAAGGATGGACACCAAATAATGTCACTAAAGTGCAGGCTCAGGTGCGGGGAAAGCTCCAACCCGTTCTCAGGGACTGACGTGGCTTTTCTCGACAGTTTTCCTCACAGGCTGGGCAGAATATGATTCAGCTCGAGCATGACTACCAGGGTCAAGACTTCAGCCTCAATGCCAAGGCGATTAACCCCTGGCCAGCAGACCTGACAGGTATTTTCGTCGGCAGCTACTTGCAATCCTTCACGAAGAACATCGCTCTTGGAGTCGAGTCAATAATGCAGCGACCATCACCCGACCTTTCGGAACTCACCACATCCTACCTCGCAAAATTCACAGGGACTGACAAAAGCTGGATCGCCACAGCTCAAGTCCAGCCTGCTGGTGTCGTCCAGGCCACGTACTGGCAGAAACTTAGCGAAAAGGTCGAGGTGGCTGCGGACCTGCAGCTGATGGCTACGCCGACTCGGAGGGATGCACTGGCGACTCTAGGCGCTAAATACGATCTCCGTCTGGCGACATTCAGGGCTCAGGTCGACTCGACAGGAAAAGTTGCAGCACTGCTAGAGCAACGCTTTACCCCCGCCTTTGCGTTTTTGGTGTCTGGTGAGATTGACCACTTCAAGGTACGACATGATTCCTCGTTGCGCATGATACCTTTTTACTGACTCCCAAGTCAGAACGCTGCTAAAGTCGGTGTAGGTGTGATGATCGAGAGTACTACTCTGACGCCTGAGGAGATGGGCATGCCTCCCCAAGTATAATACGCCTATTATCTTATATATCTGCTTAGAACATTTTTACGCGCTGCTCCCTCACCACAGTAAGTGCGACATTTCGATGGACAGTAGCTATGACGTCACAAGCATATACGGGTCCAGGAATGCGCAGCCAATCGAATCTCCTGTACATATTGAGGCGCGATGGGCAAAAATCTGCCCATGCCGAGATTCGAACTCGAGACCCTTGCATACCACAAAGTGGTCAGTTATCCTCATAAGTACAATGCTCTACCGCTGAGCTACACGGGCTGAGTGCTTGGCCGACTCTGTGCCCTAGAGTTCTGATAGCACCCAAAGCAACCTCCTTTGCCAAAAATTACATGTCAAGACAGGATGTGTGTACAGGAAATACGATGAAATGAATGCCAAGGATCAAGCACCTTGTAATATACCCCGCTCGATCAGGGCGGCCCACTAGCCCCGTCGATCTGTCTGATCCGCTCAGCGATCGTCTCGACCATATGCAGCGTAAGTGTGAGCTTCCCCCACAATGTCTTGTACATCTCCTGGTTCTGCGATTGAAGCATTTCCTGGACCTGCACACGCAGCTGTTCGATGAGGGGCTTAATATTCGCGCGTACCATGTCGAGCAGGGGCTCCTCCATGAGCTCCACCAGCTGGTCGTGGGTGAGGCCTGGGTGGGATGAGGCGGAAGGAGGTTCGTCAACGTATGCGTTAAGCGCGGCCTCGAGGGCAACGATTGCCTGGTGGTCCTTTTCTCTCCCTTCCGTGTAGCTTTGAAACTGTTGTTGCATCTATGTACCAACAATGCATCGATGAGAGCAGGTCAAACGAGACGCATTGGCCTCACATACCTGTGCAAGCTCCGCATTTGAGGCTTCAATGCGGCGTTTAACGAGCTCCATCTCCTTTCTCTGTGCGTCTGCCTGGAGCACAAGCTCGCCGACCTCTGTGGCCAATTCTTCCACCTCCTTTCCAGTATTGTCGATGTTATCTTTGACCTCCTTGTACGCGTCCGGTGCAGGCGCGTCAACTAGTGATTGCGCAAACTGCTCCAACTGGGAGTTCAGCGCCTCCTCCGCCTCTTCTCTGGCTTCCGCGTCATGGGCGTGCATGTCATTCTCGAAAGTGACATACCGCCCCTCGAGATCAGAGAGCTTCTCGCGCATGTCCTCAAGCTCGGCCATCGTTGGACCAGGGGTAGTTTCGGGGGTGGTTGGATCCAAAACGCGTCGCCGTTTCAAGGGCCGGGAGGCGTTCTCGTCCTGGGTATCGAGGTGAATGGGTGTGGCGTCCTCGAGGCTTTTGCGCTCGCGGAGGTCATTGAAGAGGGCGTTCATCTCGTTAGCGGTCTTCTCGAGCGAGTCGACGTAGGCGACCATGTCATTATACTTTTGCAGCTCCTTCTCTTCGGCTTCTGACAAGGGGCTGGCAGGCCAGGCGTTCAGCTTGGTGAGCAGGGCGAGGGCATCATCGCGGCGCTTGGCGAGCTCCTTTTGCTTGGTTTGCAGTTGGGCAAGTTCAGCTTGAATACGCTGTTTGCTTTCGTCGGGGAGGTGAGGGAAGTGTGCGGAGTTGAGATGAGCTTGGGTGTTGGCGACGTCTGCGTCTAGTTTTGCGAGTTGCTGTCGACAGGTGACACAGTCGGCGAGGAGCCTGATTGGAGAGTTTACGAGGAGTAGCTTGGGATGAAAGGGAAACAGCGTACTTTATTCTTTCTGCCCACTCTGTCCTCAGCTCTTCTGCAGTGGGTACTCGTGTAGAAGGTGGTTTTTTTAACCAGAGGGGCGGAGGGGGAGGCTGAGCTGGGGCCATGGGCGATTGGGGAGGCGGAAGGGTGGCGGGAGATGGGAGGGTGGCGGTGGCGGGAGGTGGAAGGGTGGCGGGAGGTGGAAGGGTGGCACGAGGTGGGAGGGTGGCACGAGGCGGGAGGGTGGCGGTGGCGGGAGGTGGAAGAGTGGCGGGAGACAAAGGTGGCGGGGAGTACCTCTGATTAGAATAGCGGCGATATCGCGGATCGTCGAGGGTGTTCCAGGCAGAATCAGAGGGATGGATAAAGTCACAGAGATGGTCTCTGGGACAGCCTTTCCCCCGCGGGGTGCCGTCTTGGTGGAAGAACTATGGAAGAGGGTTGCAATTGCAGTCGCGGCAAAGTCGGAAACGTGACTTACATGGCAGCGTCGCCGTTTCATGTCAATGCAGCAAAAGTTTAAGAAAGAGAGATAAAACTGTGGCTGTGCTATCTACGCTATCATGGATGGATGGATGGATGTATTACCCGCAGCGGTCCCTATGCTATCTACCGTACATATCGACTATCTCCGACTCGTGCGTCATCACCGCGACGTCCTTGCGAATTGGATTCACCCGCGGATACACAAACTACAGCACCGTCAGCATATCTCATCTCAACCACACGTGCACTTACCCCTTCGTTGTATTCGCTCATCACCTCCGCTGCGATAATCTCCTTGTCCTTCATCAGCGTCGTGTACGAGTATCCCATCGCGTGCAACTGCTGCCTGTTAGTTCCATGCTTTCTCAACGACAACATGCCCTTACCTGCACTCCCACAAGCCCCATCACTACCAGCATTGAGATCCAGTTCGACGGCGCCGTTGCCATCCACAGGAATGCATGTGCCGGTGAGTATATTGCAAACAACACTGTTTCAAACTCCCCTGGCGCCCACACTTCCAGTTGTTGCACCCGCGAAGTCCTTCCCAGCTGCTGCCCAGGTCGCGTTGGCGGCTTCATCCCGAGCAGCCATCGCCACGAGTACGAAGCCGCGTACCACGTCCCCCCACTTATTCGCCGCACCAGCGACGGTGGTTCCAAAGGCGCAAAGTCCAGCTGTGCAGACACAAATCGTGCATTGGGAGACGACACTGGTTCACGCCGATGGTGCATGCGGTACAGTTTTATCCGTGTAAACAGATACACCGCGTTGAGGAACGCCGCACCAATCAGCACGATAGATACCGGTATTGTCTACAGCTCTATGAGTTCCGTCCAATCCCAAATAAAAAGAAATCGTCTCACCCAGTCAAACCACGATGTGCCTTCGCCTTCGCGATACATGTCCTCCCATCCCAAATCCGAATCGGGCACTTTACGTATTTGGCTAATACGGACACAAACGTGCAGAAAATGAAGTGTTCCGCCCAACAGCCGCCCTGACGTTTTGGGGGATGGGAGTGGCACGTTGTGAGGAAATAAAGCTATTTCGAACGCGACGGCAGACGGGATGGACGTGATTCTGATATCATCGTATTAGCGCTGAACGACGACGCTCCATGATAAAGGACATCACCTTTCGACCATGCCCTTCTTGCGCACGACCCTTTTGACGGGCGTCCCAGACGCCGAGCCAACACCGAGGCTCTCGCGGCCTTTGCTTTGGGGTGGCGTTCCGTAAGGAGGCGGCTTCCGCGACCGAGCCGCGTTCCAGTCGAAAGGAATGGATGAGGAAATCGAAGGGGTCGAAGCTGGCGAGCGATAGGCGCCCATGGACACACGGTTGCGCGGAGTCGAAGGCATAGTTCCGGACGCCAAAGGAGAAGAAGTCGACGAATTGGAATCAGGGCTCCTGGGCGAAGCGGTTGCCGCGTTGGCCTGTGCGAGGCGTCGGAGAGACATGGTTGCCGTGTCGGTGGTACGCGTTGGGTCCAAAGTTTTGACAACGTGACACGTGACAACAATCCGGAGAAAAGTTCGAACACGTGGGCAGCACGTGTTGGTTGAACAATGAAAATGGGTAGAAAAAAAAAAGGACAATTGTGTTAAGCTGCTCTTAACCCCCTCCTCCCTTCCAAACTCCCAAACTCCAGTGTTCTCCGCCGCGCCACCTAAACTCACTTTTCTGCCACCATAACTTCCAAAACGTCTATCCTACGTCCTCCCCCTACTGCCACGTCCTTGTCGCCTAGTTCATCTATCAGCGGTACGTGCAATCTCATCTAGTTTGCGCGTCGCTCAACCCCTCATCAGTCCGTAAAGTCAGGATGGCTCAACCCTCTTCCTCCCACCATGACGAACGTCACCGCCGCAGCGACAGGGAGCGTGAACGTGACCGGGACCGTGAACGATCCCATCATCATCAACGAACCGTCTCTACCACTACTCTCCTGCTCGTTCTCTCCCTTATGCTCGCTATTCTGGCCGTCATGCTCTCTCTCCCCTCCGGTCAATCCGCAAGTGGCAGCGAGACTGCTACTTCCGGTGTCCTTGGCTACCTCACTCCTAAGCGAACCCAGGCTCTCATTGCCCGCGAGAGCGCCGTTGCTGTCCGTGAGGCAGAGGTTGCCCGTCGTGAGGCCGAGTTGCTGGCTGGCGCCCCGGGTGGCGTCCTTCCTTCCGCTTCCGCCGTCGCCTGTCCTCCTTGTGCTGCCTCCACCACTGTCGAGACCGTCACCGGTCCTATTCAAACTGTCATCAAGGAAATCGTCAAGGAAGATTCCCTCACCCCTCCTGGATGGGTTGGCACTCGTGCAGAAGAAATTCTCGATCGCGAACTCAAGATCGCCGAGCGAGAGCGTGATATCAGCAAGCGCGAGGAGTCCGTGAACCGTCGGGAACACGATGCTTCTCGGCGCGAAAGCTGGATCATGGAGCAGCTCCAGTACGTCTACAATTTTACCTTATTACGCCATCATCCTAATCCTTCCGCATTAGTGCTCTCGGAAACGACAACCCTTCCCATGTTGAAGATGAATATGTCTACGAACCCGTTGGATCAAAACGAAAAGCCAAGGTACCGCCGCCTTCTCCGCGCCGCTCCGAGCTTTGAGACGAAGGAGGGCAACACCTAACTTTATACCATCGAGTCCGTATGAATCCCGTCCATGCCCCTTCACTCCTTCGTCCGGGCTTGGGGGACTTCGGTGCTTTTCCTCGTCCCCCTCGTCCTCTCCGTAGACCACTGACCAGCCTGAAAACACGTCCCCTCCTTTGGGGTGACGCGTCGCGATCGTCGATCGATACTCGATCATAACACGCTCCACGTGATGCTCCCTTTTTCTTCCGGCTGGTCTTGGTCTACACTTCATCAGCTCTGGGTAGCAGGATTACTGACTTTGCTCCTTTCTAGTATCATGAACTCCCCCCACTTGTTGTTTCCGAAACTGCATACGAGACCGAGACCAAGACTGTAGTACAAACACAGACCGTCACAGTTCCCCCTCCCGCCAACACCCGCCTTGCTGCCCACCCCAAGCCCGAAGGAGCCACGTCTCCATCGACACCCTCCAGCCCAAGAACAACTGCGGTTGAAATCGTCACCGAAGAAGACGACGATGATGTCGAAGACCGCCGTGCCACAAGGACGGTTATTCGTGGACCCCGTGCAACAAGGCGACCCCCCTCAAGGTGGTTTGGTGGTTGGTAGATGATGGTTTTATTTTTTGTTTGTATTCTTTATAACACTGGATCTTGGACGATCACGCTCCTCTCTCGTACCTCTTGCTACCCTGTCATACCTACATCCTCCCGCTTTCCTCTATTTTTTGCTTACGCCTTGCCCATACCCCCTGATTATACTGACGGATGGATGGACTCACGCTTCCCTGAACGACCTTACATGACGCTTGTCAACTTTTTACGATAATTAGTAGATAGTGTAGACTAGCGTTTCAATAGCAGCATTTCTTGATGTCAATGTCAACTTGGACAAACACAAACTAAATTTGATCGCAAGTACCTCCACGGTCGAGTCATTTCGACCTCTTACATTTCGTTGCATGTTGCAAACCGCGAGGATTTTCCCCTCGCGCCTGTTTGTCAGGTCGTGCATTCCGGGTTCACGTCGGCTGATTTCTGGCGTATCCTCCGGCCTTTCTGACCAGCTCGAAATACTGGGGGTCCGGTACCCAACCGATGCCATCACAAATGTGACCCCTGCCATCCTATCAAAACTCTCTCTGCGCCTTCATACGCAGCACGCACACCCACTGAACACACTCCGCTCGCTAATCGAGTCGCATTACCCGGACTTTGCGCACCTCTCGTCGCTGTCGCCGCTGGTCACGCCGTACAAGAACTTTGATGAGCTTTCCTTCCCGAAAGACCACCCGGGGCGCGCCGTGACGGACAGCTACTATCTGAACAAGGACCTAATGCTCCGCACGCACACGTCCGCGCACGAAGTCGAGGTATTCCGCCGTGGCGAGACAAAATGGCTCCTTACCGCTGACGTGTACCGGCGCGACGAGATCGACGGCTCGCATTACCCCGTCTTTCATCAGATGGAGGGTGCGCGTATCTTCAGTGCCGACGCGTCGGGCATGAAGGAGTGCGAGGAGAATAATGCGTGGCTCGCGCAGCAGCTGGCCATGTCGAATATCGTCATCGAGGACGTGCCGCATATCTCGCCCACGAATCCGGTCCAGCCGACGCACGACCCGCGCTACTCGGAACTCGTCGCGCGGAACTTGAAGTTGTCACTGAATACGTTGATGCTCAAGTTGTTCGGTGGCGTGGCGGGGTCGAACAGCCAGAACCCGTTGAGGGTGAGGTGGATAGAGGCTTACTTCCCATTCACGAGTCCCAGCTTTGAGGTGGAGGTGTACTTCCAAGGGGAGTGGCTGGAAATTCTGGGATGTGGCGTGGTACGACAAGCGACGCTGGACACTGCTGGTGCGTGCTATTCGTGTTCTTGTAGTTCACCAGTGCGGCTCACGTTTTCACTGAAAGGTGTTTCAAATAAAATTGGGTGGGCTTTCGGTCTTGGTCTGGAGAGAATTGCTATGATTCTCTATTCTATCCCGGATATCCGACTTTTTTGGTCAACAGATCCCCGCTTCCTGTCGCAGTTTGAGCACGGAAAGATCACAACCTTCCGCCCTTACTCGAAGTATCCTTCGTGCTTCAAGGACGTCAGCTTCTGGTCGCCCAAGGACAAGCCCCTGCATGAAAACGACTTTTGTGATCTCGTACGCGACGTCGCAGGGGATTTGGTGGAAGATGTCCAGAAGGTACGCGACATTTCCCGAAGCGCCTCAGATATTAACAGCGAACTTCAGATCGACAACTTCGTCCACCCAAAAACTGGACGCACAAGTATGTGCTTCAGAATAAATTATCGTTCGATGGACAGGTAAGCTGGCACCTGATAACCTTAGAGAAGCCCCCTCACACTTTCGAAGGTCGCTGTCGAATGACGAGGTCAATGGTATTCAATCTCAAGTTGTGTCTCGGCTAAAAGACAAGATGGGAGTTGAGATACGTTAATTATGAGATAGCTATTATAATTCTCTAGTCCATTACTCGCCCCATCATCTCTAATACCATGCATAGCCCTAAGGATATAACACTAACGTTACGATGTATCCTGCGCAACACCGACCTGCGCAGCTCTCAGCACACGGTCCTTGATGGTGTACCCAATCTTTTGACAATCAATCACGGTCCCTGGCTCTTTTCCGGGTATCGGCGCCTGATACAAGGCTTCATGGAAGTTGGGGTCAAAGACGTCACCAGTGGGGTCGAAGGGCTTGACGTGATATTTGAAGAGAGTTTGGAGTAACTGACGCTGAGTGATTTCGACACCCTGGTGCAGGTCCTGCAGATACTGCGAGGCAGTTTTTGGGGGAGGTGCGCCGTCTGAGAATTCTGAGGGCTCTGGGGCGGCGTCGGCGGAGACCATGGCGGACGGTGGTATGGATTTTAGGGCCAAGGCAAGGACGTCTGCTGTTTCCAGTAAGTCCGTTGCGAAGCGTGTGATGGCAAAATCTCGTGTCTGCTCCTTCTCTCGTGCAGCATTGCGTTGCAGATTGAGAAAATCTGCTTGGAGGTACCGGAGACGGGCCTGTGTGACGTTGTGCGATTAACAGCCTGAACACGAAGTAGATAATTATGACGACGCCTACAGTCAAGTCAACGACTTCCTCCTCCTTTGCCTTGAGCTTTTCTTGCTCAGGCGTCAAGGTTGGTTCTCCTTCCTTTCCGGCGGGCTTCCCCTCTTCCGCTTTTTCGGCGGGCTTCTCCTCCGAGTAGTGACGCCGACCCAATGCTGACAGACGGGACGAACGGTTAACGGCTGAGCGAGCAAGGGTCCTGGACGAAAGCAAAGCCGTGCTGGAACGGAATGTCTGGAGGGCGTGAGCTGCGGTTGCCATCGTCGTCGCGTCTGAGTATTGGGCGTAGGTATTGCGTTGTGAGATTTTGTGCCGTTTATTTCCGCCAAAAAAAATTGCCACAAATTTTAGCGTGGGAAAAGTAAAAACTCCGGCATTTAACCTGGCGCACCGGGACGGACAAACAAGAGGAAAAATTTGAGCTTAGACCCCACAGAGCCTCTCGATTTTGTGACTCGGATCCCCCAAGGTTCCAACAAGGTGCAGGCACACCTATAATAAAGCCTTGCTTTCTTCCCCTTCCTGGGTTCCCTCTCTTTAGCCCCCCCTCGTTTTTTCTCTGGTTTTGTTTTATCAAACCGGCGTAAACAAATGCGGATGTCTATTTACCGGAAGCTCCAGCTTCCACCCCGCTTCTTATCCGTTTATCATCTACGAACGATGGCGACTCAGGCTGAAGGTGGTGCAAAGGTCATTAATGGGACTGCGTTGGCAAAGTACGTCGCCTGACCATTTGATCCAGCTTTGACTCTATATTGACACCGATACTCTGCTCAGGGCGGTCCGTGAGGGTGTTGCGGACCGCATCAAAACGATGCAGGCAACATATCCCCGTTTCCAGCCCACCCTTGCCATCGTGCAGGCTGGCGATCGTCCAGACTCAGCCGTGTATGTTCGGATGAAAGCTAAAGCGGCCGAAGAAGTTGGCATCAAGTTCAAGCACGTCACACTTCCCGCCGAGACGAGCCCCGAGGAGGTTGTAGAGACTGTCAGGAAACTCAACGACGACGAACAGATCAGTGGTATTCTCGTGCAACTTCCTCTCGGCGACCATGTCACTCCAGAGGGCGAACGACTCGTGACCGAGGCGGTAAGTCCCGAAAAGGATGTCGATGGGTGTGTACGATCTTCTCAATCTAAAAATACACACTCACCCGCCCACAGGTTCCATGCCTACAACATTGGACACCTCTCCTCGCGTGCATCTGTGCCATTGTTCGCGCCTTGCACCCCGTCTGCGGTCATTCGCCTTCTGGAGTCCACCGGTGTGCCCATATCTGGTTCGAACACCGTCGTCCTTGGCCGCAGTGATATCGTCGGTAGCCCAGTCGCCTCCATGTTGAGAAATCGCGACGCCACCGTGACCCAATGCCATAGTCGAACAAAAAATATCGAGAACATCGTATGTATCGTGATTAACGCTATATTTCACGTGAATTTAACTATTTTTCACAGGTCAAAACTGCGGATATTGTTGTGGCAGCAATTGGAAAGGCAGAACTTATCAAAGGATCTTGGATTAAGCCTGGTGCAGTTGTCATTGATGTTGGAATCAATTATATCCCTGGTAAATCAGTTGTGAGCACGACTTGTGAGTGTTTACTTACACCTTTACTAGACGCCACAAAGAAATCTGGTCAACGCCTCGTCGGAGATGTCGAATACTCTTCGGCGGCTGCAGTCGCATCGCATATAACCCCTGTCCCTGGAGGTGTTGGACCAATGACCGTGGCCATGCTTATGGAAAATACTTTGCAATCCGCCGAACGCCTTTGGAACACAACTCGCGAGCGCAAGGTCAAGCCTCTGAAATTGAAGGTCCTGGAGAAGGTGCCTAGTGATCTTGAAATCGCCCGGGCTCAGACGCCCAAGCCCATTACCCAACTCGCTCACGAAATTGGGCTGCTTCCGGACGAGCTTGAGAGCTTTGGAAAATACAAAGCCAAAGTTGATCTCAGCGTTTTGGACCGCCTGGCGCATCGCAAGAATGGGAAATACATCGTCGTTGCTGGGTATGTCCGTAGTTTTCAACACATGTTGCTCTTGACCTGACGCACTCTAGTATAACCCCCACACCATTGGGTGAGGGTAAGTCTACAACTACCCTCGGTTTGGTTCAAGCGCTCGGAGCGGAACTTGGCCGTCCTGCATTTGCTTGTGTCCGTCAACCCAGTCAAGGTCCCACTTTCGGCATCAAAGGAGGAGCTGCGGGTGGTGGTTATAGTCAAGTCATTCCAATGGACGAGGTTTGTCATGTATATCTTCTACAAAGACGGTAGTTGACTTTTTATCTAGTTTAATCTGCACTTGACCGGTGATATCCATGCTGTGACCGCTGCAAACAACCTACTCGGTAAGAGAACGTGCAGCTACATATGCCTACCTTTTGACTATTCCCCTTCTAGCGGCTGCCCTGGATGCGCGTATCTTCCACGAAGCTACTCAGAGTGATAAGGTAGGAGATTCGTTTTTCTTCACAACGACTGAGTGTTGAGTCTCTTCTCTCTAGGCTTTGTACAGTCGCCTTGTTCCCACCAAGAAAGGAAAGCGTGAATTCGCACCCCTCATGTTCAAGCGACTTCAGAAACTAGGTATTAACAAAACCGACCCCAACGACCTCACGCCCGAGGAGATCACTCGTTTCGCGCGTCTCGACGTTGACTTGGACACCATTACTTGGAATCGCGTGTTGGACACCAACGACAGGTTCTTGCGGAAGATTACCATCGGTCGCAACCCCACCGAAAAGGGACACGAACGTGAGGCTGGATTTGACATCGCTGTCGCAAGTGAATGCATGGCTGTCTTGGCTTTGACGACGGGCCTCGAGGACATGAAGGCGCGTTTGGGCGCTATGGTCGTTGCTACAAGCAAGCAGGGTGACCCTATCACTGCTGACGATATTGGCGTCTCCGGTGCACTGGCCGTTCTCATGAAAGATGCGATCAAACCCAACTTGATGCAAACCTTGCAAGTAAGCATGTTTATTTATCTTGCGTGTATGGCGCATGAAAACTCATCGAAACCAAGGGTACTCCTGTATTCGTGCATGCGGGACCCTTCGCCAACATCGCCCACGGAAATTCATCTATCCTTGCCGATATGGTAGCACTCAAGCTGGCTGGAACGGAGGAGGGCGATTCCCCCGATCGCGTAGGTTATGTCCTAACTGAAGGTGGCTTTGGCGCGGATATGGGCATGGAGAAATTCTGCAACATCAAGTGCCGCGTCAGTGGACTGAACCCTGATGCCACGATCATTGTCGCCACTACTCGTGCGCTCAAAATGCACGGCGGCGGACCTGATGTTACCCCTGGCAAGCCTTTGCACGAGACCTACACATCTGAGGACCTTGTCACCCTCAAGGAAGGATGCAAAAACCTGGTCAAGCACATTCAAAACTCTCAAAAATTTGGAATCAAGGTTATTGTTGCTATCAACCAGTTTGCGTAAGTAGCCGTCGTCCTCCTTTGGCAAGGCATTGACCTAAACTCTAGGTCTGATACTGCCGCTGAGCTCGACTTGGTTCGTCATGAGTCTCTGGCGGGTGGTGCAGATGCGGCCGTCGTCACCAACCACTGGGCTGAAGGTGGTGTAGGTGCTCGCGCCTTAGCAGAGGCTGTTATCGCGACGTGCGAAGGTCCTTCAAACTTCAAGTACCTCTACGACCTCAATCTTTCGATTGAAGAAAAGATTTCCGTCATCTCGAAGGAGATCTATGGCGCGGATGGTATTGAGCTCAGTGATCTGGCACGCAAGCAGGTGGAAACGTATACTCGCCAGGGCTACGGCAATCTGCCCAGTATGTGATCGTTCTTACGGTTCGTCGTTGGCCTTTGCTTACTCCCTTGCAGTCTGCATGGCGAAAACGCAATATTCATTTTCTCATGATGCCAAGCTCAAGAACGTCCCTACTGGTGAGCCTTCCACTGCCCACCCAAAGGAGATCATGTTCCTAACTACTTAAGCACGTTAGGATTCACAATTCCCATCACCGCCGTCCGTCTCTCTGCTGGCGCAGGATTCCTGTATCCTCTCCTAGGCGACATGCAAACCATGCCTGGCCTTGGAACACGCCCAGGTTCGTTGACATACGTCACCATTGTCCTGGTGACTTTCTGACCTCTTTTCAGGCTTTTGGGAGGTCGGCCTTGACCCCGAATCCGGGGATGTTGTTGGCCTCTTTTAAGTCGCCATAGTTCAGATGAGAGCCTTGATCTCAAGAAAAGTTCTCAACGAACCAAGCTATGCTGTCTTCATCGGACAGACCCCAGACACACGCCGCTGTCTCAACATAGTAATCGGTGCTTTTCAACACAGGCAATTAGACCGACATCGCGCCAAGTTATCATTCAAGGATCGCAAGGGGCTTTGTGTACTGTTGGTTACCCCATAAATAGAAATCTATCCGTATTTTACACCTCAGGATAAGCCCCTCTGCACGTCAAGATTGACATACTTTCGACGGTGAATATTCCATTCGACGGCACTGAAGTTGAAACTAATTTTAGCCAATGAGCCAACGGATCCACAGTCATGCCAGCCTCAAGGCGGACGTTGAGGCGAAATTTACGAACGTCAATTGACCACTTGGGCACTGGTGACTGGTCAGTCAACGTGGGATATGCTATTGAGTATATGGATAGGAGGGGGGCCTATGCTGTGAGAGGCTATATCCTAAGAAGTACAGAAACTGGGAAAAATTGGCCGTTTTCACCGATCCTATAAGTACATAAACCGCCAAATTTGGGTGTGCTCCCCGATCCCGCCTGGGTGCAGAAGCCTGGACCCAGCTGTGTTGACCGATCCTACGAGTACAGAAAACCACGTGTGCTAGCAGCGCTAAAGGCCGCCTGTCTGGCACTAACAGAGCGCCGCCATATTGTCACCCCCCGCCCCTGCCTCTTTTCTCCACATTTGTGCCTGCCACCCGCCGTTTCGCAGTCAGCGAGCGGTTTGGCATGTCCCCGCCATGCCCAGGCTTCCAAATAAGAACACGCTCACCTCAGGAACTGTCTCAGAGTTGGACTCTGACTCGGACAATGATTAGAGCTGGTGCTTTCTGCTATCTCTACACTACTTTACAGTCCTAGGCTATACTATACCCTCATTATAGTTATAGAAAAACAATACATGTTTGATCGTTATCAAGTACATAAATTGCCTAATTTGGAAGCACCCGATCCTGATGGGTACAGAAACCGGCAAAATTGACCAGGACAGAAATTGCGAATTTTGGGGTTTTTGGATATAGCCTCTTACAGCATAGGCCCCCCTCCTATATGGATGCACTTTCCGAACGAGAAAGCAAAACCACATCTGCAAAATGAGGCTGCCGTTTAACAGAAGAGAAGTATAGATCACCCAATAATCACTCGAGAATTTGAAACGTGCACTGTCGGGCGTCTTCAGAAACTAGAAGAGGTTGAGCAACCTGAAAAACCACTTAGACAGCGTAGGTCAATAAAAAGTAAAATATATGTGAACTTGGCAGAATATCCCGAAGAGGGTCTCAAAAAGAGGAATGGTGACTACTTGAGCATCGAATCCTTATAGGAAACGTGCGGGCGAACTACCATTGAGACGCCTAGAAATTCATCCACGCAATCAAGTGTCTCAGTATCACCAAATACCCCGTTAAGAATGGCCGAAATAGAAACACAGAATAGACTATGAGCATGAACATGAAAGCCTATAACTAAACGACCCGAGGGACACAGCCTGGAGAATGATGTTTGGCCTGCAAGGTCATAACCCTCTTCCCCCCGGAAGCCGCGCACCCCCGTAAACAGAGGCTTGCAAAACATCGAATATGCTCAGAGAGTCGCCTCTCAGCCCAGGATCAGCCAGGTTACCGGTTTCCCGGTCCAAGGTGATGACGTTGAGAGCAGCATTAACATCGCGGGCGTAGGTATTCCCAGCGAGATCGGCGTAGGCGAAAGTATTGTTGCTTGTCCCGTTACCAAAATTGCCACCAGTCGCGAGTTGGAAAAACCCATCTAAATATTGTTTGAACGAGCTTGTCAAAGTAAAGGTTGACAAAGTCCTTACCAGTAACTTGGCGCTCCTTAATTGTCGACCCCACAATTAGGGGGCTGGGAAGCACGACTCGATCGAAGGAGTGGTCGATGCGGGTGGTCCCTGTGGAAAAAGTGTCAAATTGGATGGGCACCAGAGTGTCTAATTTAAACAACGATAACATACAGTTTCGTTGGTCGGGACCCAGGAAAGCAAAATCGACATTCAAAGGATAGGAGAAAACATCCACAACAGAAGGCACGCCGTTGTGCGTGGAGAAAGCACGGCCTGAGGCAATTTGGCGTAGGACCTTACTAAGCTTTCAGCGATTAACGCTGAGACAGAAGGAGATCTAACATACCTGGAACTTGGCATTCTCTGTGAAACTCTGCCTGTTGGAAAAGGAGAGCTCTTGAGTCCAGACAGCATGGGTAGATTTTCCGCTTCCGCTTAGAATGTGAGCTTCAAGATGAAGCTTGCGAGTGGCCTTCACTGTTATGTTGACGCTTCCGGCGCCAACGGTACCGCTGCTTGTAGTCTGGGCAAACAGAGGTGCATCGTAGACGGTGATATTTCCAGTGGTAGGTTTTGAGGAAGAATCGGTGACGACCTGCAGAAGGCCAGAAACGTACCAGTTCTGCAGAATGGTGTGATCATCCTCCGCCGATACGACGTCGATAGTAAATTGATGGGGTTTTCCGTCAGTCAGGAGCGGTACGAACGGCGTTACAT
Organism: Tricholomella constricta; assembly: GCA_013368375.1. Taxonomy (NCBI): domain Eukaryota; kingdom Fungi; phylum Basidiomycota; class Agaricomycetes; order Agaricales; family Lyophyllaceae; genus Tricholomella; species Tricholomella constricta. Next base: position 314,986 of record JAACJP010000012.1, on the reverse strand, counting down.
CAAGGAAATAGGTCGGAAGATCTATGGCACCGTATGCAGCGATGGGCCTAAACAGATTACAAACAGATCATCTTTTGAGGGAACGCACTGACCTCCAAAGACTTGGAACAAAACCTCCCGTGAAGATGACGGGATACGGCAGGACAGCACCTGCAATTCTACCATCAATGAGGAGTCGGACCTCCCGGAAAGGCCCCTGGCCGAAGGTTGTATCGGCTGGAAGATTTGGCAAAAACTTATTGGCAGCGTTGAAATACTACTGCAAGTGTTAGTCTGAGTATCCCCGAGTCATTGCATGCACCTACCCAAAATTCTTCTTGGCCGTTGCCCGACGCAAATAGTTCTGCGAAAACCTTAACAGTGTTCATCGGAAAAGTGACGTTTCGCTGAAGTAGAATTCGGAGTTATCAGCGCTCACACTGGATTTCGTGCACATGGAGACATACAGAAAAGCTCGGGGGTACAGAAGCCTGATTGCCAGTATTGTTTGCGAGCGTCGAGAGGGGGATGATGAGATCAGCTTTCTTTACAGGTGGGTGCCTGTTCGAGGAGGCATAGAACGTTGCGTGTACAGTAGCTTTATCATACAAGTCAATATAATCTCTAGAAGTTATTCAAAACATGCTCACTCGAATATATGCCGTCAAGACCCGGTTGGATCAGGTTGTCCAGCTGGAAAATGAAAGTACCAGGTTCCGCGAACAATGGCGTGTATTGTGACACATCTTTGATATAGGTCCAGATGATTCCGTCTCCGCGTGTGGGTTCGGGAGTTGACGTTCGCCAGACTTCGAGGTTAATCATAAAAACGCAATACCAATGGCAGTGAGTCAGTGACTTACTTTCCACGTTCTGAAATGTAAAATGGGCCAAACGATCAAATTGTGTGCCGTTGGAAGTCACTGTCAAGTTCAGAGTGATGGCTGCCCAAGAGCCAAGAGGCCCACAATCCGTTGGAGGCCTGCCCGACGACCAGGTTGTTACTATACTATTCAATTTGAGCCGTTGTCGCACGGATGAACTTACGTGAGCTGGACAACCTCGGCACTAATTATCTCGATTCAGTGAAAGAAGGAGGAGAGCGGAGGATTATATCACCTGCCAAATGAAAAAGCGAAATCTCGTCTAAAACCTGTGATCAGTATGGCGCACGAAACGCAGCAGGAGGGACGGACTGGAGAACTTTGATCGTGCACTGTTTGGCATCATGAGGAACAACGGCCGGTTGGGCGACTTGGAAATTCCTGAGTACAGTCCCACGAGCTGCGCACGCGTGGAGCAAGCAAACAGCGAGTAACCAGAAAAGCGAGAACATGATGCGCTAGGTAGAACATGGCTGCAGATGCTTCGACTTTTAAAGGATCAAACGGGGGTCGACAATGCGGAGTTATCAATTTGATATGACCCAAAATGCATATGGTCTTTGGGTCTATGGGAAGGGATGTGAACGCGTCGAAGTCCGGAACCATGGAAGGGTCAAATGACTCGCATCCACGAAGGCAAACCATGCTTGCCAAGTCAATTTAATAATATAAATGCCATTCATACCATCTAGACCCATGTCGGGCGCACGCATAATTCAGGTTACAGAACCATGAGAGATACAACCGAAATTGTGTTCACTACATACCACATCATCCGAAATTAAACTCCTTTCCCACTCAAAACTGATGCTCAAAGACCTCATCTCCCGCCTTGTCCTTTGTTTGCGGTTCCCTCGCTCTTGTCGTTGTGTCGCCATACAGCCCGCCCTCCGCGTCTTCGGGGAAGTCTGTGGTAGAATCCCGAGAATTCATGCTGTCACCCGCGATTGACGACCTATCCTTCTTTTTTTTCCTCTTCGACCTCTTTTTCTGGCTCTGTTCCTCTGAGATGGAATATGCATCCTCTGTCCGCGCCCATCGGTCCTTTTTCACCTTCTTCTCCTTCTTGCGCTTAGGGAGAGCAGCGTCTTCAAAATTGGCGGGGTAATGCCAGCGACCAGACGATCCAGAGTGGCTGTCGGGATTGTAGTAGGATTCGTCCTCTGGGCGCCAGAGGTCTCCATTCGGCTGGCGTGGGGGCCGAGACTCAAGGGACGGTAGATCGACGCTGGAGGCCTGCTCCTGTCCCTCCGCATACGGCTGGCCTTCAAGAGTCGAGTTTGGAAGGCGGTCGCTGTAGCGATTGGCCCATTGCGACCTGCGCTGGTGGCGCTTGATTGTCGAGGTGTCGACAAGACCGTAGCGCTGAACCCACTTGGGAGTGCGAGCGTGGTTCTTGTTGTTCCGTATGTTCTACAGGAAGAGATGAGCGATGGTCCAGTTAGAGATCCAGAGCTTTGTACCTGGATGTAGAAGTTATGGCCGTGGCCTAGATGAAAACTGTCAGTAAAACAGGAATATGAGCGGCAGTTGGCCTACCAGGTATATAACCACAAATGGTTAGAAGAACATTAAGCCAGAAGTCCTTTCCTATTCCGAACCTTGCAGCGACGGCTGAAAGAGTGATCAACATTCATATCAGAGTTGTGGATGGATTGAGCGCACCAAGTGGAGGGAACAAAGTGCCCATGATAAAGAGCAGGACAGCATAGCCATGATGGCGCTTGGGAGTGAGGTCAATCTGTTTAGGGACGTACGAGGCCATAGGGGTTCTAGGTCATGAATGAATGGCGCAGGCCGCTGGACGGGCAGAGATTGACGGGTGGAGTCGTGGTAATGGCTAGAGCTCTCCTGGCAATAACTTAACACTTAGCCAGGGCTTAGCTATATATTAGCTAATAAACAGCTCCTCGCCTCGGTTCACCCTGGGTATCTCCTGCCAAATCCGGCCTCTCCCTTCCACCACCATGGACCACGACGACCACGTCCTCAATCTCTCCGACGTCGTCCACGATGAGACAATAGACGACGACCCTGACCTCGATCCAACTTCTCGCCCACACAACGACCACCACCACTCCTCCTCGTCCACCCCCTTCGACTCGAACCTCCATGAGTCCTATTCTGGTGCCGCCCACTCGTCACACCTCGCACCCTCAGAGGCCTTCTCTGTTGAAATGCTCGAACGCGAAATCGCGACTTTGCTCAATCAGAACGCCTCTGCTGCCTCTGCTGCCCTCCTCAGCGCCGCTGCTCAGCAACAGCAAGCTAATATGTCCTTGGGGCCCAATGGCGGCGTTGGGACCGATCACCAAATGTCCGGCGATAACATTGTTGGGTTCGGTCTCAATCTAAGTGGCCTTGCAGCCGTGCTTCAAGCTGCCCATGCCCAAGCTGCAGAGAACGAACGCGTGGCCGAAGAGCTTGCCGCAAAAGATCCCGAGTACGCGCGGCAACGCGAGGCTGCGATATCTGGCAAGGAGCAGAGGACGACGAGGACTGCCCCCGCATTCCACTCACTTACCGCGGGCGAGGCTTCTGGATTGCCTCACAGGACGAGGAGAAGAGGGGAAGCCAGGAGCGGATCAGAAGGTTCAGATTACCTGTTTACCGATCGCGACAGTGAAAGTGACCATGAAGATCTCACTATCAACGGCAACGGAGAGCCACACACGAACCCCGCTAACTCACGGGCGCGACCAGGTACGCCCCCCAGAAGTCCTCCTCCCGTACCCGGGGAATTCTCTGACATCAACGACATCTTGAATCAACTCTCTGCCCAATTCGAACCTGGTCCTGAGCATGGACATGGAAATGGAATTTCGACACCTGATGCCTCGCCAGTGGTATCCCATGTCCATCAAATTGCGGATTCTGAAACTCACCTTAATCAAACAACGACGCCCAACCTGGTATCCTTAAATCGCGCATCAGGGTCTCAACCTGTTGCGTCAACATCTACAATACCTCTCCCAGCCAATGGGCTACTAAAGAAGTCTCCCAAGAAGCTAAAGGACAAGGATAAAGGCCCTCATGTCCATGCATGCGAACAAGACCAGTGTCATAAATCCTTTACTCGTCGGAGCGATCTCGCTCGCCATATGCGAATCCACACGGGCGAACGACCGTTTGTCTGCAGCCATGAGGGCTGCGGTAAGACATTTATCCAGGTAATCCACCGTTATTTTTCGGCACATCACTCTTTTAATTTTTGTATATCAGCGATCAGCACTTCAGGTTCATGCACGAGTACATACGGGCGAGAAGCCACATTGTTGCGAATACCCAGGATGTGGCAAGACTTTTGGTGATTCAAGTAGCCTTGCGCGACATCGAAGAACACATACAGGAAAACGCCCATACAAGTGTGAGGACCCAACATGCGAGAAGACGTTCACCAGGCGGACAACGCTAACGACACATATGCGTACCCATGATCCATCATGGGAACCAGATCCGAATGTGTCAGTTTTCGTTCTTATTAATTTGCATACCACATGTGTTAATCCTTCAATCTCAACGATTTCTTACCGCAGGAAATACAACTTTAAGGGAAAAAAACGGAGAATAAACGAAGAAGAGGATGACGACCAAGACCTGGCAGAATCGGTTCGGACAATTTCTGCACTATTTCAAGCTGGCGGGAACGCCATCCTCCCGGCAGCGGGCGGTGCGCTCCAGGATGAGCCCTTGGAAGTTCGGGTGGCTAGCATCAGTGCGGAAATTGCGGCTGCGATTGCGCAAGCGCAGTCGCGCGTATATGCCGATGATGAGGACGACGACGACGACGCACAATCGGGTTCCGGGCAGGAGATTGACGGCCCTGAGATGATTGGCCCCAACACGAGTGGAATTAGAGGTCTGGGCATAGGAGACATTCGGACCGCGGATAAGGATGGGCGGCGGCTGGTCGACGAAGACGAGGACAGCGACGCTTTCCCTGCACCCCTGCGGACGCGAAAGGGCAAGGACTCGCCCGTGGCTGGTACGAAAAGGAAGCGATGATTTAACGCACTATCAAACAATATCTAATTTATTTCGTTGTTCATGATTTCACTGACTATTAGTATTACTTACAATCTTTTTTGGGGCACAGCAACTAAAACAGCAGGCGTTGACAGAAGGTGAATATGTCTGTAGGACTTTAAATGACACTCATGACATGTTGGAAGGGTTGAGAATGAATTCTTCAAGAGGTAGAGCCGGGGCAAACGGGCCAAGCGGGCCAGGAAGCTGTTAGATAAGATTGGGTTAAGCAAGATCCGGCACGCGCACGTGAAATGCCAGAAGTAATCTATTCCCCCAAACAAGAAACGGGACAGCTGCTTTCCGTGCACCGTCCGACTTAGTCCGCCTTCATAAATATCTTCTCAGCCCACGACTTCATCTCTACTCCATCGATCCAGATATGGCTGCAGAAGAGCCCCCCAATGTCGATTTGATCACTCTAACTCGGTTTGTTTCACCAAAGCCATGCTAGGAGCCGACTAACATCGTCCTCTCAGCCATGTTCTCTCCGATCAGCTTAGATTGGGCGCGTCTGCGACGGGAGATTTGACGCTTTTGTTGACCGCTATCCAAGTCACTTCCAAATTCATTGCAACCAACGTCCGAAAAGCAAGACTGATCAACCTGTAAGTCGATGTTGACGTCAGTCTCATGACTCAATACGAGCTCGATGTGTAGTGTGGGTCTTGCTGGGGAGACCAATGTTCAGGGAGAGGAGCAGAAAAAGCTGGACGTTCTGTCGAACGATATCATGGTGAATGCCCTCCGCGCTTCAGGAAAGACTGCAGTGCTCGTCTCGGAAGAGCTTGACGAAGCTATCATCATCGAGGAAAGAAACCGAGGCACCTACTGTGTTGTCTTTGACCCTTTGGATGGTAGCAGCAATATAGATGCCGGTGTTAACATCGGTACCATCTTTGGGATTTACAGAGTGGTGAGTATTTCACTCGCGCATCTCACCAGAATGCTTGCTCATCGCTGTATGAAACATACAGAGACCTGATTCCAAAGGAACCGTCGAGGATGTTTTGCGACCTGGAAGCGAAATGGTTGCAGCTGGATATACCATGTGAGTTGCGATAATAACATCTTTGGTCTCTTTTCCCAGAAGTTTAATTGTCGGCCAAGGTACGGATCCTCCGCAAATTTGGTACTATCCACTGGTCAAGGTGTAAATGGTTACACTCTCGATGCGTCTCTCGGAGAGTTCATCCTTACTCATCCCAATGTATGCGTTACTCCACTTCCAGACCTTGCCCGAATCTGACATATATTCTCACCGGAAAGATTAAAATCCCAACCCGTGGCAAGATCTACTCCTTCAATGAGGGCAACTCAATGTACTTCCATGCACCAGTCGCTGCATACCTGAAATCCATTAAATACCCCGCACCACCGAAAACACCGTACAGCGCCCGTTACATCGGCTCCATGGTCGCCGATGTCCATCGCACGCTGCTTTACGGCGGAATATTTGGATACCCGAGCGACAAGAAGAGTAAGAGCGGAAAGCTGAGATTATTGTACGAGGCATTTCCCATGGCCTTCTTGATCGAGCAGGTGCGTAGTGCGCAATCCATTTGTAACTTCCATCTGATGCCACTCTCGAAGGCGGGAGGCATCGCGACCACAGGCACAAAACGAATCCTTGACATTGTTCCCAAGACCATCCACGAACGATGCCCAGTGTTCCTGGGAAGCCGGGACGATGTGCAAGACGTGATGAAGTTCTACAAAGAGTTTCCCTCTGATTCGTAAAAGTCCTGTATTTGTACATGTCGTGCTCTGTATACCACATTTGCCTCGAAATAAACAAAGTGTCATCGTTCTCTACGTCGACCTCAATGTCGCTTCGTATCAAGCTCCCTGCGAAAGCCGCCGAGCTGGAATCAAATCCGCAGGTATCCCAGAACGCAGAAACCCTCAACGGTGGTGCAAGCTGCTTATACTTTCATACTAGTCCTCAACGGCTGAGCCTTCATCTCGTCGACGGAAAGTCACCAAGCGCCGCCTTGCCGTAGTCTCAGATGAGGAAGACGACGATCATGACCAAAGACAATCTACCGCTGCTCTGAGCTCTCCGCCTGGAACCTCCAGTCTTCGGGGACGGTCTCACACGGTGGAGGGCGACTCCGACTTTGAGCGTGAGCGCGCCACGCATATTGCACCCGAGCATCATCTTCCGGAATCTTCGTTGTCCACTTTTCGTTTGAAGAAGCACAAAGCCAGAGACGGGCCTCCACCCCCCAAAAAGAAACGTATTCATGTGGACGTCAATTCTGATGAGGATTACCGTATGGGGGCCGCTTCCGGAGACGACGACGAGGATTTCGTCAACGAGGTCAAACGCCAGTCGAAACTAACTGCGAAAGTGAAAGCGAAGGGGGGGAAAGCTAAAGCCTCCAAAGATGGGGATGCTCTGACAAAGGAGGAACGGAAGGCTCTTCATGGGAGACTACAGCCCAACTCTACAGAAGTGAGCCAAGCTGCAGGGACGAAACGATCGCGAGCGAGCTCAAAAGCGGAGGACGCCGCCATCGATGTCGTCGGTGACATGAATACTAGACCAGATACGCGTAGCCCTTCGCAACCCAGGGAGCCATCATCCCCGCCGCCCAAGAAACGCAAATTTCCAACAATCAAGAAGAATAAGCCCCCTGGAACGGCATTTGGATCCACTTCGTCTGCAAAGGCTCCATCTGCCGCAGCTTCTGCCAAACTTGCGGTGCCCATACCCGAAGCCGCCAAGCCTCCCGCATATGGGGCAAGGAAAACTCCCGCAACCCTAGGTAATGCCGATTTCGATCTCAGGAATGCCAATGTGTACAATGAACTCTTTAAACCGGTACGTTTTGTTTCACGGATGCAATTCAAGTATTAACTTGTCTATCTTTAAGGCTGGTGGGAGCACTCCACGGTCAGGATTAAGCCGACGAGAGAAAGATGAGGAGAGGCGGAAGGAGCTCAACAAGATGCGGGATGAGGCGAGAGCCAAGCGTTTAGCTGAGATGGCGAGTCGGTAATTCTGATGCGCTCCAGCTTTCCTGATGTCACTTTTCACAGACAGCGTCATTCGACCTGCAAGCGCAATCAGACAAGATTGGACGCTTCGAAGAGAGACTTAGGGTTGAACAAAGCTCTGCGCTCTATCCAAATTTCTTAGCGGCTAAATGGAGAGAACTCTGGGAACGAGAGAGAAGGAAAGCGAAGGAACAGGGATGGGCGGACGGCAGGAACTGGGGTGAGACAGGGGAGAGAGAGGAGGGTGAAATGAACGATCAGCCCAATGGAAGATGACATGTCCATACGTTCGTTCAGACGGCGATATCTTTTCTCATTGGAATACCTGTCCCGTGGAACACCGACTTACTTATATCCTAATAACCAAATCTGCATACTATTCGTGCATATGACGGCAGAAGTATCGTTCAATCAAAGGTGGCATGCCAATCTGGCGGCCATGATGAACAACATGTATTTCAGCTCAGCGTGCTTAACAGTACGATGGACACCAGTTCTCGAGTGATCGACGCTGACAGCTCGCAAAATGTCCAAGACATCGACTCGGAAAATTCACAGCGCAAGGTTTGCTGCGCGCACATTCCAGAAAATCCAGTTCTGGATAAATTCGTCAGGTAGTACTCATCCGGTCATTATCTGGGGGTGGATCTCGCCGAAGGGGTGGGTCGTAGGTAGGGTCAAAAGATGAACAGAAGTTCTTTCAGGAAGGAGGTTTCGGTGAAATGACATGGGCAGGGATCTCCCGCCGGCAAGTATAAGAGGTTAGACTTTTATCGGGGTTAACATTCGGAACTACAAATGGAACGACTCACTGAAAACCTTGCCATGTGGAAAGTTGAGAGATAACTGGAGCAAGCTGGAGTGGCAGTTGAATACCTCAAGCCCTGGTACTGACTCGTCCAGCACGGATATCACAATCCGTGCCAAGTACATGCGGCTCGATGTGCTATCTACGCACCAAGATTGTGTAGGAGCCTCAAAGTCGGCAGCACTGGCGCGGTTGCAATGCTAGTGTATATTGGTGGAACAGACGTGTCGTCGAGGATCGACGACACCCTGGTCGAGCCTGTCAAGGCAATGAGGCGAGCGATCATCGGTCTATATTCAGTGTAGATTCCAAATTCTCCATAGCCTTTTGTATTTGGACGAAACAGGACTCGAACCATTTCTTCGGGTCTTTCAAGGGGACACTAGTGCCCTGCAAGGTCATCGCCTCTATGTGTTCCACTAGAGTAGGCTCTTGAAGGAGAAGCAGAAGTGTCGATCGTAGATTATTGATGACCTCGGTGAATGAAGCCAGTTCTGTGAGGACATTGGAAGGATTCTGGGGGGTGTAAAGTGTAGACACCAAGTCATCAGAAGCAACTAGCAGCGCTGACGACTGTCGAGGAAGAGAATCCAGATTTTGAACGGTGGTGGATGGCAACTTAGAAGGATAGTGTGGTGGAGGCGATAGGATATCTTTCATGATGCGTTTGTGTAATAGAGTGGACAATCGAAGAATCGCATGAACCTGCAACAGATGAGACGGGCAAACAACAAACACCCTGGTGATAGGTAAATACCTTCTTCGCTCGCTCAAGTTCGTCGCTGTCCATTCGCCTTCTAGAATCCATGCCAAGTTCTCCCCATCCATCATCGTCCCATCCATCACCATCCGCGGATTCGATTGCTGACCCATGGTCGGTGACCATCTCGCCAACCTCTTGCAGCCCATCTTCCAAGGAATCATGATCCTGAGCCAATTTCTTTTGTACGGAGGCAAGGTTGTCCTTGGATAGACCGGATCGGGCATTGTTAATGATTTCGTGTACAGTACCGATCCTGATCATATACTTGTCGCCGGCCTTGCCAGTACTTGTACGGTTTCCACTTGTCTCGATATCGAGAAACGTCTGGAGAAGAGATCTCACGGATTGTATGACATCGTTTGCGACCGAGGTGAATTCTTGATTCAGAGAAAGACCGTGGTTGTGATCAAGCAGACGAACGCAATGGGACACGGCCGAGATCTGCTCAGAAATGTCCTTGAGTGGAGTGAGAGAAGCGGAGTAGGTTGGAGAAGCTGGATTCAGCGCCAGGGATAATTTTGTCGTGGATCCGTGGAGAAGCGAGAGTATGGACGTGAAGTCGTTGCGCAGAACTGAGAGATCTGGGCTATCCGAGTGGTGCTCAACAGTGGGAGTGACATGGAGTGCGGCTGAGCAGGTCTCAAGAGCGACATTGAGGGATGCGATGACTGCAGAATGGGATAAAGGCGAGACTAGGACGCGGGCAAGGATGCTTACCGAGTTGTTGTGGCGAAGTCATGGTGGTAGTGATTCAGAAAGCACGTGCCGCCATTAAATAGGCTGGCAACTTTTTCTTCACGTCCATCGGGAATGCTGGTGGTAAGTGCTGCTTCGACCTTGTAAATCTCCCTTTTCTAACCAGCTCTGTCCAGTTTCTCGAGGCGTTGCGGTTCGCCGCGCGCCCAGTAACAAGAACAGCACCTTCATTGTACTCCCGACACATTTCAACCGCCACGAAGGCCACTTTCCTTCCCTTTCACCTCCAACGATCTCCACCCTCCATTCTCTCTCTCGCACCCTACTCTCGCCGTACACTCAGCATAGGATCTATCTTTTCTCGTTCGCAACCCATACAAACCCCGTCACCTCTGGTTGTTGCGCACATCACTCGGCTTGAGGCGGAAGCCAACGTCAACCCGCATGATGTCTCCAAGCAGCTCGCGTTGTTCCAGGCGCTGGCGGATACGAAGCTTAAATCATCGTACGACCTTATTATAAGCCGTTGGGAACGAATGTGCGAATTCGTGAGTTGCACCTCTCTTCGTATGGCCAATCATCTCATCCAGGCCAATGTAAGGATAATACTTCTCCGTTGCTTCACTCCGCGCCTGCATTCCAGATATACCTCACCGCTCTCATTCACACTGGTCAAAAGTCGTCTATCAACCCCGCCGTCCGCCGACGGGACAGCCTTCTTCAGTCATCACCAGTCATACCTCCCACCATGCAGGTCCTGAACTCCGAGTCATCAACAATTTCGAAATCCATTTCGCCCGAGGCTTCGACAGTTATTCCAGCATCGCCGGAGTCTTCCAATGCCGCCGTAGTGGGAGAAACCGCTGCGTCCACACCGCTGACTTCCAGTCAACAAATCGCTCAGGCCGTCCTCCAAGGCCAAGGTGAACCTGTCGGATCGCAATCTGGGGCCTCGAATGCGGATATGCAGAAGCTGCAGGCGGCTTATGAATCAGGTGGCTCTGCCGCTCCGATTCAGGTGTCCATAGTGGAACGTATGTTTCTTTCACAACTTTATAACTTGATACACGCGCATTTACGAGAAAACCTACAGGGAAAGGCTCATGGATCCCTAGAATCATCAGATTTGTAGCACTGGTTCTCGTTGGCTCATTCTGTGCGCTCGTTTCCATTCTTGTATATCTTCACTCTGACACATCTTTTCAACTGCCAGTCTTCCTCGTGATCCTCTCAGTATTCTTCGAAAATACTGGTTTCATGAAAGCGGGACCCCGTCAATCCCAATTTGAGCCCGCTGAAGGAAAGACAGTCAAGTTTACTGATGTCCATGGCGTTGACGAGGCCAAAGAGGTGCGTATTTACTACGCCTGTGCGTCTCCCCGTCGTTAAATCAGCATACTATAAGGAACTTCACGATGTCGTTCAGTTCCTCAAGGACCCAACGGCATTTGCTACTCTGGGTGGTAAACTGCCTAAAGGAGTGTTACTAACTGGGTCAGTTCAATGACCAGATCGCATCTTCAAACATTTAAACATGTCTCCAGGCCACCGGGAACGGGTAAAACAATGTTGGCTCGTGCAGTCGCCGGGGAAGCAGGTGTCCCATTTTTCTTCGCCTCTGGGTATGTCTTATCTTTATTGAATCTCGCTTTCTTTAACATGTTGGTAGATCCGATTTTGAGGAAATGTTCGTTGGCGTCGGTGCCAAACGCGTTCGGGAACTGTTCGCCGCTGCCCGCAAGAAGGAGCCGGCAATCATTTTTATCGATGAACTCGATGCTGTTGGAGGGAAGCGGAGCAGTCGCGATCAGCAGTACATGAAGCAAACTCTCAACCAACTTTTGGTGGAGATGGATGGCTTCCAGCAAAGTGAAGGTGTTATTGTCATTGCGGCTACCAATTTTCCGGAGAGCTTGGACCAGTGAGTTATATAGATCGTTTTCGGCATTAGCTTACTCTCGATTGCAGAGCACTCGTGCGACCTGGCCGATTTGATAGGATTATTGCCGTTCCTCTGCCTGACGTCCGCGGTCGTGTGCAGATTTTGAAGCATCACATGCAGGGTGTCACCACGGGTACTGGTAAGTACTTCACATACCCACAAGGCGTCCGCTGACGAAAAAACTTGTATCCCTTGATCATGTCAGACGTTGACCCCAAGGTTCTTGCACGCGGAACACCAGGATTTTCAGGGGCCGATCTGCAAAATATGGTCAAGTAAGTCTGATCATGATTTTCTGCTTTTATCCAGTGGTAAGACCGCCCCTCTAGTCAAGCCGCCATCCAAGCATCAAAGGAACGCGCCACCGAGGTGACATTGAAGCACTTTGAATGGGCAAAGGTGTGGTCGATACTGACAATTTCTCTTATTGCTATACTTACTCTTACAAGGATCGGATTTTAATGGGGGCTGAACGCAAAAGCCACTACATTGGTCACGATGCAAAGCTTGCAACTGCGTATCACGAGGTTTGTATATCTTAAGCCTATTTGCTTGGCATACACTGATTTTTTCAGGGAGGACATGCTCTAGTTGCATTATACACGGATGGAGCAATGCCTTTGCACAAGGTCACCTGCGTCCCGCGTGGCCATGCCCTTGGTTATGTGCGTCATTTTGATAGTCTTTGTAGCGTGTGTATTAATTACGCCGCGTTAGACATCGTTGCTTCCCGAGGACGATCGTAGTTCGGTCAGTCTCAAGGAATACCTTGCAGGGATTGATGTTTCCATGGGAGGCCGTGTCGCCGAGGAATTGAGTAGGTGCTTTCATGGACATATCGCGACGCTCCCTCATCGCACCCTTTTCCATAGTTTACGGTTCTGAAAACGTCACCAGTGGGGCAAGCTCGGACATCAGGAGTGCTACTAGAACGGCACGGTCTATGGTGAAGGTACGCGAGATCACATGACGCTTTTGTCGCCAATCTCATTCCTTATCTGATCAGCAATGGGGATTTTCGAAATTGGGCCCCGTGTTTTATGACGACCGGGATGATGATCTGAGTCCACGGAGAAAGGAACAGATTGAAGAGGAAGTTACGAAGTAAGTGTTATATATCCCTGGGCCTGGTACGGTGTCCCCCACCGGGTCACACAGTCAATTGACGGATCACTGATGCATCTGTTTCACAGAATTGTGCGAGGTGGCGAGGCCCGTGCAACCGCCCTGCTGACCGAAAAACTTGAAGAACTTCATCGGGTAAGAATATCATCCTTATTCTCCGAGATATCCTAACCGACTTTGAGCAGCTCGCACGTGCCCTCGTAGAGCATGAGACCTTGGATTCTGACGAAGTCAAGAAAGTCATCAAAGGAGAACCAATACGGAATATCACAGAGGTGTTGGACGAAGAACTCTCAAATATAGAAGGTCGGAAAGAGCCAAATCCATGAGCTGGGACGGCACATAGATTACACTTGCACCCGTCTGGTGCATTCTTCAATTTGGTGATTTTCAAAATCGTTGGGATATTGGAGCCCAATAATAATGGGTAGAGGCCGAGCTTGGAAAGCCCACCGAGGTTGTCCTGCCAGCCTCAGTCGTAGAAGTTCTCGACCTCGGAGGTACTACAACTTAATTTGTACCTATATCACTCCTGTCTTGTTTAAACCACAATTAATGATACAACCAGTCCCCAGTCCTAGCACAGAACCGTTGCTTTCGTAGTTCATGATAGTTGTCAACGGAAGGGCCTGAGACCGTCCTGGTTGGCTCTGATGGAAATATGCGACGTCCAAAGTGACAGGAATACGCTTCCGTATTTGCGCCATGATACCAAGTCCTGCGGAAATTTCGCCGACTCCCAAGCGCTCGGGGAAAAATCACGAAGCAGTAGCGTGGACCTACAATATCAAGAGAGGATCTATATGATCTTTGCAGATAAATGAAGTGCTGTAACAGGACGCGGACTTCTTTCAGTTCGTGTAAATCAGCAGACGCCACAAGGCTGGTTCAGATTCAGAAATAGTTGAATCTCGCGCCAGAAGCCGATTAGGTGATGGAACAAACACGCAGAACACATAATTCGAACATCATCTCCAGCTGTGTGGTACTCGACTGGCTGCCCGCAGGCTACGTATGTTAGCTTATCTGAGAACATTGTTCCTTTCACGGTAAGGCCAAATCTAAATCCTTAAGGCTTAGCGCTTAGCGGAGGACTATGTACTGACGTTCGGCAACACATGTACTACTACAGGTTTACACAATCTGTGGTCGCCGACTATCATATTACCCCCCCCAAGTCACCCGTCAGCGGTATATTTAGCTGCCCTCACTAGATCTATCGCCCATTTTGGCACCGAGCTCAAGCGGCTTATCGCAGCGCAAACCAATGAAATTCGGTTTCTTTAGGATTGCGTAAGGTGGCGGGTGTGAGTGGGCATCATACCACTGCTGCAAGCACGGTGAGATTACTGAATGTACAAAACTGTAGATCTTGCACATGGTCATGCGCATTGTGCTCTCACTGAAGCTCTTACCCACACGATGCGCTCAAGGACATATTGGGCCCAATATGAAGTTTGCATGGACGTGTTTTGGCCCAGAATTTTGGACGCCGGCTGAAATGGGCACTGGCACATGTGCCTTGGGAGACATTTGCGGTAATTTTTACGTATGTATCCAATTGGAGAGAGGCTGCTCTGTTCATCTGATTCGAACCTGATCAGTGGAACTTAAAAGTTGACCATGCATCTATGCCTTTACCGACGAATCTCGATTTCCAGACGCAGTTCTCGATGGAATCCTGACCTACGAAGTGCAAATGGGCCCTTATGTCGCGAGGTCGGCCCAAATTGCTGGTTGATGCGATATCGACATTCCTGGGTAGGTTACACATACTTATATGTCGCCAATCGGGCCGTGGGCCTCGGTTCTTTCATTGCAATCTGGGACTTAAAAGGAGTCTAAATATTCCTGGGCCTCCAGTGAATCACCCATACCTTCCCGCCTTGGGTCTACCTCGAGCCTACTCCTTCGTGAGGGATTCTAAACGTTTCGACGTCGTTGCCAAATCTCTGATATGCTTTTAATCATCCCACCAGATCGAGCTCAAAAGTGCGATTCGCGATCACCGCAGGATCTTTTTCTTACCTCCGCCGAAGCAAGAACTTGAGCTGAACGGTGAGGAACTTTCATTTTCGACTCGAAGTCCGCGATGCATTAAAATAGAATTCCCCTGTCACAGACATCAATGTGCCATAGACGACTCAAGTTTGTGAAGTCGAGGGGTTGTGGGCACTTGACTTTCACTGGGGAATCGAGGATCGATTGTAGTGAGGAGGAATGTCACTTGAGCGCTTTCCATCCTTCAAATTGCGGATCAACAGCCTCGCCCTGTACATGCCGCCGGTATTATGGTCAACCAGAAAGAGTCGTAACAGAAGAGGTGCGTCATGCAACTACTGACTATGAGCTGTATACTGAAGAACCGGCTCTGGCAGGTCCCAGGAAACTGCTCTCAGTGTACTCAGTAACATTATACCTCATCCCTGACCTGACCTATCATGACCATACCCTGTACCATTGTAATAAAAAACAAACTCTTACGCCAGCTAAACGTCCAGGTCAAATTCCACCAGCATTTGATCATCGATGCCTCCATCTCCATAATTGTCTTCATCGTTGTGATCTTCACGTTCTTGTGCTGTCTCGAGAGCCAATGCTTTTTGCTTTGCCTGAGCCTTCTCGACGTCTTCCAAGGTCCAAAGAGATATTCCGGTCTGATTCTCGTTGGGATTCTGTGATATCGTCCGCATAAATAATTTTGAGAGCGTGAGGGCCATGTCGGTCGAAAGATTTGACGTTGTTTCTGTAATATACTGATTTATCCATCGAGGAAGCTTGGCTCGTTTATCAGCACGAGCAAAACGCTAGACAGAACGTCAAGCTTAGAAGGATATTGGTTGTTGCTTTACCGACGCACCCTGTCCGCGAAAACCATCAGACCCCAATCTGTTTTTCCTCGCAGTACACGGCCAACACACTGTGCAGCGTTTCGCATTGCATCGAAACCCAGGAATTCTGATTCACGTATTCGGTATGCGTCTCGAAGATACTCTAGGCGGGCCTTGAGTATTCGGCTTTCCGTGTATTGGTATGGAACCCTGAAGACTTGTTGGTAAAAAAGATAGGAGAAGATAATGGGAGAACATACCCGAACATGATGACAGCACGCCCGTAGTTGTGGTCGAAATCAATGCCTTCAGACACCTTGCCTCGAGCGACAGATAATAGGACAGCGCCGCGGCCATTGTCACATGCCTGAAGGTCTGTCTGATAAGAGAACTCGATAATGAAATCCCGAACTTACTCTCCGATAGTTCTCCAACGCAATGCTAGTCTCGTTAGCATCAGGGGTTTCGACGAAAATGAGTTTGTGTTTCCACACTTCGTTCAGAATGCCCTGGAACAGAAGCCTGAAATTAGCTCTTTTATCGGAAAGAGTCGAGAGGCCATCCACCATGTCGTTCCACGCTGCAACGATTGATTCCATGTAGAGGTAACTGGGGAAGAAAGCAACGATACCATCCGGTACAATCTTGCTGTATTCGATGAGAATACTGCCAAAATTGCGGACCACAGCGGGATCATTTCTGACTTCGAAGCGGGAGCTGATGGCTACTTGGTCACTGCCTCGGGTTATTACCTGCACATGGTGATTCGTAGCTCCAAGAGACAAGACGACAACAACGCACGAGTGGTAGAAAAGCATTTCGGGTCAATGTCATAGGATAGGTTTCTTGAACGACGGGAGTAAATTGTAGCATTTTGGGATACATATCCAATGGGGAGATCGTGCCCGAGGTTATGACCACGCTGCTAAAACGCTCGAACACAGGTTTGATAGCAAGTGATGGATCAAGACAGCTAACTTCCGCAGATAACTTAATATGGTCAAGGCGAACATCAAGGTGGGCTGGACGAACGTGAAGTGAAACACAGGATTGGGTACTGTTGCATTATCAGTCTCGAACGGTTCCAGGATGAGTAAAAAGCCTGTTATCATATATTAGTTGTTCTACTAGAGGGATAGAAAATTGAACAAGGACCTTTTTCATAGGTAGAGACCAAAGTCGCGAAACTAGCGACTTTCTGAAGAGCTGAATACTCATCTAGCCGGCTTATTTGCAGGGTACGAATTAACGATTGCAACCGTTCAGCACAAAATCTACGCAACACAAGTTAGATTAATCATTTAAGCATACAGAAAGCGTACCTTAGGGGCCGCCGTTCAATATAGGTTATATCTTTGAGGTGTTGGAGGAAGGACAAAGGCGTTTCAGCCACAACATGGAGCACTCGCATTCGCGTCTTTATTGAAGCTCGTCAATATGAATGCGACCATTAATGGAAAAAGGAAACCTTCAAGTACTCCACGAAACGCTTCAGGAATGCCACAAAATGTTCGGCTTTCCGAATGTTGCCAGGAATGGCCTCGTTCAGGAGATCATCCGGGAGAACTAACAAGGAATGCTGAGCCATTGAAATGGAGATATGCAAGGTTGGCCTTACGAGGGTTCGCCATGAAGCCGTCGGTGTCGTCAACGGCATCCTGTAGACCTTCCACAAGCTTTGCGTATTCATCTTGTAGCTTTGCGGCATCTGTCGTCTTGATCCTGTGTTGAAAATGTTAGAAGATGCCATTCTAGCTTTCAGGAGCACAATTACTCTTCAATCTTTTCGCCTAATTTGCCGACACTTCGGGCTGCTGAGTCTAACATTGGCCGGGTTAAGTCGATACTTAGAGACTCTATACACACGTTGTCTACACATATGACATGATCAGCTACGCGGAATTTCGGTATCTCACTCACATACCGATGTTATGGGCCTCGTCAAATACCACGATAGTATCCTTCGACAATTCTCTTGACACTTGTTCAGCGACTTTGGGATCTAACAAATAGTGGAAAGAATATATGATGATGTCTACAAAGGGCATCTGAGATTGTTTAGCATCCCAACCATAGCTACAAAGATATACTTACCATCCGACGAACAGTGAAATACGGGCAGATTCCCTTATCTCGTCCATACTGAAGTACATCCGCCAACGTCCAAATACCAGGGGGGATTAGGTTGCCAGGTTCTAATTTCCCCAGATTCTGAAAAAGCATGAGTTGAAAACACATTTGCCCAATTAAAACCTCATCACTTCATGCCAGTCACAAAGCTCAGCGGACCCAGGGTCTGCCCTTCCCTTCTCGCAGACAGCAGAGTTCGTGAGGTCACGACATCGCGCATCTACGACTTTGCCCTTTTTCTCCTTAGAGACCTGAAGTATTTCATTAATGATGATGTACGTTAGTTAGTAAAGAATCTCGCACCTCGGGATGTATACAAAGGTTTTTTCGACTCGTCAGACCAAGTCCCGTGTAACTCTTCTCCTTCTCCCTCTCTTCATCAGTCTCTGCTCTGGATATTCGGTAATCCATCAACCGTTTAAGTTCTGCAAGCGCCTTTTCGATTTCAGGAACAGTTCGTGAACAGTAGATGAGCTTTCGCCGTGTTGGATGAAACTTTTCCAAGTAGAGTTAGGTTTATTTAAGGACCTTTGGAACGCCAGACGCACCTGTTGATACGAGACAATCAAGGCAAGCAAGGAGACCGTCTTCCCAGTCCCGGATGGCATCTCCAAAACACAATGCCCCTAGTCTAGATTAGGTCAACATTCCAGGTGCAATAGAGGTAAAGCATACAGTAGCATCCAGAGTTCTCTTAAGATCACACATGTAAGCATATTGTTCTGTTGGTGGTTGAGGACTATACGTGTTGGCTTTACTTCAACTTCGTACCAGGATAGACTCGGTCATAAGGGAAGACAATCTATATTTTATTAGTCCAACTTCCGCTAAGAAATCCATTAACGCACAGGGAGATTGTCGATGAAGAACTTCATGGCCTCAGCCTGCCGCTGTGGAATGTGAAACTTTGTAGTCTAAAGTCTGTCCGTTTTATGCAGCACGTGATGGCTTTTACCGAGAGAAACGCGATCAGAGATCGGTCGCGGACTGGTCAAATTCGCCTCATCGACATCATCCAGCCTTGATCTGACTGTTCTGTTATAGATATGCTCGTAGGCTCTGAAAGGGTTTTGAACATTGTAAAATTGGGTCATAATAGATGAAAAGCCAAATTTGACGTCCAAGAAGGTATGTAAGTAAAGTAAAGTGGAAATGGCCTTAGGCATCATCTTGGCCGAATCCCTGGGATGCTTCCGAAATTGACTCAATAGCCTGCGCCTGCCTGTTTATTCAAAACCGTAAACACAAAAGGCATTATATTGAGAAACAGATTTGCGCATACCCTGTTCCAAGAATCCCATATCCGTCGTTGGGAGAATGCCCAGATTCATCTGGCAGAGGGCTCTGGCCACTTTCAGTACTGACCGGGGAGATGGCGGAGCCTGGCACCGCTGTGAGATTGTTTTGCGACCACTAAACGAAAGAGTCAGCATAAAAACTAAATTAAAGGAAAGGAGGAAAGTTTACCTGGTATTGAATGATGCCCTGAAGCCCTCCAAGTATACCGGCTAGAGGGACATTAGCGAGATCCCTCCTGATGTAGACAGAAGACGTTCTTACCCTGAATCCATTGACTGTAAGCTTCGTCGCGTTCCTCGTCAGTTACGCCGAACGCTTGTGTGACGTTAGAAGGCGGTGCTTGATAATGAAAGTGAGGAATAAATATAACAGTAAATTTTGAGGGCTACCTTGGTCAGGGCCAAAAGGCGCTGCAGTGCCGTTGAAGGGCACGAAGAAAGGAGCATTATCTCTCGTCACCAAACCAAACCCTGTGAGCGAGACTGGTTTATTAAACCTGTATTCCCGGAAAATGGTGATTAGCGAAATTCGAAATGACGGGGAAAGTTAATTACAGCTGGCCAGCTTCGGCATGACGACGAATCCAATCCAAGCCAATCTGAAGAGTTTGGTTGAAGGGAGGAAGGCTGGTGTCAAGTGAACTTGAAGAATAGTCAAACTGATCAGGGAACAGCTGAAACGATCCAAAACCGATCTGAGGAATGTTGATGATGTCTTCGCTGTCTACGCCATGACTGCCATCAAACGCAGATTGAGTGCCAAGGTCTGCCTGGCGCTTTGTTTCTGTCGGAGGAGTTAGCTTAAAAGGAGTACCAATTGAAGGCAGGCCTTACGAGATGCTGTCCAGCGTCCCCTGATCTTCACTCCATCGAGAAGCTCACCAGCACGCTTCTGTCGTTCTCTTTCCCTCTTCCAAGCAGCCTTTCGTTCCTTTAGAAGTTTGGCCTTGCTCAAAGGTTCGGGTGCTCTTCGGCGGCGCACCCGCGGTGCAGGCGATGGTCGAGGCGGAGGCGGGGCAACCTGCCTTGGGAAGAGCTTCGGGCAATCGGTGCAGAAGTAGCCTTGGTTTCTAGCATATCAGGTCATTGACAACTGGTGGAATGGCGTCTTTTTGATAGCATTGTGCTCACCCAGATGAGACGAGATGATTGGGGTCTACTGACTTCACATGCTTCGCGATCGTCGAATGCCACCGTGTTACATGTCGGGCTTCACACCCTACAGATGTTGATATTGTGGAATTGCATCTTTGTTCGTTGTTAATGATGGACTGAAGAAAAAAAACAATAGCCTACCGGGGATCATTCGCGAGCTCCCTGAAGAGGAAGTCAGAGAAAGCTGTTTTGACGTGGGTGAAATACGCACCATCCGAAGACGTTCGTGTGATTTGCATATCGAGATGCAATTTGGGTTGTGTAGTTCATGAAGGCATTTATAATCGTCGTATTGACGTAGAATTGGTCATGTTCTTGGTGACCCCCAAAGTTTCGGACGTAGGTATCCATACCACCTACAGAGCCATGCATGAGAATTGCGTTCGTCTTTCGCGAATGCTAACGCCTGACCATAGCTATTACTTAACGCATTCCGTGGTAACGTCGCATTGTCACCATTTGTTCCCTGCAACTGCCTGATCTGTATCGGGTTGAATCCGGGAGGTAAAGGTTTGTCGATGCCAGGAATTGGGCTCCAGTTGTTCGTCAATGACAATAGAACATATAGACCATGCTTTTGGGCGAGCTCCACCACCTTATCCAGTTTTTGGAGTCCGTTCGGTCCATCGTTGATCGTGACTGTACCATTGGTGATAAGCTGGAACCAAGTCCCATTCTCGGGGATGGCGTCAACATCTGGTCCGCAGTGGTAATATCAGATATGGCTACATATAAATCAAGAGCACGGAACAAACCGTTGAAAGCCCAGGTCCTAACCACTGTGAAGTTCGCAGCACGAATGGCGGCCAGAGTATTGTCAATGTCCTCCTCAGTGTTCAAGGCTTGCAGCCAATACGCGTTGGTACCGACGAACGTGAATACACTTGAGAGATTTGGAAGGTATTAGGCAGGCCATGGCCAGGAGGTTAAAGTGATGAGAACGAACCTCCCATTGACAAAGAACTGGCCTCCTCGAGTGGTCACAAAGGGCGATACAGGGAAATTGTTTCTTTTGTCAATGAGCTTGACCCCTTGGACGGTCTGGGTAGGACTGGCTGCAGACACAGCAAGCACAGCGCAGAAGAGCTGCCACAGGACGAGGAACATGGTAACGGCGTCTACGACCCAAGGAAGGACTGCAGGCAAGGTACGCGAGGACTTTTGATATTTTATGGACTGCAGCGGACTATCTCCGTTCTCCACGCATTTAGATTATCGAATAGACGCTTCGGCGTGCATCGTGCTACTATGTCGAATTAGGATAAACGCACCCACAGGAAAGATAAATATCCGTTGCCGATGTACAGCCGATCATGATCGCGTTTGCAGGTCCTCTCAAGGTCAAACCTCCATTCTACCAAATTCATGCTTAAAAGGCCCATTGGAAACCAGCTACATCGCATTATCCGGCCAGTCAATCCTCTTCTGCTCCACAGATGCAAGTCTAGCGGTCGTACTCCCTGGCGGCAGGACACCACCCCCGAACCATCAGTCTTTGTCGAAGAGAACTTCGCGAAACATACTCTCTTCGTCTTTGATGTGGGAAAACGCACAATCAAATTCTCACTAATCGGCTTATTCGCTCTTGGGGCCACTGCAGCTGCAGCTTACGAGGCTACCCATTTGTGGGTCGAACATGTGGAGCTCGCTCCGGAACTCGACGAGGAGGTGAAACGGTGGGGGTGGAATGATGAGACCGAGAAATGGTCGGGAGACACGGTTATGGGCGGAACTGATCCAGCATTGGGTTTCAAAGGCCGACATACTGTACGCGCGGCTTGGATGGCGTACAACTGGGGAGTGGGTTATAGCACAGCCGTCATCGGTTCCGACGCAGCGAGCGGGGAGGGTTTGGCCGGACCAGCAGGTTTGAGGGTCATTGATGCGAGCATGCAGAGGACGGAGGATTTTCTCAGCACAGCTATCTCGATCGCAGAAAACCGAAGTTCTCGTGGGCGTCTGCACCCCCAGACCATTACTCAGCTCGTGGCTCGACATGCAAGTGTTCTTGAACGGTTAGGCGCGCAATCCCTACAAAATTCCAAGGCCGAATACGAGCGCGCATGGGCTGGGCTCTCCGGACAAGGCCTTGCAGCTGCGCGCATCGCCGTAAAGCTCGGAGACATCTATTTACGGCTGGGTCAGGCCAGCGATGCCATTACATGGTGGTCCAAAGCCATCCGCCTCACAAAGGGTGAAGTCCCTGAAATATTCGAAACGCTGCCAACAGTTCTTGGATCCCCCCCTGAGTCGCCTTGTGCTCAACGCGTTCTATCTACCACACTTGTCTCACTCTCCGCCTTCTATGCCAAGTCGGGACAGTTGCGACAAGCACAAGCTATCGAAGAAGCTGCTCTTGACATGCTTCGATCTGTCCGACCTCTCGATTCTTTAGCATCAGCTTCCCCACCCCACGCCCTTCATGCTCTATACCTGCTTCAGCGTTTCTCTTTATTATCGACACACCTTGCTGAAGTGCTGCATGCCCAAGGCAAACCCCTCGACTCTTCTATCCAATACTTGACATCCGCTGCTGAATCATCAGAGCGAGTCGCACGGTGCCTTACAGGTCACTCACTCCCCACGTCCGGAAGTCCTTCCAGCAGTGTGAACCTCCCACGAGATGCTTCGCCATTACCGGTGTACACATCTTCACGTTCAATGAAGAAGACGGCAACCTCCCTTCTCCGAGATGCTCGCCGAACTTCTGCAGAAGCCTGGAATCTGATCGGCATCCTGAATGAAACCCAAGGGAAAAACCTCCCTGTTGCGCTCCAGTGCTATGAGCGTGCAATTCAGTGGGCCGGCGGCATGGATGGAAAATCGGAGACTATGCAACCAGGAGAGGGAACGTTGGATCCAGACTGGACTGTCTTTTGGGGCAACTACACGCGCGCCAAACGGCTGGTAGAACAGAAAACATGATGTGCATTACGGCCCTTATTTCGTTCCCATGCCTGTCATATCTTCCAACTTACTAGCCGAATTTTTTTTTAACACACCTCACAAAGAAAAGAATTGTCCGTGTGCTACGTTGACATGATGCCACGAAATTCGAAGACAGCGTACCAGACATCAGAATCGATGTATGCGATAATTAAGCCGAATTGGCCTACTCGTTACGACACTTCTGATATGCAGAATTCCGACTAAATAAGACAATCGCGGGAGTCACCTGTTTCCCAAGCCGCTGAGATTCCATGCGATCTGCCTCTTGACGAAGGGTATCCTACCGACCAGTCTGAAAAACCAGTAGTTGATATCGAGAAGCTTCGCTGTTCCCAAAACGTTAGCGATAGACATGATCCTTTTGGTCAGGCGAATAGTTGAAAGAGCTCGATCGCGGCGGGTGGTAACATACTCCTCCAGTAATTTGTCGTTCTTGGGAAGAGATTCATTGTTTGATGCAGCGTGTGCTGCAAGAACTGGCCCGAGGCTGATGGCATCTCGAATGCCGAGGTTCATTCCGAGGCCTCCAGCAGGGGAGTGAATGTGAGCTGCATCACCCACAAGCAGCACGAGACCCCTTCCCCGCCCTCCAGCTTCTACTGGAGATCCCATACGGACCAAGAACTGGTCAGCAATGGCGGCATGTGTCCTGAATCTCGTTGACCAGATAGTCTTTGATATGTGGATAGGATTTGGGTTGACAGAGGCGTCGGACGATAAGTTGAAAGGCCCTTGTTCGTCAAGGTACTGCTGAAGATAAGAGGTTGGCGGATTGGAAGGAGGGGGGCCAGCAGATGACGGAACATTGAACCCAATTCGATATATCGGGTCTGACTCGGGGGATTTGGGTAACGGGATAGTAAGGAAGAACTTCCCCCCTGATGCGGTTCCACAAACCTTGTCTGTCGGCAGATTCGAGTTACTAGAAGAGAATGAGACGTCTGCAAGTATCATTTGAGCGAGACGATCATCCACAGGCGCGCCATCAGGATCCGCGAAGCCAACCCCAGCCAATTGGCGAATCTCAAAAGCGAGAACGAGGATAGTGAGGCGACTTGATGTGGTCCAGGTATTATATCGCTTACCACGGATTTTGCACCGTCGGCACCGAGGACATATTGAGCCGTGATAACCTTCCCAGATTCAAAAGAGACGTCTATTTCGCCGTCGTCATTACGTTGGAAGCCTACAACCTTTTCAGGTCGCAAAACTTCGACGTCCATCTCATGGAGCTGTGCCTCTAGTACCATTTCCGTGGTACTTTGAGATATGAGAAGAACAAAAGGAAACTTGGTGTAAGGCGCGAGGGACGCAAATTCTGCATCCATGAAAGGAGCTGTTCGGTCAGAGAGTTGCATACCGCTGCCCTTGATGCCGAGTTCAATGAGTGCTTCTGCGCAGTTGATAGAGTCCAAAGCCTACAAGATGTTACATTGGTTGTAAAATCGACGTTGCGGGGTATTTTACCTCCAGGGTTGCAGCATGGATGGTCATGGCTCGAGAAGCCGCTCCCTTGCTCGCAGTTTCTTCGACAATGAGAATATGACGAAAGCCTTGCTTAACAAGAGAAATAGCGGCAGCGAGTCCCGTAGGACCAGCGCCAACAATGAGGATAGTTGTTCTTTGTGTTGACATGAAGGTTGTATTGGACCAAACTTGTTTCAACTCGACCAGGACGCAACCGGATGTTCCGCGCCGGTCACAAGTTCATTCGAGGTCGCGCAGTAGCACCCAACCTCACCAACGGATTATCTTTGCGCTCGAATCGCAGGCATCGACCTCCATCGTACCCAGCCTTTCCCCATCCAATCCTCTCTAACAACTTTGCGGTCATGATCGACGCTCATGCAGCGGCAGAGCGATTCCTGGCTGACCGGGCTGCTCCCCTGTGCAGCATGGATATTGCCAAATCTTTTGGACAGCTAAGGTCATGATTTTCGAAATAACCGCTACCTGAGCCTAACTCATATGTAGTTCTTATGAGAAAAAATATGCCCATTACTTGACCGTCGCGTCTTGGGCAGGCGCTCGGATTATCCAAGGTCTTTAGATTGCATATCCGCGTTGTTTGATACCCGTTCTCATTCTCGACGTGATGCTAGGCCAATGGACTCCGCAGGCGACGGCTCTCTACGACCTTTTAATCTTGACGTTCAGTACGCCGAATGGCACGCTTGCTGATCTTGCTGCCCTCCAGCAACAGGCGAATCTTTCGGCCGACGAATGGGAGGATTTGTTGCAGTATACGACACAGGTGAGTGCCAAAAGATCCCCATCCAGCCCATAGTGATCGTTGAATTTTCCTACTACGCTCAGGTGTTAAGCAATCTCGTCAATTACAAGACTTTTGGTTTTACCAAAATATTGCCCCGAGTCTCATCGGACAAATTTGAGGCTGTTGTCAAGTACTCCCCAAACTCGGAGAAGGCTTTGGTTCTCTGGAGCGACGTGAGTTGCTCGACTAAGAGAACAAGGACAGCTGCTCATGTCTTGGAAAGTTGAAAGGACACATCTATGCCGCTACGCCTGAGTCGAGTCTATTCATTGGCAAAAGACAATTAGGACACGTCTCCAACTACTACCTTGGGCAACCGGTCACAGACGAGGAAGTCGCCTCCGTCCAAGCAGCTGCCGAGAACTTGGGTATCGATGTGCTGAACACCCGGTATGTAAAGGGCGGGACTGATCAAACTCCCAAATTCATTTTCAATTTACTCTTTCAGTGTTGTGAAGAATGGCCCGAATGATTTTACCCTTCTGGTCGCATCAGCGAAAGTTCAACCGGCAGCGACGCATGTCATCGATAACAATTCTGCGAAGGCCACTTTGAAAGTAGAGTATGGGGACTTCTCGGAGGCCTTGCGAGCTGTCAATGAATCGCTTAACGAGGTATACTTATACCTTTCTTTTTACATGTGTGACTGATCATTTCCTCGCAGGCCAAGAAATACGCTGCGAATGAGAACCAAAAGGCTATGATTGAAGGCTACATTAAATCGTATGAACGCTGATGTTCCGTGTGTAACGATGGACTAATTGCTGTCTAGTTTCGAGACCGGATCGATCCAGGACCACAAAGATGCATCGAAGTTCTGGGTCAAAGATGTCGGACCAGTCGTGGAATCGTACATTGGAGTGCGTATCGATTTTGGATAAATTGCGACATTTTAACTGACATCCATTTAGTTTGTGGAAACTTACGTTGACCCCTACGGCGGTAGGGCTGAATGGGAAGGTCATTGCTCACACCCTTTCTTTGATGTATCACCTCACATCGTTGGCTTTAACAAGGTTTCACGGCAATCGTTAACAAGCAGCTCAGCGCCAAGTACGAAAGTCTGGTTAACGGTGCACCCGAGCTCATCAAGGTCCTGCCATGGGGAGCCGATTTCGAAGTTGACGTATTCAGAAAACCCGATTTCACAGCGCTCGAGGTCGTTTCCTTTGCGACTGGTGGTATGTTCAACCATTTTAATTACCCGTAAACATCCTAACGATAACTGCTCCAGGCATTCCTGCTGGCATCAATGTACGTTTCTCGACTGCTCGAATTTTACTAAGCTTACAAGACCTCTTTCCCAGATCCCTGTGAGTTCGCTAAGGCTTTACAGGCCGTGCACGCTGAGCAGTGTCCCAGAACTATTACGATGTTAGGGAATCGACTGGCTTCAAGAATGTCTCGCTAGCAGTAAGTCATTTCAAAACACTTCCATCCCTTCGGAATAAAGATCCCCTTCCCTCGCCAGAATATCCTTGCGGCCAAAGCTCCCAGTCAGTTGTCCTTTCGAGTTTCATTCGGAAACACCTGACCAGGCTATTCAGACGAAGAACTGACTTTCATCCACCCGGATGACGTTGAGCTCTACAATACCTGGGACAGCCGGGCATTCGAACTCCAAGTGGCCAATCACGAGCTGCTCGGACACGGTTCTGGTAAGCTCTTCGAAGAGCAGGCTGATGGAACGAAGAACTTTGACCCCGCCAAGGTCTGTCATTGCTGGACATGTACTTCTTTCTGCTTCAATGTTCCATTACAGATCGTGAACCCTCTCACTGGGAAGCCTATGTGCGACACGGGTATACCACTGTTATAAAGATTGACTGACTGAGTCTGCTCCAGAACTTCGTGGTACAAGTCTGGCCAGACGCCTGGCTCCGTTCTCGGAGAAGTTTCTTCGTCGATGGAAGAATGTCGCGCCGAGACCGTCGCACTGTTTTGTAAGCAAGCTTTTCGGCAACCCCGTCCTAACGCTAATGTTGTTCCGTCTTTCCCAGTGGTCGGAAACTTGGACATCCTGAAAATCTTCAACGTTGAGTTGTTAACTATAAGATCTCACAAAATCACCCGCTGATCATCATGGTTCACAGTACACAGACAAGAAAGACATCGAGGATATTCAGTACATCACCTTCCTACTGATGGCGCGGGCGGGTCTTAGGGCCCTCGAGTTCTATGACCCAGCGACACGAAAGCATGGACAGGCGCACATGCAAGCCCGGTAAGAAAACACCGCAGCCCCGCCACCTTTGACGTGACACTCAATGTGAAATGCAGACTTGGTATCACGCAGCACCTCATCACCTGCGGGATCGCACGTCTCGAGGAAGTGCGCGATGCTGACGGCAAATTGGAGAACCTCTTTGTCCGAGTACGTAGTCTGTTTTATATCGATTTCGCTTTATTGACAGTCTCCTGGTAGGTCGACCGCGAGAAGGTTCTCACGGAAGGCAAGGACGTCGTCGGGAAGCTTCTCATAAATCTGCAAGTCCTCAAGAGTACAGCCGACGGCGCCGGCTCACGGGAGTTCTACAACAAACTCACGAAGCCCCTTCCTGGTTGGGAAGGCGACATACGCAATATTGTCCTACGGAAGAAACTGGTACGTCCCGCATCATTGTCCTTCCATCGAGTCTACCAGTGCTAAATACTCGTTCGTTCAGCCCCGCAAAATTTTCGTTCAACCCAATACCCAGATCGTTGATGATGAGGTCGTGCTGAAGGAATACCCTTTAACGTGCGCTGGTGTGATTGAGAGTTTCATCGAGCGGAAGCTGTAAAGGTAGGAAGGGCATCAATATCCATCCGTGATCTATGTAGCATTATCAATCCCGATGCAAGTTGAAACGAGAACATCAATGCGTATGTGATTAGGAGTATGAGTATGAAGGAGTATGAGGGTGATTAGTTCCAATATGCTGTGTGGTGAGTGAGTGAGATAAATAGCTATAGAATGTAAATAGATATCAAGGTGTTTCGCGGACGAGGCCAACTATTACTGTAACACTGTGAATTGAGCTTGTGTCGGTTAGAATTTTAGCAACAGGGCAGTTGAAACGCACTCGTCTGGTTTCTGTGAACGATGATACGTTAATAACGGGTTCAAGATCAAAAGGAGAACAACATACCCCTCCCCGGAAGAACATCCCGTGCCTCGCCGCTTCCCCTACACGAGAATAAATGAAGTAATCGAAGATGCAGGGGACTCCTTGACGTACTCTCAAACGGACTGACTCTCGCCTTCTTGTTCATACACTGTCTCGCGTATTCCACCAGTCGATCAGCTATCGACTGCACCTGCTGGTCCTCCGTCCCCCCTCGACGTGAAACCAAAGAGCATATCGTCACGATTTCCGAAGCAAAGACATTATCCGACAATCCGTCGGTCTGGGTTATCAGTGTTTAGAACAGAACACGCTGAGAGACTTGAAAGCGGACAACGCACGTATGCAACGACAATATCGCCGTCACCGAGCTTGGTCCGAAACGTCTCTGCCTCGCTGGGCTTATCCACGCACGCCCGTGAAAACTTGCGACTCGAGTTGACTGGGAGTTTTGTTAACTGTCTGTGCGCGGATGATCACCTCAGTCAGCATTCGGAGGAGCTGTAGCGGAAACGGACTTTGGGCAATTGAAAAAGTGGGTTTGTGGTGGTTGTCGATGCAGTATCGAGTTTGACCGAATGATCATGAATCCGCTGTCTCCCAGACTGACGTGGAAGGGGAAGGTCAGGTTTCGAGGATGGCAAGCAAAAGAGGTGAAAACGCACTTTGCAGAGCGCAATACGCCAGACGATGCATTCATGGTTAAAAGACAAGCCGTGCTCGAGCCTGATTAGTGGAGAATGAGAAGTAGGTCCATCAGAGATAGGCTGGCAACTCACCAGCCTGGACGAACTTTTCCCTCAGCACACCGCCGTACGCGAGGTCGAGGCACTCATATGGGGCCATCTCCCAGCCCTCGATCTCCTCGCGCTCCTCATAGTCCAGCGTGGGGTCGATCTCCGGCTCGCCCGCCCATGCATTGCGGGAATAGCGGTGGGCGTGGAACATAAGCGCCTGTGAGAAAAGCGACGGGTCGACGCCGCTGTCAGTCCATCCTCCGACGCCGTCTGCAACTCCAAGCGATACGCCCTGTGTTCGCGAGAGGTGGATAAATTCAAAGGTGGTGAAAGGCGACGGGGAGCACGTACGGAGTTGTTCCGCATCTGCACAAGACGGAAGGGTCAGTGGGTATTCACAAAGCAAGAAGGTGCTTACATCTTGAACAAAGAAAAAGTCCTGGCCAATATCTGGGCTCTTAACGGTCTTGGGCCACGCGAGGGTGCGGTCCCTCCATGCACCAACGATACCATCGGCGGGGAAGGGCATTTGTAATGGTTCTTCGGGGCCTGGCTTACCTGCCCAGCTAGCGCCAATGTGAAATTTGTAAGGGCGGGGAGGGACTGAGGACATGGCCCGTCGGGTGGACGACTTGCGGAGGATTGCGCGGACCATGGCTGGGCTAAAGCGCTGGGAAAGGACAGACATGAAGGACAAGTTCACTGCCGAGGCAGTCTCGAGACCACCGTGGCTGCCAATGTCAAAAATCTTGCCGTCACATGACTCCGTCCTGGACGCGACGCGTAACTCGCGACCGGTCACGTAGCTATTAACACAGCGCTATCTATTTCCAACTCTAATTTTCTTCACCGCCGACCCCGATCGTTTGTTTTTAGTTCCACTCGCTCCCACAGCCCATATAGGTTTCAACAGTTTCGCCCCACGACTCGAGCCTTCCGCCGCCGAAATGGATTGCCTCCGAAATGGATTCCTACCCTCGTTGCGTGCTGGCGGCGTTTGAGGAGTAACACACACCCCCGATCGCCTCCGGGCACTTGCACTCTCCCTCAACGCGTCGATCCGTGCTTGGTTGATCTGGATCCCCATGCGTGCCCGGTTCACCGCAGCCGTGCCCATGCCAGCTCCAGCTCCAGACTTTGGCCTTGGTTGTGTCTCTCCTAGACGTGCGATATGCGTTTCCAGCACGCTCCATGGAGGTGGGGTGCGGTGGAGGGCCAGCTTCGCATCGTGCCGGCTGGAAGACTTGCCTGCTCTGTCAACAAGTACACGGGCATAGTACATCTCCGCAGAATAGTTGTTGACAGGGTCGTATTTCTGTGAGATATGAAGTGGAGGCAGTTTGCGGTAGAACATGTCTGGTGCAGACTCTACGTCATGAATTTGCAGACCAGGAGCCATGGGTTGAGGCTCAGCCGGTGTCGAGGCCTGAGGCGATGATGGGGGCAGTGTTTCGAGTCGCAGTTGATCGCCATTCTCCTCCTCGTCAGACTCACCTTGTCCATTCTCGCTTCCGTAATCCTCATCGCCGGTGCATTCATCTTCACTGTCCCTGTCGAGATACACCGGGGAATGATAACCGAGGTCGTCGTGAGACCTCTGTGGTACGGCAGTCTTCTTCCCGTGTAGCTGGAGTTGATAGGCAGACGATGACTCTCCATTTTTCAAATCCTTCGTAAAGACGTAGGCTTCCTGGGGAACGACGATGGACTTTGGGGCTTTGGAAGGGGGATGATTCAAGGTGCCAATCACGAGGCTAAAGATGTTTGGAGACGAGTAGAGACCCTGGCCGGAAAGCGATTCAACAGCAGCGGTGAGTGGAGAGGGGTGGAAGAGAGCTGGGTTGGAAGAGGGTTGAAACGTGCTACCTCTGGATGGCCAGCAATCTGTTCCTCTAAGGTCTGTATACGGATATTGGTACAGTTCGACGCGTCGTTCGTGTGTCCACATACCTATGACTGAGAGGAGAGGAAACTTGGCGAGATGGGGATAGATGTCGTCGTCGACATTCACGCAATATCTGAGTCTGAGGATTCTGAGTGGCCAGGGACCGCGGCGGTGTGGGGCGTCGGTGATTAGTGTGCCGGCGAGGACCTTGATCGCGTAGGATGAAAGGGACGTCGCACTTGCATCGAGGGCAACGAGAGAATGAAGCGGGCTGAGATAGAATATGGAGGAGTCGGTGAGATGTGGACAGGCGGGGAGATCGAGTACGGTGAGGAGAGAGAAGCGTGGAGTGGACGGGATGCGCTGGAGGAGAAGCAGGTGAGGGTCGGCGAGCGGGAGGGCATATGTGTGGCAATAGGGTGGCAGATTGTTGTAGACCTGGGCGAGGGTGGCCCAGAGCCGCGGGTCCAAGGGGCGCGGACCATCGAGGACGTCGGAGTGCGCAGAGTCGTGGTTGAGACGAACGGGCAGGTGGTGGATCTGGTCGGGGAAGTCGGCGAGGCGCTGAAGGCAGAGCCACGACAGCGACGGGACGTGGTCGGTCGGCGTCGTTGGCAGCGAGTACGTCGGTTGAAGGCGACGGCCATCACGGAACAAAGTGATCATTGGCGCCGCCAGCGACGCTGAAGAACATCATTACCGCCGTTACAGTCACGCCTCTGCTCTTCACAACCAAATTCCCACCCTTCGCATCATCGTCCCTCTCTCCCACTTTCCTTCACTCTTCGTTCTTTCCTTCACTCATGGCCCACCCCGGCGGCTACGGCCTGCCACATGACCCTCGCAATAATCCCTTTGCACAACGCAGGCAATACGATGCCGAATCCGACCAAGGTGACCACTATGGCAACCCCAATTCTAGCACTACCCGTCTAGCTGCTAGTCAGGCCTACTATGAGCAGCAACATGGCTCATGTGCGTCTTGTACTTTCTGTTTCTTTTCTTGAAAGTTCGCTGACCACGACTTCAGCTGTCGAGTCTGATTACAGTCGCAGCCGTTATGCTTCGTCTGTCGACTCTCATGCCAGCATTCCCAGTATATCCCCCTTTGCTGACTCTGGAGCTGGCTCCAACGATCCTTACCCTGCCTGGGGCGCTGACAAGCAAATACCAATGTCTACTGAAGAAATTGAGGATATATTTCTTGACCTCACTCAAAAGTTCGGTTTCCAACGGGATTCTATGCGAAATATGGTACCCATCTATTTGTTCTATCCCCTACCTTCTATTTACCTAATCCCCCCACTTTTTTCAGTTTGACTTCACTATGCACCTCCTTGACTCCCGTGCCTCTCGCATGACACCCAATCAAGCGTTACTCACCCTCCATGCCGATTACATTGGCGGTCAACATGCCAACTATCGCAAATGGTATTTCGCTGCTCAACTCAACCTCGACGATGCCGTGGGCCAGTCTCAGAATCCCGGTCTCCAGCGTCTCAAGAGTGTCAAGGGCCCCAAGACCGCCGGCTCAAAGTCCCTCGACAGTGCCCTCAATCGTTGGAGGAATGCCATGAACAATATGAGCCAATACGACCGTCTCCGACAGATAGCTTTGTATCTCTTGTGCTGGGGCGAGGCAGGCAACGTTCGTTTTGTCCCTGAGTGTTTGTGTTTCATCTTCAAGTGCGCCGACGACTACTACCGGAGCCCCGAGTGTCAGAGCCGCATCGACCCTGTCCCGGAAGGTCTATACTTGAATACCGTTATCAAGCCACTCTACAACTTCATGCGCGAGCAGGGGTATGAGGTGCAGGATGGCAAATTTGTCAGAAAGGAAAAAGATCACGATCAGATCATTGGTTATGACGATATCAACCAGCTGTTCTGGTACCCTGAGGGATTGGCGAAGATCGTTCTCTCTGACAATGTTCGTCTCTTTTCCTCCGTTCTCCGCTGTTTCTGATTTTTTTGCAGACTCGTCTCGTCGATGTCCCTCCGGCTCAACGGTTCATGAAATTCAGTCGGATAGAGTGGAATCGCACATTCTTCAAGACCTACTTTGAGAAACGGTCAACTGCGCATCTACTCGTCAACTTCAACCGCATCTGGATCCTGCATATCTCCGTCTTCTACTTTTACACGGCATTCAACTCTCCCAAGATCTATGCCCCTCGGGACAAATCTACCCCCTCTGCACCCATGACCTGGTCTGCCGTTGCCCTCGGTGGTGCTGTCTCTACTATCATCATGCTGCTCGCTACTATCGCTGAATTCTCCTATATTCCCACCACTTGGAATAACGCCTCCCACCTTACCACTCGTTTTATCTTCCTCCTCGTCATCCTAGCGCTTACCGCCGGGCCCACCTTCTACATTGCCATGGTTGATGGCCGTCCCACGACATCGCAGGTCCCTCTCATCATTGGTGTTGTTCAGTTCTTCATCTCCGTCGTCGTTACCATCGTCTTTGGAATCATTCCGTCTGGTCGCATGTTCGGTGATCGTGTAGCTGGGAAAGCTCGCAAGTATATGGCCTCGCAGACGTTCACAGCATCCTACCCGTCACTTCCCAAGTCCGCACGTACTGCCTCCATATTCCTGTGGCTCCTCATTTTCAGCTGCAAATTCGCCGAGTCCTATTTCTTTCTGACCTCGTCGTTCAGCAGTCCCGTCGCTGTTATGACCCATATGAAGGTCCAAGGATGCGGCGATAGGATCATGGGAAACATCTTCTGTTCAAATCACGTCCAGTTTACCCTTGCTATAATGTATGTTATGGACCTGGTGTTGTTCTTTTTGGACACCTACCTTTGGTACATCATCTGGATCGTCATCTTCAGTATCGGACGCTCGTTCGCCCTAGGACTATCCATCTGGACACCGTGGAAGGACATTTACACGCGGCTCCCAAAGCGAATCTATGCCAAGTTGTTGGCAACAGGAGAGATGGAGATCAAGTACAAGCCCAAGGTCAGATTAATTGATGAGAGACCTCCTCTATGATGATATCGATGTCGCATCACAGGTTCTTGTCTCCCAAATCTGGAATGCGGTGATCATTTCTATGTACAGGGAACATTTGCTCTCCATCGACCATGTCCAGCGTCTCCTCTATCATCAGGTAGATGGTCCAGACGGGCACCGTACCCTCCGCGCGCCTCCGTTCTTCACCAATCAAGATGGCTCTGGCTCCAATAACTTCTTCCCTGCTGGTGGCGAAGCCGAGCGCCGCATCTCCTTCTTCGCCTCCTCTCTGACTACATCCTTCCCGGAACCCCTCCCCGTCGACGCCATGCCTACGTTCACCGTCCTCGTTCCGCATTATTCTGAAAAGATCTTGCTTAGTCTGCGCGAGATCATCCGCGAAGAGGATCAGAGCACCCGTGTGACGCTACTCGAGTACCTAAAGCAGCTTCACCCTATCGAATGGGACAACTTCGTGAAGGATACCAAGATCTTGGCTGAGGAGACGGACGCTATGGACGGAACTGCAAGCTCGCCCAACGAGAAGAAGACTGATGATTTGCCGTTCTACTGCATTGGTTTCAAGACATCATCGCCGGAATATACTCTCCGCACGCGTATTTGGGCGTCCCTACGCGCACAGACTCTGTACCGCACAGTCTCGGGCATGATGAACTACTCCAAGGCAATCAAGCTTCTGTACCGCGTTGAGAACCCTGACATTGTTCAGACCTTTGGGGGCAATACGGAGAGGCTTGAGCGCGAACTGGAGAGAATGGCGCGCCGAAAATTCAAGTTCACTATTTCAATGCAACGATTCTCCAAGTTCAACAAGGAGGAGCAGGAGAACGCGGAGTTCCTTTTGCGCGCGTATCCGGACTTGCAGATTGCCTACCTCGACGAAGAGCCTGGACCCAAGGGCGGGGAGGCGAAGCTGTTCTCGGCAGTCATTGACGGCCATTCGGAGATTGACGAGAAGACCGGAAAGAGGAAGCCTAAATTCCGCGTCGAGCTGCCGGGCAATCCCATCTTGGGAGACGGAAAGTCGGACAACCAGAACCACGCCATGATCTTTTACCGTGGCGAGTACCTCCAGCTCATCGATGCCAATCAGGACAACTACCTCGAGGAATGCTTGAAGATTCGCAACATTCTCGGCGAATTTGAGGAGTACTCTATGTCCAGCCAAAGTCCGTATGCACAGTGGGGTCACAAGGAGTTTGCCCGCTCGCCTGTCGCGATCATAGGCACGCGCGAGTACATCTTCTCAGAGAACATCGGTGTGCTAGGCGACATTGCCGCCGGAAAAGAACAGACGTTCGGAACAATGACGGCGCGTGCGCTGGCGTGGATCGGCGGGAAGCTACATTACGGGCACCCCGATTTCCTGAACGCGACGTTTATGAACACGCGCGGTGGTGTGTCGAAGGCACAGAAGGGTTTGCACCTGAACGAGGATATCTTTGCTGGTATGAACGCATTTGGGCGTGGAGGACGGATCAAGCATTCCGAGTACTACCAGTGCGGGAAGGGTCGTGACCTTGGTTTTGGCACGATTCTAAATTTCCAGACCAAGATCGGGACAGGTATGGGTGAACAGATGCTCAGTCGCGAGTACTATTACCTGGGCACGCAGTTGCCTATCGATCGGTTCCTGACATTCTACTATGGCCATCCTGGATTCCACATCAACAACATTCTTGTTATCTACTCGATCCAAATTTTCATGGTCACTCGTGAGTCGCCCCGTCAATATTTTAGGAAAGTGACAACTCAAGAATCGCGTCCTCAGTGCTCTTCATCGGAACCCTCAATAAACAGTTGGCGATATGTAAAGTTGATTCGCAGGGCAATGTCATTGGTGGACAGCCTGGCTGTTATAACCTCATCCCCGTTTTCGACTGGATCAGGCGTTGCATTGTTTCTATCTTCTTGGTTTTCTTTATTGCTTTCTTACCCCTGTTCTTGCAAGGTGAGCATCACACCGCGCTGCAAAGAACTACTGACTAATATAATTCCAGAACTTGTCGAACGCGGAACCGGCAAAGCGTTGCTTCGGCTGGCGAAACACTTCCTCTCATTGTCACCCATCTTCGAAGTGTTCTCGACCCAGATTTACTCACAGTCCATCCTGAGTAACTTGACCTTTGGTGGTGCCCGTTACATTGCAACCGGACGCGGATTTGCGACCACTCGCATCAGCTTCAGCATCCTCTACTCACGGTTCGCGGGCCCTAGTATCTACATGGGAATGAGGAACCTCCTTCTCCTCCTGTACGCCACCATGGCCATCTGGATCCCCCATTTGATTTACTTCTGGCTCTCGGTTCTTTCGCTCTGCATCGCCCCCTTCATGTTCAATCCCCATCAGTTCTCCTATGCTGATTTCATCATCGACTATCGCGAGTTCCTGCGGTGGATGTCCCGTGGTAATTCTCGCACTAAAGCCAGTAGTTGGTATGGGTATTGCCGGCTTTCACGTACCATGATCACTGGTTACAAGAAGAAGAAACTTGGTCACCCGTCGGAGAAATTGTCTGGTGATGTACCTCGAGCGAGTTGGAGAACGGTCATCTTCTCGGAGATCGTTTGGCCCATATGTGTTGCAGCTCTCTTCCTCCTCGCATACACGTTCGTCAAATCTTTCCCTGATGGTAGCGGAAACCTTCCCCCAGCTCCTCTTATCCGCATCGCCATCGTCGCTGTTGGGCCAGTGGTTTGGAACGCGGCTATCCTAATAAGCCTTTTCTTCATCGCCCTCTTCTTGGGCCCTATGATGGAGTCTTGGACCAAGTTTGGATCAGTGATGGCCACTCTCGCACATACCTTGTGTTTAATTGGCCTAGTCGCATTCTTCGAGTTTTTCGTGCGTCAATTGGTTCCATCTGTTTCATATTCCTGATATAACTTTATATGATAGTGGTTCCTCGAACTCTGGGATGCATCCCATGCCGTACTGGGTGTCATCTCGATTATCGCGATCCAACGGGCTATTCAGAAGATCCTCATTGCGGTGTTCTTGACTCGCGAGTACAAACATGATGAGACTAACCGTGCGTGGTGGACTGGAAAATGGTACGGGAGAGGTTTGGGAACTTCCGCCGCCATGTCTCAACCTGCGCGTGAATTCATCGTCAAGATCGTCGAAATGTCCCTCTGGGGTTCCGACTTCCTTCTTGCCCATATCCTTTTGGTCATTTTGACCCCACCGATCTTGCTGCCTTACATGAATAGGCTGCACTCTACGATGCTGTGTAAGTCTGCGTGATGCTTTCACCTATTGTCTATCTACTCATTTGATATCGACAGTCTGGCTTCGCCCTTCGAAGCAAATTCGTGCCCCCTTGTTCTCTACCAAGCAAAAGAGGCAGCGACGGTGGATTGTTCGTTGTTCAGCTTTTGACACCCTCTCTTGATCGCTGACTTGTCGATCTCTAGGTCATTAAGTACACTGTCGTTTATATCTTGATGGTCGCCCTTCTTGCAGCGTTGATCGTTTTGCGTACGTCGCTATTTTTTCTTCGTCATATCTCTCATCCTGACGCCCTACTATAGCTGTGGTCTTCCGGAACCAAATCAACCTCGACACCTTTGATTGTTCCATCTGCAAGAGTATCTAATGATCTAACGTTATTGCATATTACCCATCGGCGCATTATTCATATATACCTGACTTGGATTGACGGTTGTTACTGTAAACACCATCCTAGCCACCAGCACCTTCATTTCGTGTACCACCATAATTACCGTAGACGCGCAGGATATATAATCTGTGGATCCCTCCATCTCGCAATTACAAGTCCTTACTGGGTAATGCTTGAACGTATTGAACCGGTAAGCGCGTCAAAATGGATTGTCAGTCACGTGCATGACTGCGATGCTCCTTCTCTTTACTACGCCTCTCGGCAACTCTGGTTATAATTACTTTAGGCTAATCCGTTGAGATGGATTACTTTTCAAAGTTCCTCCGAACCAGCAACCCAGCGCCAACCCCGGCTCCCGTTGATCATGCTCACGAATTTCAAAAATCTTGGGATGTCATCAAGGTGAGCTTTGAGCTGAATGAAGTCGCAATGTTCCAAGGCCTGGAAAAATATAAACAGAATACCCTGCAACATCCCGACGAGCGTCAACTGTCGAGAGGAATCAAGTCTACTCATGTTCCCGTTCATCTTCAATCACTCGTTGACGCTTTAGTATGGGAGTCGACAAGGACAGAGGAAGGGTATGTCACTCCAACGAACCAAATACATGGCAAACTCATCAGCAAGCAGGGGAACTGGCGCATGCCTTGAATATCTCCTGAAGAATGGTGCATGCCCCGAACATATACCGATGATTCAATCTAATCCCTCGCCCAAGATATTCTGGGGACACTGGTACGCCTCAGCGAGGCCGATCGGCCCTCAGGAATTCAAGCAGAAGTTCTCCGAGCTGTTCAGAACATGGTTGTCCTTATGGACGAACAATTCCTGGTTCACTCTGCCGTCCACAGAGCTGTCCTAAGACTACTGCGAAATTGTGCCGGGGATGATCTACAGGAACAGTTGGATGGGCGTAAAGTCATGGGAGCGGCGCGTAATTCTGTTCAGAGCCAACCTTCTGAGTATGAAGAGGATTGTACGTCTCTATTTCCTTGTAAATGCCGGTAACTCATGCGCGCTCAATGCAGTGGTGAATCTTCTCTGTATTCTGTGCAGTCGGATTCGAACATACCGGGATCTACTTATGATTTTTTTCCATGATAAACACTGGTACCATTCCGAACCGCTGTTCTCCGTGGAGGAGCTGGACGAGGATGAAGAGGAAGATGAGGAGGAGGATTTCACGGTATCCGAGGCCCAGGACGCGTCCAGTCAACCCCGCGGTCCATCTCCCACATCCTCCCAGGCGACAATAAAATCTGCCCCGACATCGTCGTTGAATAGGAAGACTGAATACGAGTTCTTGCTTTTCAACTACCTCCTTCGCTTTGTCCATCGCGAAGGTCAAATTGGTGACTTTGCTAGGGCAGGTTTACTGTTTCTGATGGACGTGGCGATGTCTCCTGGGGAACCTCGACTAGAATCAAACGATTCCTCGTCAGAGGCCATACCTTCCGACCCAGTACAAGATGCTGCACTAGCATTGGCGGAGTACATCCTCGATGGTGACTTTTCGGAAGTTCTTGGTGCGGGATTGGGCGCAGTTTACTCTCTCCTTCCTTCAAAGCTAGTCTTCCATCCAGTCGCTGCATCTACTGCTTCTGCTGGAAATGGAATGACAATAGGAGGCCTTGTGCCTGACACCGCTGAAGAAAGAGAGAAACAGGAACTCGCCAAGGAGAAATCACGGGCCATGGGCGTCGAGGATGCTCTGAACCCAGATTTTAAAACACGACTAGACCATTTCCTCAAATTACTCGAGTTCTTACAGGATGTTCTACGAAGGAATGTCAATTCCGAGCCTATGGACGCATCTGCGCTAGTCGGGGCAGCTATCGGACAATCCATCCTCGATGCAGTCCGCCGCATTTTCCTCGAGAACGTATTATACCCCTCTATTCTGGAGTGCTCAGACGCCGATGGAAGCGCTGTCGCCGTTATGTCCTATATCGAAGTTATGATCAGAACACTCCACTCTGGTCGTCTAGGTGATCTCCTTGTCGATTTCCTCCTTAGTGAGGACAATGACGAGGTCCGCTTAAGACAGCGGCCGTTTTCGATGCTAACGTTAGGCGGAACCTCGGCGCAGAACAAACCTTCAGACAAACAGAATAAGCTGAGGAGGCGGAAAAGCAGTGCTATGGTTCTGCTGGAAATGGAAGCCCCCGAGTCCAGGAAACAGTCCGAATACTTTACATCGATGGGCCGATTTACGCTCAGGGATCTCTTATTATCGAATCTCAGGTCCAGCTCACAGCCCACGGGAACATCTGCACTCCAACTTTTACAATCTATGCTTCTCCAACATCCACAGCTCACTGTCGAGCGGCTTCTGATAGTTTCGCCGGACCCAATGGGTACAAGCTTTCCGCACCCGTCGATGGTCACTGCCCTTTCGGGCAACGAAGCAACGTCTTTACAGGAGGCTGAAGATGACGAGGATATATTCAGATATCCAGGTGCCGAAGACGATGACAACAAGCTGCCCAGCAGCGCGCCCCAGTTCTCCCAACCCGAGACCACTTATTCGACACATGAGCGAGAAATGGGACTTTACCTCACTCTAGTTTCCCGTGTGGACCCATCCCACAGCAGCGACGCTTTTAGCACGGGATATGACCATTACCTCCACGACGCCCTTTTCTCTATCCAAAATCAATCGGCATATCAGCTAACCGATGACGATCTCAATAATCTGGATTCGAGGCGGAAATTCAAGCACAGGCTCAATGTCAATGATCCTATCCTCTCGCTCGTCCTTGAGGCTTTGAGGCGATTCTTCTACAACACACCGGAATTCAATATTGCCTTGACAGGCTTGCTGGCCACACTGGCCGTACATCCAGATCGGTCGTTAGCAGGGTGGCTAACGTTTGCATCAAACGACACACAGCATCAAGGAGACTCGAGCATGAAGGAAGAGGATATGTCCACAGGCGATGACGGTGATGACCGCTCAATCGACTTTTCAATAGAGAAAAAACTGGCCAACGATACTAATTTCCTTCCTGCTTCAAGCATGGACGAGTATTCACGGCCAATAATCCATACCATCTTCCACGGTCTAGTCACCCAACTCGAGCGATATCGTGCCGCAGTTGACAATTTCGATAAATTCCTGCTCGAGCGACGACAGGGTTTGCTATTCTCAGAAAACATGACGGACGCCTTGAATGTCTCGTTGGATATCATAGATGAACCTGGTCCTGAAATGTCTCCCCCGGAAACTCCTGCGCCTCCCAAGCCAAAGCCAAAGTCATCAACTACCGCTTCCTTTGTCTCTTTCTTAACTCCAAAGAAACACAAGACAGCACCACCACTGCCATCCGAACCAACGACACCTTCGAAAAAGTCTACTAACACGAAAACCATGGCCAGTCCGTTCGGTCGTCACTATCAAGACACGGGA
Source organism: Tricholomella constricta (assembly GCA_013368375.1). NCBI lineage: Eukaryota > Fungi > Basidiomycota > Agaricomycetes > Agaricales > Lyophyllaceae > Tricholomella > Tricholomella constricta. Next base: position 273,373 of record JAACJP010000012.1, on the reverse strand, counting down.
TCCATTGTTGTTGAGCCTTTCGTCGCGCTCGTTCCACCCTCGAGCCCATGGACGCCGGCCAAGTCGGCCAAATGGAGCGCAGGCGAGGAGGATGTTTTTACGTCTTCGGGTTGGAGCGAAGACACGTTACGGATACCGACAGTCGATGAACCCGAGGAGAAATCGAGAAAGCCGGAAACTGTGACCCTTTCGCACCTACTTGACAATGTCGTAATTCTGGAGGAGAGTATCAAGGAGCTCGTGGCCATCATACATGCACGACGAAGTCTGGGTATAGATTCTGTGCGTTACCTGTAAATATTCACCAGCATGCCAAAAAGATACCCAGGCGTTCGAAGGCCCTTGAAATAATAGGTTTACAGACATTTTACATACGCTAACATTATACAAACGAGTCAAAGCTCGAAGCCGACGTCCGCTACGAAGTCTACTTGGCCTTTCGTCTCCCTTTACCCGCCTTATTCTGCGATCCTGGTGCTGCTGGGGGCACCTTCGCCTTGTCGCCAAATAACTTCGTCTGTAGGTTTTGGAACTCCTCATCGTCAATGTCCGGCATTTGTGGCGCTTCTTTCCGTGATTTCTTTTTCGGAGAGACTTCCTCATCCTCCTCAGGCTCCACAGCCCTTCCCCGCTTCTTCCCTTTTCCTCGAGCCTTGGGCTCAGGGTCTGCATACTTGGCAGCAAGATCGTCGAAGAAGCTGTCCATACTCTTCTGCTTTTTTTTGAGAATAAGAGCCTGAAGGACGGAATGATCTTCGTCGCCCCCCTCCTCGTCTTCCCTCTTCTTTCCTTTGCTCTTGCCCTTCCGCTCTCCATGTTTGCCACTCCCGTAGAATTCGTCCCAAACACCTAGCTCCTTGGCAAGCTTTTCGGCTTCTTTAGCCTCCTTTTCGCCCTGCTTCTGTCGGACAAGCTTTGCTTTCTCGTCTTCCACGCTCACTTGCCAGGTATCGAGAGTAGGAAGGGTTCCCTTGGAAATTAAGTCTACAATCGCGATGATAAAACGCGCCTCGTCCTCGTGTGTTGAGTGCGAAATGTGTGTCATGATGTCGCCAATAGATCCACCAGTGTTTATGTATGCCGCTTTAAGGTCCTCGATCTCCTCAGCAGAACCTACAGAAAATTGAATGAGCGGAACGCGTAAGGCATGGCGCGTAAACGACTTACCTTGATACTCTTTCTTCATTTCATCGAGCTTTCCACGCGTGACGCGCTCGAACATGTCCTCGAAATAGGCCTCCCAACCATCGTCCCCTGCGGCAAGTTCGAAACCCTCATCCGTCCTGCCAGTCCTGTCATATCTCTGCCTCCTTTTCACGTCGCCAAGGACAGCGTATGCAAAGCCAATTTGTTGAAATTTGGTGGAGGCCTCGGCCTTCGTCGCAGCATTGGCCGTCGCGTGCTTGTCTGGGTGGTGAACAAGGGCAAGGCGCCGGTAGGCCTTCTTTATGACTTCCAATCCGGCATCATTAGACACAGAAAGGACTTCGTAGAGGTCGACAGACTCTTGATTGGGGAAGAACTTGGAGACGGGGTCCTCTTGGTCCATGATGATCGTGGTTTATTGTAGACGCGTAGCTCACGTGTCATCAATTAACGCGTCGTCCAGTCACAAACACTACACCTCCTGCATGCAACTCTACTGGAGTATATATTATATTCTACGTGATATCCAGTCATTCACGAGCTCTTCGAACTGTGGGCCGAAGCTATCCAATCCGGTACCCCACAGCTTGAACCAAGCGAGAGCAAAGAGGACCCCATATGAAACTCCAGCAGAAACCTGTGGCCATGTATGGTGGCCTAGCCATATTCGAGACATGACAACCGAGGCAGCGCAAGGCAGGAAAACGAGCGGAGGAATTAATCGAAATCCTCGAGTCGCCGGGAAGGATTCATGGAGCGGGAGGTATGCACATGCCAGTGGAATATACGTTGCATAATAGCTGATGGTAGCTGAGTGTGTGCTGGGCATCCTGGAATGTGTGTCAGAGTCGAAGAATGCATGGCAGCCGTGGAGAGTGAGGATCGTACCCGTACGTGGTTTTCTGTCGTGATGTCTGATTTGGTGGACGTGGCTGCCGGATGGCCAGCTTTAGAAGTTTCACGGTGAAGGTGCACATCACTGCCCCAGCCGCAAAGTAAGTAACCCCTGCAGACCGAGTGAGGATGATCACAGATGCAGTCATTGCCGTCACAATCAAGTTCGTCTAAGAATTTCAGGGCATGTAAGTGTCCTCCGGTGAGAGGCAGAATGGAAGAAGGAACCACAACGCACGCGGTCGAGAAATGTCAGCCACCATGGACGACGCCAGTAGTATCCCCGTTTCACCATCGTGGTATAGCTAAACAAGAATTTTGCACATCCCTGAGCCACACGAATCAAATAAACAGGGCAAACATGGTAGAATCGTTATTGGCCAGTCAGAGACTATATTTCCTAGATATAGATTGGGTAGGTATAGGTATAGTTGAACAGGGGCATATCATTGTTCCAAGGCAGGTATACAAGCCATATGAATAGCATCTAATTTCATTCGATAGAGATGCGGGTTGCCACCGGGGCCCCGCCAAGATAGGACGACTGTCGCTGGCTCATGTTCGTCGATGATTCAGCGGTAAAGTATTTCGGTCGTGTCGGTAGTGCTGCATGGGAATGGATGATGGGCATCTCCGATATTGAAGTGAATGGTTAGTGCTCACCATTGACTTTAGAGGCTTGCAGTCCCCGGTCAAAGTCGGCAAAGCAACGAAGGCCGACAGCGAACGTGGCGAACAAGAGGAGGAAAGCAACGATGGCTAAAGGGATTATCAGAATGTGCTGTTATTGAACGAGGAGATAGAACAAACTGAAGACTGTTAATGTTGCTCTGGTCGTTTCATATTGTGCTTGTGTTGAAGGCTGATAGAAGCGAACAAGTTTGTACACTGCAACAATCCTTGAGACAGAGACATAGGGAGATATACAAAATGACTCACAGACTGTTGTCATGGGTGCGATTGCTGGGGTGAGCGGAACTGCATCACCAGATCATCATGAAGACTCACAGTAGCTCATGGCCGCCAACATCATGACGAGAGAAATCGACATTAGCCTATGTTGCGTCAGCAATGACCTTCAAACGATAGAAAAGCTTTGCATACCACTTTATTTCCCTCTGGACAGCGATACCGCACAAGACTAGTAGAACCAGTACAACGGGGATTGCGGCGACAGTAACGCCAAATTCGGCTGAGTCTCTTTGAAGAACGATGATGAGAAGCTGACAACTTGTCAGAATACAGGGATACGGTAAAATTCACAGAAAAACAAAATTGGTACCTGCATCGTGACCCCGGTAAAGCAGAAGAAATTAAACTTTAGCAGACAGATCATGATTTGGTACCATTGGTACATGGCTATAAACTGGGTTAGCACCAATGAACGTGCACACATAATAACTTACTCTTCATTTTCGGATTAGCTCCTACGACATGGAATATCGCCCACCTGATGAGAATAAGCGGATGAAGTGAGGCACAGAATGGAGGCCGCATACCCAAACTCCGCATAGAGTTGCTTGATCCAGAAAAGCATCACGAGCCAAGAGGCAGCAATTACACAGGGCGCGACGATCAAGAAGGGTTGTACATTTGTCCAGAGACTTCCAGGCCCTCCGCATTCCTAAGCGATGTGAGGTTCATGAAACAGCCGCCGTAAGACGACAGAATGCTCACGACAAAGTAATCCCGTCCATCACAATTGGAGCGCATCACGAGGGCCGTCTTCGTTTGTCGAACTTGAAGGGCTGCGAATACCATAAGGGCTAAGTGAAAAACTGAAGGCAGAAAGTTGTTAGCCGAGCGAGGAGGAAGGATGTAGCCAAGTCATACGCAGTAGGCCGAGCAGCTGGATGATATTTCGTAGCCGTAGGGCATCGAAAGCCATGAATAATTCGAAGATCCTTTTCAAAGTACTGAGCCTCGACGCCGGCGAAGGATAAGGGAAGAACCAACTCAGCAAGGGCAAACAGTGCCAGGTAACATGGCAGTGTCTAGATGAAAAGATGAGATGGAAAGTTGATTTCAGGGTTTTAATTTTCGCCTACTTTATATCTGGCGAGGTTAAAGTCGACGTTGTCATCGACCTATGGAGTGCAAGGGCGTTTTGAGATTAGCCGGACCTCCGACGCGAGAACACACACCATTCTGAAAGTAATCCCGACCATTACGAGCACGACGATTGCTTCTACAACACCAGACGATCTTTAGTGATAAAACACCTAGTCAAAAAGTCCCGTTTACTAACGGACAGACACTTAATGGACATAATATTTTGAGTGAAGCCGAGTTAAGTGATCATAAGAAGGCTTACCAGTGATAATGAAGGCACGTTGTGCCCTTGTGGCAAGCAATGGTTCGACAGCCATGGCTCACCGACGTTGAGAGCGGGAATGGAGGAGATGAAAGTTGTGCAATGCTGTGCAATTGGACCTGTCTGCAGCGTGTTTGTGTTGTCCACGGTCGCGGCGGTGTTGATCCCCATCGGGTTACCGAGTCATGACCTGTCCGCGCGCCGATGGGCGGCGGCGTCGCTTAAGAAGGATTTCTCCCACTCCTTTCCAAGGACCTTTCTATCATGGCCGACGAGCTCGCAGAAATCAATGGCATCAAGCCGAAAGTTCTCCTCCTCGATGGTGAAGAGAAGGAGGTCAGCTCAATGTCAAGGTGTGAAGTGTCTTTCGCGCGTAGTATGTGCAGCAACATAGCAACATCTTCATCAGCAACTCGGTATACAAAGTCAAGAGGACTTTTGACCATTTCTATTGGTGAGGTCTCGTAATGAAAGTTCACTGAGCTAAGCCTAACTGTCTACCAGCACCTGTCCTGTATGTATATTCACAATGTTTCGCCGTCGTTCATCACTCATTCTCTCAACATAAAGGCCTGGAGGAACCAGGTGCCTCTCTGAGTCCTTTCTGTGTCTGAACGGTTTCCTTAACATTATATCCGCCCAGAGCGGATCACCTGTGAACGCGCGGACATGCAAGCATCTCAAGTCCTTGTTCGGCGATACATATGAAGAGGCACGTCTCAAATTAAAGAACCCTAATGGACCCCCGCCGAAAGGCGTTGCCAAGAAGCCTCCTCCCAAAGCTAAGGCACAGGCCAAACCTGTCTCCAAGCGTAAGAAGGCAGACGACGACGAAGATGTCGCTAAAACTGCCAAACGAGCTCGAAAAACAGCATCAGCATTTAAAACTGCATTGAAAGACAGAGGGAAAGCTGAAAAGGAGGACAACGAGGATGAAGACGAAGACGATACTCCTGCGGCAACTAAGGCTGTTCCAGAGCTGCTTCTCGCCAATAAATGGGATTTGGAGACAGGCCTTGACCCCGTAGGGTGGTGGATTTCTGAGAAGCTGGACGGCGTCAGGTGGGATTATCTGCAGATACTCGAACAGTAAAGTTGATGCCTTGAGCTTCAGGACTTACTACGATGGCAAACAAATGATCAGCCGCTTGGGAAACCCCTTCACGCCACCGCAGTGGTTTTTGGACAGTCTGTTTGCTCTCTTTTGTTTGAGTGTTTAGGGTCATGTTCTAATCTTCTGTTAGAGTTGCCCAACGACGTGACGCTCGATGGGGAGCTCTTCGGGGGAAGAGGCGAGTTCCAATCGACAATCTCCATTGTTAAGACTGTAAATTCCCCTCTTTGGAAGAATATCACCTTTCAAGTAACTTTTCTCTCTCTGAACCTCCCCGAAAATCTAGCAACACTTTGTCCTCAGATATTCGATATACCGTCTATGGGTGATAGCCCTTTCGAAAAGCGGATACAATTCCTGAAAGAGCTTTTCGGTCCAGGCGGCAGTCACGCTTGCGATCTAGTCGAGATAGTCGAGCATGAAATGGCAACGAGTAGGCAGCATGTCCTTGATAAGCTCAAGGAGATTGAGAGTCTGGGCGGAGAGGGCCTGATGTTGAGAAAGCCGGCCTCGTAAGGTCTCATTCTGCGTAGAGGAGGACGCTTATTTTGTGGTTATAGACAATACGACGGAAAGCGCTCTGGATCTTTATTGAAGGTCAAGGTCTGTGTTTGCTATTTTGATCGTCTGATTTGTCGCTGAGCGACTACTGTCCAGACATTCTACGACGCTGAAGCTGTCGTCACGGGGTACGTTCCCGGCAAGGGGAGGAATCAGGGCACCACAGGCGCTTTGAAGTGCAAGATGGAATCAGGGAAGGTTGGTGCTTCAGACCTTACCCACTACCCGATATCATTGACACAGACGTGGCCCCAGACCTTCAACGTTGGAACAGGTTTGAATGACAAGCAGCGCAACAATCCTCCCAAAGTTGGCGCGATCATCACCTATCGCTTTCAAGAGCTGACGAAGGATGGCGTACCAAGGTAACCCATTTGGACAATAGTATTATATGCCCTTTGACTCTCGTTCAGGTTCCCCTCGTACATTGGAGAGGCTGTTGATAAAGATGAGCCCAAAGACGCAGAGATCCCGGAACACCGAAAAGGTGGCACCAAGCCTACAGATGCAGACGACTGATCAAATATCAGGGCACACATGCAACCATGGGCAGTTATTTACTTCACGAACTCTTGTCACGACCAGATTGTTCACTTACTGAAATCTACAAGTACAAGATGAATAGAATAAACTAGTCGCCACCTTTCTTCTTCTTCTCTTCTACAACCTCAACGTTATCCACGGGAATGCCTTTCAGTACACCAGCTCCAGCTTCGATCATCTCCAAGATCTCATCACTGACATCTCCCTGCACGACGATCTCATCGTGCCCTTGGAGATTCTTCGTCACTGATGAACCAGTTGCGAACTTGGAGGAGAATTGTTTCGCCGCTTTCTTTAGATCGACGCCGAACGCTTCGAGCCCGTGGATGGAGGTTACATGTTTTCGTTTATTCCTCTCTATTCGTTTAATCGTGACCTGGCGGAGGAGCAGTAAAAATAAAAATGGCTCAGGACCGAGAGCGACGTATCGACGCACCTGCGATGCAAGCTTCTTCTTCAGGGCAGCGTCTGCTTTTGCCACTGCCTTTGCCTCCTTCTTCGCCGTATCCTCCTCGAGTTTAGCTTGCGCCTCCAAGCTTAGCGTTCCGACTTTCGACGTGAGCGCATCTATGGAGGTGGGGGCTCAAATCTGCGTGTAATCTGTGATATATGGCACACATACCATCTGAATAATACTTGTCAAATAGATCAGGATGGTTTTCCTTAAGCCACTCCTTGCACCGGGTCAGGCTGGACCCAAACTCGCAGTACTCAGGTGGGAAAGAGCAGACTAGAAATCGGACATGAAAGTTGTTAATCGGTGAAATCAATTCTGCCGAGATGTCCAGATGAACCTGAGCAGTACAATAGCTGGACAGGGGGTACCGGGTCCGGCGGAGGAGGGCCTTCGGACTGTTCTGCTGCAGGCGCAGGTGCGGCTGGTGTTTGGTTCTTCTTGGATGGCATGAGGGGAAAAGAGAGATTACGACCGACACGTGATCGTCACTCGCTCTTGCCTTCACAACCTCGTCATTTGCCCAACAATGAGCGAAGTCACTCAGGAGTCAGCCCCAAATGTTGATTTGCTTGCAGCCGCAATGCAGAAGCTTGGCGTTACAAACGTTTCGGCCTCGGATCTCCTTGCAGCTGTCAAACAGGAACAGGAGCAGAAACGCAGGGCGCCAGCATCGACCATTGAAAGGAGCAAGATACTCTTACGACGTGTGCCTTACAAGATATTTAAATGTTAACCTCATCGAGACTTTTCATGCAGTTGCTTCTACTGAAGATCAAAGGCCACCAAGGCCCATACCTCCCTCCCTACACGTCAACTTCTAATGAGAATCCGACGCCTCCAACAAACCCTGACCCCAATATCCAAGACCGCCGTCGCCGGGCTTCGCGCTCTGATGAAAGACGCTTTTCCCGGCGGCAATATTCGAGATCCCTACACCTGCATTTGGATCAATGACTTCCCCAACACTCCCGACAAGTACTTGCCCTTCGTCTGCGCATCGCTCGTGATCACCCCGGATGTCGCCGGAGCAAACGTTCTGAAATGTGTGGTGCCTGTGGGACTCAGGCGCCCAAGTGTCCCAGGTTCAGAGCAATCAGCTGAATGCAACGATTAGAGGAAACAAGGCGTCAGGTACTGCATTCATGTCGATCAAGTGCGTGGTTTTACTTTACTCCGTAATCAAACCTGCACGACTGGAATACGAATTCGGAAGCATCATTTTCGTGCTGTTCCTCGCTCTGAGGGTGGGTGGGCAAAAGTGAAGGATCTCCGGAATGTACAGCTTATGGCGCGTGTAGTGCCAGCGAGAACGCGTCTGTGAAGGAGATGATGGGAGAGAGAATTCAAGGAACGTGGGTCATGTGCCCGTCACGGCCCAAAACGTGTCCCTCTCTCATCCCGTGCCTCCTTTCAGAGGACCTTCATTTCGTGCTGTTCCTCGCTCTGACTCCGATAAATAAATAGTATTGAATAGATGTACAAACTCCGATGCAAAGATGGGCGACTCAGCGGCCTTTCGGCGTGAGCAGGGGTCTGAGTGAACAGGCAAGAAAACCCGAAACCAGGGGCACCGAAGGAGCCGTCGAGCCATGAGATGATGAACCCGAACTTAAGCCGAAAGGTGACCCGATGTCTTGAGGAGGGGATGAAGTAGCTCTGCATGCAGAGGTGCGATCACCTCGAGAGATCTCCAATACCGGAGGAATGCATCAGAAGACCAGCGGCCCATGAGTTTGACGATATCGGGGGGAACTCCCGCCAGCAGAAGATGCGTGGTTCCGCCAATTCGGAAGCAGTGGCCGGAAATTCTTTCGAAGGAGCACGCGCCGAGAATTTCGTTCACTCGGCTCAAGAATTTTCGCCGCGTGAGTGAAACACGAACATGTTGACTTGATAGGTAAGATGCGATATGATGAGAGCTGACCGAACCGTTGACTTGCGCATGAAGCAAAAGGGCCGTGATCGGGTCGCACTGATGTTGCCAGGTAACGATCACGTTCTCGCCGTTTGAACCTCCAGTCTTCGTGCGAGGAAGATGGAGAACCCGGGATCCATTAGTATTGGGTTCCCGAAGGTCCTCCCAACGAGGAAAGTCATTCGTGACGAAGGCAGACTCGCGCGAAGGAAGAATTTCTCCTAAACGGAGTTGAGCCCAGAAACAAGTGGTTGCGACGAAAAGGACGCAGATATCGAAGGAGCAGGATAGATCAAGCTTCGAATAAAGCGCTCCGAGCATTTCAGAAGAGACTGCTTGCCTCTCGGGCCTGCGAGAGTTTGCGGGACGCATGTTTTCGGCACCTTTTATCGTATACGAAAGCTGTAGACCACCGAACCAAGGAACATTATTTTGAATGTGCCAGCCGCGCAATGCGGAGCACTTATTCCGAATGGTAGCGCCAGCGTTGTGGCCTGCCAAGGAAGAGGCGAACGCACATAGGAGATCTTCGGAAGCTGGCAGACAGTATGAGAGAGGGACGCTCTCAGCGGAGCAGAAGTCCGTGAACTGAGAGACCGCCAAAGCGTACCTGCTTGCGGTAGAGGGACGCCACGCTTGTGAGATAGTTCGATCAATTCTTTCGCGCACCATGGGGCCCGGCTGCCAAGCGGTAGGTAGCGGCTTACAACCAGAACGGACGAAATCAGATAAGAGGGGAAGCTTATTAGGCTCGGCCGAAGGATGAGGCACATGGGGGTGGTCGCGTGCAGCAGTAGACGCAGAACGGCCGTAGAAACATCGTGAAGAGCGGATGCAAGGCATGAGAGTAGTTACAGTGGAACGGTAGGACGGAATCGGTGTCAGCCGCAGTGGTGTGAATTTATTCTCGTAAGCACGGAGGCTGATGGACATGGCCAGGAGTAATAAACGGAATAGAATTCCTATAGACACAACAGGTAACGTCGTACAGGTCCCAAACCCAACTAAACGGGAAGATCGTGATATGCAACAGAAGGGGAAACGAAAGGCTTTAAATAACTAGGGACTGCCGGTGGATGAGGAAAGAGGAGGGAACGGGAGGGAAAGATGCCCCGGGACGGACCGTCTGCAAGGTTCTCCTTGGTCGAGATCCACGCAAGAGTAAGCCATAGATTGTGACATTGAAAATTCGACACAATTTGGCGAAGAACGGTGTTTTGTTGGGAGTTACGGGACCGACCTGCCGCGAGGGCACCAACCACACCAGCATTGTCGGAGCGCACAACAAGGTGACAGTTCGTAAAACCGGCAGCGATGATAGCACGCAAAGCTAAGTCAACGGCGACCATTTCACCCCAACCAATATCTCTGCCGTCGGCTTTCCATCCCGGTAACAGCTTCCAGGCTAGCCACTTTCCGTTCAGGAGGAAACCGATGCCCCATGAAGTGGAAGCGTCGACGAGAATGGGAATATCAAGAGGCTCGGGGGGGCGCGCAATGTTCAGAGAGCAGGGAGAGTTTCGGAGCGTGTCGGTCCACCATTCAATCTCGGTGGAAACTGCGGGTGTGACGCGGTGTTGCAGCCAGGGCGGGGAAGAAAGAGGGAAGCTCGCACGGAAACGATACAGGGCGGGGAGATGCGATCGCCCGTGAGGAATGACGAGAGTAATGTGGTTCAGAGTTCCGATGAGTGACTCGGTATCATGGAGGGAAACGGGAGCACGTGGAGACCAGGCCGCAATTTTCTTGAGATATTTCTCCCGTTTGGCAAGGGGGAGACAGACCGTCTTGTCGACAAGGGACCAGTGGAAACCGATGTATGTGAATGAGGTGGAGAAGGGAGCGAACTTATCGGGGGCCCAAGGCCAGCCTAAGTATTCCGCGATCGACCAAATCAGGGACTCGCCGTATGTGAACACAGGAGAGCCGTCCGGCCGGTTACCGCGAGGGTAGCGAAAGAAAATAAAATCATCGACCCACTTGATCACCGCGTCTATACCCTTGTGGAGAAAGATCCAAACAATAGCATCCGCAACGAGGCCGAAGATGCCGGGCGCAGGGCAAATACCGAAGTTAAGGCGGCCGTCGAGATGGACGAGGCCGTTGATGCAGATAGCAGTGGCTGTACGGTCCAGGGGATGCGTAGGGATGTTACGGAATGCAGCATCGACGTCAAAAACGGAAGCCTCGGTACCAGGCGGGGCGTCAGCGACGAGGAGGTAACATACACTGAAGGTCCCCCAGGAGCATTGGAAACGCGCGGAATCAATTACGGAATTAACAGACGGTACAAGGGGATTATTTCGGGGAAAGGAATGATCGACGGTGATGCGAAGTTTACCCGACGCGCTTTCAATTACGTTGAGTGGAGCTGTACGATAAAAGCCGAAAAGTTGTGTAGCTAGGGAAGGGGGGTATCCAGGGGAGACTCTACCGAGGCGGATTTCGTCCGCATACTTCTGCGTGACGAATGCATGGTGTTCAGGTGTGCAATAGTGGTTGGGGGGAGAAAAGGTACAGTCGAGTGGGAAGTCTTCCAGCCCCAGGCGGAATCCTTCGCGAAGGCCAATCGGAACCTCCGCAAATTGGGCGAGGCCTCCAGTCTCCTCAAGCATCGCCGTCCAGCGATCATGTTTGAGTGGAGTGGAGACCGGAAAGTGAAGCTCACGCAGCGCATCGTTGCGCACCGTGTGCAACAAGGCCGCACAGGGAGCAGTGGTGCGCGTGGGGACAAGTGTCGCCCCTGGGACAGGAGGAAGGTCCGTTGAAACTGTAGCAGTAAGCGCGGCCGTTGGTGCCGGACCACTTCCCATCAGGCCCTTTGGAGAGGAACTTGCCGGGACCCGGGCAGGAACGGAATTTGTGGTCGGGGGATCCACAATACATGCAGATGACGGTACGAGAGTCGCGCTCGCGGCCTGCTGAATATGGTCTGGACCGATCACTGTTACGGGTAGAGCGACTCTCACCCTTGCGGGAAGAGGTGCGATCACCCGACTTCGCGGAGCTGTCCGGAAAGGATCTGCCCGAAGAGAGGGGCAGTGTCACGACCGTCCCTAATCGACCACCCCTAAACTACCCACCTTCTACGCTTTCCCACGCACGTCCGCGGTACATATATGACACCACTTTCTTCTTTGACACCTTACCTCGATATTGCTTATTGTTACGACTAGTCTCTGTTCTCGGTTTCTTTTCCACTCTCAATCTATTCTGTTTCTTTCACTCGTATCTCTTGAGCTTCACACGTTCTCGTAAACGCTCTCGTGAACGCCTTCGTCGACGCTCACGACCTCCGGATATCCTATTCGAAGGCCGTCTTCCTCAACGAACGTCAGGCCTGTCCGCTTCGGTGGTTCCAGAACACTTCTGTAACCGGCGTGCTACACAGAGTCCTAACATAATATCGAGGTCATCCCACCCACCGGACATGTCCTCGACGATAGTGGAGCCCAACACAACCATCCGCTATCAAAACTTCGAAGGTCCTTCCTTCACTCAAAGGAGACCTTCACCACCACCTTTCGAAACTTCCCCTGCCTCAACAGGACCTCCGATGCAAGGGACTTTCAGATCCAACAGGTCCAGGTTGGAACACCAGATCTTCCAACCTGGCCAACATGAGGGGGATTTTTCCTCAGTCAGTCAGGACCCACGACGACCCCTACCCCGAACCCCCTCAAACGTATTCAACCCCTCTTACCAACTCGCCACCCCCAACTATCCCCCCTTACCACCATCCGCAACGACCTCCGGACCTCCGCTTTCAAGTAACCAGACTCCCGGATCGTACTACGAAAGGTTGAGGCACCCGGAGATGTTCCAGAGGAGGGATAGGGCACGAGAGGAGGGACAGGGACAGTTCGCTCGTCAACAAAACCCCTTTCTACACGGTTCAGACCACGAAAGGATACTCTACGAACTCCGCATGACGCGAGAAGAGTTTTCACGACAAGCGCACGAGCTCCTAGTCGAAACCATGGGGATGGATCATCAACCCCGAACACCGGAACAATGGGCCAACCTCGTGTTGTCGACCATGCAACTGCACGAAGCCCATCGATTACCCCCACAACTGACGGTGTTGCTACAAATGGGGGGAAACGAAAGAAGGTTACGCGCTCTGGCTGGAGAAATCCAGACGTCCAACGAGGGAAGAAGATTCTCCGACCCCCAAAGCGCGGGACGTTCCTTCCACATGCCAATTCAGGAGCCCGTTCCCTCCAGAATCGAAACTAGATTCGAAGAACCTCCACGAGCGACAAGCACGGTCAATACGCAGACAGCTTCGGCTCTACTCAGGAGGATGAACCAAGGGAACGCTCCCCCCAGCCAAGAAGGGTTCGAACCCACCGTCACACCAGGGGCAGACGCTCGAAGAGCTCCGACGTTCGGGTTCTGGGGAGCCCACAACTTACAAAGAATCCCCGAAGAGAACCCCCCTGTCGAAGGACCGTTTTCCAGGCCAAATTCGGGTTTTCAGGGCCCACAGGGGACCTTCGCAAACCAAGAAGGAGTACCTCCGAGGGAACCTGAGAACATTCCCCTACCTCCGTCGGAACGGGGAATCCCAACGCCACTGTCGTACGCCCACAGCTACGAACTACGCGAAGAAAACTCGGAAAGAAGAGAGGGAGCACCCCCTAGGGCACGAGAAGACTGGCGCCAAACACCACCTCACCTGGCGACTCAGAACAGGAGGTCACCGCAAGGCCCACGTCCCATCTCCCCAAGAGAACGACGGGGACTCGGAGCGGACCCCAGCCCCGGTCAAAATGTGAACATCCTCGAAGGAAGGCAAGGGACCCAACAACAGTTCCCCCAGTTCGAACAATACAGAACTGACTACAACCGCGGACCAGCCCCACCAATACCCGGCGGACGACCAATCCCTCAGTACAACGGACCACCTCCACAGCCCCAACCACCTCCGGGATCTTCGGGACCACCTACCCCGAGAGGATCTCAATGGGGAAACGGTCCCGGAGGACCAGGAGGGGGAGGAGGAGGTTACGGAGGAGGAGGGGGAGGCCCCGGTGGAGGCGGGGGAGGTCCCGGGGGAACAGGAGGTCCCGGAGGAGGAGGAGGTCACGGAGGATACGGACCACCACAAGGACCAGGAGGCCCTGGAGGCCCCGGAGGTCCGGGATGGGGAGGAGGAGGCCCAGGATGGGGAGGGGGAGGTCACGGAGGAGGAGGAGGAGGAGGCCCGCCCGGAAACCAAGGGGGAGGCCACTTCGCAAACCCCCAACGACCCCCACCTCCACCGCAACAATTCTTAGGCCCAAACCAAAACTTGACCCCGGAACAGTATCGGCACCTCCTAAACCTGGAATCGAAGATCGACATCAGGAAACCGGACCCCTTCACGGGAAAAGAACCGAGGAGATGGAAGACCTTCGTCACGGAATGCCTAGTAACGTTTCAAGCCAAGGCGATCACCTACGAACAGGACCACCTGAAGGTGTCATTCGCGAGCTCCTACTTAAAGGACGGAGCTATGGACTACTTTCGACTGCAACTCACGTACAACCCCCAACACCCAATGTTCACGAATTGGGAAGGATTCGTACACGAACTAGGATCACGCTTCGGAATACCGAACTCGAGAGTGGAAGCCGAGAACAACATTTCGCGACTGAAAATGAAGGACTGGGAAAAGTTCACAGCATTCATCGTCAAGTTCGAACAAGAAGCGTACGAAACAGGTTGGAACTGGGTAGCGCTGCAGTTCACACTCCGGAAAGCGCTCCCCCCGCGAATCCTCAACGTCCTGGCCATCGCACCAAGCCCCGAAACCTACGAAGGTTACCGAGATCTGGTCACTCAAATCGATCGGAGGTACTGGGAACATCGCATAGAAAATCCAGAGTCCTACAAACCCCTCTGGGCGAATAACGCGAACACCCCCAACACCTCCGCACGACCTCCGATGGGACCTTCGGCCGGACCCGCAAGCCGCACGACGCCGCAAACGGCTCAAGGGAACAGGAACGCACGCTTGAACGCCGAAAGTCATGATCAGGACCCGGACTCAGGTAGGGAAGGTAAGGCGCAAGACCAGGAAATCGCATGGGACGACGAGGAGGCCCTACAAGCCAACAACTTCGGGTTCAAGAAGTCAACACGCCCCTGGGTGAAGATCGACGAAGACGTAAAGCAACAACGAATTCGAGACAAGGCCTGCATCCTATGCGGTGACCTGGAACACTGGATGCGCGACTGCCCAACAGCAAACGCCATGGGCAGAGCCACCTACCTCATCGGCGACGACATCTTCGAATTCCATCACAAGACAGAAGAGGGAAACGCGGGGGCGATTCAGGACTTGCCCGGGCTCTGAATCGCGAAGACCTAAAACCGGACCTTAACACTAAACTACGCGCAACGGCATTATCGACAACGGACACCCGCACAGTAACCCTCTCCTCCCATTCGTCACTGGCATTTCTAATACACCTCACGCCAAACGGAGGAGGAGAAGACCCCGAAAACACGCTCATCGACAGCGGAGCTACCGACAACTTCATGGACTCCGTCATGGCGACATCACGTGGGCTCCACCTCGAGGAGCTCAACCCCCAAATAAACCTCTGCCTATTCGACGGAGAACCCTCCGCATCAGGCAAAATCACACACTATACCACCAACGACGTCAAATTCAGTGACGGCACCACTCAGAGGATAAGATTCCTCATAACGAAACTCCACGAGACAGCGACGATAGTACTGGGACTATCATGGCTGAAGGAGGTCAACCCCCGCATAAATTGGAAAGACCTCTGCATCACGCTACGACGGGGGTCAAACGGCAAAATCGAAGGATCACTACCGGACCTCCGAAGAAAAAAGGAAGTCGCTCCAACAACAACAGGTACAGGAACTCAACGCTTACCCTCGCGGTCGGCTCGCTCCTTCACGATCGAAGTACAGTTGGAGGGATCTGCAACGCGTCTACGGGCACTTATTGATAGTGGGGCGGCGGGCAACTTCATAACAAAATCCTCGTGTACGAAGCCGGAACCTCTCGCCAACCCCATGACCCTACAACTGTTCGACGGAAACCCCAGCGGAGGCGGAGCCATTTCACACCATAGTCCCGAAACGATCAAACTCGAGAACGGACTAGAGTATAAGGTCGACCTCCTCATAACACAGTTACATCCAGCCACACCAGTAGTGCTTGGATTACCTTGGTTACGGGAAGCAAATCCGGACATCGACTGGCGGGAAATGTCCATGACCATGGAACAAGGGGCAGGACTAGCCGCGATATCGCTTTCCCAGAAGACGCAATGGGGAACCGTGACCCTTGAGGAGGAGGAAGACGTCGAAGCTCCGAAACCAGCCAACCCCCTTTCGGAAAAACAACCCCTCCTTAGGGACATCCTGGACAACGATAACGACCAGAACGACACCTCCAACGACATCAAGAAGGAGGAAGACACCCACCCAAACACCAACGAACCCCAAGAGGAAGTACCAACACCGACAACCGAGTCGCCAGAGGAGGTAACGGGACGGAAACGCACCCGAAAACCACCCCCACCGAACTACTTCCCTCCAAACGTTCCGAGGTCCAAATTCAAACCTCACCCCAAACGGAAATCCGCAACGTCCCCAACGACAGAAACACAGGAAGAAGAGGAAACCAACCCGGAAACGGAGGTCGAAGATGAAACCGGAGAGGGAGAAGAGGATGTCGAAACACAAAACATCCGCCTGATCGGAGCGGCGCCATTCGCGAACCTCATCAGGGACGGAGCCACAGCGTTCCAACTACACATCTCCCCCACCGAAAAGGAAGAACACCTCCATGCCAATAACACCTCCGACGACGAACCCAAACAACCAAAGACAGAAAAGGAAATCTTTGAGGAAGTCGTACCTCCGGAGTACAGGGACTTCGAAGACGTATTCTCAGCGGGCGAAGCGAAAACCATCCCCCCACACCGACCTTACGATCACACAGTGGAACTCGACGAAAACACTACCCCTCCCTTCGGAAAGATATACAACATGTCCGAACTGGAGTTGAAAGCATTGAAGGATTACATCGACGAGATGCTCGGTAAAGGGTTCATCCGACCTTCGAGTTCATCAGCGGGAGCTCCGGTACTGTTCGCAAAGAAGAAGGACGGATCACTCCGGTTATGCGTGGACTATAGAGGATTAAATCGGATCACCAAGAAGAACCGTTACCCTCTACCTCTGATCGGAGACCTCATAGACCGACTTCAAAAAGCAAAAGTATACTCGAAGATCGACCTCCGAGTGGGCTACAACAACGTCCGCATAGCTCCGGGACACGAATGGAAGACAGCCTTCCGCACTCGTTATGGACTTTTCGAATACCTGGTAATGCCCTTCGGCATGACAAACTCACCCGCGACGTTCCAACACTTCATGAACGACATCTTCCACGACATGAACGACGTGTTCGTAGTGATCTATCTCGACGACATTCTGGTTTTCTCGGAGACCTTAGAGGAACATCACGGACATGTTCGGAAGGTCCTCGAGAGGCTCCGGAAACACAACCTTCATGCGAAACCGGAGAAATGCACATTTCACACTACGGAGATCGAGTATCTAGGCGTCATTGTATCCCCTGGCGGAGTAAAGATGGATCCAGAAAAAGTCGACGCGATCCGGAAGTGGCCTAGACCGACGAAGGTCAAGGAACTCCAATCTTTCCTAGGTTTTGCAAACTTCTATCGGCGGTTTATCGACAATTACTCGGGCATAACGAAGAGACTAAACAAACTCACGCAAAAGGACACAATCTGGAAATGGGATTCCGAATGCGAAGGAGTTTTCGAGCTATTGAAGAAAGCATTCTCCTCCGCACCCATCCTACGACACTTCGATCCTCAACTACCGGTGATACTAGAGTGCGATGCTTCCGACTTTGCCATAGCAGGAATCATCTCCCAATTCGACGAGACATCGCAAGACCTACGTCCCGTCGCCTTCTATGCGAGAACCATGATAGACGCGGAGCTCAACTATGACATCTACGATAAGGAGCTCCTAGCGATCGTTGAAGCGTTTAAACAATGGAGAGCCTACCTCGAGGGATCCCCCCACCGCATTCAAGTGTACTCCGACCACAACAACCTACAGTACTTCTCCACGACCAAGCAACTCAGTCGCAGACAAGCACGATGGTCGGAATGCCTGGCGAACTTCGACTTCCAAATAAACTACAGACCGGGAAGACTAGGAGCGGAGCCAGATGCCCTCACACGACGAGCGGACGTATATCCTAAGAAGGGTTTCGAACAGGATCATAATTCGTTCAATAACCGCATCATCATACCCCCCGAACGGTTGAACGCATCCCTAATTCTAAACGAACAACTCCTGTTGAACAATGTTCGTAATGCACCCCGAGATGACTTCTTCGAGAAATACGCACCCAAACCTGGAGACGAGTCCTCCGCGTTCTCACTATCCGACGACCACAAACTACTCCTTCGCGACGGAAGAATCTACGTACCGAACCATTCCAGGTTACGCCTCGACATCCTGCAGCAACATCACGATCACAAACTACGTGGACATCCAGGAATCAGAAAGACCACACAACTCATCATGAGGACTTATTTCTGGCCCGGATTACGGAAGGAGGTCACCCGATACGTCCGAAGTTGCCACACTTGCAAAAGAGCGAAGGTCCCGCGCCACAGCCCATATGGATTGCTGAAACCGCTTCAGATCGGACGACGGGCGTGGGCCTCCATATCTATGGACCACATCGTGGAATTACCGGAATCGGATGGGTACGACGCCATCTTGGTCGTAGTATGCCGCCTCACAAAACAAGGCATCTTCATACCCTGTCACACAACGGACACAGCGAAGGAGCTCGCACAACTGTTCCTAGAACACGTCTTCTCCAAGCACGGATTACCCGATGACATCATCTCCGACAGAGGCACTCTCTTCGTCTCCCGTTTTTGGAGCTCGCTGTGCAAAGCCCTGGACATCAAATCGAACCTTTCGACCGCGTATCACCCGGAGACCGACGGCCAGACGGAACGAGTAAATCAGACACTGGAACAGTACCTCCGGATGTACGTGAACTACCTCCAGACCAACTGGCGAACACAGCTCCCACTGGCGGAATTCACGTATAACAATACGACCCATTCAACCACGGGAGTCTCTCCTTTCTTTGCGAACAAAGGCTATCACCCCCGCCTGACAATCTCTATAAAAGACATACCGGCAAGGGAAGCCCAGGAGGTAGCCGTCGACCTCCGGACCCTCCAGGACTACCTCCGCCAAGAGATAGAGATCGCAAACGAAGCCTACAAACGATTCGCGGACAAGAAACGGGACCCTACACCAGACTGGGCCGTAGGAACGGAGGTATGGCTTGACTGCCGGAATATCAAAACGAAACGCCCCTCCAAAAAGCTGGACCACCGGAGACTGGGCCCCTTCAAAATCCTACAGAAGATCTCCAGCCACGCGTACCGTCTGGAACTACCTCCGGCATTGAAGGGAATTCACAATGTTTTCCACGTCAAATTACTCGAAGAACACAAACACGAGAACTTCCCAGGAAGGTCAAAGCCACCTCCGCAGACGATCGAAGTCGAGGGCGAAGAGCACTATGAAGTAGGACAAATCCTAGACTCCAGGACACGAGGGAGGCGCGTCTTTTACTTGGTACGATGGGAAGGGTACGGCCCCGAAGACGACACATGGGAACCAGCAGAGAATATAGAAGGAGCAAAAGACATGGCCCTCGAGTTCCACCGACTTTTCCCAAGAAAGCCACGGGACCCCACGATTTAACGAACACTCACGCACATCACGAAAATCATGCAAATCTCCCAAGGAGACGAACTCTGTTCTATATGTACACCGACCACCAAGACAACAACATCACAAGAAGAAAAAAAAAAAAAAAAAAAAAAAAAAATTTCAAGAAAAACTAACGAACTTCAAACTGTAAATATTGAGCAAAATAAAATGCACGAGACCAAGACACCGCCGAAGGAACAGACTACTCAATGCGCCGACGCTTAGAGGGACCTGCACTAGCAGAAGAACCCTCCCCGCCCACAACCCCCACCTCCCCAATCAACCCTACCTCCAGAGGACGCATCGATGCGATATCCCGCTCGTCATCGGCAATCAACTGCGACCGGGATACGAACTCGGCGAGAGCGTCTTCACGAGTGAGTGAGGCGCGGTGAAGAGCAAGGAGGTGCTCAAACGCAGGGAAAGGAACCTCGGGATCGACAGGAGGACGGAAAAGCTCAAGGAGCGAGTGCCGCTCCAGAATCTTGTGGGCGCCATCGATGATACTTCGAACTGGCGACACATCCAGCTCGACGAGGGCGCGACGCAGAGCACCATCCGCGATGAACATGTCGGACGCGAAGGCGGTATGCGTGAGGTCAAGGGCTAGGACAGTTTTCAGAAAGAGGGAAAGAGAAAACAAAGGGAATGGAAGAGAACTCACCATCGACGCGAAGGCGAAGGTCCAAAGCATGACCACGCCAAAAGTCCCGGACCTCCTGCAAATGGACAACGTGCCCCTGTAAACCAGCGACCTCATCCTCAAAACCCGCAACCTGCATCCGCAGATCCTCGACCTCAATGTCACGATCGACATCGACGACCTCCACAGCACGCGATGTCTGCGCCTGCAGATGAAGAAGACGTTCACGCTCGTCGGCGAGTTGGGATAGGACTCCGTGAAAACGACCTTTGTGGCGTTCACCCTCGGCCTCGAGACGCTCGACCTGGGATGAAAGGGCCTGAGCACGCGCGACCTCCTGGTCGTAGAGACGCTGGAGACGGAGGAACGCCTCCGGTGAAGGAACAGAAGGAGCAGGGGTAGCGAGGGGGGACGACAACAACATGGAGGGAGGGCAAGACTGTAGAGCTGGAAGAGCTGGCGTTGGAGAATTCGAAACAGACGAGCCCTTTAAAAAGAGAGGCTCGACAGGGGGAGTATCGGGGGACACCGCGCGCGTAGCGCCCGACAAAGGAGGGGCCAAAAGAGGAGAAGTCGGTGCCGCGGGAGAAAGGGAAGGGGAACGAGACACGGACGAAGGCCGCCTCCCCAGCCCCTGCAGACCAGATCGCCCACCCCCACGACTAACAGACACTAATTTTCGACCCTGCCCTCGGGTACCTCGAAAAATGGCGCGTGGAGGCGAAACACGGCTAACGCTCATGGCGGCCTCATCACCAGAAGACGAAGTCAGGGAAAGGACCTCCGCAGAGGGCACGGAGACAAGGGAGTTTCGAAAAGAAGGCGGCGCCACACGCAAGACGCGACAGATGGCGTCGAAGGACATCGCGACACCAGTACGAGAAAAAGTGAACCCTTCGACACGGGATTGAAGCCACGCCAAGGGGATGCCCAACTGCCTAGCCGCCACTTCTAGGCCATGATCGAGCGAAAGCGAGCACAAGGAGTGCGCCGCACGACAATCAACACAAGGCAGGGTCCCGCGAAGACGGACCTCCTGAAATTGACAAGGCTGCTGACGCCCCCGACAACGATCGCACTAACGAAGAACCCAAAACGGAATCAGCTAAAGCGATCGACTCGATCACAGAAGGAGGGCGACACTTACCGGCGCATGCGCCTCACACCATGCCAAGGAGGGAGGAACCCGCACAGCGGTACGCAACACCTCCGCCAAAATCGCATCCGTCAACAACGACCCCCAGGATAAGGAGGTGGCCGCCGGACGCGATACAGGATCACTAGCCAGTTCAAACTCGGCCTCAGGAGTGACGGAACGAGGACGCCGGATTTGTCGAGATCGGTTAGGAAGACGGATGGTGAGACGAGGGACGGGGGGCGTAGAGGGAGCAGGGGAAGAGTCAGGGATCGTCGAAACGCCCCCATCGATAAGAGTGACGATCTCAGGCAGAGAGGAGGTGGGAGAAGCAGGTTGGGGCACGCCCAAGAACGCGACGCGCGCTCGATCTTCAGCGGACAAGCGCGCCAATTCCTCATCGTGTAAAATTCGGGCAGCGGAGGCAGAGGACGCGGAATCTTGGTGGGACCTCGACATGAAGAGAAGTGAGGATTGGAAGAGGAAAAAACAACTGGAATTTTCTCTATTCGGTCTCCGAGATCCTCAAAACACCCACAAGGACCCACAAACAATCTAGACCGCACGTGCCCCTCACGTGACCGCGCACACGCGAGAACAAAAACACAAAAAACTTTACTCTCCTTGCATTCGAAAAGCTGCCCCGCGTCTCAGTGGCTCGACGCTTGAAGAGGGGGTAATGTCACGACCGTCCCTAATCGACCACCCCTAAACTACCCACCTTCTACGCTTTCCCACGCACGTCCGCGGTACATATATGACACCACTTTCTTCTTTGACACCTTACCTCGATATTGCTTATTGTTACGACTAGTCTCTGTTCTCGGTTTCTTTTCCACTCTCAATCTATTCTGTTTCTTTCACTCGTATCTCTTGAGCTTCACACGTTCTCGTAAACGCTCTCGTGAACGCCTTCGTCGACGCTCACGACCTCCGGATATCCTATTCGAAGGCCGTCTTCCTCAACGAACGTCAGGCCTGTCCGCTTCGGTGGTTCCAGAACACTTCTGTAACCGGCGTGCTACACAGAGTCCTAACATAACACAGAGTCCTAACAGGCAGGTTAGGTTTAGCTAGTGATGCCGTGGTAGCCGCGAGCGACGCGAGGAGGTCCGTGGCATGCTGCCGGTCTAGCTTGGCAAAAACAGCTTCTTGGAACTCCGTGAGGTCAAATCCATACGGGTCGTCAGACCCGCGAACGATCAACCACTGCCGCCTGATTTGAATGTCGTACATGAGGTAGACAGTGAAGTTTGATTCGAAGTCGGAACGGGCTTGAATGTCATGGAAATGGGCAGAGAAACCGTCAATTATATCGTCCGTCTCGTCTTCGTCCCATGCGTTATATGCGACGAGATGGTTCTGAAGGGCGAGAAGGAGGTTACGGGCAGCCTGACACCATTCTTCTCGCGTCATTTGCAGCTCGTTTTCGCAATTGAAAGCGGAACTGCGAAAGTTGAAGCCGTTCGCGCTGACGGTTATGGCGCCGTCGCTCTGCCTGATGGGAGCGAAGGCAGCCTTGCGACAGGCCGCATTACTGAGAGCATCCAGGGGGATGTAGTCCCACCACCCGTTACGCAAGGTACGAATAACCTTCTCCGGAATGACGGTGAGGTTAGGGTCGAGTTTCCCTTTGCGAGTGCGACGGGAAGTGGCCCATCGTGGCCGAACGTCAGGTTCGCGTGGGTATGCGTAGCCAGTCGGACCTTCCTCACAAACAGGGCGATGACGTGGGCGGTAAGGCTCGCAGTGGCCATCACAATCCTCAGAGTGAGGAGCACGTTGACGGCGGCGTAGCTCAGGAGAAGGGTGGCCGGAGTCATGGTAATGTGAATGACTTGGGACAGCCGTCGCGCGAGACGAGTGGTCCCGCCGCCGATCCGGAGCGGGAGCGTAAGCGGGGCCATTGTAGGGCTCCCTGAATGAGTCCGAGGTGTCCTCTGCGAAGGAAGGGGCACGGCGACGAGAGCGTGAAAGACTGCCCCGTTCATAATGAGAAGAAAGTGATTCTTCCTCAGAAGGAACGCGGGCATGCTGACGCATGCGACTTCTATCATGCGGAGCGGGAGAAGCGGGGGCGTGGGTGTGAGGACGAGGCCTGCGACCTAAATGCACGCGTGAGGTGAGAGGCGTGAGCCGGTGTGAATAAACCGACGTACCATGAGGATCCTCCGCTACACGACCACGATGAGAATCGAGGGCAGTAGAACGGGGAGGTCCATGAATGCGGTCACGGTGTGCTTGACCGTGCTCGGTGTAGACCTCGGAAGGCCTGTGCGAGCGATGACGTGCGGACGCGTCGAGTGGGGCACGCGAAGGCTCCCGGGGTGCGGGATGGGAAGGGGAGTCAACATGAGGAAGCTCTTCGAAGCGGACACGCGGAAATTCGTTGGAAATTCTATAAGAGGAGTGGGGGTGCTCGACATGAGGATGTGGAGTCGTGTACGCAGAGGACGAAGGGCACTGAAGAGGAGAAGGGGGACGGGCTATGTTGCCGAAGGTAGCTCCGGAGCGAGAGTGTCGCAGAGGAGCGCGAGAAATGGGAGGGGTTGCAGCGCGAGCACGAGGAAAGGAGGTGTGGGCCGGAGCAGAGGCCGCTCCAAAGCGAGGCGGGCGAGAGAAGATGATGGGGGCCGATGACGACGAGAGAACCGCGGGCCCTTGTGCGGTAGGGCGAGGTGGAAGACTGTGAATGGTGGTCTTGCGGGCGAGAGGAACCGCAGACTCAATGATTCTGTCCACGACATCGGGGTTGAGAGGAGGACGCAGGGGCGCCTTGCCCTTTTCCGCAGCAGAGAGACGGGGCGGAGAGACAGCCGTGGCCGGCCCAGCGTGGGGGGTGGGAGGTGGGGGCATTGAAGCGCTGCCAGGAGGTGCAGGGATATTGTACGCAGGAGTAGGGAGTGGAGCATTGAGAACAGTCTGTATGTGCTGATGTGCGGCCCGAATGTCCGAGTCAGAGAACGGTTCAAGAAGCGTAGAGGTGGACAGCCCGGGGACCGAAGGTAAGGGCGGGGGGCTCGTTGAAAAGGTTTGTGCAACATTATTGGGGACAGAGGAAATAAGGTTTGAACCAGAGGAGTGGGGAAGGGGCTGAAAGGCCGGTAGAGAAGAGCCACCGAGATTTACGTAACGCAACGGGGGTCTAGCGGGCGATTTGGAGCCGCTGTAAATGGCCCCATCCTGCGACGGGGAGACGCTATGCGTGTGGGATCGACCTCCGGAAGGCGAACGGTCGTCGTGAGAGGACGAGGAGCGAGATGTTTGTTCAGGGACTGGTGAAAGAGGAGAGCTAGGAGCGGAGGGATCGCCATGAGGAGAGGCCGCGCGAGATTGCGACCGAGTGACGCGACGCGACATAAGGCGGAGCGCAGAGAAAGGCGATTAGAATGGTTCGATGAATTCCTGAGAATGGCAAAAGCAAAAGTGAAGGATCTCCGGAATGTACAGCTTATGGCGCGTGTAGTGCCAGCGAGAACGCGTCTGTGAAGGAGATGATGGGAGAGAGAATTCAAGGAACGTGGGTCATGTGCCCGTCACGGCCCAAAACGTGTCCCTCTCTCATCCCGTGCCTCCTTTCAGAGGACCTTCATGCATTCAGGGATCGCATGCCGAATGACGTCACTTGTGGTCGCGTGATCACACATTGTCAACCATTCCTTGATTTAGGGACTCATAAACCGTCTCGAGCATCACATTCAGCCACATTTCATCAATCCACAGCTGAAGAGCCTGAATGCAGATGCTTATGGGCAACTTGAGTGCGCTAGCTTCCTCTCTGTCACAAGTAACGCTGATTTTTTCGATTAGATTGATTTCTTATGCTGATCCGGTATTTGATGATGATCCGTACGCAGGACCCGTACTTTTCTGATCCTTGAGCTATATCCATCCGACATGATGTTTGTCTTGTCTGAGTTCCGCGTCGAGCCTGTACAGTCTTGTAAATGCATCTACCAGATTATAGATTCTTGAAATCGGTAGGGTCATGGCCTCGCCCACGCCTTTTCGGCATCTTCAACGAAATTCAACTGCTCTACCTTCCCACATGACTCCATTGGAAAGCTCGTTCGCCCGACCGTTGAGCCATGCTCCAAGCGGGTAGTCGTGGCCTCTCTTGCCTTGTCTTACTTGATCGGGACTGGAGCGGGTGCCCCGCGGTTCGGTCGGGACTATGTAAGTCACGATATTACTACCCTTTGTACGGAGGAACCTCTCACCGAAAATTTATACCAAGTTCTCTCTTTGATTTTCAACATCCCTCAGCATCCCTCGCGCGCATTTCTAGTTGTGAAAATGCTAGCCTTATTGATGGAAAAGACCGATTTTTCCCAGTTTCTGTACTTGTTAGGATATAGCCTCTATCAGCATAAGCCCTCCTGTCACGCCGTGCACTGGCGAGGTAGTTCGTGATTGTCAAAACACGATATCATCTGCTTGTTACGTTCCAACATCTCCCTTCAACGACGTCAACCCTTCTGACGCCACTCCGAAAATCTAGTTTCCTCTAGATACTAACCAATTCAGCTGTTCTACGCGTAATCGAGGATACCAAACCCGCCCGTGGATCTCCAGTCCATCGGCCTTTCTCGATGATTTTTTTCTTCTTGGCCTTCACTGGTTTTCGACGTCCGTCCAAGACATCCGTTACGAGGACTCTTTGGAAAACACCGACTTTCCACTATATAGGTCACACCTCTGCGCGCTAGAATTCTTCGCCGTTGTGAATACTGTTAGCCACCTCTTTGGCAACATAGAACTCTTCCTCCCAAAGCATGTGGATATTTTTCTTCATCCAAGGCAACCACTGGCACTTCGTCTGGTCTGGCTCGGCAGATATGTCCGATGAAACGATCTTGGTTGCTGCATCCTCGGCCAGCGTTGAACATAATTGAAGCAGTGTATTTCTCCAACTTTCTTCATTCTTTTCCGATACCTTTTCTGCTGCTCCCGAGAGAGTGTCCCTCCAGGGTAACAAGGCTGCTTCGGCATCCAGAGGCACCTTCTTGGCTGATGTTGGGAAAAGGTGATAAAGCCGCAGCGCTGTGATCAAGCGATAAGATGGGTGGGCGGGTGACGGCTGCATATGTAAGGTCCAATCTCTGACGAAAGAAAAAAAATTCAGCACAGCATTATCGTAATTTTGGACCCCATACCCCCAGTACCGCTCACTTTTGAGGACTTCCTTCATCCATGTACCCAAATCTCCTCTCGCTTCGAACAGGCGCTCTATGGCACTCTGGACATCGCTTTCCCCGTGGGCTTCCCCGCGCAAGAATATATCTTTAGGGACGTGGTTGACAAAGCCGTAGTCGACAAACAACGTTCTGTTTGAATGCGCGCCGTAATTCAAGTAAAGCTCGTCGCCTTGCCTTATTGGGATGCTCGAAGGAGATAGGATAGTGAAATCGCGCTCGAACATTTTAGGTGGCGCAGCTGTTTTATCGGCCATCAACCGTTGTGGCGACATGTTGTTTGAGCGGGTGGTATGATTTGCGAAGTCCAGAATGGGACAAAGTGTTAGATTATTTTGATCCGAGGGCGATTGCTCAAGGCGGTGGTAGAGGCATCGAGTGTTCACTGCAAGTATTTTCAGGACATATACACGTGCTATGTCGAGAATCCACAAACCATTTAGCCAGGCCCATAAATAATCTTCCTGGCAGCCCGGAAGCTTGGACTGAAGCGATTCTAGGACTGGTTCAGCCACCTCAGAAATAGGATGTTCGAATATGGTGTCTTTCTTGAATGTCATACAGAGTTAGAGAATATCAGGGGTTGGATTCATCCGATAAGACGAACTAGATATTGCTGAACAATTCTCCAATCTGCCTTGAAACGATCGGCAAGTTTACGCAGGTTACACATGACGCTTATAGGTAAAGTGATCAGGAGCGCACGGCCGACATCGTTGTGTTCGTTTTGACTATTCAACATCCATGTCAATGGATGAGAATCGAATTCTCGAGGTAGTACAGAGATGTACGGTCCAAATAAAGGGTCAGTGGATGCTTGAGAGCCTGTGGGGCGATAGAGGAAAAGATGCAGAGAGATCAATTGGGTGGCCGACAGCAATCGTCGTGCTCGAGGGTAACAAGGCGAGAGTGTAGCACTGTTCAACAGCGCACTCGATGGTATAGAAAGGATCTCAGTTGCAGGTTCAACGGACCGAAGCGCAAACAATCCATGACCAGCACCTAAAGAGACGGTTTTATGTGGCGGCTTGACGAAAAATGAAAGTAGTAGCACAAACCAGGGCTTGACTTTGCCTGCACCAGCATCGCCTCCGGCGATGTATTCATCCCATGTGTGTTCAACCATGCAAGAAGAGCTTGCCAGTGAGGATGGGATTGACCAGCGGCATTCATTTGTGACAGAGAAGATATTATAATTGATTTTAGTTCCGGACCCGCGTGAGGCCCGCATCTATCGGTCCGGAACAAGATCGATTACCAGGACTGACTATCATTTAAACCTCAACGTCCACACACTGACTTAGATATGTCCGTATTCAACGCTACACGCCTGCTCGGGAAGACAGTCCTGGTCACTGGGGCCAGCAGTGGTATTGGTGCTGTGAGCCACACACTTCCTAAATTCAAAGCACCACTCTAACTGCGCACGTATCAAGGCCACGGCAATTCTCTTCGCAAAAGTAAGTCATAAGGACCATGGATGCTAATCGAGTTCCTTGATACGTTGCTTAGGGAGGAGCCAACGTGATTCTCGTGGCCCGTCGCGCGGACGCCCTCAAGACAGTGTCTGATGCTTGTGTTGCAGCCCACAAAGAATCTGGCCTTCAGCAGGGAGGCAAATTCGCCAGTGTACAACTGGACGTATCGGATAAAACCCAGGTTGCTGCATTATGGGACAAAGTCCCGCAAGATCTTCAGGACGTCGACGTGCTAGGTAACGCGTCGGATCTTACTAATCACACCTGGTCTGCTCGTTAACGTGCTCTGACAGTCAATAACGCGGGATACGTCCTTGGTCTCGAGCATGTAGGCGATATCGCCGATGCGGATATCGAGGGGATGTTTGCGACCAACGTCCTTGGTTTGATCTCAGTCACTCAAGCCTTGGTCAGGAGTGAGTCTGAGAAATCATGTCCCGAACAGGTCTCTGACCCGATCCATCAGAATTCAAGGCCAGAAAGGCGGGACATGTTATCAACCTTGGTTCCATTGCAGGCCGAGAACCATATGCTGGCGGTAGCATCTATACTGCCACCAAACATGCGGTCAATGCCTTTACGGGATCGCTGATGAGGGAGCTGGTCAACACTCCAATCAGGGTGACCGAAATACAACCTGGTTTGAACAACTGCATATTCCATCCTTCCATGGTATAACACATCTTTAGGCATGGTTGAAACTGAATTCTCTATCGTTCGCTTCCGAGGAGACACGGGCGCCGCCTCTAAGGTCTACGAAGGACTCCAACCATGCATGTCGTTTCCTGCTACCATCTCTATCGACCATTTAACCCCCTTCGATAGTGACCGCAGGCGATATTGCAGAAGAAATCGTTTGGGCTGCCGCTCGACCTCCTCACGTAAACATTGCCGAAGTTCTGGTCTTTCCCGTCAACCAGGCTAGCGCTGGTATTAACTATCGTAGCCCAAAGTAAGGAATGTAGTTTTTGTGTAGATACCCATCATACAGATCAATAGCAAATAAATGGCGTGAATGTGTGAACTTCCGATTACCGCTCTAGCTCTTCCCTTTTTTGTTTCGCAACCTCGTGTTCTTTACGACAATGACTTCTGGCACAGGTTCGACATCGTTGTCATAAACGAACTTCTTGACCACTACACTCTCCTCAACAAGTTCTGCCAAGGGAGAATCGGGAAGATTGCCAAGGTTATCCAAAGGAAGCGCCTAATACAAAAAGATGTCAGGTCGCAAGTATACATTCTGCATAGAAAAACAAACCTTGGCTGTTGGTGCAAGGCATCCCTTCGTAGCAATGTTTTCTTTCGATAGTCGTCGCGTTCCCAGTTTCACCTCATCGAGATAAATGGTGGTGAATAACCCTCGATCCCATTTCACCCGCCTTTCCTTCTCCCTCGAGTCGTCCCCGATGTCCACCCCGAGTTTCAGCCGCTTCAGCTTCCTCACTGGGGTCTGGTAATCATCTTCATCGCCTGGTCCCCTCTTGTGTCGTTGCGGAGCAGGACTGCTGTTTTCCTCATCCGAGTCAGCTCCGCTATCGGAATGGCCATCACCGCGCCCATCCATCTCGTCGCTCTGATATCCCGTTCCGTCTTCACTTCGTCGCGCTCTCCTCTGCGCCCGCTCTTTTCGCTGCTTGCCCTTTTCGTCCTGTTGGCGCTGCGAGATCGTTCTGATCTTGACAGCCGGACTTTCTGGCCGCGCCCCTTCTTTTCTGATGACCTCGGTCTCGAGTTTCGCAGCCAAATATCGTTGGTTCCGCACGGTGTTTGACGTTGTGAGAGCTTTCAAAGCCGTCGCGCTCATTCCCATAAACGTAGTAACTGGCCGCACGGAAGTCTGGGCGGTGGCTTTGCGGCGAGGCGGTCGCGCTTCGGAACTGCCGAAAACGTCTGCGACTGTTGTAGGATTGATAGCCTTTCGAACACGTGTTGTTCGCCGGACGCCTTCAGGAATATTGGGCTGTGGCGCAGCTATATCTCCTTCTGGGTTAGGCGAGGACGGCAAGGCTTTCTCAGCTAACACAGTTTCAGGCCTGTTTGTTTCCGTGCCATCATGCCCAATAGCCTCTATGTCGATAACCTCATCTGCAGGACCTGCCTGCGCTGGCTGGCTTGGTTCCGTTGATGTAGAGGGTTCAGATCGTTGGCTAGGATGTGCCTGAAGAATAGGCTGCGATTCTGGGGGACGATCGATGACTCGTCGTATTTGTTGAGGGGGTTTCTTCGCCTGAAAGGCAATAGACGGAAGGGGAGCTTGTTTGGAAGTGGAAGCAATATTCGGTCCAGCAACGCGAGGCACTTGTCGTAGTACTACAACAGGACGAGTTTTCAGAGGAGAAAGCTTCTCAGGCACGACACGTCTGCGCTCGAGCGTCGATGTAGTGGGGGCTCTCTTGCGAACTGTGGCGACCGGCTCCTCATGTTTGAAGTCGTCAGAGCTGGACCCTATCTCCGGAAGTGCCTTATGAATAGTCTTGGTGAAGGTGTCGCTAGATTAATAAAGGAAACGGCGCGCAAGTTGAGACCTACTTACCGCAGTAGTTTTGCTAATTTCGGTATTTGATTTCACTGCTCTCATGATAGCCGTCTTTCCCTTATTGCTTGCTTTAGGAGCTGGCCTCGCATAGGGTTTGACGGTTCTTGGGATCCTACTAGTTGCCTGCTTCAAGCTCGACTTTGCCGGACTCGACAAAACTCGACCAGGCTTCGTAGGACTAGCCATAGTAACGTCGCCTTCCTTTTTTATCTCCTCGGGTATTGACGCCGGATGCTCTTTTCGTGAAGAGACTAAAGGAAATGGGAGACTGTCAGACCTCGACGTGGAAGCAGCGGTTGATGGCCCAGTCCGCGACAAAGTTGACGAGTCTGTGGCTGGTGGCGACGGAGGTGTCGAGCTACCCTTGTCTCGAGCTTTACTCCCGGGCGCAGTTAGAGGAGGTTCTATTGACCCAGATCGCTCCTTCGAAACACCCCGAAAGGGACTTCCAAACCTAATACCTTGTTTCTTTTGCGCTGCTGGCAGAGTCGCATCCGATATTGCTATCCTTCTGGCTGGACTGTCGGTGAGGGGTATCGATAGATATGGCGTCTGCGGGACGTCTAGCCCCGGTCTGTGACCAACGGCCGGCCGCGAGCCCTTTAACGGAGACACCACGTAGCCCTGCGCTACTGCTTCTGCCATCAGTATTCGCCGTGCGGGGGTGCGGTTGGGATCATCCATAGTCATCAGTTGCAATCGAGCGGCTGCTGATTTCTGCGCCGTCGATCGTGACGGACTCGCAAAACGAATTGGACTTGTGGAGCGTTGGGGTGTCTGTGGCAATTGTAGTTGGGGAAATATTGCGAATGGACGCCGCGGTAGATCTTCAGGTTTAGAATTGGTAGGTGCACTTTCTGGGATGGTAAGCGAAAAAGGAAGGCGCTGCCTTGAAGGAGAAGCAACCAGCGAACTGAGCAAGTCAGTAGAAGTAGGAGAAAGAGATCCTAATTCACGATGGAAGACGGACTTCGGTGTGGAATTCATCTGGATGCTCCGCACCGTTCCTGCTGCCTTTTTCTCGTCGCGTGTGCTCCCGTCTTCTTTCCCACTCTCTTGGTCGGATAGGAGTTGGGTATTCTCGCCCAGTTTCTCTTCGGCTTCAGAATACTGTGTGGCGTCCGACATGTCATGGTCTTCCCTGCTATCTGCAGCTCGGTATGGTGTGCCGCTGCGACGAGGTCGAGTTGAGCGTTGAGTGGGTGTGCGTACATCTTCTCCGGTCACGTCAAGGGTCATAGGTGATGAAGATCTCGAAGAGCCTCCATAAGAACCTTCAGAGGCGGGGAACAACGAGGAATCGAGGACAGGCTCGTCTTCCTTGTTTTCCTCAACCGCCTTAATGGTCGCCTTCCCTTTTCCTTTCCAATTTTCGGTCTCAGTGGATTCCACTACAACCATGGGAGCCACCTGAGGTGAAGATCCTCCCCTCTCAGAAGAACGGAGGCTGGGAGTTTGCAAGAACAGATCGTCCACGGAAGGATTATCACTGGAGGACTGCAGCTTCGATGTGGAAGCCTGTGGAGATATGACACGAAAAACGGCAGCTGGTGTAGAGAACGACTCGAAGGATATGAGATCGGGCTGGCTTCCTCTTTGCGTGGCATTAGGAGTTGTCAAGGGTGTAGGTGAACGATCTCTAGATAGTCCTGGACTGACGTTGCTGGAAGAAGGGGGTGTCGAGCCCTCCGACTGATTAACATCGACTAAAGCAGCAAGTTGAGAGGCACCGAAAGCGAGGAACGGGAGACCGGGTGAGGGAGAAGCAAGGTCAATTAACGGCAGGGCTGTCGGAGGGATGGGTGGAGGGGAAGGGTTATCATGGGCCCGACTGATCTTGATTGCTAGAGCGGACGACACTTCTGTGTCCGCGCATGTATGGTGAATTAAGCCTCAGGGCTGGCACATGTAGAATTTGACTCACCGTCTTGCAGCGCCTCTTCATTATCGGGTGTTTCTCTACCGGATAGAGAGACATCCGTGACCTCCATATTCTGCTGTACCTGGTTCCAAATAGTGTCTTGTTCCCGCAGCAGTTGTTGCATAGGCTCGGGTGAAGGCGATCGAGGCTGGGGCGTGGAGAGACGAGGATAACATTGAACCGGCGAGCCCAAGTTTCCTGGATGAAGGGTACTGTGACGCGCCATCATTGGTCCAAATTTCTTCTCAGGTGACCTCAGAGGTCCAAAATGGATCCTAGCACCCGCAGTGTTGAAAGCATCGTTATCGTCTGCCTCTGAATCCTCCGGGGCTGATGAGGGAGGTGCAGGAGGATTGGGATGCTTGAGGGTGTTGGGCGTATCGCTCATGGGTAGCTGAATAGTTTAGGTATAAATGAGATAGATGGTATAGCGGCGAAAAGCTGGAAATGCCAGTGGCATGGATGTGCAGACCGACACCACCACCAACGTCCAAAAACACGCCCACTTCAACAACACGTGACACCACTCAAGGTCGACGCGTACCACACGCTTCATTCAAACGAGAATTGCAAAGTAAGGTACATTTCAATGATTGGATGTGTTATCTAATACGACCGAGGCGGTTTATGAAAGGGATTTGTGCATTGATTAAGGAATACGGAATGCTAGAGAAACGTTTCAGGCCTGAAGAAGGCTGGCATCGTGTTTGTGTGATCGGTTTCGCAGTGCTTATCTTTGTCGTGGAGCTAATTAAATGACTTGAGCCGGACCTTGTGATGGTGTAGCAGCGGTGGAGAATGAAGTGCACGATGCAATCGAAGGACGTTGGAGAAGCGAGGCTTTAAGCTGTCAACCAAAGTGAGGGGTGATGACAAAAGGAGGAGGCAAACTTGCGGCGAAGCACGATGTCATACCTCGTTGTTTTCCTTGGCCAATTCCTGAAGTGACTGAGCTTGTGTGTCTATTTTCGTTTTCATTTGATTCAAAATCTCTTGCACGCCTGCCTCCAGTTTCACAGCAGACTGCGGGACTTTTGCTTCGGGGGTAGGAGAAACACTGGAAAAGCGGCGTCGTTTTTGTTCTCGTTTAGAGTCGCGTTTGCGTTCGGTGTCGTTTTCTTTTGCGTGAGTCAGATGAGTCCTGCTGTCATCCTTGAAGCAGTTCGTCGCAGAAAGTTCGGAAGAGAAAACATCAGTGCGTTGTAAGGTTGGCATCGGGGTAGAAGTCCGCAGTAAGACGGATTTATGCATGAGCCCCGCCTGTTCACGAATTTTCTTCAAAGCACCTTCGAGTTCGGCGTCCACCACATGAGAGATTTCAGTAGCAAAGAGTTCAAAAGCCTGGTTCCAGACTCCGGAAAGGGCGTTTAGGTTATCTTCAGCACGTTGTTTGCCTTGAGCATGTCTGAGAAGGATGTCCGCAAGAGTAGGCATGACAGCAGCAGCAGCCGTAGAAGAGACCTTCGCAAGGGTGGAAGAGAGTTCGGTGTACGCTTTGAGTTTCTTGTCGTCCCTCGCCTGAGTCTCGGCATCCTGTGCTACTTCGCTGGATAGTCTAGACGGGTCACGCTATGAATAAGTATCCTGCCGTATTTGACGATGTCGTGGTTATTCATTAACCTTGAAAGATCGCGAAACAATGAGAGAACTTGTCGGACGCGCTCTTCTGTAGGCAAGGGGCCTGCAGGAGGCATTATACCTGTCCCTGATGCGAACGTAGCATTATTTGGGATAATGAGTGGGTTGATTGATGATGTTTCACGGTGGTCACTTCTGGACCGAGCGCGATCGCCAAGGTGCGGACTGGTTCGAGTCGTGCAATGAGAAGAGTCATCAGGATCGTCCATACGTTTGCGCTTGTTCTCGGAGGTCTAGAGAAAATTAGATACTGTGAAAAAAAGAAAAAAAAAAAGGGATTACACGATCCAGGCGCACTTTTTGCGCGTAAAGATTGGCTGGGCGATTGGAACTTGTGTGCCTTTTGACACCCAGATAGCTGACATTCTCATAAGGTCTGGATATATTCTTACTGTCATTCCTCAATGGGACGTCCTTGTTTCGTTTGCTATCCCTTCCAAGGTCATTGAAATCGTCGGAGCATCGCAGGGTCATCCGATGGGACTGATTGCTCGAGTCATACGTTCCTTCATCCTCGGCAATTTTTCGCCGAAGAAAAAGATCGTCTTGAGAGACTAAAGGAGCTGAGCGAGGTTCAGATCGGCGTGGCGGGGAATCCACGGTAGCGTATGATTTGCTGGAGAGGCGGTCTATATCCCTGAGTGGTAGAACGCGTCTTTCCTGGGGTTTGGGCTTCAGGCCGGGCCAGTCTTCATCTTCCGGGTGAAGAAAACTGAATAAAATGATAATCACAAGTGCGAAGCTCGAAAAGACAAGGGTTACTAACCGACAGTTACTGCCCTGATTGCAATTTGGTGTCCTGGAGCGGCCATCGGAGTGAAAGTACTGAAGCGGCGGGTTGTACTACCTAGAATGGAACAAAAACGCAGAGACTTACGCGGCACTGATATTTTTTGTATGCCATAGCATAGGTTGAGTCGAGACCGGATATGAATGGAGAAAGTTGGCGGCAGAGCACAGTGGCTAATTTAGGCGGCCTTGGAAGGCGGCTGTGGACATCGAGTGCGCAACTGGGACCTGTTTTTCTTTTCTTCCCAACCACACAAACGGAAGTATGTATACCAATCGCCACGTTACCTCGGCTACCGAGGTCCGCTCCATGTGTACACGCCCTTTCACGCGCGGAAGGAATCATTGATGACAATGTCGACATTGGTATGTCCATCGCCGGCTTTAATGCGTCGCCAGGCTGTGAGCAAGCTTGGTCAGGCCGAACCCGCGCAAAGTATACATCCATCTCTCGTCGTGAGCTCTCCTTCGCCTATCTGTTCCACTTAACATCGATGGGTTCCATCCTCAGTCTCGTCAGCCTCGGTTTCATGGGAGCTTTTTTTAGCGTCGCCAGCCAGGGCATGCCCGACAGGACACCTCTGATTCATTTTTCGCCTAAGCCCGCCTTGGTGGCAGTCAAGAAAGGCAAGGATTCCGACGAGACTGAGCAGCTATCACTGCGGACCCTGGTGGAAAGCCGCTGCCAGAGCCTTTTCACCGAGTTCCACCCACTATGGTGGCTGTTCAAGTATGTCGGAATCCGTCCGGGCACAACGGTACTGATACTGCAATCATAGCGGCCACCTCCAGACCATTTACTGCGTGTTTGGTGATTTTTCCAAGAATGATCGCATGTCTTATAGCCGGTTAGTCTTCCCAGAAAATTCTAATTGTTACCGCTAACACCGCACTCAATGTTGCAGGAAATATCTTCGCTTAGCGGATGGCGGTACACTGTGAGCCTGCTTTGCTCGCCTATCTGTTCTACGCTTAACGTGATGAATCCATAGCGGTTTGGACTTTGCGCCGGCTGATGATTCCAAGCTCAAGGTGGATACGCCCATTGTCGTGGTGAAGCACGGCCTCACAGGAGGTAGCTTCTGTCTGCTCTCTATCTTCGTGGCGCCACTTCTCATTGAATGCGTTACTCTATAGGTTCCTACGAACCATACGTAAGGGCCATTCTCCATCGTGCCTGTGCGCCCATTGAGGAGGGAGGTCTTGGGTATAGGGCTGTGGTCATCAACTTTCGAGGATGTTTGTCAAGATGATTATGATCAATAGCGAGGCTCAACTGACCTAGAATTATTATAGGCGCAGGAGTGCCCATCACCAGCCCTCAACTATATTCCGCCGGTTACACTGACGACTTACGGCAGGCTCTGATGTTTATCTCGCACAAATACTCGAATGCTCCTCTAATGGGACTAGGCTTTTCTCTCGGTGCGAATGTTATGACGAGGTATCTTGCAGAAGAAGGCGACAGGACGCGCCTTCGGTCGGGCTGTGCTCTCGCTTGCGTAAGGATGTAATCTTGTCGCTTCATCCCAGAGATTCCTAACCTTTTCTCGTTATATATGTAGCCTTGGGATCTGGCACAAAACAATCAAGGGTACGGATAATGTCCCCTTGTATCATTTCTCTAGCTGATACTTACTTTGAATCATAGGCTACTAGACTCTTTTACGGGAAAACACGTCTATTCCAAAGGCATGGGAGGTAACCTGCAGAACTTGCTGAAGCGACACGCAAAGTCGCTTCAAACGGATCCTGAACATAGGGTAACCAAAGCCATGCCTCTGGCACTTGGCCTCAAAAATCCGACGCTCGACAAATTCGATGATACCTTCACTCGCGTGGCCGGCGGCTCCGCACCCACTTTTCCGTTTGCCACGGCTCAGGACTATTACCGCTGGGGATCAAGTCATCATGTCGTCAAAGACATCAGAGTACCATTCCTCGCCATCAACGCAGCAGACGACCCTGTTGTTCGCTACGTTCCCATGGACGGTGGGGGAAATGGCCTTGTCATCATGGAACTAACCCCCGCTGGCGGACATCTCGGGTGGTTCCAAGCCGGTGACGGTTTCGTTGATCGGTGGACGACAAAGCCTGTCCTTGAATGGCTGAAACTCACTGCCGAGGACATTGTACATGACACCAAGAGGTCGACTCAGCGACTTTATGTGGACGAAGATGGATATTTGAGGGAGGAGGGAGCTCCTCTTCTTGGATGTAAAGAAATAGATGGCGGTGGTATAATAGACGGGAATGGTTGGGAGGAGGGCATGCTACAGGGGCTTTAGAATTCGGAATATACATCCAAACGACACACTTACGCATAGATCTCAGTTAATTATACACCTCGGCTTACCGCTTACGCGCATCCAACGAAATGTTGTACTTTCATATCCAGGTCAATCACTATCGCTAAAAGCAACACCTTCCTCATCGTCCTCGTCCTCGATCGCCGTTCTCTCGTACTGGCTGATATCGACGGAAACTGTACCTTCCTCCAAAAGAGTGTCGTCCTCCAGATTTTTGTCGCCACGCTCGAACAATTGACGGCCTACGTCAGATCATGAATATTAATTTAGAAAGGAGGAGAAGTCGACACAAACCACTCAGCCGTAACCCCACCCGCTTCCATTCCTCCCTTTCTTTCGCTGTCAAACCTTTCAGTTTTTCTTCTTCTTCTCGTGTCCTCTTCAAAACCATTTCTCGATCAAAGGCCGCTTTCCATGCCTTGAAAGATTCAACAGTGACCGGAGTTCCTCGCGTTCGTGCTTCCTCCTCCTATTTTTATTTTATTTTAGCGTTGGCATTGAGTCAGTGACTTGACTGCCGTGTTTACCTCAAGGGCTAACCGCTCCTTCTCCCTCTCTTCCTTGTCGCGTCGCTCCGCTCTTGTGCGAACCAGCCGTGATAGTTGCTCTCTAAGATGAGACACCAATGTAAAAGTCATGGCCATTCCGATGTTCTCGTTTCCCTAAAACCGTCAAATTTTGAGATCAAGGATGTTTAAAAAGCAGCATTCCACCAACCACTGAACGAAGCTCCTCGAGAATGGCCTCTAATTCCTCATCGTCAACTTCCCCATCTACGGTTTTCAGTGATAGGTTCGGTAGTGTATCCGGGTACTGGTCAGTGTAGTGGACGCAGAGTGTCAACTTCACTATTAACCCGCGATGAGTGTATGTGTTGACTGATCAAACGATCTGGGATTTGCAGATAACATACGCTCTTCACCACCGTCGATTGGATCGTCCGGTTCAGCGTCGATCTCGATATCCCTTTCGGAAATTTCTTTACATGAGCCTTAGCTGCATTGTGTCAATGAAGGGCGCATGTGTGTATTACGGACTTGAAAGCTCTTCGGGATATATGGATTCCAACACCTGCCGAGAACCAGATCAACAGAGGTTCGCATAATTTAAGCTCAATAAACACCTCAAGTTCCTCAAGCACGGCGTCGGAAGACATTTTGAGGTTGAATTCGAGACGGACTTGAATGAGCGAAGATGTGGTCACAACAAGTCCAAATTGGCAATTTGCGCTGTGCGACGACTTCGACGTTCTGCCGAAACTTGCTCCCGCGCCTCCGACATGCTTGCAACTATCTCGCCGTTCATTCGGAAAACGTTATTATCCCAGCAACCCACGATTTACTCGGCGTTCCGGTCACAAATCCGACAAATCGCGTCCTCCTCCTCTTGTGCTCAACGTCCTTCACTTTCCCAAGGAAGGACCACTCCTCCAGAAGAGACGTGGAATAACCTCATTGGAAAAACAGTAGTTGCTTCAGGGAAGCAAGAAGCTCTCACCCCAGAGGAAAT
Organism: Tricholomella constricta; assembly: GCA_013368375.1. Taxonomy (NCBI): domain Eukaryota; kingdom Fungi; phylum Basidiomycota; class Agaricomycetes; order Agaricales; family Lyophyllaceae; genus Tricholomella; species Tricholomella constricta. The sequence continues at coordinate 234,455 of JAACJP010000012.1, read as the reverse complement.
TTGGCGAGAGAAATCAGCGAAAGCCAAATGGACCCTAGAGCGAGACCCACCAGCAAGCGCTTATTCAGGTTCTTTCTTCTTGCCACGCAGTCTGCTTTTTCTTTAACTCATGTTTGGGTACCAGGTCGCAGCGTGAAAGTGCTAGGAGGCAATGTCGCCGACGCGTATGCACGACTCCATTCGATACTCCAGCGAAATAAGGTTAGGGCCCAATTGAGACGAGCGGAAAGGCACGAGAAGAAGGGCGAGAAACGTCGTAGGCTGGAAAGCGAGCGGTGGAGAAGACAGTTTGCACACGAGGTAAGTAGCTTTACTGCGTGCGATGTGTGCATTACTGAGCGTTTCGAAAACAGGTGCGGAAGAAGGTACAACTGGTGACAAAAATCCGCAACCGTGGAGCATAGAGCTGTGAATGACATATCATGCACTACATCGACATTGCGGCTTGCCGTTTGTGTACTGCTGTCCACGAGCGCAGAGTGCTGCATGTAACGGGAATAAATAGGTGGACTTTTTTAATTGACGCTATATTTCATGAGGTACCGTTTCAGCACTGAGTACTAATCCTCCAGTCATGTCATTTGTTTTTTTTTGAGGCGTAGATCCACACCTCTAGAGAATGGATTTTCCGTGCCATAGGCACACCACAGGCCTGATAATACTTCATCGACACTTGAAGATGTCTATGATATCATATGTCGTTGAGTGATGGCGACACCACCTGTGGTCCATTGCCTCGTTCCTGTAAAGCTAAAATAACATAATGGGTCAAAGATATCCCGCATGTTCTGAACACCATGTGCGCACCCAAATCGACAAAGCATTTGCCTGTTGGGACTCTGTACGGCATGTTCCGATAGCCTTGCATTGCTGGATGTGGCCCTTTCTCCAAGAACGCGGCTTACATGCGCTCTTCGCGTAGCAAATGAATCTGCATAAAATGAGGTGAGCAACCGAACGAAGAGCCACAGAACACAGCACCCACTTAAAGTCGGATCTCTTCGATAAACCAATGTGTCGTAATGTTCGGTGCAGTTTTCCATTCTCTAGGCTCATATCTGATTTGTTTTGCCAGATCATAGACGGGCGGTACTACACAGAATGCGGTGACTTTTACGCGATGGCAACTCGTTTTCAAGATTGTCTTCGAACAAACTGTCTGTTCAGTACACGGCATACACATATTGGTAAGTAAAGATTGACTATTGCAAATTGCGGGCCAGCTAATTATCTACTTACTTACACTGCAGGATGTACATCAAATAAGTGCCTCCGGTTGATGGGGCTTCCGGTCAAAAACCCCATCAGGATCAGCCACACAAAATGCAACAACTGTGCTACAAGAGACCGAGTGGGGACCCTAGGTATCGACTGATAGCAATAGTGGGAATGGCGATGAAAGCGGTAGTTGCTTTGCAGGCAGAGCGTCCATTATTGTACCACAGCGTAGTATTAATTTATTGTTCTCGGTTGGCTACTATATCAAGTCAGAGGGTTTCCTTTTGTGGGCACTGTTGTTGCGACCACGCGGGACATTCTCGTCATATATAGAGCACCTTATTGTCGCATTCGCATAAAAGCTACGATGCTGCAGACTCAAAATCACTCACCTATTACCTCTGGGCTTCAATGGATCTCCAATACGTCCTCCCTCGGCTCCAGTGCGCGGATACCGCTCCGAAGCCACCCCCCGACGGCCACAAAAGCCACACAAATAGTCTCCAAATAATTCCGGAACAGGGTCGGAGACTTGAGAATATCTATCCTATAGTGGGGAGCCCTGACGAAGCAATTTTAACTTGTAAGGTTCTCCCATGCACTGTTTTGTTCCTTCTCAAATATCATACACAGGGATAAAACACTTCGTTGCTGCAAAGCGTTACAACTACCGATCGGGTAAAAAGCAAGAACATGCAGCATACTCTGACATAGCCCGTAGACTAGGGAGGCCAGACACGATCGCGCGGTACGCTTACATCCGCCTTATCTCTGCCGACTTTCTGATGTCGAGTGCTCAGCCTAAGGCCATGGATCGAGAGTATTCCGCTTCAGATAGCACAGTATGCTTTTCATTCCATATTCCCTGAAACTAGGGACTATGCTTTCCGGGAAATCAAAGGTCCAGAAAACCCGGACAATGATCTTTTCCAATATATCTCCTGGTCGACCCAGAATGCAGACCCTTCAGACCTACCTCCATATGGCAGGCTCACATTAGCCTTTCAACCACCTTGGGTATTGTCCAACAAGGACATACACGAGTTTGCAAGATGTAGATCGGTGGGTGAAGGCCGTCGTGAATCCCCTTTTGTATATTTCTCTCATGCGCCTCCACAGTTTCCCCCGTTCCGCAAAATAGGCAATGTATATCCGAATGACACTTTAGATAGTCAGCACAGGCTTTGGGGGAAGGTGATTATCATGATGTTCTATCTACCGAAAGGCAGCCTCAGATGATTTGCCGTGACAGATGTGGGATGTTTGTGCCACAAGACGGTCGCGTTGGTTCGTTCTGACCTCTTATAACGACTGGGTTTTTGGAGCTTTTTCTGAAGGTATCTTTTGCACAATTCTTCCATTTGTGGCGAGTTCTGATTATTGTTCCAGGATGGGGACATGCCTTTGTGTCTGACGTTTATGCCTACGATGCGCACAATCCAACAATTACCGAACGCTTGGTTTACTGGATAGCCTCTTCAATGCGAAAAGAAGGTTCCTTCAAAGGTCTCAATGTAGGTGATTTAAATATATATCTTTCTTGCAAATTACCCTGCATCGTGTATGACGTACTGGGACGACATCCCAAAGATGCACCTGCACGTCAAGTGTAACCTTCTATGACGGGTAGATCTCACGCCTTCATCACGTAGGTACCTGAACCAACTGGGAACCGCTTCACTCCCCCTTCAGTTCCTCTGCCTAGGCTACACGCCAACATTCCAAAAACAACATACTCAGAATCCCACTGGGATGGAAAGAGTAATGGTGAATTTCAAACCTCCTGGATTTTTAGATGATGCAGCTAAATACGAGTATTATTTTATAGAGGTTACATCGTCTGCAGGGGTGCAATTTTCCGACAATGCTTCCCGCGTTTCAGGCGATTCAGGTACCAGTCCTGCAGCTCATACTCCTAGTTATAACGCTTCATTACGGGTGTCATCGGTGCAAAGATGGGCGAAGAACGCCACCAACGCGCAGAGTCTGGCACCAGATTATCCGGATGCCCCAAGGGTCTTGACACGAACGTTGATCGAGATACCTGGGACTCGGATGGGGGATTGGATGGTGTAAGGCGGGGAAATGGAAGTCCTTCGGACACGAGTGCAGGCGGTTGTAGTGCAAATATACAAAGCTAGAATATTTCTATCAAAGGTCGTCACGAATCTAACCGGGAAGTGCTTTTTTCGTCGGAGGAGTCTCTTGCAGGAGTATTCCCACCGTGCGATGAATTGGGTGTCCTACCCAAAGCATCCGTGGACGACAAGTCATTGACAGGGGCCAGAATGGCCACCGGAACAGCCGGTACATATAAATTTGGCTTGGTTGATGTTGGAGGTGGTACCTAGAATCGATATGAAGCACACCACGAGGTCATAGATCGGACAGCACGTACTGAGATGATGGAGGAAAGATACGGGAAATTGGTCTGGGCATCTTGGGACGAATAGAACTCAAGAAGGATACTCAGAGCCTCTGTCAATTGAGGCTATCAGATTGGAGCCAATTAAAACGTCGTAGAATAGGACCTGCGACGGAAGATAGTTCTGTCTCGCTAAACGTGAAATGTTCAATTGCGTATCGAGAAGCGTCAGGTGATGGTGGTTTGTGTGAAGGAGGGGTGGGCAACGATGCCGTGGGCGCCGACGCGGAGATGCGAGCATCAAGGGAAGAGGAATTTGGCCCGTCGAAGATGCGCTGAGCAAGGACATAGCAAGCAGCTGCGATAACCTTGGGCGGGTACAGTATGCACATAGGCGTGCGATATCTGCCGGAATAAATAATATCAATCAGGTATTTTTCGACGGCGATGCAGGGAGACAGACGAATCATGTGCTAAACTCCATGCGTAATCTTGTATCATTGGGTTGTGTTCGTATGCGTCAAATAGATCCACCAATTCGGCGTGTGGACTCTCGACCACAAGATCAAAACAAATTGCCTCCAAAAGATATTCTTCTGTTAGCAGAATAGAGGCCTGTAATTGGTCGACTTCCTAAAAGGTGTTCGGTCATAGTAGTTGCGGAACTAGGCATTCGGCATACCTTGCTGTCCGCGGGGATATTGGAAATGTCAAGCCCGGCAATTTTCGCCTGACAGACCCTGGCAACATCGCGAAGCTTTCGGCCACACTCTTCAGTTTTTGTGGCGAGGAAGATACAAGATGCCGCGACGTCCTAGAAAAATTCCACTCTAGAAGGTGAAACCAAGTTCTAGGCAAACACCTTACTTGACGATGAAAGTCTTCCATCGAGTACCTCATGTAAAACCGATGATACCAAGTTGCTGCCGTGAACATGGCGGAGCTTGGGCTAAAACAAATTGGGTAAAAAACCATAGGAAAGATAACAATAAGGTACGAACAGCCCTAACGAGGAGCCTAAGCGAAATAGAAATTCGACGCCTCTTGCTCGATCATAGAGTTGCTTGTCAAGGGAAATCCCATTCGAGGGCGTCATATGAAGAGCCGACAATGGAAAGAGCCACTGAGGGTTGAGAGCCATAAATGTCATCTGCTAAGTCAAGAAATGGAAGTGAACACGGTCGGAGTCCGGTCGACGCGCGAGTCGTTCAAGGCTGATTATGTAATATAGCATCATTATTAAAAGGTATTGTCAGCAACCACGCTCATTCCTTACCTACTTGCGCGACTGCGCCGTGTCCCTGCCATCTGACCCGCTATTTGAACATATCTGCACGAGATGGGAATTATTCTCTCATCATGCGGCTCGTCACCCTTGCACAACACGAGGGACGAACGAGAACTACCGCAACCGCCGATGACTGAGTCTTAGATAGAACCCGACAATCTTCCTAGCCGCATGTTGTGACATGCGGCAGCCTTGCGGACTAGGCTCTGGCCTTGGCCTTCTTCTGTGGGTTCTAGCACTCATTCTGAAGATAGCACGACATGTACTGGCAATTAAGTTTCGCTCGCCCTCCTTTGCCCCATTCAGAATGATTCCCCGTCTCTCTGCCTGTATCATCCATGTTGCCCTCGGTGGTCGGAGAACCTTCTTCGTTTACTGTGGCACAGTCGGACTCCCTGGGCCCTCACGAGTTGGATAAATCAAGTTTGGGCTCAGGTCCGATATCGATAACCCGAACAGGCGGCGGGCGTCTCAATGCTGCAGGTTTAAAATTCCCCACTGTTCGCAATCATACGCAAAACAAATGGCTCACAATGTATTACTTACCTTTTGCCCCCACAGTCACGTTCTACATGTCTACAGATTAACGGCACGAATTTCCGACCTGTGCACTGTCCAAACGCCTCCCGCGATGCTCCAAGATCACAACGTGATCCATCCGTTCTTTTCCAAACGCGGAACGCCCCTTAATTTTGCCCGAATATTCCCAGCACTTTGACCCTGACGCGTTGACAACTTGGCAGCACTGACAACCTCTTGATGGCAAGGGTCAAAATACTATCATATTCAATCTGTCTTGAGTGGTTCTCTAAAGAGGTCTACATATGCAGTCGTGCTTCATCAAATACATCGACATGGCCACTCAGTATCGGCCTCCACGTCGTGCGGCATGTGCTGTAGCCGTCTCTTCGCAAGTAGGGCAAAGTCTTTGGAATGTACGATCTATCAAGCAGCGGATCAGTGGGTCGTTTCGCTCACTACAGAATAGCGTCTCGCACTGTACTGCTGGGGAAACTGGCGGCTAAAATTGGCCATTCGACCTCAGCGACATTGCTCCCGAGCGAGAAGGTGAGGTAGACTCACTATTGCCAACAGGTAGTCTTGCAGTTTGGTCCGCAATCGGGTGGATGGATCGAACTGAACTTGCACCAGCGATCTTCACATTGGATCTAAGGCTCCCCAGTCATTCAACCTTACTTGCCTGCTTCGACGCGTTCTTACCATCTCGTCGGGCTGTTCATCGTAAAATCAACATCTCCGCAGAATACGACGCGTCATGCAAGCGTCACAAGGGGACGCACCAAGTTATAGACGTGATTACACGAGGCGAAGATATGTTGGACCCTTTCCGCGATACGTAAGGTTCCAGTAGGAGAGAGGTAAAGACGGGGCTTACTGTCGCCATTTACACATGATGAGAGGTTTGGGAAGATGATGGAGAGGAGAGAGAATTTTTCGAGTATGTGGAGCTGAACTTCCTCCGACCTTGCATCTTTATACGTCGTTCCAGGATCTCAATCGAAAGGGAAAAAGAATAAAGCAGATTACACGTTGATCAATAATCGGACAGCTTCTCGACAATTCTATCACGATTGCAAGGCGTGTGCTGCCGATGGAAAACGCGGGCGTACTGAGTCCGAAATCAGTCACCAGAATCACCAGAATCACCCTTGCACGAGTCTTTAAGGCGAGAGCCGACCGAGAAAGAGGTTGCTATAACCGGAGATCAGCTTCGGACTGTCAAAATCCTAAAATCCAATTTCCGCGTGAAGTCTGATCTTCAGAGCCAACTTGCCCCACAATTTTCGTGAAACGTAACAAACATTCGCAGGGATTGGGAGTAGTTTTTTAAATCGTTAGGCAACCGCTATATCTCCATGTGCATCGAGGAGAGTATCACAGACACACTTTAATCCCATCGATATTAAGGTATGGCAGAAGCAAAAACCTGCGGAGGCAAACGTGTGATCAGGGGTGCTTGGCAATTCAACGGATGCAAAATTCGTCATACTCAATTTCCGTGTTATTTCTTCCTTCTAGGTACATTTTCAGTAATGTACCGAGGTGCCTAGAAAATAAAAAGCAGGCCGGGAGTGGGAACGAAATCCAGAAAAATCTGGCGCCAGACATCGTGGCCAGAAGTGCGTAAATGACCTTGAGGCGGACGATCTCTGGTAGGATTACGGCACAAAGGTTATCGGCTATCGTGATGATCCATCTATAGATTCTGCCTGGGTACCTTAAGTAACATCACGCCGCGTGTTATCATCGTCATGTTACCTTATCCCGCGAACATTCCAACCAAGTACTGGCTAACACCCTCAGGTGTGAGGCTGCCGACGTCAGAGAACACCAGGGATATCAAATCAGGCCTAGCACGGATTTCAGTTACAAATTACACGCGTGAAGAGATTTTGGGTCACCTTGTATAATCTACATCCGGATTGTTCTGTGAAATTTGCTCTTGCGTGATTGTTACAGGCGCCACACCGGAAGAACTTGTTTCTTCCGGCGGGTCAGAACTGGATGGCGACGTAGGAACTTGCTTCGAACCTGTTAAAGGCGACGACTTGGGGCGGGGAAATGAGAATATTCGTGAATTGTGGTTTGGAAGGTCATATTGTGACAAGGGAAAGAGTCGGTGAAATTTATAGCTGATCATGAAACATCAGCGAGGAAGGGCACAGGGTTGGACCGCATATTTTACCTTTCTGCGAGAGCATAGAACGGTTTGTTGGCCGCTTTGGCAATGATTGCCATTTGATTGCTCCCGACGGCATTGATCAGACCGCCGCTCTCTACAACAGCCTCAGACCCCACGAGGACAAAGTCTACCTTTTCCATAACATATGCCACTGCGGAATCTAAAATGACAGTAGTAGGAATGCCCGCGGCAGTCAGAGCTTCGGCAGTCTTGATTCTGACACGTAAAACATCAGAATCAGTAGCGCTGGAATATTTCAAAGTCTCCGATACTGACCCCAGACCACGCGGACGAGCTTCCGTCACAAAAACTTCGGGCGGTTCATTCAGCCATTGAAAAGGTTGGCAAGGTGAACAATGAAAAACCTGATATTCGTTTTCTTTCGTGCGCAAGCAAAAGAGTTTGCATGACTACTCTTGAATATGAGTGTGTGAGGATCTGAAAAAGAGGGCGCTGGTATCCGTCCCAAAATACGAAGACAACATGCTTACTAAAGAACCGTCCTTGATAAACCCAACGGCAAGTTCGGCTATTTTCTTGCGATATGCCAGTGCCTCGGCTGCGTACTGTTGCCCTTGCCGTACAAGTTTGGCTTTTAAATCAGTGAAACTCTATTGAGAGCGTTTCAGCCACGATCGGCGTGAAATGAACGAAGAAAAACATACGACTGAGTCATGCGGAAACAGGGTGACAAATGCGATGAAAAGCTCGCAGCCTGCGTTAAGACTGATAGGGTTTGAGGATCTAGCCTTGAGCACTTCGGCGCCGTCATTGAGTGCCTTGACAAGCTCGAACATGGTTCCAGCTACCAAGACCAGAAATGAGACGAATAAGTTGGCGGCCATGGGGGTAGACTCGCCTGTAGAGTTTTCCATTAATTCGGTGAGCGTAAGGATGGCTGCAAGAGGGGGGGATATCTTGTGGAAGAGAGCTTCTATTATTATGGACAGCTGCGGCATGCTAGGAACAGACATACTTCCTCATCGACCATGATGCGCCGGTATGCTTCATAGACATCGAAAGGATGCCGTGGTTTATCGTTCGTACTGGGCTCGCTCATGATTGCAAGTTGCAGCACCTTGCAGGCTGAGTTGACTCGAATCGCGATAATTACGTAATTGTAATTCAAAAAAGATAAAGTGCTTTTCGGAGTTGTGGCGAGATCGCAGGCGAAAAAGGAACAATGCGCTCGAAGCCGAGCGACGGGATGTTTTAAGACGTTGTATGTTGCTAACGAAACGACAGGAGCGGTAATACAAGGGTCGATATGGGCAGCAATGTTCCGGAAGGTTAAATATACTAGCGCGTTTAGAGTCTGTACATGTCCAGAGGTCGGGCGCCTGGATCGTGGGAAACTCGGGCGTCAAGCCAGGACCCCAAATGCATCTTGGGTGAGCGATTACGGTGGGCGCAGCTGGCCTGTGACCACGGCCTTCCTGGTGTCTTTACGGCAAGAATGCGGGGTTGGGAATGAGGGCCAGAGTCGGAGGGGGGAGGGAGGGGAGGGTGAGTAGGAGGAGTGGTATCAGGGGGACTGTGCAGGAGGTGTCGCGGTGAATACACGTGTATTTTCGACCGACGCTGGATCGGTGATCGTTTTTTAATATTCACTTTTCTTCCCCGCCAGGGTCCGCCTACAAAAGCCTCCCACTCACCATGTTCCTTGCCGTCCCCTCCCTCTGAGCTCGTCGTCGCACCCGTCTATCTACTCCTCGTAAGCACTCTCGTCCTCCTCGTCGACCCCTGTGCTTATCTATCATCATATCATATAGCTTTATTACACCATGTCTAGTCGTCCCAGAGCGGAGGTTATATTCTCCAGTGATGTCAGGAACATGGATGACTGGGCTCGTCGTACTCGCATACCATTGACCACTGCTGAGGCTCTCGGGGCGACCTACGCCCGCGCCCATCGTTGGCTGCAGACCCTGAAGCTGAGGCTCATCCGGGAACACAATTGGACCGACGCGCCAGTCAACGACAGCCGTATGCTATTCTCCCTCGAAACTTCATCCATCTGGCGTTCCTCCGTCGGCCTCCCAGCCGGTCCCAAACTCAAGCTGCAGCTCCCAGTACATGCCAGCTCATTCTTTTCCCCCGAACGTCGAGTACAATGGCAGATGGTTTTCCACAGCGACATCTTCGAGTCTGTGAGGAAGATATGTCCCCCTATCAACGACATCCTCAGTCTTATTCAATGTCTTCTCACCGGCGTCGTCACTCTTGCCTTCGAGGAACATCTCCCCGAGGGTATCTATCGAACCATTCGTGGTCTACCTTCGGCATCTTGGATCAACGAGAACGAGCGCGGTCTCGTTGAGATTTTTGGGATATCGCATTTCCGAGCCTTGAGCAGAGCGTGTCGCGATACGGAGACAGCCTTCAAGCTCGAGGTAATCACCCATCCTCGTTAACGGATTTTTGCACCCAACGTATCAACGTCACCTCCTTCTCCCCGCCTCCCCCCACCATTTCCTCATCGCCATCATCAGCAACCTTCAGTGACAGAGTTCTTTGACAGAGACATTCCTGCGCTACTATGGTTATATCTTCTCGTCAATCCCAGTTTTTCTTGGGCCCGCATTGCTGTGATATACTGTTGGCTTTCCACCTCTTGCATCTCATAACAAATTTCCAGTTCTATAGATCTTTCTAATTATCGCAACCATATCATCGCATACACACATAATGACCCTTGCATCCTCCATTATTGACACATCCCTTGCTATATCCACTGCATCTAATTCCCTTTCACGTATGTATTTTTGTCTTCTACGTATGAGCTTGTTGCTACATCCCAAAAAGCGCGTTTTTCATGCAATGAGTTTGACACATGTTGTCAAAAAGAAGATTGGTATATATTTGGAAATAATTGTTTTCTCCCGATCATCACTTTGCCCCGAATATCATGTCGTCCATCGTTTTGTGCCAGAATCCCTCCTGTCCCAAGGGAAATCCTCCTTCGCGTCTGGAATGCCCGACGTGTAATAAGTACGTCTTCAAACCTCCTCTTCAAAGCCTATCAGGCCCTCTAACCTTTGACAGACTCGGACTGAAGGGGTCATTTTTCTGCGGACAGGACTGCTTCAAGTCAGGATGTGAGTCGTTTTCATTGACTTGCATGCTGAACAACGACTTGAACTTGCGATACAGGGGCAAGTCTTTCTTTAATGGGCCCTTTGGAAATTTTAGGGCTGAACCATCGGCCGTATCTCAGAAATTACACAAGGCCATCCATGTACTTGCATCTGGCAAGTTGGAAGGTCAGGTTTATCCTTTCGCGACGACAACTGTATACTTACCTTCTAGCATCCAGACGGCACATATAACCCATTCCCCGACTATGCGTACACAGGACCGATTCGGCCGGTCTATCCGCTATCTAAAACGCGCATAGTTCCAGATCACATACCCCGCCCTGATTATGCTGACGACGGCAAGTACCAAGTTTTGTCGCAATGCGCCGCGTCTGATGTCGTCATCTCAGGCAGACCTTTGTCAGAGGTCAAGCGCTCTGGCCAGCCTCCGCGGATACTTACGAAAGAGGAGCAGGATAAGATGCGCAAGGCGTGTCGGGTGCGTCATTCTCTGTGAGATAGTCGTGCCTAATCACTGATCATAAAGTTCGTCCCTTAGCTCGCTCGAGAAGTTCTGGATATCGCTGCGTCACACGTTCGTCCCGGGATTACTACCGATGAAATCGACGAAATCGTGCATCAAGCTACGATCGAGAGGAACTCTTACCCATCCCCTCTGAACTATCGTAATTTCCCGAAATCAGTTTGCACGTATGTTCCGTCGCTCTACTAATTCTTGCTTTGTACTATACTGAGCCCGTGTCTAGATCCGTCAATGAGGTAATTTGCCATGGCATCCCTGATCAGAGAAAGCTGAAGGAGGGGGATATCATCAATATCGGCAAGTAAAATCTCACAAATGACCTTCGACTGATATTCAAATATTCGAAACTTTATACTGCAGATGTTTCCCTCTACTTTGAAGGTATTCGCTTATCCCATGCGTTGAGTCGTATGATATAACTTAATCCTCCAGGATACCATGCCGATCTCAACGCGACTTATCCGGTCGGTGAAATCGACGACGACGCCAAGAAGCTCATCCGCACGGCTCGTAGCTGCTTGGATGAGTCAATCAAGATTTGCAAGCCCGGCGCCTTGATCCGCGACATTGGAAAAGTCATGTACGCCCACAAGAACATGGCAAGTACGATGTCAAATTCACCTTACATCTTGCAGTGAACCAATTGCCCGAGCAAACGGCTGCTCGACAGTGCGAACATACACGGGACATGGTATCAATGACCTTTTCCATTGCTCGCCGAACGTGCCGCATTACGCGAAGAACAAAGCAGTGGGCACCATGAAACCTGGCATGGTGAGTACCTGAGTGGTTGTCCCCTGATCATAAACTTATATTAGCGTTACTGAAGGTGTTTACGATTGAACCGGTATGTTGAACAGGAGAAAGTGACGTAGTTTTTTCTAATTTCCCTCTTTCACAGATGATCAACTTCGGAAGCAATTGGGACGAGATTCACTGGCCAGACAACTGGACGGCCACAACAGTGGATGGAAAGAAGAGTGCTCAATTTGAAGAGACTCTACTGTATGTATTCCATGATCAAAGCCGGCCTCTTCGTGCTGAAATTTCCTGGACAGAATCACCGAAACTGGGGTTGAGGTCCTCACAGCTGGGAAACCATTCGAACTTCCGTAAATGTCGGGTCATGTATTCAGGAATACATTTACAATCATGGATAATAATGTAAAGGAATAGACAACGGCTGGAAATACTAGAGATCGTCCTATTGTTCCCCCAAAAAAACTGGACATATATGATCTGACTGTCCCGGGCCGTTACTCTGCGCCGCTGTGCTTCGACCTGTTCCTATTGATTTCGTTGTTCAAGCCCTGCGTAGCCTCAGCAAATAACTCCGTTCGGTCGACTGCTGCGAGCCGCGTAACAGGTACACCGTCCGAAAGGCTCTCCCTCCGAGTTCGATGGCCATGTCGAAGATGTAAACCCTCTTCACTTTCAGTCGGAGACACTGCCGTCGAGTCTGCATATGGTACTGTAAGAGAATCTGGCGGGCGTGGAAATGGCGAAAGACGTAGTCGCTGTAGATCTGCGAACGAGCTCTGGCGACTCTTTGGTTTCTGACTGGCGGCATCTTCATCCACAGCTGGAATGACCCCAACAACGTTGTCGTAATCGCCAGTGTCTTCATCGTCAGTCTCGTCAGGTGTCCCGATGCGACTGGATTCGTTATCAGAGAATCCACTCCACGCGCTTGTACCACGCTTGGCACTGCGGCTCCAACCAAACAGGCGTTCATCGATCCATGTCATCGGATGTGTTAAGCCGAGACCTTGGGCATCGACTGCGCCTGTACCACTTTTTCGACGCCATATCCCAGGAGTCCCAGTTGATGGGGGTACACTGGCGGAAGGAACTAAGATGCGCCACTATAGTTGCGACTGAATACTGATCATCAAGACGAGAATAATTCGGGTACACACACCTCGTTGAAATCTTCGTACAACTTCGGGCCGAAGTCATTAATCAGGTCAGCGACTTCGTTAGAAAGCTGGACTCGGATCGCCTTGAGTTTGTCGAGGGATCTTTGTTGCCCGGGAACCAAGGCAACGATCAGGGGTCGCAAGGATCTAACAATTGCCTTACAGTCGAAATGACATACAGTCTACGAAAACCACTTACTTGAGAACATCCACGCCAGCTTCGCCGAATTTCAAGGCTGCATAATTCATGAATGGCAACGCAACGAAGACAAGGAAGGGGGTAGCAATTCTCCACTTGAGTGGAGCCTTTGCTCGGATTGCGATGATCGTGGCAACGAAGGCGTAGAAGGTATAAAGTACCGGTGCAACACCGAGACAGATAAGAACCTTCCATGTAGCAAGGACGTCCCGACCGGCAATCTTCACGACGGACGCAGCGAGAGCCTCTGAAAAAATATAAGCCATGTAAATGGTTAGGAAGGAAGAGTTCTGACCTTTGGCCTTCTTCCGAGAAATCAATGACGCCAAAATGAACATTGGGCCATTCAAAATGGTGCCAGGAAGGGCGAGTATGGTCCAGACCATAAGTAGACCTATCCGGTAGGTCAACAAGCCCAACGTTTTCCAGCTCGCTTTTTGTGCTCGCGGTACCTGATGAGCTCGGTAAATAGAAAATAATAGCAGGGAGGCGGAGTGATACCTGATGATCACGCAAGCCAAGGTCTCTAACAAGCCGGTTATACTTGAGCACTCCTGTTCGTAACTTCTGCACCCGCGGTTCGTTTTTGAAATGGACGTATCCCTCCAACAGACGTTTGTTGAGTTCTACGACCTGACCAAGCGTCAAGTGTTGGCCAGGGGTTTTGTACAAGCGCCGAACTGCTTGGATAAGCTATGAAAAGCGTTGAATACATCGATGAATATAGTTATGAAGCCAATGTCGTGCGACTGACTCACCATCAAGGTATCATAATCCGGAGCTCTGATCGTGACTGTTTTCAAGGCATCATAAACGAGGTTGAGAAATTTCGCGACCGCCTCCCTCTTTTGAGCGCCTCCCGCTCTAAACATTTCGACATATTCAGCAGGGACATCGATGGCACTTCCGAACTCGACCACCGCCCTGGATCGGAACCTATGCGCATGAAAATATGATAGACCGACGGGAACAATCTTGACCCGGAGACTAGGGTCGTTCGCCATTGCGCCCAGAGCCATAATCGACACCCCAGCCTTCAAAGGGAGTAAATCTGTACGATCATGGCTACCACCTTTGAAATGGCGGTTTCCTTCAGTGTCTTTTTATTGTGCACTATTATGAGTCCGTACCTTCTGGAAATATGCCAATGCTTCCACCTTCATTCAAGCACTGATAGACATGACGGTACATGTCTTGCTGGTCCACGAAGGGCAACTTTTTGAACTCCAGTCCCATGATGCTGTCCTGCCGTAGCTCAGACACCCGTTCTCTAATTTTTGCCGTCCCTTTGCCACTCTCGCCGCCAAACTCTCGTTTGATCTTCAATTCTGTGTCCGAAATGACTTCGCTCACTTCGGCGACCAAGGAACCGAGTGTTTTAGAAAGCATAATTTGCATTCTGGGCGTGAATTCTGAGGAAAACTTGGTACCAACACCCAATACAAGACAAGGGTCGTCTGGAGACAACCAAATCCGTCCAGTGCCAGGTGACGCGGAGTCCGCAGCTCGAGCGACAGGAACTTCACAAAAGATAATAAGTCATTGCAGAAGATAAGAGGAACCAACGGACTCACTGCTGTCCATGAGCCGCGCAAAGAACCCCACAGCTTTTCTTTCCATACTCTTCGCAGCGGTTAGGAACTGCACATGGCGATGGGTTTCACGGTACACTTCTAAGGACAGAAGCAGGGGATCAAGGAACTAGATCCAGAATTCATTGAACAAGGCATTCTGAGAAACGGATAAGCCAAAAGTACTTGGTTGTTGTGCGGAGCACCGACAAATATCACTGGTCCGTCACGAGGTATGTTGAAGGCGCCACGGGGTCGTATTTCTCGGAAGAATATTTGAGTAATCGTCCTCCAGAAGAGCATAACGGCATCGTAGGACACCGATTTCCTCGCGACGATAGTCATTGTGCGGAGCAAACGCCAGGCAAAGGAGATTTGTCGCTGAACGACCTCAGACATTAATACTAACAAAAGCAAGCAAGTAGTCACCTGACCAAAGATCAATCGCGATTACTACGTCGAGAATATGGTACATGCAAGCCGTCTTGTATGGTATACAAATCAATGAAAGCGGACGATCAAATGAGAGAATTATCATCAGAGTATGCTAGCCAGGAGAGGTCCGGGCAACCCGGCCTTGTGAAGATGTAGTGCTAAGAGTACTGGATCGATATTGGAAGATGTCATGAAGTCTAGATAACTTGTCTTGATGTTGGGAAGAGCCTTCCGGTTGGCTTGTTCTCCGTAAGGATACGTCTTCATCGACCGTAGGTGATGATGGTATTGGTTCACGATGGTTGGATTCCAGTTCTATAACAAAAAAAATAAGATGTCATGCATCCACGATTAAAAAAGGACAAACTTGTCAGTGTGTCTGCCACGACTACATCCCGTTCCTGATCCTCTGCTGCGCGGCTCGCCAACGCACGATTGATGTATTTACGGAACGCAGCGCCCGTGGATTCAAGCATCTTCTCTACGCGGGGCTTCTTATGCGGATATGCTTTCAAAAAGTGGTGAAGCTCTGTAATGCCTTCCTTGTGTAAAGCGCCGGTGGTTTCACTGGAAATATGTCCGATGATGGCGAGTAACTGAGCATCTGGATCGGGTTCCTCAGCCGTCGGAGAGGGCACGCCGTGCCCATTTGCAGATGATGAGCTGGGACTTGTTCGATGGCTGGATGAATGCCGATGACCAATAGAATTGGCAGAAGATGCAGTCTCTTGAGGGGAAGGTGGTCTGCTCGACGTCCGGGAAACCGGTCTTGTTGTCTGCTCAATGGAGGTCGCGCTTCGGCGGGTTGGAGCGTCCGCGCCAGGGCGAGAACTGGAGTTGAGGATCCGGTATACGTAGGGATAGACAATGGTTGCAGATGGGTCATCAAAAGCAGCTGACAGCAAGTCATAAACGTCATCTCCATAATGAGCTATGTGACATTGTCAATTGAGGCAGAGTTCGGCGTCGAAAGTAGACGACACTCACCGACAACGTGCTGTATGATGACTTTTATCGTCCTCAGAGGCATATCGCCACAGGGCACCGTGTTCGTCGCTCGCGCGCGCCATTCGTTGGGAGGTACCGATTGTAGGAAATGTTCAATAGCTGGGAAAAGTTCGACTGGGTCAAGCTTGCGCTCGCTCAAATCCTGGGGTATATTCCGCGCTAATTTCCAGACACATTTCAAGACAAGCTCCGCCACCCTAGATTCTTTTGACTCGGGTAAAGTGCCGTTACTTGGAAAAGGCCTCACAATCTGCAGCAAAAGAGCAAACAGAGCACTCAAGGAGGGATGTTCATCTCAGTAACCTCTACTTGAAATGGAGGAAAAATACTCACCGGAATATTGACATCCTTCGACCGGTGGCAAACAACCTCAAGATTATCATATTGATAAACCGCGATAGGTCCT
This sequence comes from Tricholomella constricta, assembly GCA_013368375.1. Classification (NCBI taxonomy): domain Eukaryota; kingdom Fungi; phylum Basidiomycota; class Agaricomycetes; order Agaricales; family Lyophyllaceae; genus Tricholomella; species Tricholomella constricta. The sequence goes on along the minus strand of JAACJP010000012.1, from coordinate 217,721 downwards.
TCACTTTCTTGACTTGACTATCGTCGGTTTCGAGGAGCCGTAAAGTCAACTCTTCCAAAAGTGAGGTCAATATATCCACTGTCAAAGACTCTGCTAGGTAAGCATGGTCGCAGAAGTTGTTGAGGGTCTGGATCAAGTGTTTGGCCAGTCGAAAATTGTCGTCAGGCATGAGTTCCTCCGGCCTATCGAACACATGAGCCATTTGAAGAGTGATAGTTTCGATGAGGCCTTCAGTATGGTCGGCGAGTTCACGATATTGGGGAATATCAGGGCCTGCATCTGGTCCCACGGCTAGGATCTTCTGGATTTTCTTAAGCGCATCCACACTACGGGAGGGATCACTGCTTAGAATGCTCGAAATAGTTATAGTAATATCCTCGGATCCTATGGGCATGTTGATCTCGTTTCCGGTGAACTCTGACGGGGTGGATTCTGGTTCATTGCGGACACGGGAAAGGGCTGGCTCGTCCATGAGTGCCTCTTCGCGTGAAGCGGGATGAGAAACAGGCTGGGAGAAAGTAGGACGAGGACGGCCAAGCCTTGAAGGTAACAAGCTTTTCGGTCGCGCGATGCCCTTCGGAGAGGTTGGTGCGGCTGACTGAGGGTTTTCGAGGGCCCGAGACGTTCGAACAGGCGAATCGGACCGAGCAATACTGGCTATGGGGGACCCCGAGCGCACCGTACGGGCAGGTGAGGCTGGACGAGCAAGTCGCGAAGGACCAGCTGCGATAGAAGGACTGGTCGGCCGAGGTAGAGCGGTTATTCGCGAGACAGCTAGAGGAGAGGCAGGTCTAACACCAGCAGCAGCCAAACGAGTTACTGCAGGTGCAGGGCTAGGAACAACATCCTGCTTCTCATGAGAATTAGGCCCAGGCACTCGTCGCAATCGTTCTTCTAATAAAGTTTTGTCTTTGGCGGGTAGTGGACCAACCAACGACCACACTTTTTCGCCAACAAGGGTATACCCTTCACTGTAAAGCCCGTCTATCAGCGAACGAATGGATAAGTAGAGAGGCAATAAACGGTCTTGCCTTAAAGTACCAAGAGCTGACTTTCGGACTTGAGAGTCCTTGTCAGCAAGCATTGAGGCAATGACGGGAAACGCCTTGGTAGGTTCGCATGCTCCCATTCCCGATTTCTTCAGTAAGCTCGCCATCTCGTCGAGGGTTCCTTGACGAGTCTTTGCAACTTTAGACCTGAGACCGTGATCCAAGAGTAATTGGAAAACGCGACTATAAGCGTAAACCTTTGGAAGAGATCGGATGATTTGTTGAACTCGACTTCGAACTTGCTCCCGAGCATCGCCAAGCTATAAACACATCATGATCTCAAGAATTAACAATGAAAATGGAAAGCAATACCTTGAAAACCATGGTAGGTATGAAACAAAGCGCTTCACCATCTGTGAGCTGATAGTTGACACTCCGTAGGAAACCTAGGACGGCTTCAACTACATCCAGGCACTTTGATATCAAGTTAGGCTGTGGCTCGTGAGCTTTTATGGAAGCGTATTTGAGCGGCAGGTCAAGATTTGCAAGGCAAACGATTTCAACATCCTCGTCGGTGCTCTGGGCATTGACATAGAAGTCGCTCATTATAGTAAGACCATGAATGTGGTCATTGACGGCGTTATGATCGTGACTGAACAAGCGAGCGACGAGGTCCTTCGACGTATGGTGCTCCATTTGACCTTGTAAAAGGTCGGCAAGGTCTTTGCGAGTCGGACCACCCTCGTTGATCCACTTCTGCGCATCTTTGCCGCATCTCCCCTTTTTCGCATCAACGTTGGATGTATAGAATGGCAGTGACACGGCAGGGGATTGGGAAGGAACGGGCCCGGTCGCTGCAGGTCGTTTCAATCCACCTATCAATGGCTTTATACGCGACGCAGGTGCTTCAACTGGGGTTTCTGGACGGGATTCGGGACGGTTGCTACCTTGAGGTAGCTTCCGACGGACGCCAGTCACCTTTGACCCCGCAGTAGCTGGAGGTGGCACAGATGTCGTTGGGGCGTCTGGAGGAGGGCTTCCAGACGTCGGAGGCGCAGCTACAGCTGGTAGCTTCGCAGATTTTGCAGTTGGTGCAGCGGTTGTCGATGTAGCTGCTGGGCGGGCGGCCTGGATTAGAGGAGTGGCGCTTGCGCGTGAAGCGGGCTTGAGCGAATTAGTCTGTTGCAACACATAGTCAAAGCCTGCGCAGGCTATTAGAGCAGGTAGTAAAGCCTGAGCGCCCTTTCGCACATCAGGATTGCGATCGTCGAGCGATGCAACAATTGGAGAGACCCATGTGTTTAACTCCAGAGTAGGAGAGGGAGGATGCTCTTTGAACCAATCGGCCAGCCAATTGTAAAGAGTGCCCTTTTGCATGGGGTTGGATGCTTCTAGACCTTGGGTTATTCCAGGTACCATGCCTTCCATTCCCTCACATGCTGTGGCGATGGAGGTCAAAGCCTGCAGAGCAGCTGCGCGAATAGGAGCTTTCTGATCGGCCAAGACTGCGCAAAGTGGTGTTACAAAAAGGCGAGCGTGTTTCTCGAAGGGTTTGCCCATTCCCGTGGATATGCGGCAAACGATATCCAAAGCCAAAGTCTGCACAGCTTTGTTTGTGTCCCCTACCCTAGCTTTCAAAATTTGACCGATTTCGCCTGGAAAAAAAAGGTAAGTTCTTAAATCAAGCGGAAAGTCAGAGGCGAGAACCCATTGTTCCTTTGAGGCGCTTATTACTGCCTTGGTCAAGTATCCCTTGGAATGCTTCGAGCGCCTCCTTCTTAGTCTTCCACGCGTCGCTTTTGGAATCTGCCAAGATCGTCGTCCCCTTCAGCAAGGAATCGAGTTCAACGCGGGGGAATAAGTCATCCAAAGGATCGCCTTGTTTCGCTCCGCCATTGGTCCCAGATCCGGATGGGACCATGTTCGCGAGATCAGCTGATGTACGTGTGGGCTCCGGCGCAGGAGTGCCTTCGGCTTTATCAAACTCGGATGTGATAGTATTGAGCAGTTGCGGGTTTAAGTCCTCTAAGAAATCCTTGATACCTTTTCAGACGTGTTAACAAATGATCATACTTGTAATATATGGTTGCAAACTCACTAGAACCAGCAAACAGCTTAACTGTCACCAGTGTCTTTGTCGCACTGGTGCGAACTGCAGCGTTGGAGTTCTGCAATGAGGTCTTCAGAAATTCAATGAGGCTTCGTAATGCTAATCCTCCAATGCCAAATTCTGTTAAGGCTGTGTTTATCCAGGTGACTGAGTCGGCGAGGACCTTGGGAGCTTTTTGTTTGGACAAGGGCTCATAAGCTGTAGACATTGAGAGCGTCATTCCAGAAGCAACAGCAGCCGAAACGTACCCTGATTCAAGACAAATTGCAATGAGGTCTTTTCGGCGAAAAGCAATAGCGTTTCGCCCGCCGGTTTCTTTAACTTCATATCGCCAAGTTTTTCAGTTAGGTGGGCTACACTTAAGGCAGGGCAGGAGCGCCCAAAGGATGGGCATTTCTCGGCGAGAAGGGCAAGTATAGCATATACTTTGGTGGAGACCTGACAAGAGGATGTGTTTAAAACATAAAATTCGATGATACCACGCCAAACATACCTGAAAGTTCTTCTCTCCCCAGCATTTTTTTGCCAACGCCCTCACCACAACTTCAGCATCAAGCGTGTCGATCTCACTCTCCACCCAAGTTATCATCTCCTCAAGCGCAGCCAGTCTGGTTTTCCAATTTGCATCACCAAGGTCGGTCATGATGGATGATGGCAGACTTTCATCCGCAAGACTTTCCGCATCCTCTGGGGTGTGCTTGTATTTGAAAGTATCAAGCGCACCAGGTCCTGCAGATGGGCCGGGTTTGGATGACTTCGAAGGTGCGGCTTGGGCTGGCTTCTTCGCGGATGCTGCGGCTAAACTCGATGATGCAGGAGGCTTTTTAGGCTTGAATACAGTGATTAGAAAAACCAAAGCTGATAGAATGCGCAACTTACAGCGGCCTTAGCTGGGGGCTTCACTGCCGCAGTCTCATTCTCGTCGACCCGGGCGGGTTTCGCGACAGGAGCCTTTTTGGAGGGAGCACCGGACTTGGATGGCGGTCCAGCAGCTTTCGAAGGAGCAGCTTTGGGTGGAGCGGCCTTGGCAGACGTACACTTGACGGTAGCCTTCTCGTACGCTTCCTTCACTTTTGCCTTCCTCACATCTGCCAAGCCGTCCATGAGTGCATTCATGGGACGCTCTCCAACCATCTTCATCAATGTCCCCAAGCAAGTGGCCGCCTCGTTCCGTGCGCCCTCAAATCCATCTTCGAGCAAGGTTGCCAAAGTATCCGATATAGGTTTGACTTGGGTGGGCAGTATTGGAGAAGGAGACGTCCTAAGACATCTTCCCAGAAATTTGAGCGTGCATTCTTTCACCTGCGGATTTTTTGACTTCATGGCAGGTTCGAGATCAGGGAGTATGTCCGCAAGAGTTGTCTGTCATTCAGAGATTAAATTGACTGACACATCGGAAATGACGTCTCTCAAAAAAAAGAAAAACTCACTGTAGCGAACACAGCATCCAACGCAGCGCCGATGCCATCCGTGACACTTGCTTTCCTTTCCTTCATTCTCTCCAACATCAAAGGAACCACCCCCTCTCGATACTTTCCAAAGGCGGCCATCAATCCTTTCGCAAGTTCCTCGATACAAGAAGCAGCGACCATGACGCAGTTGATATTTGCATCCCCCGAAACTCGAGAAGCAAGAGCTTTAGCCAATTCACCAAGCTCTGGAGAATCTTTGATCCTGGGGGTAGATGTTAATAGCGTCAGGAGATCGTCAAGTGCCTCCTTTCGCTCTTTCCACTTTGTCGACTTAAGGGTAACATGAAAGGCAGAGGATAGTTTGGGAACGATATCAACAGGCTCAGCGAACGCTCGCGGATCCAGGATGGCCTCTTCAGCAAGGGTCAATGAAGATAATTCAACCTAGAAGTGATGCTTCATACCTTCGGCATCCGCATGAGTATCATCACTTTGGTCGTTATTGTCGTCAAGAGTTTCCGCTTCGCGAGCTTGTTGGCGAGTAAGCCTCTCTGGCTTGATCGTTCCCTTGCCTTTCCCGTTATTCTCCATGCCCTCGAAAGCTTCCTTCAACTCCTTCACTTGTACGGGTTTCAGATCCGCTAACCATGGCTCAATACCAGGTCCAATATATTGATATAGGACGTGTGCAAGGGCTGATCCCTCTGCTCTGACCGTTTTGTCACTGTGCGCGAAGATTTTGGGTAGTGCCTTGAGGACTGGAGGTGGTGCCGTGGTTTGGGTACCAAAGACGCTGAAGAATGGTAAAAAGTCAGCCAAGAGTTTCAGTCCATTGGCACAGATAGTTGATTAGAAGGTCCTATCTCTGTCGGTTCGGTACTTGCGACCTGGCCTGCTAGGATGGCATCAAAAAAGCTGAGTTTGTTACTCACCGGATAACCTCTTTCAATGCAAACACGGACCCAGCCACCGCCTTGGGTTGCTTGGCTCCTAGTCCAGGGAGTATATCGGCCTAGCAAATGGGTAAGAATGAGATATGTGTCGCATGTGGAGAGCACACCTATTCAACGTACCACAACCCCTGCGCCTCCATTTTCAACTTCAGCATATTGAAGAGTCAGCTCCACAGCTTGTGTTTTCGTCCCTGCCCTTGAGGAACCAAAACATTTGTCCACCAGAGCAGGGACCACGGCCTCGCGGGTTTTCGCAGCAGTCTCTCCAGCAAACTTGACAAACGCCACAAGGCATTCGACCCCCTTCTCTTGCGCTACCGCATTTGAGTCTGTAGCAATCTTTTTGAGAAGATCGGGATTGTTGATGTAGGGCCTAAACGCGGGGTCAGTATCGGAGGCAGTCGTTTGGAAAACCTTGACGAGGGCCTCGTAGGCGCTGACGCGAGCTTTCCAGTTCTTGTGGGCGAGTCGGTCTGGGATGGGGATAAGGGAGAAGTCTTCTTCTTGTGGAGGTGGACCGTCCATCCTCTAAAGACTTGTTCAGAATTGTTCACGTTGTTCGGGTTGAGATGAGAAAGCGCGTTCCTCGGTTGATCTGATTCTCAAAGATCACTTGTGAAACCACGTGACTAATCTACAAACGTTACGATCGACCTGCAAGGCCAGCCCCCACCAACCCTACAAGCTCAAAGATTCGCTGTATGTCTTCCTCGTTGACAGCGGTCTCCAGTTCCTGCTGCTTCATTTTGGTTTCTAGGTGCCTTTTGGCCGCTTCATCTCTCTCCTGCATTAGGCCTAAGTTGTGGTAGATGATTGAGAGCAGATATTGAAGGTCCAACAATGAGCTGTTGATCTGTAGTGTTCGGTAATCGCCCTCTGCTATCAGTATATATGGAAGCGCCTCCTTGAGCGCAGTGGCTGGGCGTATTGAGGTTTATTTGAGATGTCTTTGACATTATCACTCAATGATACACACCTGTAGAGCCACCAGCGGCCAGTATGCTTCGCGCAAGGGTGTAACACGCGAAAGCGCGTTGCTCAAGGTCATTACCGTTGATCAACTGGATTGTGAAGTCAGTGACAGAATGAACGAGAGAGCGGTCGCACTACGCGCCTGCGGCATAATTTCTTCCAAAATTCTTCGTGATCTTTTCGACATTCCAAACTCCAGACTGACATCAGCTAATAGAATGATGGCGGTCCGGAAATCCTTTAGGCGAGTTAAGAACTCTGAGTGCCACAAGGCTTGCAGCAGTTGTTCTATCGAAGAGGAAGCTTGGTCGCATCGCTACTTGGGATCAGTAGGTGTAGTCTATGATTTGAGACGATGTTGACGCACGCGCATTTGTATCACCTCGTACAGGGGATCTCGTATCTTGTCACACGAAGTTGACACCGCATTGTGAACGTACTCCCTGGGATTGTAAGGGCCGGGAGGTCGACGTGGAAGAAGATATTCACGATATAGGCGATCCTGTCCGCTTTCGAAAAGCTCTACGTTGAGTATTTGATACCGCACAATGGGATGCATACCGGCGAGTGGCGCGCAACACGAGAATGTGCCATATTTCCTGGGCCCAAGCGGTATAGTCATCGATTGAAAGCCCCCGCCAAACATCTGGCTCTAACAGCATCGTCAGGGCCTCGGTATACGCCCCCTGTCGGGCTCTCTGTCGAAAAAATCGAGATTATGTTGGAGAGCGCATTCAGGGCACGTACCTTGTACGCTCGGTTAAGCAAGACTGTGATTCTGTTGTGATCCTCTCCGCCTAACTGGGAAAATGCTAACACTATGGACTCCTCGGTAGAGGCGAGTTGGCTACACCCTGCTGATCGTCAGCAGCGAATGGTTCACCTCAGAAAGCCGAAACGAACCAGCAGCGTCCCATACGACCGATTGAACAGCGTGTTGAGCCCACTGTTCTTCATCAACCAGCAGCGCACCTTGCGCATCCAGCCAGTGGTCATATAAACCGACGGCCTGATCGATTTTAGCAAATGCAGCACTTAGAGGTTGATCCTAAACACGCTTAGCACCGGTTATCGTGAAAGAAGGTGAGATATACGTTGTGGGTGTCCACCAGTTTCTTGACATCAAATAAAACTTCAAGCGGATGCAAATCGGGTTGAATTTCGTTGAGAGCAGGTTTCCGTCCGGGTACTGTTGGAGGGAGTCGATGCAACATGCTGTGAGAGATTATCAGTATCCACGAAAACCCACTATCTATTGAGCTTTCGACCTGATGCAATGTTGTAATGTTACCCTGTCACCGCTTGTACGGGCGACTGTAATTGCTTCCATCAAGAGCTTGCGTCACCGGTAAATTGATAGCCACGCCGATGTGAATCACTATATGTACATGCCTTGCGCGCCGCTGTGACTTCATTGCGGAGATAATGCATCCGTACTAGATTTAGTAACGCGTGTTGTCGGACGCCCCTGTCAGAGGGGATGATATCCGAGAAGAGCTTGGAGGTCGATTATAGGGTACGCACGAGTCATTATTCTCATGGAAATGTTGTTCGAAGAAGCGCCGCAGGTTCTCGGTAGCAATATTTTCGTCGCCAGCGGTGCGTCCCATTTCCCACCTGAAATCGTGCCATTATGAACATCTGAAGCCCATCAGTGGAGACGTTACAAACGCTTCGTAGGCGTCCGGCTTCGCCCACGATTTCTTGTCGGCTTGTGTTTTGAAAATCAATAAATCAGCTAAAGGTCGAGACTTGAGCACTGATAAACGGTAACTTGAACTCAAAACCCGTACAGTTGTTTAGTTGGTCTTTCACAACGGAATCATATCCTGCATACGAATCGCCAAGACACCAAGCTTGATAGTCTCTTTGAAGCTTCACGACACCAGAGAAGGAAAGTTTGATGAAACTAACAAAACAGCGGCGAGAAAAGTAGCCAAATATCGAACGCCGCATCTGCGTCGAGAGGGTTGAGAATGATTTGCAGACAAATAGATCGAATCATTACAAGCACTGGTGGTTCCTGTCTAAAAGCTCAGTCAACGGATGAGACAGGATCGTGCGCTGAAAACTGACGTCTTCGCTTTTTTCCACGAAGAGCGACGGAAGGGCTAAAATCAATTTACACAGAACCGTGAGATAAGAAATTATAGAATTAGAAATTCAGCACTGACTTCCAAAGAAGTTCGTTATCTGCTCCGCGCTCTGGAGTTCGACGTGCTGTATATCAGATTTCGTCACGATAAGTAGAAATCGTATCGCTGTATGAGCTGCGTACAGCGGTTTCGATTGCAGAGACTATGCGTCGAGACTGGTCAGAGTCGCTATTTGGACCATTGCATGCAATCTGAATCAGTTCACGGTATGGCTTTGGTCGAGAGACCTTGAACGGGATGTCAGGGATTTGGTTGGGTAGTGGTCGTAGAACATGCCTCGGAGATTTCATTGAGAAGTGTCCGGTATAAGTGGAGCAGGAAAGGTGGGGGGATACTCTTGGAATCTGGCTCCTTGAAGGCGAGCACGAGGATTGTAAGTAAGCCAACGTGGTGAGGTCGCAGGACATGTTCCGTAGGAGGTGGGGCGTCGTCCATCCTGATCACAGAAGGGGGTCAACTTATGAGTGGATAGGGACAGAGTACTCGACTCGCTGAGCTATAGAAGACGCCACACGCAGGCACCGTATAAATACAAGTGGTGTCCGCAAAAGCGAAGAACCCGGTCACGGGGTCACATTTCTACGATTGGTTACCGATCCGTCAGGTTGAGTTGCCGGTGTGATCGTTGAAATTTCCCGACAACTCCCAACTCGACTTTGCTGCAGATATACGATGGCAGCCAAGCAAAATGGCAAGCGCCCTGCGCCTCCGTCTCTGGTGTGTTTCTTCTTTCTTATTCTATCTATCACCGTTCCGAACTTGTCCCAAGGGTCCATCCAAAAAACGGAAACTTTCATCGAAAACTGCACTCCAATCAGGACCGAAGAAATATAATATCAAACCAAAGGAAAAAGGGAAGGAGAAGGCCGCCAATCGTGGAATTATACCTATACCTGTACTAGACGATCAGGAGGACCTAGAGCTGTCTGAACAAGATCTGGATGTTTTTGAAGAATACGGCGGCGCGGCATCCTTTTTAAATGCTCTTGATCACAAGGGAATATCAAGGTGCGTTCAATAGTATGACTCCCATGGTTATCCCTTATCATTTTCAGGAGTAAAAAAGAGACCGAGAGATTACACTTGTTAAACAAACCGGTCAGGCCTGCTGCTCAAGATGATGGCCTGCCTTCCATCGAGTCGCACGATGAGGATGAAGATTCTTGGGACTCAGAGCTTGACGATTCGATTGGGAGCTCGGACGAAGATGAAAATGTATCACTTGTCGCAGAATCCGCCTCCTCCACGAGCGATGACGCCTCAGATATCGAAATGTCATACGAGAAGGCGCCTCGGAAACGACGCCCGTCATGGGAATCTGAAGAAAGGCAAGGTGTGAAAGGCCTCCCCATAAAATTGCCAGACGGGCGCATTCAATCCACTGGGACGAAGGTATTCGCTGCCTCCGTCACCGGTTCCGACGAAGAAAGCGAAGACGATGCTTCAGAAGTAGAAGAGGAAATACCGCGAAGAGTCGATGATGTCGCTACTGGCGCTCGATTTGGCCGACTGGCCGTTGTCGATGTCATTGGAACCAAATCCAGGCAGGCTCGCATTCATGGTGCGAAGGAGCAAATAGCTGGAATATGTCAGGAAATTGTCGCAGACCCTGAAAATAGCGCAAGTCCATTATTTGAATAGATTTTTCTCTTGTCTGACAATTATAACGTAGCTTGGACTCCTACGACGCCTGCACACGTTTGCACTGACAGAAATCACGACGCCCTCCCACGCAGACCCCGTGCCAAATGACCCGACGATCAGAAAAATGGCTATTCTCTCTCAGCTGGCAGTTTTCAAGGACATCATACCTGGATATCGGATCCGAGCTTTGACTGAGAAAGAAAAGGCAGAGAAAGTCAGCCAGATGGTAGCTCGCACGCGAGACTGGGAGCAAGGCTTGGTAACTGTATATCAAAATTATCTGCGATCGCTAGAAGCTGAATTGAAAGGTAAGTTTCCGATGACATATTGGCAGGCTGCAACTAAATGGATCATAGCTCGCACTGACCTGGTCGACATTGTTCTCAAAAGCATGTGCACTTTGCTTGTTGAAGTCACTCACTTCAATTTTCGCGTGAATCTCATGAGCTGCATCGTTGCTCGCTTAAGCAAAAGGTCTTGGGATAAAGTATGTTCTCGCCGTAATAGTGATGTGCGCCGAAAGCTAAAAACCCACAGTCTTCCGACCTGTGTCTCAACACTCTCATCCGCGTATTTCGTGAAGATCTCACGGGTGTCGCATCCTTAGAGGTTGTCCGCCTATTGAACCGCATGGTGAAAGAGAAACGGTTCAATATCCACCCAGAAGTACTCTCGTGTCTCCTTCACCTGCGGCTCAAGACGGAGCTAGGTGTTCGAGCTTCGGAGTCGACGACCGACAAACCGCAGAAGGTCCAGTCAAGCAGCAAATCAGCCGCTCGACGAGCGAAAGGAAAGAGCACTGATCAGCCACACTTGAGCAAGAAGGCGAAAAAAGCCTTGCGGGAGAAAAAGGAAATTGACAAGGAATTCCGCGAAGCAGAAGCGGAGGTTGACAAGGAAGAGCGAGCAGTCACGGTGGGTAAAGCACGTATCGTTGAGATTTTTCTGAACGTTTTCCTTGTAGCAAACCGAGACACTGAAGCTTCTGTTTGTCCTGTATTTCCGGATTATCAAAAATCCGCGTCCCACTCCCCTCCTCCCCGCGGCTCTACACGGCATCTCTAAGTTCGCGCATCTTGTGAACATAGATTTCTTCAAGGACCTGATGAAGGTGCTAAAAACGTTGATCTCGCGGGAATCCGATGACAGCGATGATGACGCTGACGTTGTAACCGGCTCTGCTGAAGACGTACGGCATCGTCTGCTGTGCATCGTCACGGCCTTTGAGCTTCTCTCAGGGCAAGGCACGTTTGTTCAGTCCTTCTCCATCTTTGTCCTGCTCACCCTCTTCGCCGTCAGGAGAAGCCCTGAATATCGATCTGAGCGATTTCATCTCATCATTGTACGCGATAATCCTTCCCCTGAGCCTCATGGCAGACATCGATGTTATTCCGCCGGCTTCCTTCGCATCCGAAGTACGGCCAGTAAAGACATACTCGGTAGCTGATATGCTATTCCGGGCGTTAACCATCGTTTTCTCGCCGCGTTCCTTCGGAGCAGCAGCACCCCACGGTCGATCTGCAGCCTTTGCTAAACGCCTTCTGAGCGCCTCTCTCCATTGGCCTCCAGCTACCACTCTCCGCACGCTCGACTTTGTCGGCGGGCTGATCGCCAAAGACCCAAAGCTGGAGGCTCTCCTGTCCACTGAGGATCGGACCTTTGACGGTATATATCGGTCAGATATCGACGATCCACAGCTTTCTCATCCATTTGGAACATCATTTTGGGAATTACACGTGTTGCATACTAGCTACTGGGACGCCAAGGTGAGGGAGGAGGCTGGCAAGATCCTGAACACTACTCGGTCGTGACAGTGATATCTATTGTAATCAGAATTTTTAATACAACAATTATTTTAGCTACACAGTTCGATTTGTGAATATACAAAAGCTACTCGGTAGGACAATTATGAGGGTAAGTCTGTCGATCCGTCAAGGACTCCGGGTTGTGATACTTTATATACCGTTCCAAGCCCAACGTATTACGTGCAAGAGCACGAAGCGCAATTACAACATATTCCCAAACTATAAGGGAACTTGGAATCAAAATGACATAGAAGTAACGGCAACATGTCGTGTACTGTTGGCGGGCATAAGCGCGCACGAAAGGGGTAATTGTCGTGAAGATGGGATGGATTGCGTCGGAAATTCGGGGTAAGTCGTTGGGTACGAGGAGTGGGGCGAGGATGGGCTGATTTGGGAAGGTTGTTTCGAGGCAACTTTCCGATTTTGATAGCCCAGAAGTTCCGCAGACGGCATTATGTTTCCATTGCTGCGATCGAGGTCGTAAATAACATAAATTAGGGTTTCGCCGTCGACAATGATTTCTTGAGTAAGACTGGTCATGATAGCTAGATGGAGGGTGCTTAGAGGGGACAAAACCACATAAAAAAAAAACTCACAGGCGTCAAGCCACCGGCATCGGCTAAGTGAGGATTCTGGCAGGACAGCATTCACGGTACCCACTTCAATGTTGGATACTTCGAGCGTTCCCACCTCCTCTGACACACAAAGATTGTTTGTATATACCCTGGTGATACACTTCCCAGAGTTGGCCCACAACCTCGAGAGTGAAACGGTGCCGAAGAAGCCATGTAACGTTGATGAGCTGCGAATATCATCCACATGAGTGATGCACAGTCGTATCTTGAGCGCGAGCGCCGTTCGAGTGGAGTGTGGTGACGATATCAACGCATCAAGTTTGATGGAAAGAGGTGACATGCCGTCAGCCACCAAGCAGATGGCCGTGGTTCGATTAGGTGTTAGTGGGTAGGAGGGATATGTGTTCATACGTGGTATAGAATTGTGGTCGGTGGGTCGTGCATTGTCTGTTGCGAACGACTGATATGCACCCAAAGAATAGTGAGAATTCTGGATCGTGAATCCCTCATGAGATTGATTTGCAGCCATGTCCACTGGATATGGAGAAAGAGAGCTTGGTAGGGACGTCGTAAAAACCGTTTCCCGAGAGTGCGGTGGGACAAACGCGGATTCTTTGGAAAGAGATGGATAGGAACCGAGTTCATGGCCATTGTTAAACAAGCCAGGAGACGGGGGAAATTCGCTTTGGAACTCTGGAGGAGAGAAATCGGGGGAAGCGGAACTGGATGAAGTACCATCGGTTTCGTCAAAATCGAGAGAGATTAAAGAACGGTCCTCTAGCTTGATGGGACTCTCTACCAGAGGTTCTTCACCGCCAGAAACGAGATAGAATTCTGATAAGAAGAGAAGATTAAGATGGAACAGTAATATCAACGGCCTGAGATCGACGGACCAGGCTCTCCTTTCCACATATTCCTCAAGACTTGGATGTGGCTCGCAACTTGTTTCTTCGTCCTGTTAATGCCGGCTTTCTGCAGATAATCGACCAAGAACTGGTTGCGCCATCGGCTACGGCCACGGGACTGAGAACAAGTGGCCCAGGGCGAATTCCAGTATTCGTGAAGACCTAGGGAGGAATTCAACTATCTGGGTTCGGAGAGAAGACTTTAAACACGAACCTTTCACGAAAATATTCTCGATGCTTTCCGGCCAGACCTCGGTGCCACTACCGTCTTTCAAAAGCTTACGGTGCTTTCGTTGGGGAGTTAGAGAGCTGGTGCAGGGCTCGGACTTCCTGGACTTTGAGGAGGAGGACATGGGGGAGGAAGCCAAGGGGCGAAAGGGAAGGAGGAGAGCGAAACGGGCAGCTTATATACATAGGAAATAATCGTCGGGCTCAGAAACGGGCGTGTTCTCAGGCGATGGCGATACCAAGATCCGAGATCCGTGACGGATTAGGAAGGTGTGGACCAGGTGGTGGGAGATGGTACAATTAGCCGATGGTATAGTACAATTGCCGATGCACAATTGCCGATGGTACAATTAGCCTCCGTCGCGGTGGCACGCAGAGCTCCAAGATAATCATGCCACCACACCATACCACGAGAAACAGAGCTTGTTGCAGAGGACTCTGAGTCTCAAACCACCTTTGTACCTGCCAAATCCAGCAAATGACTCGAGAGAACAATGCAGACAGCTCACGTTGACGGCCGATCTTATTGTCGCTTCAGATCTGACGGAAGCAGATTTGCGGGACCCCGGTTACTGCCAAATCGGAGATCTTGCCCCGTGGGAGTTACTCACTGCTCCCTGCTTATCTAACCAAATCACTCTTTGCCGTCGTCTCGTCTTGAATGAGCTCACTTACCCAGAAATGGCTGCGCCACAACCTCCAGCCTTACGCTCAGCGCGATCGCGTCTACTGCGATATTGACTCCGTTCTCAGTCGTTTCCCTACTCTTCGTCCAAAATCGGATGTTTACAGTTCAGTTCTTCTATCCAATTTCATTTCACCGTTGAATAATCTTCGTCTAGCTTACGATGACGGCCGGACTCAGTTGCTGCTCTGTGTTCATGGCCTCCTTCCTATTTCCTTCCGTGGCGCATCCTACAATATTCCCATCGCTACCTGGGTGACAAGGGATTATCCTAGGGAACCTCCCATTGCCTACGTCGTGCCGACGAACGACATGCTTGTGAAAGCAGGCAAGTACATTGATGTCAGTGGAAGATGCGATATCGAGTTTCTGCAACACTGGGCGCGTAAGAGCGAGGTATGTCGCTTTCCACCATGTCCAATCGACGTTTATCTCTCTCGCTAGGGTTGCAGCCTGTTGGCATTACTGGAGGCAATGCAAGATCAATTTTCTCGAGAACCTCCTGTATACGCCAAGCCTCCAGCAAATGTACCTGCGGCGACATCGTCTCCAGTTGGTGACCCTCGAGGAAGACCCCCACCTCCATTACCGTCAGCGCAACCTGTAATCGCGCCGTCGCCCCAAGCGCGACCGATGTCACCCGATCGTCCTGTCATTCCTCCTAAACCAACGGTATCAGTTTTTTCGGTCCCAGGCACCCACCAGCCTCAGATACTTACGACATCCCCACCCATTGAAAGTGTACGTTTCAACTGCCTCCATTTGTTGTATCACAAGCTCATTCCCTCCAAGATACAGGCGAGCCCTGGCGCTCTTGGGTCAGGATCAGAACCTCCTCTACCTCCACGTCCTCCTTCGGACACCTTGCCGCCTCAGTATAGAACTTCCTACGCGGAACCCTTCATACCGCCGAGTTACGCCATTCCCGCTGCGAGGAACCTTCCCGAACCGACACTGTATCCCTCTCATCAGGAATCTCAAATACCAGTGTTTGGTTCTGCAAGTCCAGCACCTCTCACAGGAAGTCCTCCTGTCCACCCACAGCCGCATTCAACGGCCACCGCAGCGCCATTGACATATCATCATCAACAGGTTCCGTTTCACTCTCCCCCCTCGGATCATGCGGCCCCCCAACCACCTCGGGCACCCATCGTCAACCTTCTTGATGAAGATTCTCCGGATACTCAGATAAATGCCACGCTGGCCTTTGCACCGCCGCCTCCACGCCCGCCCAACCCGGAGCTACTTCATCTCCACGACCAAGTATATCATAAAGTAACATCAGAGCTTAATTCCTTATCTCAGGCACTTGTTCTGGATGCGGAACGCCTGCGCGCTCACCAGACGGATCTTCTCGCCGGCGAACCTGCTATCCGTGATGAGATGGCCCGTTTAGAGGCTGTGCGAGACGTATGTCGCAGTGTAGCCGGTAGGATGAAGGGGAGTGTTCAACAGGCGGAGATAAACATCGCCGAACTTCGCAGGAAGGGAGATCCCGAGGTTGATGAACTCATCTGTTCCACCACTATCGTCCACAATCAGTGGGATATATTCTATCGTCGTTCTCACACGCATCGCTGACTCCGAAACTCCGACTAGGCTCATCTCCCTCGTCGCAGAGGACAATGCGATTGAAGATACGATCTATCATCTACATCGGGCATTAAATTCCGGGCGTATTGATCTAGAGAGGTTCTTAAGGGCAAGTATTCACTTTTCCAAGTTTGGCGCTTGCGCGCATTAACCCTTTACCCTCAGAACGCGCGTCTTTTGGCAGAAGAACAGTTCATGAAGCGAGCTCTGATTGAAAAGATTCAGGAGGGAACGCCCATCGGCATGTCAATGGGTCCTGATTGGTCTTGAGCACTTAGTCAGAATGTGGACCAGGAACGCCGTCATATACTAATCAGGACATCCCTTTCAGTTCCTTTCCGGCGGCTCCTCGAGCGTTTTATCTCCTTATTCGTCGACTTCTCATGTCCAGCCGCTGTCTGATTGTTGTTGATTCCACACTTGAGTATATTTGGATACGTACACCACCTGAGAACCATGTGATTCGCGACAGGGGTTGCAAAATTTTCAAGGGTGACGGACATGTACGGCAAATACTTGACACTTGACTTATAATTCACACCCCACCTTTCAGTACTTCTAAACTTTCCACGTTGCAAAGTTCGCTAGGCATAATATACATTGACAGTATGGTGGGTTGGTGAAGGATGTAAATACTACGTTGGGCCGTATATACATAGAAAGGATGGAGGTTAACAGTAGCAAAATTGAGCTATATATATACGAGGTTATAGGTGAAACACGCTCTCCTATAGTTCAGCGCTAGCTCTTTGATCTTGTTGCACCACATCCTGTCTCCGTGCACCAGCCCCACGGTTGGCACTTCCTACCCATCGCCATACTCTCATTTCATCACCACCATGTATCTCCTGCAGATTAGCTCTGACATTCGCATTTCCTTCCACCACCCGCTCCACCTGATCCCACAGCCTGCTTCGGGATGCAATAGAGTGTTCGTCCTGAAGGATGAGGTCTCGAAGTTGAAGTGAAGATAAGTATGGCTGCGGTACGGTGACAGGATCTGTGTGGTGAGCAAGTTCTTGATTGCGCAGGGTATCAAGGGCGATTTGTACCAAATCCGCAACGCGTTTGCTTTCCACGCGCTTTTGCGCGGTGCGGGCGCGCCCGAACAACAAACTGAGAATCACAAGAACTATCCCTGAAAAGATGGACAACGAACGATATTAGTCTAGGGTCAAAATGAATGAAACCTCATTCTACCGAAAACAGTGGCTCGCCATTCGGCCCAAATCTCCCTCGCCTTAACAGTAACCACACAGTCCCACGTCAAGTCAGCTGTTCTGTGAGCAACGTAACGAAGATTCCTGTGAGGGGAATTGTTAGTCAGGACCTTTCTAAAAAAATGGGGTGGTCTTACTTGCGGTCCTCGCCGATGATGACTCCGCCCCACTGGATTAACTGCTGGATTGCCTCGTCAAAGGTATCATCGAAAGTCGGCAAAAGATGAGGCTTTGAATTGGGGGTCAGAGTCAAGACGAAAGATGCCAAGAATCACACTTACTGGGGTCTTCTTTTTCATTACCTCCCTCAAACTTTCCAACTCAACCCCCCATCGCTTAGCTTCTCCACCATCAGCATCCTTGACAGGTTCTTCCAGGATTTTGCCACCAGCACACACGCGACGTCCCCTTTCTTGGCCTAGGAGGGACTCAACCGCTTTTCCAAGAACTCCGATATTCCTCTTTCTTTTGGGGTCCTCAACGCATCTCGAGGGAAGAGCTACGCTGCCTAGACCAGGAAGTCCATCCAGAGTTTCTGACACCACTTTCCAAATCAGGTCGGCCGGAGGTGAAGATAGAGAAAGTGTGGTATTGCGAGGTGACGACAAGGCAGGGAGGAAGAAAACAAGGGGATGTGGACGTAGAAGATAGCCGAGGTCGCATGTGACGCTGTCGCGTGTACACTTGCCGTGTTCAGGGCACGGTGTACATGCCTCTGGATGTGCCCAAGGCATCAACGGAGGTAAAGGACAGGGTGTCGGTTCAACAGCCTTAGAATTTTCGCCAGACGAAGAGTACAAAAGGGTTCTGTTTTCCCTATTACATGCCTCCACAGCGACCCGACGCGCCTTCAAATGCTCCAATACACTGTTAGTGTTGCTCCCAGTGTCGCAATAGCCGATAGAGGCAGATTCCTGTTTGAAGATGATCACAGCATACAAGGCAACAAGTCCGGACAAGATATAGAAAAGGCGAAGGACAACGGTCGTGAAGCCTATGCCTTTTTGACGTGTGCTTCGACGGTTGGCAATCGGCTCCCCACTTTGTCCAATGCGTCGCGAGATCTGGCCTTCTGACGTCTCAGAATCCGTGAAAAGAGCCTCCTCTTCCACTTTTACGTCTTCCTCATTGAGCGCAAAGTCTTCCGTACCCTCTTCCTTGGCTGCCTCTTGTATATCATGAATGGGATGACGCTCAGTGATCAGATCCAATTCATCTCCGCTTTCTTCACGTTTGGGTTGAGCCTTTAACGGTGTACGGCGTTCGACGGGTGTGAAGCTGGTACGGGTGAATGTGTGCTGATTTAGACGAAGGTGGTCGGAGGGAGAAATTCTAGGCAGTAGAGGTTCGAATGTAGACTGAGGTGGAGAGAACCTCATGGCTTCTGGCGAGCTAGGTATCCGAGGTGGGGACGAAAATAACACTTGTGGTGGTGCTGACGATGATTTACGCGATTTACGCGGTGCCGTACTCTTGCGCGCTGCCTTGGGTCGCACTGGAGAAGGCCGAGCGGGAGACGACGACTCTGCACCTGATTGGAATATATTGTTGTCTTCCCAACCACTGTCTTCTGCAGCCTGACATAGATATCTGTTAACATGTCTTTGAGACGCTTCAGTGTACGCACTGTATTTGAGACACGACGTGCATGCGCACCAGCTGCCTCAGACTACATGAAGAAAGAAGCTTATGAATACGAGTGAACGGAAGGCAATTGATCAACTGATCTCACCGTTTTCTTGCTTCTTCCCACTTTCTTGATCGGCAGTTCATCCTCCTCTGGTTCGCTCTCTTCTAGCAACGCTGGCTGTGCGGCGAGGACCTTGCGGGACGGTCCACCCAGGGTCGGTTGAGCAGACGACCGGCGACGTTTAGGCTAAATGAAGGTGAGCGCCGTTGAGATAGATGGAACAGGGGCACGTACAGGGTCTGGACGAGGCGCAGGCAACTCATCATCGTCTTCATCCTGTGCCGGTGCACGAGAAAGACGCCGGGAGGCTCTCCGTGCGATAGGTTCCTGTTACTGTTCAATCGGGTGGAAATAATGAGTAAAACTCGAGCTCACTTTTCGTAATGGTTGACCTGTAGCCCCGTCCACTATTCCGTCATCACTTGCAATGCTATTTTCTTTCTTTATCCTTTCTTTCTTTAGTTTGGTGGCCTTGGCTTTAATTTCGTCGTTAAAAACTACCACGAGCTTGGGTTTCGAGTACGGAGTGGGATATTTGATATTGTGATAACCCAAAACGCCCAGTAGTTGGGAGACCGTCAGCGAGGCGGGATCGAAGTTAGGCTCGAGATATTCGCCCACCGCAATGACCTGAGCTGAGGTCATTCGCGACATTCTGGCGGGGGTTACGGGTGAAACTTGATAATAGATCGTTTGGCTTTGAGTCAAGGTGAGAAGCAAGTTCGGTCTTCGGTCTCACAACGTGTCTCCAACACGAGACCTGCACGTGCCATTGGTTTCGAAAATAACAAGTGACAACAACACACGGAAGCGAATCAAAATTTCAGTAAACATTCAAAAAGCTTCATTCAAATTTGGGCTGCACAATGCCTGAAGTTCCGAACCATTTCCCCTTTACCTGAGACATGATGGTCAGTAAATAAGTGTCCACCACTGATTCACGGAGGGTTCCATTACCATGAAGTTCCAATAAGCGGCGGGAAAGAGATCCTAGGATAAGGGACAGTGATTGAGCGAGCATGTCCTATCTGTGGTTTCAAGACTAAATTGATCACCTTCTTCATATGGTAGAATAATCTGTCGAAGATTAACAGGTAAGGATCAGAAAGGATTATCGACTGTCAGGATTCTGACCTATGGCTCTTGGTTTGGTCGAAGAAATTTGAGAAAGACTCCTTCGGTTCTAGACCGTACTTGAACTCCGCCAACATCAATTCGCCATACCCAGTAAGTAACTGAAGATAATGCATGAATACACCCATACAAGAATATCAAAGAGTTAATACATACGGGGCAGCTTGTGTACCCATCGTAGGCAGCACCGCTCACTTTACCGGTGTCCACCACAGAGAACAAGTTCTCAGTGAGGACAGGAGCTTGGGCTGTGATGGCTGCTGCAGTTTTGGATGTCGGGAGCGAGGAACAATCGCCCAAAGCAAAAATGTTGCCGAACTCGGGATTGTTGTGTCTCATGGTCGACTTGTCAACGTCCAGCCACCCGGCACTGTCAGCAATGGGGGATCCTTTGAACATGTCAAGGGGCCCCATCGGAGGTGTGACATGGAGCAGAGTATAATCAACGTCGATCGTAGAACCGTCGCTTTTTTTGAACGTGGCTTTGTGGTTGGCGGGATCTATCGCCACGAGATTATGTTGGAAGTGACCCCCGACGCCTCGATCGACTCGAAGAGCATCGAGCGCGTCCGAATATTTCTTGACGCTGAACATTGTCGGCATGCCGGTGTAAAAGTCAATTTTTATGTTGTCGCGTCGTTCCGTTCGTCGGTACCGATCCCACGCCATCCACATTATCTTTTGAGGAGCTGATGATAATTTTCTTTGAGGAAGGAACATCGAATCAGCAACGTTCGGCGCTTACCGCCCGCGCATTTCACGATTCCGGCGGGTTGTGTGAAGATGGCCTTGCCGGAACGGAGACCTTCGACGTCGTCCCAGACCTTGTCGCAAGTATCATACGAATAGATAGATGAGACTCCCGAATTGGGTTCTCCAAGGGCTTTTGAAAGACCTTGAATGGCGTCCCAGTTGATCTGCAAACCAGTTGCAACCACTAGGACGTCATACGACAAATCTCGGCCTGACGCAGTGGTGACAGACGAAGTCTTTGGGGAGAATGTCTTCACGTTCTCTGAAATGTGCGCAATGTGTTTTGGGACCAGTGGAGCCAATGGGGCCCGGAAGTCAGTCTTGGGACGGAGACCTGCTCCTACCAGAGTCCTGACAAGGGAATTAGCACGACAGGTGTCCGGACAGTCAAGCACTTCACCATCCAGGCTAATAAGATACGGATGTGAGGCGTATTAGTCGCACAAAGTAGCAAGAGAACGCACCTGATAGTAATGGTATTCTGCTCCATCGACGATTGCTACATCACCTTCGTTCAGAGGCTTTCCAGCTGCGTTGAAGCGATCATAGATTTGCTGGGCCACAGACAGCCCACCGCTCCCTGTGAAAAGGCAAAGATGAAGTAGTGTTGCAGGATCACTGAACCGAAATACCTCCGCCCACGACAAGAACTTTATACTTGGCCTTGTCGGCGGTCGTGGCCAAAGATCGGATGCTTGGACGGTAGGCACGCGATTTGACAGCCGATACTGCGCTGCGAGAGACGGTGAACATGGCTTGGATTTTTTGTGAGCGGTCGTCAAATACTTAAAGCCGACGACAAGGCACCCGAATGCCGACACCGCAATCTCCTTGATGTGCTTCCACTAAAGGATCTGTAGCGCGCATTACTTGTAACAGGTCGCGCTGTTCCCGGCGAACCACTCTCTTTTTCTCATTCCCGCTCACTGTCATTCAGCTACCAGACCGGTTCTGTAACAACTCTCGTTTCTTTTTATTTCTTACATGTTGCCCAGCAATCCTCGCATGGGCTCTAGGGGCCTCCCGAGCAATCCCCGGCCTCGCTCTCGTTCCACAGTGCGACCGAGAGACGGCAGTCATACTCCCAGACCTGATTCTCGGTCCTCTCGCCCAGACACGCAAGGCGAACGTTCTCGCACACCCCCTCGTCAACCGCTGCGCCAAAACGATACACTTCTGCAAGCACGCTCTGCACATAAATCTGATGATTCCGCTTCCTCGACTGCATCCTCTTTGCTGGATCGCATGAAACTTGGCAATGGTTATGCATCTTCGCACACAAGCCTCGAGGATGAAGCCAAGAAACCATACTCCACGCCACGCCCCCAGGATACCGCAATGAAGTCGCTGCGGCAACGACGGTTTCCCGGTGAAAACCAGCATCTCCCCGAAGGTGATTGAATAATAATGGCTCCTGATCGCTCATTGTCTAACGGATCATCGACCAGACCCCGACGTGAATTCTGGAACTGGAGATGGCAATGCTATCTGGAACCGTGTAGCAACCGTGGCCAGCACCCTCACCGTGAGCGTCAGCAAAGCTTGGGCTACTAATATTTCTACATTTGCGGGTGAAGGTAACGCAATGTTTCCGCTCCATGCCATTTCGCCTAAGTAGGGTATCGTTCAGAAACCCCGCCTGGCCAAGAATCGCGCCTCACTCGCGCCATGAAAGCCTACCACCTGGAGAAGGCGCGCGACCCTACTGATCTGCCATCATGGCTTTTCGACGAACGCGAACGCCGACGACCAGTTAGTCTTGACCGGACGCAAAGGCGGGAGACGGACGAAAGTGAGCACGAGCGGGCGCAGTCGGTCAATGAACTACCGAAATCTCGCGGACTTCGCGACATCTACGATGCTTATAGTTCTGAAGCACCCATCTCGCGATCTACTCAGCGAGGCTTCCGCGATGACCCTACACCGCCGTCGAAAGCGACCGACAGACTCAAGGCGTTGCGGGACGCGAAACGTAGCGCAGCAGGCTCCGCGCCAAGGCGTTCCCTTGTGGAGGAGGCAGGAAGCGTCAGTCAGCATCATGGCAGTCCCAAGGGGGTTGCTCCACGACAGCGGTTGGGACTGCCATCTGGCCCTCGACGGGTGTGAGGAGACGAGTTGGGATCATTGATAGGTCAGAAAATGACAGATAGGGACGAATTCGAAACGATGATAGCAGATGTACATGTACTGGTAGGTAGATTTGTTGTACTTTTTAATTGGAAACACTGTTACAAGCGCAGAATATGTTAAGCGTACTTGCACGGGCTTCCGAAAAGAACACCCGTAACGGTAGACTTGGGCTGACAACGGAGACTGTCCGACATGGCCGTCACTGATTTTAGCACGATCACAACCACGTGGGACAATGATATGATAGACTTTGGCAAAAAGGGGTGGATTGGTCCTGGTGTACACCAGTAAACCTCGATAATACATAAAACACTGGAAAATGAAGAACTGGAGGCCAAGCGGATCGCAACCAAGGGCCAATCGGCACTTTGAATTTCATACCCTTGGAGTCAACCAATGCCTTGGCTCAGCCTGATATCGACATCTTCCTGATCCTCGTTTCCATGGGTTTTGATCTCCGCGTAGACCTGCCATCTTAAATGCCCTCGCTCCTCTGTCTTTCTCCACCTTTCCCTCATCTCCGTTTCCTTTTTTTTTCGTTCCTTCCTTCCTTTCGTTCTCTCTCTCTCTCTCATCTGAGTCGAGTTGATCTTCGACTAGCCAAGCTTTCGTTCGAGGTAAGTTATTCTATGTTATTTCCTGTCTACATCCACTTACCTCCTCCACAGATCACTACCCCTCTTTGAAAGAGTTTTTCAGCAAATCCTCCAGGGAGGTTCATTAGTTTTCGGTCCAACGACATCCACACCTCTACGGTTTTCTCCCTTCATCTTATTCTAAGAAATGGTCTTCATCGCTCCTTTCCTCGGTGCTGCCGCACTCCTTTCTGGCTTTGCTTCTGCCCTTCCCCGACCGCAAGACAGCGCAATCGGTGATGAAGTTGCTGTCTCTGCCCCTAACGGCATCCCTATTACGGATACGATCGAGCTTGCCTCGTAAGTTGCTTCCTCTGTCATAATCTGAATTTCCAGCTAAGATCAAATATTAGCCAACTCGCTAGCGAGAACCCGGCTGCTGCCAAGGCCACTCCAGCTGCTGGCAACTACGGTGCTGGTGCATACGGATCGAGTGGTGCCTATGGCGCAAATGGTGCATATGGCTCAAGTGGTGCATACGGATCGAGCGGCTCAAATTCTGGTGCATACGGTTCCAGCAACGACAATCAATGGACTTCAGAAGCCGTTGCCACCTCTACGTCTGCAGCATGGCCTGCCTACTCCTCACCTGCCTATGGCTCTGGAAATGCCAACTGGGGAGGATCTGGCTATGACGACTGTGTGTCTCGTACGTTGTTCAAAACTTCTACTTTACGCCGCTTTCAACTGTTGTATTATAGAATGCCTTGCTACCTATGGTGGCCCCGCCAACCCTTACATTCCCACCGCCACTAGCGGCAGTGAGGGCAGCTCGGGTACTGGCGCCACCCACACTATCATTGTCGCCCCCAGCCAAGGTGTTCTCCGCTATGTTCCCTTCGCTGTGAATGCTTCCGTCGGAGACACCATCAAGTTCATGTGGGGCGCCAACACTCACACCGTCACCAAGTCGTCTGCTCTCACCCCTTGCAACAAGTCTAGCGATGCTCTCTTCGCTTCTGGTGTCAAGGACAAGGACTTCGTCTGTAAGTTCAATTCACATACTGCCATTTTCTCTCATCTCATCTCAGTATTCCCAAGTCACCCAAGTCGTCAACGACACAAACCCAGTTTACTTCCATTGCGCCACCCCTGGTCACTGCCAAAAGGGCATGTTCGGTATCATGTACGCAGTTTGGTACCTTTGCCTTCGGGCTCCAGATTATTAACGTTGTGGTATTAGTAACCCCCCCAGCGCCTTCGGTTCCGTGTCCTCTGTTTCTGGATCAATGCAATCACTTGGTGCCAGCGTAAGTGTACAAATAACCTTCGTACAAAAAAAATTTCAACTGAGCGACTTCCTTAGAACCCTGATGTTGCTGCTTACGCTTCTTACACCACCAAGCAAACTGGCAGCAATCTTCAGGCTTCCAAATGGGGCGGCAACATCGACCTCGCTGGTATTCCCGACTGGGCCCACGCAATCACTGCCGAGAACGTTCTTTACACTCGTAACTTCCTTGCCGCCAATACGGAAGTTTTGAAAGAGGACGGATCCATCGATCTCAGCGCTACCGGCACCACCCCTCTTATGATCCCTCAGGATGTTGGTGCTGCACTCAACAATGCCGCCGCTGCAAACGCACCCTCGACCCCTGAACCCTCTGCTGTTACCAGCGAGGCTCCCGCATCAACCGGTGAAGCTGAAAGCCAAGTCCAGGACAACGGTGCCGGTGCCTTGGCATCGCCGAGAGCCCTCGTTGCTCTCTTCGTTGTGGGGGCAACCTTCCTCGCTCTTTAGGAAAACTTTCTCGGGGACCCAGTGAGCAATCTGGTATGACGACGGTGAAAATGTGTGCAACTTTTTAATGGCAGCCTGCAATGGACTTTCTTAGAATATAAACATATACCGTTTGGATCGCGTTTTCTCATGCACGTTGGACTCTTTAACTACTACCCTTTTTGCTTTATCTACTTTATTACTTCGCACGCGAGGATACACATTCTCTTTGCTACTTAGGTAGTCGCTGAATGCCCAATGCAACTCAGGTTTGACACCCAATGGCAGCTTGCGCGGATGGAATTTGTTCGCTAGACTATGACACAGAGACTGAAGATCGCGACTTGTTTCTAAAATCCGAATATATCGTCGATCTCGTCTTTTGGCTTCTGTCTTTTTTTGCTGCGACTCGCCTCACGGTCTTTCGTTGATTTTTTCACTTTGGCTGATGTTTTGGCTTGCTCGACGTTGCGCTCTACTGTTATGGTGCTGAAAGGTTAGGCATCCCGTTTGATGTTGAGCTCAAAGTCGCACCAGTTATGATAGTGTCCACAGATTTGGGACTGGGTTTGATGACCTCGGTAAGCTGTGGCATTGAGGAACCTTCAGCACCAACCACTATGCTGCTATCCACAGCAACTTCGGGGGATGAGAGGCTAATCATTTCTGTAGATATCGTCGACGCCTTCACGAGTTGGCGGGTTAGGTGTAAGTCTGTATTACGTGCGTGACGACAAACATACAGATAGTATCTCATGGAGGCGCCGAGCTGTGTTGGTGGTGGTTTGGAGGACTTCTTGTAGTTCTTCGCAAATTGCTCTCATTCGTGAGGCGACGGCGACCAAAATCACTATTAGCTGGAGAAAAGCTCCAGACTGCATCGCAAGTGTAAAGGATCTAGCGAGCAGGTCAATATACGCTTTTTTTCGAATGTTAAATCGAACCTATAGGAGTCAAGTAGTTTTGCTTGCATCTGGATTGATGATGATCTGAGTAAATCGTTGAGATATTTTAACTTTTCTTACCTTCTCTAACAATGCTGAACCCATGTACAATCGTCGCAAGACCAAATCAACCAATAGAACGTTTGGTAAGTGCGTCCAAGAGCCTCTCATCATCTTGGGGCTTGTAAGAGGGTTTGAGTGGATGTAGAGGGCAATAGAAAATGTATCTACTTGCTCGACACATCTTCACCACTGAAGAAGGAAGCTCGTAAAGTGTCCACAGCCTGGTCAATGTGTAGTCCATCGAACCGGTCACAGAAACGTCGAATCTCCGTAACCCGTCTCCAAAAGAGGGACAAGCGGTGCTGATTTTTGCCTTTGTAATACAACCGCTCGAGAACGCGGTATTCGTCCGTGAATGCACTCAGAGCTACGTTGAGGCGACGTGAATAGTTTTTGAGGTCCTTTAGCACCGCATCGACCGCACCATGGCGGGAACTTCCAAGCGAGCTCCTTGCAGTCGAAGAAATACGAAGCGGTTCAGTGTGCCGCTTCATGGCATTTTACGAATCCGCGGTTTGCGGCCGCTGCGAACACTACATGGCTCCTTCGATGAACGCGCTTACGTCATCTGATCCCTTGACCAACGTCGCGGTTATTCTCCAAGGTAATTTCGCTCTTTAAGCCTTTCTCATACAATTCTTACCTTACCTGTATCCCTTTTTTTCCTTCCTCTGTCTATCTCTCCTATTTTACATTTTTCACGTACTATTCTTGTCCATTCCCATACTTACATCATTATTTCTCGACAGGGTTTATGCCTGAGTTGCTGATGTAACGTAGTCGGGAATTTAAATCTCATCTCAACAACTCCTACGAGCGACGTCGACACTGTGTCTACGAGATCTTCCTTAATCGCGAATGGCAAATGCAGGACAAGATGCAAAGTTCTTCCAGAGAGGGAAAATCGAGGTTCGCTACTTTGCCCAATAATCGGCGCGCTCGCGGTTGAATACCAAGCCTCCAGGAACTTCGCGCAGAGCTGCAGGCGGCTGAAACGAAGGACAAGAAGTATCTGAAGCGGAAGACAGCACTAAAGAAAGTCGTCGCAAATATAACAATGGGCAATGATAGTTGGTACACCTTTCCTATCTTCCGCGAAAGGCTGAGCGATCGTTGATATGGCTTCGTGTTGAGTGTCACCCTTGTTCACCGACGTGGTCCAATGCCTCGGCACTCCCCTACTGGAAATAAAGAAGAGTGAGAAACATCCAGTCGCGCGATAAGCGATTGATTTTCAATCTCGATATACAGTGGTTTACCTCTTCCTTGTGAGCTATGGTCGATCAAAGCCGGACCAGATACACCTCGTTATCCCAAACTTCCTCCAGGTCAGTCCGAATAGATAATTGATCCTCTTTTTCCGCCACCTGAATGTTTGTAGGACTGCAATGATCGAAATCCCCTCATCCGAGCTCTCGCAATCCGTACCATGTCTTATATTCCCATTCCCGTCGTCACGGACGCGCTGACCGAACCCCTGCGACACTGCTTGAAGGATCGCGATCCTTATGTTCGAAAAACAGCTGCTATCTGCGTCGTCAAGCTGTACACAGCTGACCCCCGGAGAGCTGAGAGAGGAGGATTCGTCGAAATGCTTCGCGACCTTATGCTGGACAGTAATGCCACGGTTGTAGCGAACGCTGTTGCTGCCCTTTCTGAAATCGGCGATCGGCACGACGGTGTAATATTCAAGCTGAACCTTGCCACGGCGAACAAATTGCTCACTGCGCTTGGCGAAAGCTCTGAGTTGGTGACGCTTTTAACTTTCGACTTGCTCGCTGACTCGGTCCATAGATGGGGACAAATATATATATTGGACTCCTTATTGCGCTACGTACCGGAAAGGCATGCCGATGCAGAACTTATGGCAGAACGGATCGTTGTCCAACTCCAACATGCCAATTCTGCAGTTGTCTTAACCACCATCAAAGCCCTGCTATACCTAATGAACTACATGGAAAACAGGAGACTCATAGACTACTGCTGCAAGAAGATGGGCCCACCTCTCGGTCAGTTTGCTCAACATACATGACTACCTAGTGTGTTGATTGAGCGTATTTAGTAACCCTCCTTTCCTCGGGTCCCGAGGTTCAATATGTCGCATTACGAAACATCCTCCTCATCATCCAACGACGTCCGGCTGTTCTGAAAAACGACGTCAAGGTCTTTTTTTGCAAATACAATGACCCAATCTATGTCAAACTTGCAAAATTGGAGATCATGTATCGTCTCGCCCGTGCAGAGAATGCCAGTGAGGTCCTGGCCGAGTTACAAGAGTATGTCCATCGTACCCAGCAAGTCCCTACGCTAATTCTTGGCGTAGGTATGCCTCTGAGGTTGATGTAGACTTCGTCCGTAAAGCTGTTCGCTCGATTGGTCGATTGGCGATCAAAGTGGAAGAGTCGGCGGATAATTGCATTCAAGCGCTGCTTGGCCTCATTGAGACGAAAGTCTCGTATGTCGTCCAAGAGACAGTCATTGTCACCAAAGATATCTTCCGGCGCTATCCAGGGAAATACGAAGGCATCATACCGAAACTTTGCGAAAACCTTGACCTTTTGGATGAACCCGAATCCAAGGCCGCCATGATTTGGGTCTTAGGGCAGTTCTCTGATAGAATCGATAACTCGGATGAACTTCTTGACGACCTGCTGTACACTTTCTTGGATGAAAGCGTAGAGGTACATCTGACGTTGACGCAGTCGATTCCACATCGTTAACATCATTTAAACAGGTGCAACTTGCTCTACTAACTGCGGCCGTCAAGTTATTCATCTACAAGTCGAAATCAGATACGACGAAGGAACTTGTGCACAAAGTGCTCAAGTGGGCCACTGAAGACGTGGATAACCCTGACCTTCGTGACAGAGGGTTCATGTACTGGCGGATGTTGGCTGTCAATCCAGCAGTAGCTGGTGAGATTGTGCTCGCGGAGAAGCCTGCTATCACCACGGATTCTGACCGGATGGATCGGGGTGCATTGGACCAGCTTCTGTTACACACTGGCACGTTGGGCAGTATCTATCACAAAAATCCCGAGGTAAGCACTGCCGTTGTCGCGTCGGACCGGCCTGACAATGTTTTCCAGACGTTCATTCGCAATGCGGCTGGGAAAGCACTGATAGATAGTCCGGCGCTGAACACTCATTCGCGAGCCGCATTGGTCCCTCTACCCCGTCCACAACTTCCACCAGCCGCGATAAATATTCCTGGTCCGGGACCATCGGAACCACGGATAGACGAAGCTCATATCTCTGCTGATGATACTCCTGCGACAGAATCAGCACCACCAGCACCACCAGCACCATCATCTTCCAATTTTTCGAAAGAAGCAGACATAAGCTCGGACCACGACGATGGAGACGATGATGAACCGCCACGCGCGGCTGATCCGTATTCCAACTTGGATGGCGCATTTGGTAACTACTTACAGGACGAGCCACGTCCCATGGCAGCCGGAAACCAACAAGCTAATAGACATGGAGATCTCGATGACTTGTTGTTCTAGCTTTCCACTTTCAATCGATCTCCGTTGGGGAATACATGGCGTATGTTATCAAGAAGAAAGCATGGTATGCATCTTTTGGGATATCTGGGATAATGTACTCTTTGGTCGTAAAGAGTTGTAGTGCTGAATCGAAGCCGTCACCATCGATATCGAAAACAAATGCAAGGCACTGACCTCGCCAAGACCATACATTCTTCGATGATAGCTAATGCGTACAACTCTTTTGTCATCGCTCGCGACATGTGAGCCTGCAGGATTGTGAACAACAACGGAGGGGCGGCCCCCTTGAACGACATGAATAGGCACATTGTATGTCCGGCTCAGGGCTTGGATTTCAGGTTCGCCACCCCATTCCGCTGTGTCGCGTATGTTTGCACAATAGACTCTAAACCCTTCCGGCGTCATGATCCCAGTATCATGGGAAGGCGCGAGAAACGGTACAAAGTCATCTGGGTGAGTGAACATATACTGTGAGGCAGCTTGGCGGACAGTCGCATAGTTTGCTTGGGGACTGGGAAGAATACCAAGAAGTGCAAGCTGGTCAGCGACTGCGGAGTAAAGGCAATGGCCATCGGGATTGACCTGGGGTACATCACTATCGAATCAGCGTGCGGACAATGAAGAACGTACTTCTTGAATTTGTAGCATCTGTTCCTGGCACACTTTTTCAATGTCCCTCTCTTCGTTCTCTGCTTCTTTCTTTAGCCTGGCTTCTGCTTCAGGATCAGCTGCAGAAAACGTCTGCTCGAGTGCGGCAGCCTTTCGAGCCTGTATGTTCAATTGTCGTGTCAGAAAGGCACCGATAACGAGACGTTCAGCTCACCACACACCTGCCGTGCTTTAAAGCGACTCTTTGCGTCCTGCTTGGAGCGCGACGTTATCTGTTCGGCCTGGCGATTTTGAACCTCGTTGATCACAACGGCAGACGCAGCTTGCACAGTCTGATCTCGAGAATCGAGCTGTGCGAAGAGATCGTCCATGAGCTCATCGTCTACGGGAGGAGGGGGTAGATCTTGTGGCGGGGAGTGGACTTTCTTTTGCTTAAATTTCTTTGAACCTGCAGCCATGGTGGAGCGGAGAGGAGAGACGGAGCAAGCTCCGCAGGCCGCAGCTCCGTTGAACGCTGCACAGCCACGCGATCATCCGATTCAATATCGGAGATGATAAATAACAATTCGATAAACACTTGGCTCAGCACCACAACTCACGTCTTCGTTTCCACAGTATACCACTGATCTACACAGAAATACAAATTCTGCTCTCAAGTACCCTTCCATCTAACTTTCTCATCCGCTGCACGAAGATGGGCGACCCATCTACAGACCTCGCAGCCCTGGCACAGCGCTTGTCTGCACTCCTGGAAGAAATCCACACCTCCGATTCAGATGAATCTTGGAACGAAGTAGAGACAGTCTCACAGACATTGGCAAATGCACTTCGCTCCCGGGACGGCCCAGGTGAGCAGTCGTCTCTTTTTAGCGCAGTGTATACCCGCCTGAGACCCGGAATGCAGACGATAATCACTCTATCCTCGGGAGAACGGCACTTCCGATAACTCTGACATCTCTTTTCACCCTCTCTTTGCACGGGTCAGGAGTTCCGGATGACAAGTATACGTCGGTGGTCTTTGAACTGCTGCGGGTAGCCGCCAATATATGCATGGATCATGGTAGATCGACTCCTCAGTAATTCAAAACAGATACGGTCTGATGCCATGTCTAGACGAAAATCGTGGCCGTTTACTAGAGGCAGGGCTTCCACAAGCTATTACGTCTCTTCTAGAAGGCTACACAGAGTCCATTCCGTCACCGCCGCACACCAAACCTCTTGATCTCACTGAGGCACATCTGAGAATCATCAGGACATCTATTGGTGCGCTCTTGAATGCGAGCATTGGATATGGTGCGAGATCATGTTACTCTCCTCCTTGCTGCCGTTAGAAGCTTTTCTCCTCCAGAACCTGTGAAAATCCGACTTATTTCCCTTGAAGCTCCTATCACGATACTGAAGCTGTCGATGGCAATATACCCAACTGGATTTTGGTCCAATGTCTCGACTGACATTAGTGATTTAGACGTGGCCTCTGAGAATGCTTGGGCGATACGCTGCGGCCTGTCAAACTGGTCATGGAGAGCCATTTCGGAGCTTAAAGACGTCAAGGACGAGAGTGAGTTCACATCCGTACACAGGTACAAGCAAATGCTGACTTGCGATAGCTCTCCCGATCTTTACCCCCGATTTTCTACCTTTACTTGTCTCCCCCCTCCTTGCTTTTCTTCCCAAACCTCCTCAGGAATCACGGGCGTTGTTCGAGCCAGAATCAGCATTCGCGAGCAGTCTAATCGATGCCGACTTCGAAAACCTCGAAGAGTCATGCATGTTACTTGAATCACTTTCCCTCGATGTCGAAGACATTCGGCTTGCTCTCGCCCGCGGGTTGGACTTCCCGGCTGAGCACAGCGGCGTACGCTGTCTTTCAATTATCCTTGACTTCGTAGAGCACGGTTCCTATCCATCGTTGTGGAACTCCCCCGTTCTCGATGACGCGGAAAGGAAACGCAAAGAAAAAGCCTTCAATATCTGCAAAGCTGCGCTGATAAAGTGTGTAGTCGAAGTCGCTGGTGAAGAGAGGAACGAGGACGTCCTTTGGGACGACTCAGCACCAGAGAAGCCGGGAGGCCTTTTCGTCTATAGAATGGTGGCCTGGCTCAAGCGATATGTCCAAGACATGGACGCCACAACCGCCGAACGTGCTCCAGACGCCCAATCCACCTTCGACAGAGAAGACATGGTAATTTGCGCGTCTCTTGCACTTGGGAACCTTGCCAGACGAGGTACGCATTCCATTTTCAAAGAAGTACAAGTCTGCGGCTCTCATCAATCGACACGTAGAAAAAAATTCCGCGGCGCTCGTTTCGCCACCTTATTCTTTAGCTCCAGTCCTTACTTCGACACATCTTTTGTCTCTATCTACAGACGTGAAAGTCAAGCATGGCGTAATCGGGCTCCTCAAGCACCTTGCTCAGGCTCATTCGCATGTTATACAAAGTGCACTGGGTAAAGCTCGCGTGATCCGCTGTATTTCTGAAAGCGGCGTATGGGACGAGAAGGCGGATGCTATGGCCGATGTCGTTCAATTGAGCGCTATCGGAGTGGTGAAACACATGTGCAGCGCAAATGGTATTATCTTTTATTCTTATCCATCTCAGTCATGCATAACTGAAGCCCTCAAACCAGTCGAACATACATATGCACTGGTACTTCCCTCAAGTCGGTCTCCTACTTCTCCAACTGGCCTTGCACAAGTGCTGGCCCTCGTCAAGCGTTCTGATTCGGTTCCGATTCAAAGCGAAGGAAGTCGTGTCTTGGTCAACGTCGTGAAATCGCTCTGGTCAAATAACATCCCTGCCAGCACAACTGCCGATTCACAGCCATCTCCGATCGCAACTGGAACTGTAGACAAGGAAGATCTTTTGGATAAGCAACGAAAGAGAAATGCTGCCATCCGCACGGTCCTTACGCCTGAATCTACTTCAATACTCGCGAGTCTCGTTGGACGCAGTGCAAAGTATCCTCTCTTGGTAAATGAGGGGGTTGTTGCGCTAAGCCTGCTGAGCACTCACAAAGAGGGCGGTATGACCTTTTCTACATTGGATCTATATGCGTACACTTAAGTTTTGATCAGGACCACTTGTTCTGGATTCCCTTACGGTTCCCCTGGGTTTGGATATGCCGGCTTCTCCAGCTGACTCTACATCACCACTTACAACAGCCACCAATGATGTCGGCTCTCCAACCTCCACCACAACGTCTGGGAATACACGCCTTAATACGCCACGCCATCCTCTAGACATGCTCATCTTTACGTTAAAGAATGTCGACAACCCTGTCAACTTTCCTGTGGAAGTGCGCGTAAACGTATGCTCGTTCTTCATACAGTTAGCCAGGCATGCGTCTGGAGAGGAGCTCGATAGGGTGAAGGCGACCGTGCGACCAGTTCTGGAAAGCCTTCTCTTGGTTCCAGACAAGGAAGAGATGTTGGCAAAGGCCGTGCAACGGGTGTTAGATGCATGGTCATGAATGGCGTTTAAATAACAACATTTCGGTGTCATCTTGTCACTTCGAATTCTCGTCAGCTGTCAAATGCCATGTGTCACATTAACTGGAGATGCTACACCGAATTGCAAGCTGTTTCCCCGTACGTTACTTATGTAAGTGTGTTTTCAAGTAAGTACTCCTGTATATCGAATTACCCATAGTATGATGGGATCACAAGATCGTTTTCCGGGCAAGCCAGTCCCCGAAGCCGTACAGCATCAGGGATCGCACGTTAGTACAAAATGGCATAAAGAAATCTGTAAATCCACAGGGAGTCCCCATATACCCCATTGTACAACTGACGCCATCCACTTCGAATTCAGAATCATGAGCACGCTAACAGTCAACATCTCTGAAGGAATCGCGACCATCACCTTAAATCGTCCCAGAACACTCAATGCTCTGACTTCAGAAGGTTAGCATCAATATTTCAGTATATTCACAATGGCGTGGTCATTGAGAATATATCACCACAGATTATGAAATGCTGGCAACCGCATTGAGGGAGATCGACGACAGGGATGATGTCCTTGTGACCGTCTGGCAGGGTGTGTGTGTCACCTTGCTCGCTTAAACTTACTTTGCCGAATCAAAACGAGACAGCTCACGGGAAATGGTTTTGCGCGTAAGTAAAATGATCACCATAAAAGCATCACGGTTTGATATCCTCGAAATTTAGTGGTACCGACGTGAAAAGCAGACCAACAGAATATATCACACCAAACATTCGCCGAGCGTTCCTGTCAAACGTGGCGCACTCGACCACCGATTGCGGGCATGCGGTCAGTACATGATAAGATGATAATGATATCTTTAACTATACAGGAAATCCATATATAAAACCTAATTCATGGCTGTAGCTGTCTTCCCACTCGAAGATACTTGTTGCCGCCCTTAACGGACCAGTCATGGGTACACGCACTTTTATCACGATGAGATCCATCTGACGGACAAGCGAACCCAGGTATCGCGGCAGGTGCTTAATCTTAACCGCGACCTTGAAGCAGGCTAATGACATATGTCCACGATCAGCCTTCCTTGGTCATTTTGACTTCATCTATTGCATGTCCAATGCATGGCTTTCGTTACCATTCACGTTCCTTGGTGAGAGTTTCCCCCCCAACAAGAACAGCCTGAGGATAAAAAATTTACAATCAATTGATATAGGTATCGTCGCGGAGGGCGGCTCCAGTGCCAGTTTCGTAAACAGAAGTAAGTCTCGTGTACCTGATCGATGACGAGACTGATCTGATAATGTAACCAGTGGGGCTCGCAAAGGCAAATGAGGTATTGTTGTGGGGAAAAAAGAAGAGCGCTCAAGAGCTTTTGAATTGCGGATTTGTTAAGTAAGCGCCCAGAACGCAACGAATATCGTTTTCGGAGACCTCATCGTAATTTGCAGCCAAATATTCCCAGCCCAATCTGCGGAATCCTTCCATCTCGCGGTTCGAAAACAACTGCTGGAGGAACTTCACGGCTTAGACCCGACTGCCCTGCTGGAGGTAAAGAGACTCATCCGAGCTGCCCTGAAAGACAAGAACGACCCTGATGCCGTGAACTTGAGGGAGAGTTACGGTGCGTCCATCATTTTTTCAGCACGCAGAGTCCCCTTGATGTAATTATAAACAGCCCAGGCAGCGAGGTTTGCTAGTGGGGTTCCTATGGAGCAATTCGCCAAGATAGCTAGGAAGGAGATAAAGCACAAGCTGTAAATACTTGGGTAGACGCAGGCTGATGCGGGTGCCAGGATTTGAATTCATAGCTCCAAGGATATGATGAGATTGCGCGAGAGTACGGCCAGTGCAAGTCCGACGGACGACAGCCGCTGACAAGCAGATAATCTTTTCATAAACGAAGAAGAAAATAGACAGATCTTGGCGTTTGAGCAGTGAAATTTGCGAGCGGGTCTTGCGCTGTATCCTAGTCCAAGCTTCGGTGCCTTTGAGTTGAAAAATTGAGTTGAATGGAGGTCCCGAATGGCGACTCCCGATCAACAAGGTGCTTCGATTAAAGATGGGCATCACCAGGATCAAACTATGACTTGGAACCCCGGACATGCCATGCGGTGAATGTATGTGTGATATGACCACGACATGACCTTGGCGTGCTGTGGCCTCTGCAGATCTAGCGAAGAGCCACACTTACCCCACTTACTTCGCCCCAGGAAGTTAAGATCCGCTTCACAACCGATCAGGCTATCTGAGCAAATGCAAAGTGACCTTAAGGAGCACCGGGCGATGGAACTTTACGCCTTGATCATTCCTTCCCCAAAGGCCCTTCATGGAATACTCGGATGAAAAAAAGATTGGGCACGAGAGGTCGGATAGCTCCATCTCCAATGCCTACCACGACGAAACTCTTCATGAGCCTCCGATCGAAAAAACGCTTCATCGGGGGCTCAAGGCCCGACAGATTTCCATGATAGCAGTATGTGCTTTGCGTACAGTTGAAACATTACAAGGCTCACCTATTTAGCTTGGTGGGGCTGTGGGCACTGGCCTTATCATTGGTTCTGGAACAGCGCTCAGGCGAGGAGGACCTCTTGGTGCGTTTTCATTCCGTATAAACCATCTTATCCGATCACTTACCTGCACCCGATAGGCCTGCTTCTCGGTTACTCCTTTGTAGGATTTATATGTTACCTCGTGATGGTGGCTTTGGGAGAAATGGCGTCGTTCTTGCC
The DNA here is from genome assembly GCA_013368375.1 of Tricholomella constricta. NCBI lineage: Eukaryota > Fungi > Basidiomycota > Agaricomycetes > Agaricales > Lyophyllaceae > Tricholomella > Tricholomella constricta. The sequence goes on along the minus strand of JAACJP010000012.1, from coordinate 181,116 downwards.
ACATAAGAAAGGTTTTGCGGGTTACGCCACTCGATTTGTTGATCCAGCCCTTGGATTTGCGCTTGGATGGAATTACCTTATGAAATATGTGAGCGGAGTTTATGATGTCGTGAAAGCTTTTTAGAAATTCAAACATCGGATTTTGGTAGCTGATCGTGACACCAAACAACATCAACGCTGCAGGTGTTGTTGTACAATACTGGACGCAAAAGGTCCACGTCGCAATATGGATGGGTATGTCACTATCAATCTCGCAGATTTCGGAAGTTGACCATCTTTCCATTCAGTGGTCTTCATTGCGTTCAGTACGTTCGGATCTTCTATTCTTCACTGTTTGGAAATGTATTGACAAAATACTAGTCTTTATTGTTAACCTTTTGGGTGTGCGCGTTTTCGGCGAGTTGGAATTTTGGTTTTCAAGTATCAAAGGTGGGATTTCATCTCAGTACATGCTCCACTAAACTCACATCTCCGCAGTCATTGCTCTTATTGGACTTCTTCTCATGGGTGTAATTATTGATCTCGGTTCGTGAAACGTGTTGGATCCTATTGGCCGAGATGCTGACTTGTTTGGCGCGTCTCCAAGGTGGAAATCCAAAGCACGATCGCATTGGTTTCCGGTACTGGAAAGCCCCAAATGGTCCCATGGGATCATACCTTCTGGAGCAAGTCCGCGATGGACCCGTAGCCATCTTCCTTGGATTCTGGGCCACTTTGACAAATGCCCTGTTTGCATACATAGGAACCGAACTAATCGGTGTAACCGTTGGAGAGGTAACGACCTGTATTGTCCTTCCACAAGCCACTTTTCTGATTTTTTTTTTAGGCTGAAAACCCGCGCAGGAATATTCCCATTGCGATTAGGAGAACATTCTTCCGTATATTGGTCTTCTATGTTGGCGGCGTGTTCGTGATTGGCCTCACCGTACCCAGCACAAATGACTCTTTGTTCGTCGCCACTAAATCAAAGACCGGAGCGGCTGCCAGCCCCTTCGTTGTCGCTACAACCTTGGTATGAAGTCACTTGTATGATTGTCCTGGTTCACGCGATCAACTATCCTCCAGGTTGGCATCAAAGTCCTTAATCACGTCATTAACGGCGCCATTCTCATCTTTGTCATGAGTGCTGCCAATTCCGATCTCTATATCGGTTCTCGTACGCTATATGGTCTGGCCGTCGAAGGAAAAGCCCCTAAAATCTTCACGCGGGTCAACCGCATGGGTGTACCATACACATCGTTGTTCCTTTGCACGGCATTCTGTGCCCTTGTGTTCCTTAATGTGCGGTCGTCGGGTGCCAAAGGTAACGCGCCACCCCATGCATGTGCGTCGTCCGCTGACATTTGCCAGTTTTCACGTGGTTCGTGAATTTGGTATCCACTGCTGGTGCCCTTACATGGATGTGTATCGCATACTGCCATATGTGCGTGCCGCCCTTGCGTCGGCTCCAGAGAACTTGGCTTGACGCTAATGACGCCCAAATTAGTCGGTTTATGAAAGCTCTCGAAGCCCAGGGAATGAGTCGTAACGATCTACCCTACAAAGCGCCCTTCCAGCCATGGGGAAGTTGGTTTGCGCTCGTCGCGACAACCATCATTACCTTGTTCAAAGGCTTCGATACCTTTATTCCGTTCAAAGTTGACACGTTCATAACGTGAGTAAGATTTGCCCCTGCACAGTCGTATCTCTCACACGCTGCAACGTTGCCAGGAGCTACATTGGGATTCCTGTTTTCTTTGTGCTGTGGATGGGTTACCGAATCCTGTATAAGTCGAAGCTCATTCCGTCCAAGGAAGTTGACCTTGTCACAGGTCTGCGCGAGATTAACGAAGAAGAAAACAAATACCTGGAGGACCAGGCAGCCCTTGGGCCACGGAGCACACTCAAGAGGATGTGGGACTCACTGTAGGATATAATGATAATTTTGTGATTGTGTCAAACAAGCGAGGTCATGGACTTGAAGCTGACTGTGGCTTACTCATATCATACTTCAATGTTTAAAACGCTCAGTTTTGCGTTCGTCGTTGTCACACTTCTGGCCTTCATCTCATCACCAGCCCCCGATAGACGACTCTTTTCTCATCTACACCTCATGTCCGTGTCGCGCTCCGTCGTAAAGACAGTTCTTGCTGTCGAAACTCCAGAAGTATATCGCCGATCAATCTCCCATAGTCTGCTCCCGGATTGCTCAATGCCACACAGGGCGCTGGTGCATTGGTCCGCAGGAGCATTGGCTCCATGAACCTCAGGAATCTGACACCATTCCTTATGCTCGACCATTTCCATGTCTCCAAAGGCGCAGTGCGTCATTACATATCTCGATCAGGACATTGTTCAAATAACCAAATAACAGGGCTTCCCAGACCATCCGCATCGCGGCCAAGCCACAGTCACGTATATGCTTGAGGGGTACACGGGCATTGTCTGAGAACATTTCTCTTGTAACTCATCCAACATAATTCACTAGATCAAGCAGACACGAAGATTCTGCTGGACACAAGGGCACAATCGGTCAGTCTCGTCCACCAACGCTTTTTCGCACCCATTGACCATTATGACTGTCGCCAGAGACTGGCGGTGTCCAATGGATGTGCGCCGGAAAGGGCATCATCCATGCTGAAATGCCAGTTCACACCGAAGGAGCCCCGGACCCACGCGGCCTTCAGCTGTGGGTCGACCTCCCGAAACAAGTAAGTGGTTCCGAGGCTTCAGACTATTTTTTCTTACGCCCGCTTGACGCAGTTTAAAATGGTGGTATGTTTTTGCATCGACTTTTCACTCCTTTTTTTCGATTTGTGTCAATAGGATCCATCTTATCAAGAACTGGGACCCGATCAGTATGTCGTCTAGTCGACGGGGGGATCAATATCCCTTTTCTCACATAATATTTTATTCGTTTAGGATACCCACCGCTTACCCTGATGGCCCCGATGGCGCTGTCAAGGTGAAGGTGATTAGCGGCATAAGTCACGGTGTCGAATCGCCTGTTAGACCATTAGGCGGATGCTGGTTCTTCCACATCATCTTCAGCCGAAAAACGACCATATTCCAGGATATCCGTTCGTGCATCATCGTCATAGGTTCCCCTAAACTAATATCGTCGGCGCAGCTCCTTCATGGACATCGTTCATATACAGTAAGGCTTTAGTTGGTATTATGGCTGCTCGTAACACTAATTTTTGCTCAGTCCTGAAGGGAAAGGTGACCGTCGGTTCGGAAAGTAATACTCACGACGCATTCCACACCCTCGTGTTCTCTAGCAATGCGAATGAAACTGGTGTATCTATAACGGCACTTGAAGAACAAACAGAACTCCTGCTCGTGCGTAGTCTGTGATCTTATTGCTGTATCCATGTCAAATGTGATTATAGGTTGCCGGCGAACCTCTTGATCAAACTGTATTCCAATACGGCCCATTCGTCATGACGAATCGCGAGGAGATCCAGAAAACCTTGATTGACTGTCAGCGTTACCGTTCACCATTTGTACTTCTTTGACTGATACATTTTGCAGACCAATCCGGAAAGAATGGTTTCGAAAAAGCACATACCTGGAAGAGTAAAATTGCCCACGAGTAAATGCCCGATATTTCTTGTCTCATGTACAGTAATGTCTCTTGATGATATAGAACGGAGAAATATTCAGACGAGAGCTTAACGCTTTATTCCATGCCCCTACTCCTCGTCACTATTACCGTCAGCTGTTTCCATTGTTTCCCAGACGTCGTCGTCTTCTGGAACGGCTACAGGGACCTGTTTCACAGCCCGATCCCAGACTATGACGGTTGGGGTACTTTTCATGTATACTTTATCCAGTACTTCGCCTTTCCGCCCCTGCTGTTGGCCCGCTTGTTGAGGCAGAGGGAAGGTGCTGTGAATACGGACGTATCGATCCAGACAGGCGGAAGCCAATATGGAGGGCGACGGTGCTATAGATGCGACAGCTCCTGAAAGACCTGCAGGGGCAATCCGAGACGTAAATTGTCTACAATTCTGAAGAGCACATACCTTTGTATCCATATGCTATATGGCCATTCCGGAGGTCGAGTGCAAACAAACTGTTTCCATTATCACTCACGAACAATTCGCTTACAACGCTGAACGTCAATGAAGGGGACGATTATGCAAGCAACAAACGCACTGTTCTAACATGCCCTTTTCCAGTGCCTTGATACCGCTCATTTTTCCTACTTTCCAATTTGATACAGGCCGACGTGCTGTCCTGGTATCGTAACGATGCACATGCCCCAATTCCGTGCCTGCGGCAAGGTGGTGGGAAGCGGAAGATGGTGCAAGGTACGTTAACGACGTTATACGAAGGGGTTGGCGGAGACCGAGATGGTCATTCTGTACCTGGATACACAACTCAATGAATACGCCGAATCAGAACGATTACAGTGCTCACATTCTTCCCCCGCCATATTTCGCCAGGAAACAATGTATCGCGTTTCCGCTTTTTATTCTCGGATCCGGTTGATTCTGGTCGAGGGAAGAAGGCTCGTTCCGTGTCCCATACCGATACTTCCACTTCATCTCCACCGTATGTAAAGCTTTCCTGATTCGGCGACATTCTCCATGCCTGAAGGCGAGTGGGCAAAGCAGAAAGCTGAGGAGGCATGGGTTCGGGATCATTTTTTAAAGAAGTCAGTCGCATGGCTCCGTTAGAGGTGCACGAGAAAATTCCCCTGAAGCAAAAGTTACAACTATTCTTGATCTGAAAGTCAGGTGGAGGTACCTCTCGGAGGTTTCCAGACCAATGTATCGGTGGCCATCCCTCAAACGCGTCTCCTTCCATCGATGGACTTCCGATACGTCTAAATCCTGAAGAGACAATGCGGTAGCTGAACCATCTGAAAATCCGGCAGCTAACTTTACTTAGAGGTGTGAATACCAAGTTGGCTCTGAAACTCGACGCGCATACCAATTGGGGTTTTTCTGACGTCGATCCAAGAGCCAGAACATGTATGGCATGTTGTGCACCGTGGTTTATCGTCGTGGTTGTCGTCTTGTCTTCCCCTTGAGCAGCATTTGGGTTGTAGCAGATGGCCTTGATGTTGCCTAGCTCGTCGCCCGCTAAAAATCGATGCATTTTCAAGTGCGTCACGCCAGTCACAGAACTTATGAACATCATAGCGTTACGTAATGCAAGCGTCACTTTCATGGAAGGCCCTCTGAAGGAGCTAGCTAAACTTGAGAAACTCACTGCTACCAAAGGCAAGGCGCCCTCCGTAAACGACTCCCTCGACGCCCTACTTTCTTCCTTACAGGACTTGAAGGACAAGCTAGCGGACTCCGATGCTGACGAAGAGACCTTGCGCCAGCTGTCTCGGACTATAGAGGCCAAGAAGAAGGATGTCGATGATCGGCAGAAAGAGGTGTATACGTCGGTGTCTCGACTAGGGAAAGCGCTAGACAAGGTCTGTTGATGTACTTGAACATCAGCACCCGTGTTGACTTTCACAGAAATTCACTACTCCCCTGCCGACGTATTCGCGCCTGTTCGAGTCCTCGCAATCCAGAACTGCCCTTGAGAGGATCATCGCTTTGCACTTCCTCAGAACGGGCCAGTTTGATACCGCTGAAACGTTCCTCGATGTTCGTTTTATCTCAACTAGATTCACATGACTACTCTCTGATGTTGTGCGCAGGAGTCTGGCGTCGACATTCCCTCTGAACTGCGACTACAGTTTGTCGAACTGCACCAAATTCTGAAAGTACTGAGAAATCAGGATATCAGCCTTGCTCTCGAGTGCGATCATGAACCTACAATACTCTTTGCTCAATGCCTGACATTGCTCTCATAGGTGGGCAAAGAAGAACCAGGATTTCCTACAGTCGCGCTCCTCTCCCCTGGAATTCTACCTTCACCGGTCACAGTACATCCGTCTCTTGTTATCTTCCCATCCCCCAGACCCCCTACCCGCCCTGGCCTACGCCAATGCCAACCTGCGCTCCTTCTTCAACGAGCATGAACTGGAACTAAAGCGGCTCATGGGCTGTGTTGCTTATCTTCCATTGTCAAAGCTCCAGACATCGCCATACGCGGACCTTGCATTTCCCTCTCTACATTTCGAATTGGAGCCGTTATTTGCAAAAGAGTATTGTGCCAGTCTAGGCATGAGCCGCCAGGTGCCACTGAGGGTCGTCGGTGACATTGGTGGAGGAGGGGCCCTGGCAAGGATCGAGAAAGGAAGAAAGGTCATGCGGGAGAGGAAAAGTGAATGGAGTCAGACCGATGAGCTACCAGTTCGTTCTCATGAGTTGCCCCTCTTCCTCTTCTGACGTCCGTTTCTCCAGATTGAAATACCTCTTCTTCCAGAGAATAGATATCATTCCATTTTTGCATGTCCCGTTTCCAAGGAGCAAGCAACGGAGCAGAATCCTCCAATGATGATGCTGTGTGGTCATGTCATTGCGAAGGATAGCTTACACAAATTGGGTAAAGCGGGAGGGTGAGCACAAATTTGCATCATGCCTTCGCAGTTTCGCCTAACAATCTCCCAAGGCGCGTCAAGTGCCCGTATTGCCCAACAGAGTCGTTGCTGTCATCTGCATTGAGGGTGTACTTCTAGAGCGGAATCTGCAAATTGTATCATTCATGTCGTGTATGTATCGTGTATAATTCAAATGACTATGAACGGAATTGAGTTGGAAGTATAACCTGTTAAATCAACAAGGAGATGGCAAACACGTTACGTTGAGGATGAATAGCAGTTGCTACTTTGAGCGCCGCCATCGGCGCGTGCTGACCGGAACTCTCTGATCCATCCCTACAATGGACGACACTCATGTGCGACCCGCGGAGGAGCTGATCAAGTTTGTCCGCAAGTCTGTTCAACCACATCTTTGCCATTGACTTTTGCCGATCCAGAAATGCATATCATCAACTCCTCAGCAGTGGAATGAGTCTTGCAAAGATGCGAGATGCAGCACTTGCAGATCGCCTCCTGCCCTCCCACGACGACACGAGAGGAGTCGTCGGAAGAAGCATTGCTTGGAAGGTCTCTCCTTTTGTTCACGGGATGGCGTTTGGGCTGATCCTTTCTTTGAAGCTGTTCTTGACGTCCGACGAGCCGCTGCAGCCATCGTCCTCGCCAGTGCGCAGCACAGCTCTTCTCCAATCTCTGCGATCCTCTCGTCAAAGCTATGTAAAGCGGCTACGTGAACACATGAGGGCACCCGATGGCAGCTACGAAGAGGGTTTCATTCTGCCTGGCTCTCCACCACTACAAGAAAGGCCTTCAAGGGAGATTATCTCGAATCTCGAAACGAACAATCCTCTCAGCTTACACAATGAGGTCAGTCGATAATCTCATTCCACATGCTTGCTTCATGTCAACGTCAATTTTCCGCGTTCAGAACCCCTGGAAGGTGTGGTTCGCGTCCGTTGAGCTGCGAAAGACCATTTTGCAAGATGTCGAGCGCACGTAAGTGCTATTTTATTGGGTTTCTCCAGTGACATGCTTCAAGACTTCTTAGTTTTCCTGAGATAGCATTCTTTCGCGAGTCGGAGGTACAAGTACAGCTCACAAATATCCTCTTCCTGTATTCTGTCATGAATCCTTCCATAGGATACAGACAAGGTGAGTGGTTCCCGAAGATCATTAATGAGCCGTGATTGAACGTCTTCGCAGGAATGCACGAAGTCTTGGCACCATTATTCTACGCGGTGGATTTCGACTCCCTCCCACAGCTTGGAAACTTGTCGGACGACGCGGAAGTGCAAGAGGTGTGTTCGAGGGCGTGGGTTGCTGGCGACGCCTGGGCACTTTTCGATTCTGTCATGGAGGGACTTTCTAAATGGTACGAATGGCGCGAACCACCTTTAAATTCGACATCCAGAAATATGGCATCGCCACTTTCCACACACGTCAATTTCAATATCCCGGACGGTCAGCTTGAGATAAAGCCCTACATTGCGCCCATTGTCGAAGCATGTAATCACATACAGTCGAACTTCCTGCGAACGACGGACCCTTTATTATGGAAGCACATGCAGGCCGCTGGCATAGAGCCGCAAATATATGGCATGTTAGTGTATTTCCGAATGTCGCAACGTTCCAGAGTTGACAGTGACTTTTGCAGCCGATGGTTGAGGCTTCTCTTTACTCGAGAGTTCAGCATGACGGACGCTATGAAACTTTGGGATGGTTTATTTGCCTGTGATCCGACTTTCGAACTCGCACAATGGGTCTGTGTCGCAATGCTTATCAGGATCCGCAACGAATGTGATTATTCATCGATCCCTTATCGTATAAGGACTGACTACGAACATGGGCAGTGATACCGGCTGATTATAGCGGCCAGCTCACAGTCCTACTGCGCTACCCTTCCCCGCGATCACCGCTTCCCTTCGAGGATGCGCCTCGTCATACAAGCCTGCTGCTGCGGCAGGCACTGGCCATACAGATGTCGCCGAGCCCATCAACGGGAGCATCACTGGTATTAGAGAACCGCAATTTGCTCAATATTCCCGCGGACGTCCCTGCGCCACCCCCTGCGCCCCAGAGACGAAACCAGAACAAATTTACTTCTGGACAAGATCGGTCAACACCTCCAGCGGGGCACTCTAGGCAGGCGACGGCGCCTCAGATGGGCCTTCCTGAGATGATTGCCCGTGGGTTGATGGAACGGGGTGAGAGCCTTGGAATTAACAAGACCCTGATGAGTGCTGTTTCCGAATTGAGAGTGAGTTATTGAGTACGGCTGTTGTAATGCCACACAACCTCTGATCTTGGTTTGCAGCGGAATATTCCAGACTTGGCTGCGTCACTCGTTCGGTCGCCGAATGCGGCGTATTCCACGTTTCCTTTAACGGATGAGAGACCGCCCGAGGAACGCCCCCCATGGGAGCCGCGAACGCGATTCGAAATGGAGAAAGACATCTCCCAGATGCGCTCGACAAATAAGCGGCTTGGCGATTCTCTTGGGTGGATAGTAGATATCCTTTTACAAGACGAAACTGAGTCCACGGAACCTCAGCGCCTGAAAAAGCAGAAGCAGGAAGCGCTGGAATCCCTGTCGTATGTTCGAGATGTTCTGATGGGTAATGTGACGGAGATAGAGGAGGCAAGACTTGTCGGCGAAGAGGAGAAGTTGAGGAGGAGGAGAAGGTCGAAGGAAGCCAGCTCTAGCCAGGCAACGCCGAATCCCCTTGCTGTGGTCGTTCCGCCACCGCCGCCGCCAGCATCTATAATTGAGTCTCGATCGCTTACAGCAACGTCGCGAAACCCGCGACCTCGATCACCGCCCAATCCTATTGGCTCGCCTACTCGGAAGGCCTCGACTTTACCAAGGTCGAGTAAAGGGACGCCGCCCAACTCCGGTCTAGAACGTTTACCGCCGTGGAATTATAGCCGATCTAGATTTTCTGGCCTCGAGGGTTCGCTACCGGCGGAAGCGCTGCCGCGACTGCCCCCACCTGCGGGGCAGAAGTCACCGCATGGAAGTGAGGTGGAACAGGATCCACTTGGGGCTGTTCGATAGGATGTGTAGAATAATAGAATGATTGAAATATTATTATCCGGGGCGTTGAGCCGGAGGGCGTGCAAAATCACAAGGATATGATTGGGTGACGTCGGGAGAGATCGTTTGGGCGAATCGAATATTTGTTTGGTCGACAGCGACGGACAACGCTTTCTCTCCTGGCCCCCATCCATGTTCAGGAAATCCCTCCCCCGCGCCCTCCTGCGCTCCAAGAACCGCGCCTTCCACGCCTCCGCCCCTGCTAGCAGAGTCCTCTCAACAAACCCCGTCAAGGCCGAAGAAGTAAAGGTCCGTGCACACCCGCCTCTTCTCTCCCGCCTCTCACTTAATCTCGCTCTTGCATTGTAGTCCTGGTCGTCTGGCAAATACCCCCTCATCGAGCACGAGTATGATGCCGTTGTAGTGTATGTGCCATTGAACCCGTATCCGCCCTTGTGCTGACTCTTGATCAACAGCGGAGCCGGCGGAGCAGGTCTGAGAGCTGCTTTCGGTCTCGCTGAAGCTGGGTTCAAGACCGCGTGTATAACCAAACTTTTCCCCACCAGGAGTCACACCGTCGCTGCCCAGGTACGTCGTGAAGGACTTGTACACCCCAACCGTCCCTGACCATTTTTAGGGAGGTATCAATGCTGCCCTCGGAGTAAGTGCATCTCGCCAGTCTCCTATCTCAGCGCCTCACACATTCCTTTAGAACATGACGGAAGATGATTGGAGGTGGCACATGTACGATACTGTAAGCTTCCTCATTTCTGCTGCTTCGAAACACAGAACTGAGATGTCTGGTACAGGTAAAAGGATCCGACTGGCTCGGTGACCAAGATGCCATCCATTACATGTGTCGCGAGGCTCCTCATACCGTTATCGAGGTGTGTTTCGCAAGCAATCTTGTTACGGGCCATTTTTTAAATTCTCCGCCATAGCTCGAGCACTTCGGTGTGCCCTTCTCTCGGACGAAGGAGGGCAAAATCTACCAGCGTGCATTCGGTGGCCAGTCGCTCAAATACGGAAAGGGAGGCCAGGCCTATCGCTGCGCCGCTGCCGCTGATCGTACCGGTCACGCGCTTCTCCACACGCTTTATGGCCAATCTCTCCGCCATGACACCAACTTCTTCATCGAATACTTCGCGCTCGATCTGATCATGCAGGATGGCGAGTGTGTTGGTGTTATCGCGCTCAACATGGAAGACGGCACTCTCCACCGTTTCCGCTCGCACAAGACCGTCCTGGCTACTGGTGGTTACGGGCGCGCGTACTTTAGTTGCACCAGTGCCCATACCTGCTCTGGTGACGGTAACGCCATGGTTTCCCGTGCTGGACTGCCTCTCCAGGATCAAGAGTTCGTCCAGTTCCATCCCACAGGTATTTATGGTGCCGGTTGTCTCATCACCGAAGGTTCGTGTGTATTCCCACTCGGATAATTCAATTGCTTATAATGCATGAACGCAGGTTCCCGCGGTGAAGGAGGCTACCTGCTGAATTCGGAGGGTGAACGTTTCATGGAACGTTATGCCCCGACTGCCAAGGATCTAGCTTCTCGTGACGTCGTGTCTCGTAGCATGACCATCGAGATCCGTGAGGGTCGCGGTGTTGGTCCTGAAAAGGATCATATCTACCTCCAGTTGAGCCATCTTCCCGCTGAAGTCCTTCATGAGAGGCTTCCTGGTATCTCTGAGACGGCTGCCATCTTCTCCGGTGTTGATGTCACCAAGGAGCCTATCCCTGTGTTGCCCACCGTCCACTACAACAGTGAGTCTCATCCGGTTAGATTAAAGCGTCTCGTTGATTTAGTGCTTTTTTTTACAGTGGGTGGTATTCCTACCAAATACACTGGTGAAGTTCTTACCGTCGACGAAAATGGTAAAGACAAGGTCGTTCCTGGATTATATGCTGCCGGTGAGGCTGCTTGCGTTTCGGTCCATGGTGCCAACCGTCTGGGTGCCAACTCGCTTTTGGATATCGTCGTCTTCGGCCGTGCATGCGCACATCACATCAGGGACACTTTTACACCTGGCAAGCCTCACAAAGCCATCCCTGAAGAGGCTGGCCTCGAGAGCATCGAATTTTTGGACAAGATGCGGTATGTCGTATATCTACACCGACGGAAGGGGATACGCAAACTGATTTGATGCTCTAGCACCTCCACTGGACCAGAGTCGACTGCCCAGCTCCGCTTGGACATGCAGAAGGCCATGCAAGCTGATGCTGCCGTTTTCAGGTCAGTTAATCTCAATAGAAGGAGGTTGAACATATGTTAATGCTCAGTATAGGACCCAGTCGTCTCTCGACCATGGTGTCCAGGCAATGCGGGAGATTTACAAGAGGTACGAAAACATCGGCATTCACGACAGGAGCATGATTTGGAACTCGTACGCTACTCATTACCTTGTGGATGAAACGCTTTTTCACAATGACTGAACAGGGACCTTGTCGAGACCCTTGAACTCCGGAACATCTTGCAATGCGCCATGCCCACCATCGTCGGTGCGGCTGCTCGCAAGGAGTCTCGTGGTGCCCATGCTCGTGAGGACTACCCTGAGGTAAGTTTTGACACAATTTTTATCTTCAAGGAAGATTAACGGAATTCGACTAGCGTGACGATGAAAACTGGATGAAACACTCTCTCACTTTCCAACGTGATGCCACCAGCCCTGACATCGAACTGACCTACCGCAACGTCATCGCCACCACCCTTGATGAGAACGAATGCAAGGCTGTACCGCCATTCAAGCGTGTCTACTAATACATTAATCCTTTGCATTCGTGTTCAAAAGTGTCGTCTTCGTCGAGCGAATATAATAGGTCTTGCTAGTACTCGATACGAAAGATGTATGGCCATAGCAAGTACTGTAGATTCGAATAAAAGATTTTACACCGTAGCTTTGCCTCATCAAATCAAAGGGCGATCCAATTCGTACTGAGCGAAAGATGGCTCGGGGAAGTACCTAGCCCGCACGGTCCTCCCGCCAAAGTATCGTCCATCCAGCTCTCTGACGGTCTTCCAAGCACCGGCTGGGCCTGCAAACAGAACGAAGATACGAACGGCTTGGTCGGGTTGAGGCGGGGGTGGGTTGACGAGGTGTACGATCACGCGCTCCACGGTTCCATTTTTCGAACATTCGTCGCCTGCCGATGGGGTTCAATATGAAAAACAGAACACAATGAAGATATACGCACCAATCTCTCCTCTCAGGTCCTCATCCTCGACATCCTCGGGTCCAACCATGTTGGTGAGAACCACGACGCGACTAGGTTCACCGAACCGCTCCCTATCTTCTCGTGTCTTCGCATCCTCGTTGTTGTTGATGATTTTCCCCATCTTTGAGCCCACGCCGACGCCCTTCCCGGTACCTGAGGCAGGATTGCCAGGCTTGCCTTTCCCGGCCTTCCCTTGGGACACCTGCTCAACAGTCAGAGCGTTGACAATTCCAGACCCGTCAGCGCCAAGGCCTTGCCCTTCTTTGTGTCCCCATTTCGCCATTAATCGAGCAGCGAATCCATGTGGATCGGGTCTGCGTTGAAAGATCACATTTGACGCCAAAGACTCGTTGTAGAATAGACTCACTTTGCTTCTTCGACAGTAGAGGGTGCAGATGGTGCAGAGCCGGCCAAGGCACTCAACTTCGCAGCGATGGCCGCCGCCGCCTTGACCTTGGCTTCAATTTCAGAAGGCAGGGCCCCCGGGGGTCCAGCAGGCGGAGGTGGAGGCACAGAGGGAGGTGCAAAGGGGTTGTATGCCAGCGAAGGTGGAGATGGTGGCGACACGGGTCGGGGAGGTTCTCGCTTCACGGTTGACATGGCGAGGCGTCGGAGGTAAGCTTCGTCGCCTGTTTGCGTGGAAACGGGTGCTGCTGCATCCCCCATTGATAAACCAGGAATGTCGTACTCGTCATGATTAGCGGGAGGAGCTGGGGGTGGAGCTGAATGAAGGGTAGACATCGCCAGGCGCCGTTGATAGGCCTCGTCGCCCGTGAGAGGGACCGCGGCAGCTGCAGAAGGTAGACGTGACGCAGGAACATCGGCTGTCTCACGTCGCTTATCATCAGCTCTTGACCAGTGGTCGTAAGATTCGCCAAACCGGCCTGTGCACAATGTGGACGTGATGGATAATCATGCATTGAAGCAACGCACCAGCTTTCCTAGGTCGCTCATCCTCAGAGCCAGTAGCTTCGCTGTCGGAGTAGCTGTGGCTGCGCCTAAAGCGCTTACGGTCATCCAAACGCCGCTGTTCCGCTAGGCGCTCTCGTCGGTCGATACGATCCTTCTGTTTCCACAGCTTGTATTCGTTGTAGTCGTTGGGCCTTAGAGGATCGTATGGTTCCGCAGGATCCCATGCTGCGATGAGAGGAGCATTCTTGTTCTTGGGGGACGGGGCTTCATATCGAGAACAAATCGTAACCATACGACTGCTTCAACTCACCTTCTTGCCTCGTCCCTTTCCCTTCTTTTTGTTATGTGAGGCTTTGAAACCATTGACGTCCTCGTCCAGCACCATGGAGGGTGGCTTGACTTTTTTGCCCCATCCCTGTTGAGGTTGCGGGGTATCCTGTGGAGCAGCCATGGGCGGTTCGACCAGGGCCGGTGGCGCAAAGACGACTGCAGTAGAGGATAAGCCGGCAGCGAGGATAGGGCCGCTCGAGGTCACTGCGGCGCCTACAGGCAGCCTCGCCAGTGCGGGCTTCGATTTTTGGCCTTGTACTCGGCGGACGGGAGCGAAGGCCAAGGATGCGGACCATCCTTTGAAGCGATGCGCAATCGTTATTTCAATAAACGAATTCTAGATTGCAAAGCGTAGCAATTGAAGAGATACCGGCTGTGGCCTTTCCTGAGGCTGCTGCTGCTGGGTCAACTGGCTTTTGAGCTGGCGCTGAGTCAACAGTGGGTTTTGTGGGAGGCTGAAGTGGCTTGGGGTCGACTGGGTGATGTTGCTGGGGTGGTAAAGAGGTAGAAGAGGAGAAGGTAGAGCCCGAAGAGAACTGGATTCCTCCGTACAACCCGCCTGCTCTGCTCGACATGGTAGTAGAGGATCAAGTTATTTTACACACGTGATCTATCTATATCTACCACTCCGACCATCCGCCAAAGTACTTTTCTCGCGCCTCCTTGCTCAGAATATGCACTGCAAAATCACCAGCGTCTATCATCGCCCACCCGTTGTGCATCCTTCGCTTCGAGTTGGGCGGCAATGGTAGTGGCGGTTCCACGGTCAAGAGCTACAGAAACAGTCAACAATTTGCCACCACATGACGTTCAAAACCACCAACTGTTTTCCTGATCGTACGCACGACGGATTCAATGGCACCCTTGTTTTCGGTGCCTTCTTTGACCTTACTATGGATGTCAGCTCTCTGCAGCGGTGGGGCGCCTTTGGAAGCTTGCCTGTGCCATGACCACCCAATTCCAGAGACCACCTGGAACATCGTACGCCGATTCTCCCGCATACGTTCCTCCTCGTTTCCGTCGGCCCTGAGGCATTCGGCGAGGCAATGCTGGTCCAGGTGGTGGAGCCAATGGTTCTGAAATGACCAGCGTCGATGCTTCTAGGTGAGGTGACTGCGCCAACTGTGCATAGAGTTCCCTAAGCGTCGACGGGGTGTTCTCCGGGAGCGGAAGGGCGTTAGTGGCCCGCTGTGGGAGATGAGGCGGCGGGGTGCGGCCTGAAAAGGTCTGTGGGATGGGGGATTGGTCTACAAACCATGGAAGAGCAGTAGAATAGGATCTACGAGCGCAGGCTACGGTCTGAAGACATCGCTGCATGTGGTCAAAATAGATATTTGTGACGTTGTGACACAAGCCGAAAAAGTCGTAAACCTCCCGAACATTCCTCCGTCAAACATAAATGGGTGTCCGTGCTGGCATTGTAGTCTGCATCACCAGCTTCCTGCTCGGTCAGCCTCTCTTCATTCAAATCACCCTTCATTGCCTCTGACTTCTCCCCAGGTTCCCTATTTACTCACTGGATTGCAGACTCGCTGACCCTCTGGAAATCACCTGTCACGGACGAGCACCTATGGACTGCAGCGACCTACTACTCGATACTTGCCAAGGGTCCCCCTGCAGCCTTGTATTTCCTTGCTGCCGTTGTCGCCACCGGCGGTATCACCATCCTGTGGAGTCTCCGTGACGGTGAAGCTGGAAATATAATGTTCGATGGGGGCAGCATTTGTGAGTTATCAGCTTTGCATCGCTAGTGAACTCATGCTCAACAGCGCCACGATAGTTCTCTTTGGCACCACCATTGCCATGTATCTCTATTCTGTGCTCCCCAGTATGTTTTTCTTTTCCTATCATATTCCAAATTCTGATTTCCATCTCCAGGTGTGTTCGCGACGTTCAACTCCCTTCCGGCCCATCAACTCAAGGACCCCTTCCCCCGGTCACTACGCTTCGCGACTCTGGAGCTCGCCTCTAACAATCTCATCTGCAGTGTTGCATTGACCGGAGTCCTAGCCCTCCAGGCTGGTCGCTCCTGGGCCGAAAGATCTGACGCGGATGATGAAGAATTCGAGGAGAGTGAAGCGGAGGGCACGCGATCACGCGCCAAAACACCAGATCCACGCACGGAGAAGTTGCACCAGCGTATAGAGTCCACAGATTGACTAGGAGTGCATACCGCAGGCCACTTGAGGGACTTTTTTTACTTGTATATATTTTGACTGATCTATCTATATCAGTGGGATGTATACCCCCTATCCTACGAATGCATCTGTCAAACGATCATTACGCCTCGACTCGTCTAAGGTCTTGTCGAGATTCATTCCTGTACAATATCCTCCTTCCTCGGTTTCGAGTTTTTAATCTCGTTTCCTTGACCAATGATGGATTGTGCCTCGTCATCGATAACAATGCCTGGTAGGGTAAGTGGTGAGTTCTTAAGGAAAAGGACAAGCGGCTGGTGACGGACCTAATCCCTCTTCTGTCGCGAGGCCAAGTACATGCTCCAGTTCGACGAACCCGTCCTTGTCGACATCGAGTTTTTGAATGACAGCCTGGCCAACGTCATCATCGGGCTTGTGCTTGATCACAGCCAATGCCTTCTCCAGATCTTGCACAGAAATGCGGCCCTGGGCATCAGCAGAGATCATTTGGAGCGAGCTCCCCACACGGTTGTCATATTCCTCAAGCTGCCCATCGATTTTAGTGAGCATGGTGCGAATACGTTTCGTTAATGCGCCCGAAGGTGATTTGGGATCCTGGAAGCGTAACAGTTGGTTCGTTAGATCAAGTAGAAGATTCAAATAGCAAGGAAGCACACTTCTTCCGCCGACAAGTTCTCTTCCATCAGGCTGCGGAGCTCATTCCGCTCCTTGAGCACACTGGATTTCGCGGACAAGATGGAAAGCGCTTCGCCCAATTCCTTGAGCTGTTCCGTAGTCATGCGTGCATTTTCCTCCTCGAGTTGTTTTTCCGGCATAAGCTAAGGAAAAAGTATAAGTCACCCGTGCCATTGGACGACGAATGCAGAAAGTCACCTCAGAGTCAGGCAGAAGAGATTGAGCAGTGCGAGCCTCCAGCTCTTCGGCTTCCCTCTTTGCACGACGAGCATCCTCTTCCTTTTGTTCCTGCTCCTCTTCATCCTCAATGAGCTCTTGCTGCTGTTGCAACACTTCGAGTTTCTGTTTGTAGCTAGCCTTTTCTGAATCAACCTCCAACTCTGCTTCGTTAAGCTAGATGCAGAGAGTTGGATAGTTAGAACGTTAAAACAGATAATCGGAAAGTAGAAGCTGACCAAGTTATCGGGCAGGCCACTCAAAACGCTTTCCAAGCTCGAAATAACAGCAGTCTTTCCATCTTCGCCCTCACCGTATTTTCGATCAAAGTGAAAGGCCCTCCCGAGTACGAGAAGTACGCCCGAAACACGATTGTGCAAGTGTAGATTCACCCAGGTCGTCAACTCCTCCCGCAGGCGTGCAGGCGAAACACCAGTGGTGCGGATTCCACGAGACTGACATGCGGCCTGAAGTTCAGAGGTTGAGAGCTCGTCGATGCCTTCGTTATTGATGAGCTGGTCATCGCGACGTAGGCTCAAGAGACGGGAGCGAATCGTGCCACGAAGAAAGTTGTCCGTGCCAAACGCGTTGAGGCCCATGTACCGTGACATTGAAACTAACTGAGGACGGGAAAGATTGTCGAGGGTCAGATCGTCGTCGAAAAGTTTGGCCACATTGATGACGTCCGTTGCAGAAGGCGATTCTCCGGTGGATCGGACCTGCATCCTCAATGAGCTTAAATGGACGGACCGTGATTGGGCGGTTCCATACCTTGCGGAAGAACTCTTTGAAAGCGTCGCTGCCAACGATGTGTGCATTCGCTTTGAGACCTGATTCGCGAAGGGTCTCTTGCAAGAACTTAGCCATATCCAACCGAACGCGAAGAAGCTTTCGCTGTTTCTCTTCCTATTGACACTCAACTCGTCAGATTACAGATATGGGGCAAAGGCGATGGAATAGCTTGCCGCAGCATATTTGTCCTCGAAAGTAGACGGCAGCATGTTGGGAAAAAGCTTGAGGGCAACGGGCAGAAGCAGCTCCATAAAGGGAACAATCAAGAAGACGGAGAATGGGGCCAGGCGCAGTAAATCTTGCGTGGTGCGCTTCAACTGAAAAAAGACATTGGGGTTTCAGCGAAAGTCATTGAGAACGGCATCATGAAAGAGGACCTGTCTTCGTTCGCGACGCGTCAACGTCTCTCCCTGCAAGATCTTCCATTGGAGGCGTGAAGATATGCGGACTTCGGAGACCAAGAGTTTGGTTCCATGCCAGTAGTGTTGCGCTTCATGCTTGACCTTTTTCCAGGCCCTCGTCATGAGGGGTGCTTGGGGTGCATCTTTGACTTGGGGCGGGGAGGGCTTGGCTTGAGGGCCAGAGACAACGGAATTAGGCTTATGAGAAGAGGAAGTGTTGGTGCTAAGTAGGCGGTGTGTGTGGCGACAGGTGACTGTGGAACGGGCGGCGGGTCGGACTCGGGAAGAAAATAGCGAGTTGGGTAGAGTATGGTGGAAACGATTACAAGAACGAGCAAAGACGGATGAGGAGGTACGGGGAACCCATACAGACATAAGGCAAGTGCAGTCTGGTCAGGTCAGGTCGGCGTACAGACGAAGAAAGTATGGCGAGCCGACTCTTTCCCTGCTGTTTGTCCCCGTTATTACCCACCACAATGCTCTCACTCCACGATCCCTCCAGCCCAGCCTACAAAAAGGCAAAACGTCTCTATCTCAAGGCCACAAAACACAGAAACCCAGACCTTGAGCTCGACTGGTCTCCGTTCAGGGCTGCAGAAAAAAAGTACAAAGCTCGATTTCCCCCTCCCGATCTGTCCAACGTACTTGATCTTGCTATCCTCGATGCCACAAGAGAACCCGAACTCTGCCAAGGTGTCTGGCGAGGCTCCGATAGGGTGACATACAGGGAACTCTCAGGAACAGGTCCATCTAATGCGAAAGTCTACACCGTACCTCGAATACCTGGTGCTGTCATCTCCGCCATGTCAATCGAGTCCGCGTATATTTATCAATATACCAAATAGGCTTGGTCATCTTACCGTCCTTCGTTTCTCCTGAGAAGCAAAGGGACCTCGTGCGGTGGTCCCTTTGCGATCATGCCCGCCATCCGAACGAGACCAATCTCGACAGCCATTACCTCCTTCCCGAAGAGGGTATATGGAATGCATGGCTAAGCTCTCGACAAGATCCTAGTAAGTATATCATTGTCAATCCCAAGGCTATAGAAGCATCCCAAGTCAGCCAAGAGCCATCAGGCCCCAGACAACTTGTCAACAACACTCCTGTTACGCCTGATAATTTCTCATCCATCTCGGCCACACCCAAACCTCCACAAGCCCCGTCGACGACGCTTAAACCAGTTTTGCCCTCTGAACTCGTGCCCAAACTTCGCTGGGCGAACATTGGGTGGTACTACCATTGGGGAACCAAACAGTACGACTTTACCAAAGGAAAAGGATCAATTGATCCAAGTCTACGAGGTCTATGTCGAGACGCAGTGGCTGCGGTGAACTGGGAACAGGTCTACACTGATGTCGACGATAACTGGGGTAATGATGAGCCAGGTTGGACGACTTGGAACGAGACCTACGGTAAGTGCTTTCCAACGTTAATGCCACAGATTCATGAATTCCTTCACAGAGCCCGATGCAGGCATCGTGAACTTCTATCAGACAAAGGTAGGATCTTCGCTCGCCTCACAAGGCATCCCTGACCCAAAAGCAGGACACACTTATGGCGCACGTCGATAGGTCCGAAATATGCGCCACATCGCCACTCGTGTCGATTTCGTAAGGCTTTACCAGCCTATGAGGCAACCTTTTGCTCATTCGCGATCAGTCTAGGGAATGCAGCTGTATTTCTCATTGGAGGCCTCACGCGAGACTCGGAGCCGGTTCCTATTCTCCTTCGCTCCGGGGATGTTGTAATCATGTCAGGCCCAGACTGCAGACGCGCATATCATGGTATGACTGTCCTTAAGTGGTTTTCGATATCATAATGAGCTTTTTCATCGATAGGTGTACCTCGAATACTGGAAGGAACACTGCCCCCTCATCTAGGATCGCTGGATACCGACTGGGAACCTTTCGAAGGCTACATGCGTACGACAAGAATTAATATCAACGTACGTCAAGTATTTCCAAAAGGCTTCGAGCCAGAATCCGCGATGCTTTAGACGTAGAGAGTAATGTTTGCAATGTACGGGTTCACGGCACGGCTCGGCTGAATGCTTGATTTGGACGATTATGACAAACAACGAGCACTGTACAGTTTTACAAAACTTCTCCCACGCTGATACGTCCTTCACCTCACCGTTGAAATTATCGTCTAGAAGACCTACACTTCAGCCATGGAAAACGACGCAGTGCGCTATGATCTTGCGATGCTGTATTGTGCAGAACTAACGTATGTCCGCTTGCTAGGGTGTCCTTGTCGATCTCTACGTTCCCCGCAAATGTTCGGCGACCAGTGCGTCCAATTTCCGAACGAATTTCTGAATCGCATTGATCAAGAGCCTTCCAGACCGCCTAATTACCTCCAAAGATCATGCCTCTGTGCAGATCAGCATTGCCGACGTTGACGCCGACGGCCGTGCATTAAACACCTCCACAACCTTCGCACTCTGCGGGCAGGTCCGGTCTCAAGGCGAGAGCGACGATTGCGTCAACAGGCTGGCGACCAAGGCGGGATGTAAGTGGACTTGGCCATTTTGCGATGCCGTTGCTGAAACGATGGTCAACTAGTGCTCCGCAACGTGTGGTCATACCAAAAGTAGTTACGCATTGTTGTTTTGTACATTGGCAAATACATACGGTCCTGTGCACGTGCTTGCCTTAAATGACGATGACCGCACTTGACTGCGGTCAGAAATGGACGACGACTATACACAGTCTTCTCTTGATTCCTTTATCTCTACCACATCGGTCTGTCCACTGTTCCCCGCTAGAACTCCTCTTAACCCACCCTTCCAGTCGGATTCTATGGTTGAGATAAAGCGAACAGACATTCCTTCATCACCCTCCACCAGTCGCAGCCGTGTTGACGACGATAGATACCGACTGGTGTATAGCAAATCAAAGGTATATGTAAATCCGACAGCCTATGCCAGGGATAATATCCCAGGCTTTGTTGCACTTGTCAAACGAGTCTGTTCTCCTTCCCACTTCTGCCTTGACCTGATCTGACCCCCCATTTGACATTGAAGGAAGCCACCAATCCAATCTATCTCCTGGCTTGGATCCCGGAAACGCTGCTGAATGAAAAGGGGTCTTCTGAATGGGACAAGTTTGTCAAGGTCGAAGAGAAGGCTGTCTGGGACGAGGAAGACGATGGTGCGACATTACTACTTAGCCCTCGTTCAGGGTCTAACTGTCTCCTTAGACGTCGTTCTCATCGACCTTCCTGCTCAAAGACCTGAATCATACGCCTTTTCGGTTCCCTTGACGTCCATATACTCACTGCTTGTGCACCCACCAACGCTCTCCTCGTGGTGTACGTTGCGTTAAGTTGTTCCCAGACACGTACACATCTGAAACCCTGCATAGATGGATCCATAGGAATCAACCTCATCAACGGCGACACCCTTCCTTCCCTTCATTTCCACGACGACGAATCGCGTTCCTTCACCCTCCCATCACCGCCTCGACCCCTCGTGAACAATAACTCTACTTACCCTCCCCCTCCAACCCATGTTGCCAAGTCAGGAAACTCATGGGGCGGCGAAGATCTCCTTTCACGTCTACGATCCTACTCACATATCATGCGCTCGACCTTGCAACCTACTCTATTCCTGATCGACCCTTCCCGAGCCGACATTGAAGCGCACTCGACACAGATATTCGCTGATGACGCAGTCGACGACATTCTAGCACAGTCGTCGTACGCAAATTCGCACTCACCTGTACCTGCTCATCGGCGCCCCCGCCCCATTTCCACGTCGCCTCTTGTAACGCCGAACCCGTACTCTCATCGCTCCTCTGTTCTTCACCGTTCGCTAGCGTCGCCGGCCTCAAATGCGCAATCTTCATCCCAAGCTCGCATGGCTCTTCTGCAGTCATTTTCTAACATCACTCGCGCTACGCGGCATGCAGCCCAAAACATCCTTTCACACCCGCTTGCAAAGCCGATCGTTCCGCACCTCCCAGACCCCGTGAGGAGTCTTGTGAACGCGAACGGGGAGTGGGAGTGGGGAAGCTGGGTAGAGAAAGGTGGAGTGGGTGAATTTGAGAGTGCCCGCGTGTACCTCGCGCGATGGGCGAGAATCGTTGCTGAAGAGGGAGAGCGCGCTCGGCGACGAGAAGCGCAGGCCTTGCCCTCGGCGTCGACATCTTCGTTAGAGGAAGAGCCCTCGTCACTTGGTATCTTTGAACTACTGCACTCGACATCGAATCTGCCTACGCCAAATTCATCGCGGGATCCGACACATCCAATCAACGAGCAGTTGTGGGCCCAGTGGTTTGCGGAGGACGGTCGACCGACAGTGAGGATAGAAGAAATGAAGCGGGAGGTCTTCAAGCGGGGTGTCAGTGCGGAAGGGAAGCTCCGGCAAACCGTTTGGCCGTTTATTCTGGGGGTGTACGAGTGGGATGCCACGCGTACTGAGCGGAAACGTAAATGGGAAGATAAACGGTACGAGCATGAACCTGCCTGGCCTCTTATGAATCTGACCGTCTCACGTACAGAAAATTGTACCAAGAACTCAAGGATCAGTGGTGTGGCGTGCCTGAGGTATTTGGCCGGCCAGACGTCATTGAGGTATGGACATTCCGAGGCTATCAGTCGTGACACCCCTTATGATTTTGCACAGGAGCGTCATCGGATAGACGTTGACTGTCGTCGCACAGATCGGACACAACCACTTTTCACTACGCCAGTACCGGCAACATCGACCTCTAAAGCCAATCAGAACACCGACGAGAAAACAAATCACCAGCGCTATTCCACCATTTCGCCAAACATGAACGATATAGGCGCTCAATCACCGAGCAACGAGCATATAGATCGACATGCGGGCATCTTGTTGACGTACAACTTCTATGAGAAAGATTTAGGTCTGTCCCTACTTGATCATGCTTGATCTGGACTCATTCCTTCCCGCGAATCAGGTTATGTTCAGGGAATGTCGGACCTATGTGCCCCTATCTATGTTGTCATGGACGCCAACGAAGAGTTGACTTTTTGGTGTTTCGTTGAAGTCATGCATCGAATGGTTCGTTTCTATTTCTTTTTTACCTACCGTCTGGATGTTCCACTTCAACTTTTTATGGCTTATGTATAGAAGCAAAATTTCCTTCGAGACCAGAGCGGTATGAAGAAACAGCTGTTGACGCTGCAGCAGCTCATTGCGGTCATGGATCCGGAGCTCTACAAACATCTAGGTAGATATTCCATTCCTCCTTGGTGTTTTTGTCCTGACGATGACGATTTCTTTCAGAGCAAACTGATGGCCTTAATCTATTCTTTTGCTTCCGGTACGTCTTATACTAAATAGGATTAAAATATGATTGAACACTTGAAATAGTTGGGTTCTTATTGCGTTCAAGAGAGAGTTCCCGTTCAACGAGGTTCTCCGCCTATGGGAGGTCCTATGGACTGATTACTACAGCAATGGTTTTGTTCTCTTTGTCGCTTTGGCTGTACTCGAGTCGCATCGAGATATGATTCTTCGCTATCTCGTCGAGGTACATCTTTTTCATCTCGTCGCTATTCTTTGACTAATTAAATCCCCTGTTCAGTTTGATGAGATCTTGAAGGTATGATATTGAAATATCTGTGGAATGGTACCGCTGCTGACTGGCATTGTGTAGTACTGCAATGAGCTTAGCATGACGATCGAGCTAGACACCACCCTTGCTCAGGCTGAGGTGCTTTTCCTGTCTTTTGCTCAACTCGTCGCGGATATCGACCGTCGGAAGGCTGAGGAGTTGCCCACACCGTCTACCAATGGGATTCGACGTCGCGGCACCGCGTCGGAGGGCGACACGCCCACCACGACGATCATCATGCCCACTCTTTCAGAAAATCTTAGAGAATTGCTGAACACAGGGCGACCGTAGATGGAGGAACCCATATATGTATTACATTCCACGAGGATACACGATACTAGGATGCGTCGAATGTCATATACTGTTAGACCAGTCATCCTCAAAGCGACCACGTGGCTTAAACGTTTACCATGTCGAACTTGACTATTCTGCGCAACTATGCACTGAAAGATCCTGCTACCCTCCCAAGCTCGATACTCTTCAGCCACACCGAAACCTCACTGACGATATATGATACCTTCCCAAAGTCTTTGTTCCACTTCCTGTTGCTTCCGCGTATCGTTGCCCCGCTCGAGGCTAATGAGCTCAGTTCTCTGAGGACCCTCTTGAGAAGCGACAAGACACGCGCCAAACAGGTCATTTCTGCTCTGAACGACGATGCCCAGTCCTTGCGGAAAGAAATCGAAGAAGAGATGGTAAAACGCTATGGATTCAAGTGGGGCATATGGGCTGGTTTCCATGCTGTGCCTTCGATGCAGTAAGTCTCCACCGGTCGTGGAATTTACGATATTTGAATATCAATGAATGCGCCAGGCATATCCATCTCCATGTTCTTTCAGCTGATATGTGCTCAGAGAAGATGAAGAACAAGAAGCATTACAACTCTTTTCATCCGAAGATAGGTTTTTTCTTGGACATCGACGAAGTACTCTCCTGGTTCGATGCCGAGGATTCGTATTACGCCAGAGTAAGCATCATAGCGAACTCTGGGGCTGTATGTTCTTATGTTCGCCAGATGGCCAAGTTAGATCCGAAGCCCTATGAGGCCCTCTTGAAAGAGGACCTTTCTTGCTTCCACTGCGATACCAGGGTCAAGAACATGCCAACTCTGAAAGCACATCTGCAGGAGGAATGGGACAAGCAGGCGGCACGAGAAAAGGCAAAGCTCGAAAGAAAACGGAAGTTTGAGGAGAAACTAGAAGATTCAAACCAAGACGCTCCCAAGAAGCAGAAGCCGGAGCCCGAGGAGGCATAACCGGTCCTGAATGCAATTTGTCTAGTACACCTTGATACAACTACACATTTCAGACATCTATGAACCAACACATCTGGGGATCAAGCCTCTGCAGCCTTCTGCGCCTGGGCGGCGGCTGCGCTCGCCTGCAGCTTCACAGCACGAGATCGTTCGCTTGCCTTGCGAATAGCCCAGGTCAGCTCATATGTTCTGACCGCATCTATGGGACATGGATTTATAAGCCCAGAACCAGCACATATCAGGGATTATCAACCTTCATATGTGCTCAAAATCTGAGCCGCATCGGGATCTTCTTCAATGTCCTCGATGATATCGATCAAGTTTGATACTTCGGAAAAGAATGGATCATCGTCTGGGAATCGGATGGCTTGTTCGTTGTCATCTCCTGGCTTACGCACATACAGCACAGGCTGCACATATGGGTTTACTAGTCTGTTTGATTGAAGTAAAAGGGTGGTGAGCAAGGAAAAGCGATCAACACCATCAGACGTATACTTGAGCTGGTACCCGTCGGCGTAGACTTCTAGCTCGCAGCTGTAGTTCGTGTCATGAAGGGCAACGATGTGGGTGAAGGTTCCAACAGCGCCGCTGTCGTATTTCCTGTTGCAGCTGGGTCAGTGATGGTCAAAGGAACGCGCGGATACATACCAAGTTGCGGTCGTGACACGGGGGATCCTATTAACAGGCGCTATCTTGCTTTCGTCAATGGGAATTTTGGAGAGCTGACCAGCGTTCTCGTCCCATTCAAGCGAGTGTGCGCTAACAGTGTCGATATCCACTTCGCCACCAAAGTATCTAGAAAGGTCGCAGAAGTGTGTACCCTGTTCGACAACTGGACCAGCACTGGGCAGACGTTGGTAGTGGCCGGAAAGTATGACGGTATGAGTGCTGACCTCTTGGACTTATCCCACCAATCTGGCTTGGCGATCTTTTCATAGGCACAGGCATAACGTGCGTTGGTGGCCATGACGGTGAGATTGTTTTCTTCGATGATCTGTTTCATCATTTGTACGGCCTTCAAGTACCGGAGCATGTACCTAGACAAGCTTGTAAGCTTTTCGCTTCACTATAACGTCAGGGCTCACCCAACGGAACAGATCGTTTTGCTATCGGTGATAGTTTTCGCAATTGTGAATGCGTCTTCAATCTCGTGGTGTGGGCCAGTTGCGACAGGCTTCTCGATAAACATGGCAACGCCTGGGAAGTGCTTGAGGATTTGCATCTCGATATCACGTCCCGGCTGGAGGCTTCCTCGGAACATGGGGGGACTTCCGACGATGACCGCGCGAGGTCTGTCCTTGGGGGACATGTTCTTCACAAAATCTTCCAACGTCTTGAAGACACGGGTGTCCTGGTATGCGGAAACGACGAATGAGTCGCATTTTTTCTGGAGGACAGCAGTCGCGCGTTCGATTGCGGGATCAATAAGCGCGACGACTTTGAGACGCCGGCCAAGTTTGCTGCGAGAATTAGTAAGGACGCGAACGGTTAGAGGACAAAAGGTATACAAACTGTTCGAAGCGGAAGGAATGGTTCCATGGCCCTTCATCAGATCCTAATTGATGGATGGTGTTGTGAATTCTGAACATTCCAAAAAGGGGGGGTTTTATCTACCGAACATGATGTTCCCTGCGCCGATGAAGACGACGTTGAAATCATCAGAGCCGCCGACGTGGATCGCTCTGAGTTATATGATCAGCAGCGCGTCTTGGGCGACAGGCTGAAGAAAGGACAGAACTTGTCCATTGGGATGAGCCTCCATGGGTCGATGGACGGGCGACGTGAGGAGATGCCGGAGCCTCGGCGGTCTGAACCGCGACGTTCGGAGAGTCTGCGAGTGGACATGGTGGTGGTGAGAGCAGGGTTTGGGGGGGTAAAAATCGCAAGGACGGGAATTATATACGATCGCGTCAATCAAGTCACGATTATCGGCTCCAACTTCCTTGACATAATGCTGTAATTATGGGTATCTTCAACGTATCTTTCCACCATTATATCTTTCTATTTCACGACGAAGGCGCCTCCATGACCGTCTGTTTCCTCCTTGCCAACTCCTCGCGCCTCCGTTCTGCTGCCTCCAGCCGATCGGTCATGGCCTTGAGTTCCGCTTTTAATTTCTCGTTCTCTTGTGACAGCTTCAACACGTTCGATGCTCGTTTTTGCACCTTTTCCACTCTACAGAACCGTCATTGATTCACTGCGCACCGATATGCTCGTTCATGTGAAGACTTACTCGGCTTTCGATTCAGACGAGCCGAGAATGTAGGACAAGTCGAGCTCAAGATCAAGGTTTGGCACAGGTATCTCTGGTAGAGGTAGCACTGGCGAGGTAGAGCGATGGGTTCGCTCGGATGAGGGCTCTAGTCCGGAGGCAACCTCGGGTTGAGTACTGAGTAATGCATATCAGACGAGATTTGACATGGCCTTGAGGGAAAGAGCACAGACTCAGCCTGCTCGTGCTCGTCTTTGAGAATGTCTGGCAGAGAACTCATTGTGGTGGTTCAGGAGCAAGAAATGAACTGGTCGATTCAAATTGATGTTCAGATTACCCAGGCAACCAAATCGGGATCAGGAACTTGGTTGAACTGGATCCTTTATAATGCACGTCCTCAGCCTCGTCTCATTGTCTCTGCTCCTGCACTAACCCTCTCCACCAGTCATCCTGGCCTATCTAAACTCTGGCCACTTCATCTTGGCCTTCTCTGCCTTGTTTTTCGCGTTGGCGAGCTATGCCATCCTGTTCGCTGCATTCTTGCCACCCACTGGCATCCCTGTACGTTACAGCCCATTTGCTCTGCGATCTCAGCGTATAATCATTGTAACAGTTCCTCGACCTTCTTGCTTATGACACGCATTACAAGTACTTTGCCGTACTTATTATACCAACAGGGGCCTATTTCGTCATCGCCAATTGGGTAGGATGGCAGTATTATCGTAACTCGTGATGTCGGTTACTCGTAGCTCCAAATTGAAAGAGTCCAGCATTGATCATAACGCAGGTGCTAATAGATACTATACAGTTGCAGCAATAAATAATCAATAGATAAGCGCATTGCCCACGGCATGTTATGGGAGGTCTCTGCCCCGGGAATGCAGCGAGGAAGGGCGGGGTCGTCTCTGAACATCACGCAGCTCAAGCCATAGCCTGCTCCTAGTCCCTTCACCACCGCCTGCCTCACTTGAAACTGGTCGGCTTGGATTAGCCTCCCTCGCGGGAGCACGGTCTGCGAAAGATGTTCTCGACCTTGTAGGGCTCGGTTCTCGCGCGGACAGTCTGGAGCTAGGACTTTTGTCCGATGTCGGTCTTGCTCGGAGAAGGCTTATTGCGCCTGTCCGCGTCTCGAAACGCGTCGACGGTGAGGCTTGGTCCTTGCCATACGTTGGTCGTTGTATGACTGGCCGCGGAAATATGCTAGGACTGGCCGCGGGAGATACTGTGTTTACTGGGCGACTCTGCCGCGGGGCAGCGGTCGGAAGTCGGAGATACCTTGCCCGTCTGTAAAGACTTAGCTCATCCCTATCTCGTGAAAGGGACAAACACTTACGCTACAGCTTTGAGGGCCATCTTCGTTCGATGGGATTGGACCCACTTGTCCAAATATTTCGCTATAGTAACCTGTAAGCAAAGGTGTCTCGTCGAAATAGAATGATCTTACAAAGTACAGCCTTCTTGTCCCTCTCACGGGCCTCCTTGACCTGGAGAGCCCTCGGCATGGCTTGCCGCCAAATTTTGAAATGCTTGGTCTTGACATTGTTTGCGTGGAATCGTATTGCAGGAAGAGACTATAAACAAGTATGAGACGGGTCCGATGATGTTGCAAGGAATTGAAGGTTACTTTGGTTCTGGAATGCCATATACCGAAGGCTCGGAATAAGGCGTTCCGCTGAGTTTGGATGATGACCGCATGTTCCTGATAATCGGTGAGCTTTTATTCCAAATGACTGAATTTGCAGCTTACTATCGGGCGTAGTTTTTCATCGCTGAACCGGTCTCTCCATTTGTCCCAAGCGCATGCCAGCATGGAGAGCTTCATTTCATCCTCTTTTTCTCTCAGAGTAATACGCCGGCGTCGAGTTATGCGAGTAATCGCAAGCCACCGACTAAACAAGCGGCGCATGTTTTCTTGTTTTCCCAGCTTCATTCAAGAAGATGCACAAAAGGGTCAATAAAACTGACCTTCTCTTTTAACCATGAGATAGTTTTCCATGAGGCTAAGCTCCTCCGCATGACGAACATACGCAGCCTGCCACTTTTTCAATGCAAGTCTGGATGAATAATTCGTCAGATTCATAAACACATTCGAGCATCCTGGTAGCATACGCTTGAACGGCGACGTCGGATTCCTGTGCAACTTCCAGTTCCCTGAGCTTGATCTCAATAACACGATTGGTCCAGTTCGCCAGTGAATCTTTCAAAATTCGCTGTGAATTATGGAAGTGAGTAAGATACCCATTGGAAACGGGAATCCTCACAAACTTTCGTTAAACGATCCTTGATCGTTTGCTCTGTCAGCCCTCGCTGTCTTTGCTGCCGAGTCCGATGTAACCACACTATCTTGAAAATCAGTCCATCAGAAGCCAGCAACAGTGGAGAATCTCACAGTGAAAGGCCCTTTCGAGGCGTCGTTTCTTGAACTTTTCTACGCGTTTCTCCCTTGCCCTCGCATTCAATACGTCATGCCAGGTTCTCCAAGCACGGCGAGTAGCGAAAAACTTGTCTGCCATCCGAGCGATCTTGACCATCTTCAGCTTTTCGCGAAGCTGGATTCTCCAGGCTAAGAGTATCTTGTAACGGAGCTGTGCAGAGTCATACTGCATAGCGAAGGATTGCGCATTCTGATGAGTTGTATGGACATCGCGCCAGGTGAGGAATGCTGACTCCACGACGTCCGAGTCCGCGCGCAGGGAAAACGCAACAGCAAGGTCTATAATATAAAGGTCAGAAAAAAGTCGAGTATGTATAGCATTTCAGGGCGGACCATTGTTGTGCTGTTGTTGTTGTATCCTTTGTTGCCAGACTGACCATGAATCTTTTATCAATCTCGAGGCTCTGACACGCTCCAGTAGTCTTCCACGTTCGCGAGCTTTCCAAACTCGAGAAATAGCTCGAAGAAGCACACCATCTTGACGAGCAACATGTTTAAGAGCCCTGTTTTCCATAGCCTGTGAAGATGGTTAGACGTTACAAAGGAAAAGCAAGAGGTAAAGCACACTTGTATCCGATCCCGAGCAGCTTTCCATGATCTGATCATCGTCTTCATGAGGAGCAAATGGTTAAATTCTAATGCTGTGCTATGGTCGCGCCTATATACGTGTTAAGCGCAAAGAACGAGAGGAGGTACGCGAATATTGCTTACGCATTTTTCTGCCAGGCAGACATCGCCTGTCCCATCAACCGCAGTCCGATTCTTTCGATCATTATTCGCTCAGAGGTTCGCATTGCTCTAGCATTCCGCCAGTGATTCCAGTACTTCTCTGCCTCCCTCTCCCGGGAAGCTTGGTAGGCTTGGGCGGCAATGTCTTCCAGCTCCTCGACGGTGGACAGTCGCTTTTTCCAGCAATAGTAGAACCGGTGAACCAGCCTTTCTGTATAATTTTGCCCAGAAAGGTGAGAACGATAGGATTGGCGCCACTTTGCCCATGCATCCTTCCGCAACTTTCGCTCGCGCTTCTCCCGAGTAGTCTTCATTTTCTCGCGCATTTCCTGCCGCCATTTGTTTTGTTCTTTTTCTCTTAGCCGGGCTCTCCAGATGTCAGCGGCTTTTTTCAGGCGCCTCTTGTCAGATAGGCTGGTGATTCGTTGATAGAGGTCCCCGCGAGACGCAGTAATGGTCCGCCAACGCTGAAGGCTTATACGCAGAATCAAGCTGTCACGAGCCTCGCCGATTTGCTCATGGGTGGTCTAGAAACAGTCTTCATATCAATGAGGAGATGCAGCGTTGAGATATATAGAACGCACGATTATCCATTGGAAACCTTGCTTCCACACCTCCCAACACCGCTCCATTAACCGATCCTTGCGAAACTCGTCCGCCTCTACTTCATCCCTCTGCATCCTTATCTTATTCCAGGCGTCTTCTTCGTTGACAACACTGCCTCTTCGCTCCCTTGCTAGGGCGACCGCTTTCCTTGCCGTGGCGGGCGTTATAGCAGGTGTCAGCGTCTGCTTCCCCATTACGGGGCTTTGTGACAGACGGCTAGAAGGGCCTTTACTAGTAGGACGTGCAGGCCGGGTGGCAGCACGGTAGGATGGTGGCGTTGTGGAAGGGGCGTAGTCCTCTTCGCTATCTGAAGGTTCAGCCTTCCACAAGCGACGTTTTTGCTGAGATGAAGGAAGGTTGCGGGCCCGAATAGGTGTCGATAACATCGAATTACGCGCAAGGTCACTGACAGTGTTGGATGCAGGCTCTGGTGGGGGTGTACGATCTCGGAGACGGTGCGTAAATGGTCGATTGACAGCTAAATTGCGTTCAGCCATTGACGAGGAAGCCTCACTTTCATCCGCGTGTGAATGTAAAGTAAAAGTATCATCAGTTGGCAGGGGTAGTCTGGGTTGCACAGGCGCACTCTTCAGTATATTGTTCGCTGGCTGAGCTTGACCATGTCGCTGGTCACTGATGACCGAAGCACCATAGCTACCTTCCTCGTTATACTGCTTCTTGACCGCACTCCATTTGTCACCCCAGTTTTTCCCCTTCATGGTCCCCAGTTTGAGCAACTTCCCGTAGTACAAGACCTCGTGAGGATCAAGCCCTCGCTCGCTGAGGACATCGTTGTACGCTTTGAAAACCGTCAAGAAGGTGGTAGCCGAAGGCCCTGCACGAACTATGACAGCATTGAGGAGGTCAATCTCATCGCGAGAAAGGTTTGAGAGTTCAGGGACTGATGTAGCTGAGGGACGAGAGATATCGGCAGCCACCTTGTAGGCGGTACGTTCCGGTAGACGAGCAGATTTGGGAGGAGATGAGGCGCGAGTAGGTCGAAACTGGGACATTATGTAGGACGTAGAGGCGGGCGTAAATGAGATGCATGGACGTGACCAAGGAACGCGATCAAATTTGGCCAACGATGATCGTGGACGCGTTCAACAATCCTATTTGCCCATGTTAGCCAAAGGCTTCCTTATATAAAGTCCGCGGCACTCCAACACAGAAAAAGAGGAAACTAGCAATCATAATTGTACATAGGTATATCAAATTAATTCATACGTCCGTAGTCTTCAAAGTTTAAAATTTCACCGTACTGTAATGATTGGGCACTTTGAGGGAAGTCCCAAGTCATCGATGGGTTTGTTATGATATCGACGTGAGGGCCATAATCCGAAGGGATAGGGAAGCCCTGCGTTGCCCTGACAAAATTTGGAAGGCTGAAATCCATATCCATCTCGCTGTGTTGGTACAGTTCTCCGTGAGTGGGAAGGCTCCCACTGTGCTGGCTGGATGTACCAGCGTTTTCACTCTGTACGATATCAGGCCATGAAGAAGTATGCGGAGGAGTAACATGGCGATCTTCGCTATACTGTGGATGGAATCTTGGTTCATCCGGGGGTGACTCCGTGTCAGACCGAGGTGGTATGCAGTTGTGCTTCGTCAGCAACGACGATAAAAACCGAGAGTAGATGGCTGGCGTGTGCCGACCGTCCAATGCCACTCCCTTGGAACCTAAAATGTCAATTAAGCCGCTGACATCTCGGATAATCGCTGCCTGAAGGTTTGCATCAATAAGAGGGAGCAACTTGGGCCGCAAGAGCTGAGAGCAATGTCACTGTGAGCAACTTTCAAATTCACCGAACGTATCTGCAGACGCACATTGATCAGGAATGCTGCAGCAAATGAGACATAGAGAAAGTTTGCTTCCATAGCAAACCGCAGATTGCCCGTGGGATACAGGCATTCCACCATAATCTGGATGACCTCACGAGCCGCATGGACCGATTTTGAAACGAGCTCGGAATCCCTCGAGAAGCCTGTCTTTGCGGCATGCTGAAACCCCACAGCGAGGACAACCAGACGGAGGTATGAGGTGATCCTATGGTGCCATGTCGGCTTCCGTTAAACTGTAAACAACAATAACGTACATTCGGGTCGTATTGCCTCGGTAAGCACATATTGGGATAGCTAAATTCCGATGAAATAGTTGCCTCTGAGACGAATGAAGTAGAACGTACGGAGATATGAAAGCTCTTCTGCATATGCCTCCACCCATAACGCCAGTTCCTGTGCGAGGTTTGCTTCTGTTTCCAAAACAGAACGGACTACATCGAAATCCTTGAACAAGGTCATTATCTCCCCATTCAGTGATCCCTGATAAAAATTGACCTTATTATGCAGTTCACTCTCCGCGACGGATCGCCACTTCGCGACGATGATGATGATGTGAACATATGCACAGAGATGGACATCGTAAGGAAGGTTCATA
The DNA here is from genome assembly GCA_013368375.1 of Tricholomella constricta. NCBI lineage: Eukaryota > Fungi > Basidiomycota > Agaricomycetes > Agaricales > Lyophyllaceae > Tricholomella > Tricholomella constricta. The sequence continues at coordinate 147,693 of JAACJP010000012.1, read as the reverse complement.
GTGGAAGACTTGTACCATTGTCGAGAATGCCTGGCGAGGTAGTCATCAAGACGAAGCATTGGCATTTTTCCAAATTGGATCGCGTGTGACCCGTCAACGCAGTAACAGTTGAGCCACGTTCTGGTCCTGTTCAGACTTTCCTGCTCACTACACGTAGCCGGCGGTGGTTGGTTGAGTTCTAATTCTATCGCCATTCTGAAAGACACTTTCAGTCGCAGGATAGTAGTAGCATGGACGCTATTTGACTTACCGAATAGCAACTCCCATGAGCAACCAGCTGCGATCTTCTGCCCATTTCTTCTTGGGAACGGGATATACGGCCATCAGAAGGTACGCTTGACATACATCGACACTTTTAGACCCATCGATCAGAGCTCGACCGGCAGCATCGCGGGCAAAATCCATTGCCAACAGATATAAACTTGGTCTTTCTTCGTAGTACCGAGAGGAGACAGCACAAACTGGTGGCAAAGTTGAGATCTAATTCATCACCAAAAGAATGACCACAAAACTTACTGACAGTGAACAAGAAAGGGCACGTCCAGATAAGATTCTTAGGTGTATGTAAGTCGGGATCCAGGATTGAAAAAAAAGGCTGAAAGCGCGTTATAACAGGCCTGTTTCCAAGCTGACTGTATGTCTGAACGTACATTGATGCGCTCGAAGAATCTGGGTGTTATTATTTGAACGAACGATGCTGCATTCGCAGAAAGGGACGTACATCTCGAACAGATAATCGATCTCCTCTGCATAGAGCCCACAGTACTGCACAAGGTCTGGAGAGGATAGTGATGTTTCGAGTCCTTGGCCTGACAAATTGAATGGGAATCCAATTCCAGCATTATCACCTTACCTTGTGAAAAGCGCATCTTGATCGATTCCTCGGGAGTTTTTGCTGTCGATGTCCACTTTTGGAGCATAAGGCTTTTTTTCGCTACAACAACGTGTCAGCACCAAAGTGATAGTTGAAAGCCTGACACACTTAGATCGGGCGGACGGACATCCATTGTCTGGGCACGCATCATCGCTGTTTTAATCCTGTTGTCCGCCTTCAACTTGTCGAATCGGAGAAGGAGTTCCTGTATTTGAAGATCTTGACTGTGAGCTTTTGCTTGCAGGTCCTCGTGGGTACTGTATCAAGTTGTGTTGAAATCGTAAATCTACATTTACGAGGGGACAGATGCGTACGGTGCTGCCTTCCGTTTCTTTCTGCTTCGAGCAAGACATAAATAGTTTCCAGCTTGACACCTACGACAAACGTTCTCGCCAGGATTGAAGTCACATTTCACCTGGGACGGGACTTTGAAATCATATTCGACGGGACTAGCTTCCGTACGAACCTTCAATAACTTGCAGTGTACACATGCGCCAGACCTTCAAGGGCGTCAGAGGTGAGATTTGGGCCAGTGAAGATTAACTCACGACCTAAAGGCAGCCTGGTTTTGTTGCAGTCCGTGTCCATCATCGTGTCCTTCCGTACTTGAAAAATGGAAATGACTTGTTTGGAAGGTGGTTGCTGGCATATTGAGAACAGGATAACAACGCCTGAATCGATCTGGTGGGAGGGGAGTAAGATCCAAGCTCGCTGGGTTCATTTACATGTAGATGAGAGCCAGCCGTGCATAGCTCGCGAATTCTGGCAATGATGTACTCACTGCCCAAGTTTCGGTGAATTTAGAAAGTTCAATGTCACCCAGCCGGTCTTCCAACAGAAAGGAAAAAGCAGGAATTCAAACTCGCCCTTTACTCCAGCTAATGGCAGATGTCGTGGCAACCAGATGTCCCAGGTTCAACCTCGTGAATGCATTCGACTTGGAAACGGCAGAGGGACAGATCCTTGGTGTGAAAGCAAAGGGATATAAGATTGAACGATCCGTTTAATATGTACCGCTCGTGACCGAAGATCTTGTGTTACTCTCCGAGGACAACGGTGTCATTCTGTCAACCTTGGGGATGCCGAGATCCTGAACCAATTTGGGAACACCAGGACCCAAAAGAAGTCGTTGGGCTTGGGCCAGGGCTCATCAAAGGAAGAAAATTCAAGGTGAATTCCGGGTGAAAATAAACGTTCTCTTTCTGTGGTTTATTGAAGCGTGAGGGGGAGAAGTGAACTGGATATTTGAGTAATTGCAGCAAAGTTAATGTGAGATTTGTGTGATCAATGGGGGTTTCCAACCCCGCATGGACGGTCCCAGGGCGGCAAGTGGTGGCGAATGTTCCGAAAGCTGTTTACAAAGCTACCGTCAGTATCGGTCACATTTGAAGGTCGCGAAAAGCCATAACTATCTAGCACTTTGTATCGGAAGTTTCAAATCGTGGTATTTCCTACAAGTCAATAGGTGGCCTCGGGGTGGCCGCAATAGATGTTAGGCCCCTTTTCAGCAACCGGGGGTTGGTTAGGCCTTAGGTCTGGTCTACAAGCTATGATTCTTGAATCTGATAGGTCACTCACTGATCACTGATCATCACGAGCGAGCCACATCACGATATTTGAGATAGCAATAAGATAATTTACTATATCCTACCTTTATGGCACTGACATTCTGCTCCAGCAAGTTGCCAATGTATTGTCGGAATAATATGATTCATCGTACAAACTAGGACGAGGGAGTTAGTACTGAACGTTGAACGTTGAACGTTGAACTTCAACCGCGCGGTATCAAGGCGTTCGTCGCTCGGAAATGATACAAAAAATGAATCGGAATTCTATGCTAGGGTTACATTGCGGTCATTATTTTTGTGTATGGATGTCCTCGTAAAAATGCAGCAAAAACGGGCTTGTGTAACAGATTAATCAACCTCCTCAACACTGGGACCATCCTCGGCTCCTGCACCGGGGAATCCGCCAGGTGCGCCGCCACCGGGGAATCCACCGGGTGCGCCACCAGGAGCACCACCAGCAGCGCCGTAGAGTTTTTGCATAATGGGGCTAGACGTAATTCATTAGGACATAGTATAAAAAGTGTTCAAAAAAGGACGTACTTAGCAATGGACTCCAGCTCCTTCTGCTTCTCCTCGTATTCCTCCTTCGAGGCCTCCTGGGAGGCGTCGAGCCAGGAGATGGTCTCGTTGACGGCGGTCTCGAGCTTCGCCTTGTCACCGGCCTCGAATTTGTCAGCAAGCTTCTCGTCGGTGATGGAGTTGCGGAGGTTGTAGGAATAAGACTCGAGGCCGTTCTTTGCGGTGATGCGGGATGCAGCAGCCTCATCCTCAGCTGAAAATAGAGCTTAGAAGAAAGATTTCATAGAGCCAAGATGGAAAACATACCCTTGTACTTCTCGGCTTCCTCAACCATGCGCTCGATCTCCTCCTTGGAAAGGCGACCCTTGTCGTTTGTAATAGTGATACGGTTGGACTTGCCAGTGGTCTTGTCGGCGGCGGAAACGTTCAAAATGCCGTTGGCGTCGATGTCAAAGGTAACCTCGACTTGGGGAACGCCACGAGGTGCGGGTGGGATGCCCGATAGCTCAAACTTGCCGAGCAAGTTGTTATCTTTGGTGCGAGCACGTTCACCTTCGTACACCTGGATGAGAACACCGGGCTGGTTGTCGGAGTAGGTCGAAAAGATTTCCGACTTCTTCGTGGGCACAGTGGTGTTTCGTTTGATAAGGGCCGTCATGACACCACCAGCAGTCTCAATACTAAAAATTTGTAAGACAAAAACAACCTAATGTGAGGATTAACAAAAACACATACCCGAGGGACAGAGGAGCGACATCGAGGAGTAGGAGATCCTGGGTCTTCTCAGAGGTGTCTCCAGAGAGAATAGCAGCCTGGACGGCGGCACCGTAGGCGACGGCCTCATCTGGGTTGATGCTCTTGTTGGGCTCCTTGCCATTGAAGAAGTCGGACACGAGCTTGACGATACGGGGAATTCTGGTGGAGCCACCGACCAGCACAATCTCGTGTACGTTGGCCTTATCAATCTTAGAATCGCGGAGGACCTTTTCCACAGGCTCAAGCGTACCGCGGAAGAGATCCTGGCACAATTCCTCGAAACGAGCACGAGTGAGGGAGGTGTAAAAATCGATACCCTCAAAGAGAGAATCGATTTCGATGGAAGTCTGAGTGGCAGAGGAAAGGGTACGCTTGGCACGCTCGCAAGCGGTGCGGAGACGACGAACGGCACGAGGGTTGTTGGAAAGATCTGATGATTAGGTTGTCAGCAGACATGAAATGTGAAATTGTTTGCGCCACAAACCCTTCTTGTTCTTGCGTTTAAACTCCTGAGCGAAGTGGTTGACAAGGCGGTTGTCGAAATCTTCGCCGCCCAGGTGAGTGTCACCGGCGGTGGCCTTGACCTCGAAGATACCCTCTTCAATGGTCAAAAGAGACACATCGAAGGTTCCTCCTCCGAGATCGAAAATGAGAACGTTGCGCTCGCCTAAAACCTTCTTGTCAAGACCGTACGCGATGGCGGCCGCAGTAGGCTCGTTGATAATGCGAAGAACGTTCATGCCAGAGATTGTCCCAGCATCTTTCGTGGCCTGACGTTGAGAATCATTGAAGTAGGCAGGGACGGTAACGACAGCGTTGTTGATGGTGGTGCCGAGGTACGATTCGGCAGTCTCCTTCATCTTGAGGAGGATCATGGAAGAGATTTCCTCCGGCGACTGAAAGGAAATCAGAAACTCGTCAAAGGGAGAATCGAGTTGAGGCTCACGAATTCCTTCTGCTCGCCGCGGTACTCGACGCGGACGTAAGGCTTGCCCTCCTTGCTGAACACAGTGAAGGGGAAGTGCTTCATATCTGACTGTACTTCAGCGTCTTCGAATTTACGTCCGATAAGACGCTTGGCATCGAAAACCCTATTGAGGTGAAGATCAGTAAAGATCGCACGTCTGAAGCTCAGCAACGACGTACGTATTGTGGGGGTTCATGGCGACCTGGTTTTTAGCGGCATCACCAATGAGACGCTCGCTCTCAGAGAACGAGACATAAGAGGGCGTTGTCCGGTTGCCCTGGTCATTGGCGATGATCTCAACGCGATCGTTTTGCCAGACACCGACGCAACTGTAGATTAAGATATTAGACTAGGACGTATAAGATTGGAGAGGGATGAACGTACGAGTAGGTGGTGCCAAGATCGATACCGATGGCTTTGGATGAAGACATTGTTAATGGGATGGGAAGGGAAATTCTGAGGTTTGAAAATCTTTTCGCTCATCTTTATATTTGCTCTTTTGGAACAGACGAGAATCTTCGAAGAACCCTGACGAATTCTCTGGAAGATTCCGCGCATCACGTGATCATCATTCGACGTCATTCCATTGCCTTTGATCAGGAGGCAAGATCTTCGAGGTGCTTACAGTCCAGACTGAGTCTCCGTTACAGAATGAAAAAGAAAATAAACGCGACGAAATATAGGTAAACACGAATGTAGTTTTAAAGCAGAGGTACAACCGACTAAGTATGACCAGTGAAGTATGGATATGGGAGTGGCGAAAAGTAAGAGTGTAGGAGTAGCTCGCGGACCTTCTCGATTATTGTGGATCGTCCAGGCTTCTATGAGCTTGCAGATCGCGCAGAACAGATGGATCCACTAGTATGGTTAGATAATTTTAAGCGCACGACTGCATTTGGTTGGCGATTGTCTCACCTGGAAGAACACTCTTTCGACGAGAGTGTAGACCGCCGGTCGGCGAGTGATCTCCTCCAATATCAGGAAGGGGCCTCTGCAGACAGAATGATGTCAACAACGTGCCAAATAAGAAAATGGTGGTCATCCATACGTCGAGGCCAGGATCTGCCATTGGCACCCTCTCGATGCCATGCTCATCCAGGTCTCCAGTAACGTCTTCGATCGAGGCCGCGTTTAATTCCATCGATAGCGACAGGATGTCTGCATCATCTATAGCTGTTGGCGGCGGTGGCGGGGCATGCGGAATCTCGACATATCCGTCAGGCAGTTTACCTCCAGGTGCATTTTTAAGCGCTTGCTCCCGCAATCGTTGCCAGGCTTCGTATCGGTCAACGGCGCGTTGTTGTTCCCTAGAGCGAGCATTGAGTGGAGGGGAGATCCTTTCGAGTCAGTATTACATACTCAATTTTACGTTGCTTGTACTGTTGCATGGCTTCATCAAAAAGATCGGGATTTATCTCCATGAACAGCTTTAGCGCATTGTACACCATGCCATGGATGGTACTGTGAGGCAACATCAGACATGTGATGCTGAGAATGTACATCATGACTCACCGATTCCAGTGCGATTTAGAGTTCGTGTACAGTGCCGGAAAGACGATGGGAAGGATGACAGCCAGATTATCGCTCATAAGGTTGACGACATACTCGTTATTCCAATAGAGCAGCGCTCTCTCTGCAACTTGGAAGTGCTGGCTGTTGATGCAACGAGAAAGTTGCTGGAATAGAGCTATCTGGATCTTCTGGAACTCGACCGGGTCTGTCACATCGAGAACCTCTTCCACTTCATTCAAAAACATGACCTCCTTTGGTGAATTAACCTTGGGCCAATACTTCAAGAGCCCCATCATCACCTCCTCTGCCAATGATGGATCCTTTTCCAGGAATTGCACCACACAGTACGCCAACTGCGGGTGATAAAGCGAAAGACTCTTCACTTTGTGCAGAGGGATGAGGACACGTGTCAAGAATGTTTTGTGTTCCTCCTTAAGAGGCAGCGCAAAGCCATTGATGATGGACCCTAAGATCTCAAGAAGTTCGGCAATTCCATTGTGACGCTCCGTCTCGTAGATGAAGCGGAAGAAGACATTGTTGATCGACCGACGGATAAATGCGCGAAGGTTTAAGAATTTGCCATAGATACGGTGCAGAGTGGTCTTCAAAAAGTCGCGCTCCCGCGGATCTTCAGAATCGAAAAGCTCAAGGAGGTTGAGAACGAATGCTTGGTCGATGTATCGTTTTGCCATGTTTGTGTTGAAATCTGGGCTTTCGACAAATCGCAGGAAGAATTCGTACACGATTTGAAGGTGAGGCCAGGCAAGCTCGAGCACTGGTTCGTCTTCTTCCGGATCGAATGCGTCGCCGGTAGGATTAACCGGAGGGGGTATGGAGCGGAAAAGGTTGGTGGCAAACTAAGTTGTGATAAGAGTTGATATATTCGTGTAGCTAGGTTGACACTCACCATGTTGACGACCTCAGGGTATACATTCTCCGTTATGACACCACGTTGGGTCGTAATATATTCCAACATTTCGTGCAATGTTTGTGCTTTGATCTGCTTCCCTTTAAGTTCGGCACTAGCGTCGTTGAAATCGAAAAGGACGCGACATTGGTGGAGTTTCTTGAGAAACAACTGGGGTCGTTCGTTCGGAGGAGTTTCTGAGGACGTGAAAGGGGGTGAGGACGTATTTTGAGATTGAGCGTCAAGTGAATTTACCCATAAAAGGGGGGAGGCGCTCTATCTCGACTTTCTGTGTCACAACGAAGCGGCTGCTTCTCTGCTTGCGTGGTGGCTTGCCAACCATGGGAATGGTATCTTTGGGGCCAGCCCGGAGACGATTCAAAGTTGTTGCGCGTGGCGGTGTGGCATTTGAATGATCGATGAGTGAATGCCTTTCAGTTGTACCATTGAAGTGAGCTGTGCGGGTAGGGGCCTCAGAGGGCGCTTCAGAGCTGACAACAACGATAGGAGGGGCTGGTGATCCATTATCGCTAGAAGATCTTCGATCGGGCGTTGTGGCTCCAGCAGTGATAGGGGAAGATGATCTATGAGATGAAGACGGACTCTGTGAAGGGCTCTGGGAGGGCACAATGTGGTTACTGGGATTCAGGTGATTGCTCGAGCCTGAACCACCAGGGGTAGGTAAAGGTTTCGCGGTATTGGGCGGGGGAGCAGGTGGGGCCGCGTTGTTGCTGCTCGACTTGGATTCCTTTTTGGAAGAATTAGAATCCTGTGAGCTCTTTCTACTGAGCTAGAGAGCATGGACGGCAATAATCAGTAGGTGCCAACATATAAGATGCAGATAAGCAAGACTGACAAGGGTTTTCTTGAAAGTTTTCATGATAAGTCGTCAAAGTAAACCACGAAAGCCGATGGAGGTTGGCGTCGACAATGCTGGCCGCTGTCGCCGACCACTGCCGTCGCTGTCAGAATCGATGAACAACAAACGTGTGACTGTGACGTAGCGTGACAAGCGTTACCAGCTGTAACTCCTAAACACCATCACACGACTGCGAATGTTGTGCTCGTGTCTGCCCCGGTCTACCCATCACAGATTTACCAAATGTTTACATTGCTCATCATGACGGAAACCGAACCAACGAGTGGACAGCCTGTCTTGACCTTTTCCCACTTCTAGTGGTGAGAACGGAATGGTTGTTATGGAACATTGTACATCACGTGGTCACGGGACCAGTGTTACTACCGCTACGGTCGTGGTCTTCTGTTTTGCTCTCATCCCTCTCTCAACATGGCTGGTGAGTGCTTTTTCTGTCCCTCTGCGTCCGCACTGCTCACTGAGAAATAGCCATCTACGCGGTGTATACCTCTCCAACCCATCCCCCCATCCCCAACCATTTACCGACCTTGATCGTAACTCCCCATGGTGCGTCTTGATCTCAAAAACCTCATTGTTTAAAGTGGTTAAAGCAAAGGGTTACGCTAGGTCAACCTTCTAACATTCTTTACTCATATCTCCACACGAATTTCGTACGTCTTGTCCGTTCGATGTGAATCCGATTGTCCGCCGCTCACTCAGCCCCGTTAGAACACAGAGAATTATCTTTTGACGCCCTCTCCGCAGGGCGATCTCTGCGTCGCAAAGCTCTTCCCACCTCGCCCACAAGGAGGAAAGACATCTGCTTCTGACCCGGGTCACTCATCCTCAGCGTCTTCCCGAGTTGTCCGCTGCGAGGCGTCACGAAACCTGAAATGGTCCATCGCCAATACTGGGGTCATCTCCCCGATCTACAAGCTTTCGTTACCGTCTCCAGACTCCCCCGACCTTCCACTCTTCCAGATATCCAAACCAAACCCCAATGCTGCTTTTTGGAGCATGTTTTATTTCGCATATGCCGGCCATAATATACCTCCGAAGCGAATCGAGTTTGGCAAGATTCAGAAGAATCCGCCTGGTCCAAATGGTGGTGGGACCCGAATCAGCATTACAGGCAAGTCTCCCGAAGAGAAAGCCGTCTGGCAAACTCTGGGAGAGGGGAACGAGGACTGTGTCGAGTGGGTTGTACTATGTGCGGCGTTAAATCTGCTAGAGTGAGTCTTTCGCTTTGCTGTCCTCCACCCTTTCTTCAGAACACTCACAATTCGCCCCAGTGACGAGATCATGAAAGCTGCAGAGAAGAATCCTCCACCTCCGGCCCCGCCCGTCGCCAATGGCGGTCCTCCTGGCCGTCCAACGCCTGTGTCTCTTCGCGATCCCGGTCCCACCTCTGGGAATTCATCTGGTCCTGCTCCTCGGCCGCCTCCTCAGCAGCAGCCTCCGCAGCAGCGTCCTCCTCCACAACATTCTCAGAGCATGCCTGGAGGTCGCCCGTCCCCTTCAGGATTCATACCAAACCAGCCCCCACGTGGGTATCCGCCTGGGCAAGGCCCGGCGCCCGGTCAGCCTGGCTATGGTCCGCCTCCGCCTCAGGGTTATGGCCCAGGTGGTCCTGGACAACGCCCACCCCCTCCACAACAGATGCGAAATGGCATGCCTGGGGCACCTGGACAGCCGTCTCCTGCGGGATATCAAGGACGCCCGCCGCCACAGATGCAGCAGCCTCCGCAGCAACAGCAGCAGCAGCAAATGGGTCAACCCCCCCAGAATCAGATTCGGAGATTTTGATACCTCCGAGGCTCCGGCCAGCCAGTCTTTAAATTCCGATCATTCGTTCCCCGGATTTGTTCATCTCCTTGGGTTTCTATCGTGTCTTAAATGTTTGATATCCCACCTGGAGGCCCAGGTTGCCTGGTTTTTGTTATGGGACTTGTAGGAAGGCTTATAAACAAACATTTGTTGTCTTTTTTCTTCTGTACTGTACTTTGTGTACATTTCGAAGCTTATATTTATATATGCGATTATGGTCGGCTTTTGTGTCGAACCTTTACTGTTTAACAAGTTTCTCCAGTGCATCCATAGAATATGCTTTGCGGCTGGAATTCAGCTTATATAACGGTGTAGACAACAAAGGAGCTTACATTTGGGTCGCTCGAGAGGCAAGCCAAGAGCTGTAATACAATAGACAAGTTAGCAAAGGACATAAAGTATTGGGAACTAGCAAACCTCTGGCCCAGACAAGTTGGGTGAGAGCGCCCAGTGCTGGTGAGGGGAAGCATTCGTCAGCTAACATTTCGATGTATGAGAAATGCGGTCGCAAACCTCTGGAGACACCGAAAATGACAGTATAATACTGGACGCCGCACATCAATGTTGAATTTTATGACATGTAACAGACCTGCTCACCTTAAATTCCGTGAAGCCATAATGATACAGGACACAGCCTAAGGGTGATCATGAGCAAACAAAGATAAGAAACAGAGAAGGCAGCATACCTGAGGTGGCATCGACGTTAGGATACGGGTTCTTCGTCTGGTAAACATCTGTCTTAGGGAACTTGTACGGCCGTAGGAAGCTCAAACTTTACCTTGCCATGTTCCTTCAGGACATCCGGGGCGATTTCAGATGTCTATAGGGAGGGTTGTTCAATTTCTCGACCAGTCGAAACGGGAACGACGAGCCAACCTTATTGACGAGCTGAATGATGTGACTGTCTTTCAGGTCAGGCCGGGTGTTGCAGAATTCCTGGAGCGCAATAAAACGAGGATCGGGTTTACGGAGCACACCGTGGCCATATCTGACATGAGTGTGAGAGAAAGGTTCATGGCATAAGGCGAATAAATCCTTACCCTGGCACAACCTGTCCGCTCTTAAGCGTCTTCCAAAGATAGTCCCTGATATTTTCATTGGAAATGACATTGCCTATCTCTTTTTGCATGGCGAGCTGCCATCTGAGGACCTCCTGGTTGGCGAGACTGGACAGGGGATTCAAAATCACAAAAGGTTTCTAAAATACAATATATGTCATACCCGTGAAGAGGCCCAGCAAGGGCGAAGAGTGCAGCGGAGTAGGATAGGTAAGGATCAGAAAGAGTTGACCCAACCAGGTCTTTGAAAGCATGTTTAATTGTCTCGTAAAGAAATGCATGCGAGGGAAGGGATACATACGAGCTGTGTGTGCCGAAGCATTTCCTCCTTCGTGGTCACCATGGAGCGCAATATAGAGTCGAAGATACTCGGTTAGGCTCTGATTGTCGCCGTATCCCAAAAGGTTGGAATAGTTTCCTAGATGACGGTAAGCTCGAAGCCCTTGAAGCAGGTGAACTATAACATACCAACAAGATCCAGATCCTTGTTAATAGCGGGCAACGGGTTTCCAGGTTTGTAGACATTGCGATAGATACGCGCTGCGAGGACGGGAAGCCTCGCAATCAGGTTGATACAATCGTCCAAAGTATGAGTCCAGTATTCGCTCTTTTTCATGCCCATCTCATAGGCAGCTTGGAAAGAGCTGTCACGGTTCAATGCAGCCACACCAATGCCGAGCTGGGTCATAGGGTGGAGTGTCGTCGGCAAGCTGTATACCCGATGGATGTGAGGATTGTTTAATTATAGATGATGACAACGCTCACGAATCTACGAGGCTCTCTACGAATGCGGGCAATTCGCCCTTCTCCGCAAGTTCTCTAGACAGTTGTCGGGTTTGTTCGGGGGTCGGAACTTGGCCAGTAAGCAGGAGCCAAAGCATGCTTTCTGCAATAATCTCCTTTCCGCCTGGGGCGGGAGGGAGAACCTTTTGACAGTCTGGAATGCTAAGCCCATGGAAACGAATGCCCTATTGAGCGTTGTATTCAGAAAGTGCGGCGGCTGGAGTATTTGTGGGGTACGGACTTCATTGGGATCTAACACAGATGCATCCCAAAGCATGGCCTTCAGGCCTCGCATGCCACCAATGATATTTTCGATCTACAGAGTGACTGACGCGTAAAAAAGCCGCGAAATTTCACAGCGACAGAACATACCTTGACATCGCCAACGACAGCTTGGCCGTGCTCCGTTTTCTGATACACACGTCAATTACCACAGGAGGGTGTTAAAGTTTACGTTACGTACCAGCCTCTTAAGCTGCTCTTGCTTTGCGGGGATCACCTCTTGCAACGTCTCCTTCAAGGACTAAGCACAATTCGCGGGTTCAGACGAAAGCAATTGCGGGGACGAATGCGCTTTAATGGTACCTTCGTCGATGCAAGTCGCCTGGAGAGGAAGCTGGAAGAGCTGAGTTGGACACCTTTCGAAAGACGAGCACGAGCGAGCATTTTGTGAACGGGAGAAATAGGTGAGATGGTTAAATGACGGACCAACGCTGAACGGACATGATCCGGCAACTGTATAGTGTTTCTGAACAGCGTCCGAGTCAAATAAATACATACAGGGGCAAATACAGCGCATTCCGCCAGCACATTCGAGGCTGAACACGTCGATCATACAATCCGAGTTCAAGGGCCTTTCGTAATGGCGCCCGTCCTTGTACCAATTGCGTACATCGTAATCGTCTTCGGAGGGCTCTTTATCTTCAGTTTCTTCTATCGCAAACACACATCCAGTACGCGTCGTAATTTCATCTATCCTCCGTCATAAATTAACCCGCCACGTCGTATAGCACAAGCTTACGAGCCATATTTTTCTTCACATCCGGAACGCAATGCATATGTTACTCTCCTTCAAAAAACCGATCCACCCGCGTCCGATTCACTCCTCAAGTCTGCGCTGGTTCGACGTGCGATGGCAGATGTTCAGCGAGTAATGCGCATAAGAGAAGACAAACCCGCCCTCCAAAATCTTTTGCAGAAGGGCTCGATAGGAGACGACCTATGGAACAGTCTCATCAGCGCCGAGAAAGAATTGGAGGCCGAAATCATGGAGGTTGTTGCGGAGGCCAACTCGTTTGTTGAAGGCTGGGGCCAAGTGATTTTCCCCACCGCCAACGAGATGATGGCGAACGAAAAGATGCGAGTCGTTTTCGATAATATCTCAGAAGCCAAAGCAGAGTTGGGTGGGTGTTGTGTATACCTGGCCCTCTATCCTACTGACTTTCTTATTCAAGAGCTGAAATATGACGTGAAGGCCAAGATTACCGCAACCATTGGAGCAGCACCGACCTCACAGCCCAGATCCAATGGCCTCGCGCCTTCCAGTGCTGGTACCGACAGCGTTGTGTCTAGCGATGGAGAAGCCTCTTCTACCCCAGGAAAATCTGTGAGTCTAGGTAGCTGCATTTTCCTAGAACCGATATTTATACAAAGGCTCAGAAGAAGGCGAAGAAGCGAAGGTAGTCTTATGTATTTGATCTTGTGTACACATAGCGCCCAGGCTATCATTCCTGCATTATTCCCGACCGTTGAGGATGAATTTCTTGCGCGATTGATAACGAAAAAAACGAAAAATGTACAATGATGAAAAAAGTGAGATGTACTCCGGGAACTATAACTACGCATAATCTGTACACTTAGCCTCTGATGACGATTGCCTTCTCTGCTGCCCCTGCTCTTGTCTTTCCAGACTTATCGAAGTGATCCAAACCCAGAGCGTCTTCAGGAGCGAACTGGTGTTCGTATATGGTATCCTCTGTAGCGTCGTAGTCAGTCTCTGAAACAGGAGTATGGGTCTGGAGGTACTCACCATCCTCGATGTACGAAGGTTGCTTAAATGTAGAAACTTGGATCAAGGCGAAGCGGTATTTTGCAAGGTCTTTGTCCGACACTCCTATCCGCGCCTGTAGACGCTTCTTGGTGTCCGCGAATTTTTCGCCCTATCACGCCATATGAATGAGAGCGAGTATTGCAGAAAATTGGATCAAGACCTACACGTTTGAGGACAAATTTGAAAGGAATACCATGCGTCCGGGTGAGCTGGTTGTAAAAATGGAAGACGCTGATCACTTTGTCCGAATCATCGGCTTCAAGCTCCTCTCGAGGAATTTCCTAGTGCGATGTATCAGTGCCAAAGAGCATATGAACAACACAACCACGAACCTCCGCGTATAGTTCTACGGGGTCAGGGATATTGCCAATCATCTCGGAACCCGTGAATTCCTTCTGTGTCTTTCCATCTTTGGATATCTCGAAGACACGTATTTTCCCCGTTCCAGTTGACGTCAGTGTCACCAGTTTTGCGAGATTATCCGCTAAATCGTGCACCATGCTGGTCTTTGGCAGCAGGAAAGAATGTGTTGCCTCTTCCTTATTGTGGATCCCAGTCCAGGTGACTTTCAAGCTGCGCTTTGTCTCAAGTTCAACGATGCTGACGTCCAGCTTTTCGTAAAGGATGACCGTCGTGGTCGGGTTGATGTAGGTCGGCGCCATGATCTCAGCTATACTCTGATTCAGTGATCGCTTCAGAACAGACTTCGCTGATCCATTCGTCGCATGTGTAGTAGTGAAGCGTAGCTTGATTGGGTCGTGACGAAGGTATTCCCCGGCCTTTGCTGACATCTGGAAGGACTCGTCAGATGAAGCTGAAGGTACGACAGCATTATCCGCACCGTGTCATAGTTCTGCTTCTTGCTCAGGACGAGGCTAAATTCAGGATGATCATGGTCGAGTTCTTCAAACTTGGGTCTGAACAGAATCATGACCCGGTTTTGCAAGAAGTCATAAAACTGGACAGGGTTAGAATACAAGCCCTGGCTCTCTAAGTCGTGTATCCTATGTGCAGGTAAGAACATGAAATGCGACGGTGACGAAATTGAGGTCTTACTCCTTCTCAGGCAGGTCGACTTGAAAACAGATAACATCACCGTCCTGAATTTCGCTTTGAGAAAATGAAAGCTTAGGCTTCATGAGTTCAATCATTCCGGGTTTGATTTCCTGTAATCAAGGAACGCTACTTTAGCTGAGAATTACGACAGAATTGGGCATCGCATTACCTCATAGAGTTTTAGAGGCGTTCCGGGTGTCCATCGCATCCGCTCATTGACGACGACAGCGAGATCGCCAACTTTACTTGTCCTTAACATGTACGTCTTGCCAACACCGTATAGAGTTTGTTTGGAAGTGTCGAAATGTTTTAGGAAGATCATGATGGATTGCGGAGGGGGATCAGGCTATGGACAGTGTTTTAGCTTATAAAAAACACTTTGATAATGTACGCACCTTGGATGGATCTGGTATCACATCGAGATATAAGCGGAGATCGTTCTGCCTTGCTGCCATGTTGTTCCTGATGACCTCGACGGCTAAAGGAAGAAGTTAGGACGAGCAGAGACGGTGGAGTTAGCCACGCACTGAGCGTTGGCTCATTCTCTGGAATGTGTGTGTCCGGACGAACGGTCTTGTTCTGGCGATTTACCAGCACCCAGAGACGAATCTGACTTTCAGGATAATTGAAATGTTGGGCTACACGGCTCTTGAAGGTGGTATAGGTTTCTTGTTTCAGAACACGGAAGCTGGGTAGCTCGGAAGGTGGCCAATTCTTCTCATCGAACGTTGCCAAATCGAATCCCTCGTGCCTGGCGAAAGTCTCGTCTGTGATAACCTACAAAAACTGTCATTGATATCGTGCGAGCATATGAGATGACGGTCGCACCTTCGCCGTCAGGAATAGATGTTGTTCTTCACGCTCCCTCTTCTTCGCTTCGATCTGAAGCCGTTCTTCATCAAGTCTGCGCTCTATTGAGTAGATGAAAATAGTTATGGTCTGTCGTCGAGTTGTATATGAAGATGTATACTCACTCAGGTGTGGAGGCGTGTCTTCCTCGGTGAAGGGAGCCAAAACTTCGTCGATCGCCGACTCCCGAATGTACACCAACATATAAGCATTCGTGAAACGTTTCATGGCTCGCACTTGATTACGTTGCAGAGAGGGAGGCATGCCGTTCAAAGCTTCGCCGCCGTAATTTTCCTCCAAGACTTCCTTGTCAGTGACAGGTGTTACTCGATCGTCGTCAAACTTCAGCCATCTTGTTTCGCGATCAGGTTTGATCAGGGCAAAGTAATGACCCCCGTGTAAATCGCCGGAGTGCACTAGAACGCCATGAAGCTTGTAGACCCAGGGTTGTGACCGATCGGCGCTGGCGTCCAAAAATTCATCCAAATCAATCTCGAAAGGGAACTCATGTCGGTCGTTAATCTTCACCATGGCATCGCGTTGAATGTCGTATTCAAAGCGCTTGAGTTGCAGGTGGAGAACGGGGGGGAAAGACTCGAATATGATGCCCTTCTTGGCATCCTGAAGTCCAAGCCCTTCTGCTTGATACTTATTTTCCCCATCGAGCATCTCGACTGCGACGTAGTCCTTGAAGGACTCGTACAGGTTCTTCATGTCCTTGACGTTGAGTTGGATATCTGCAAAGGAATGAGAGCACGAAACGCAGACTTCGAGCAGAAGACGTACCATTGAACTCCTCAATTCTGGAGGACTCATAGTCGACGTGGACACATTTGATGTAACTCTTCATTTTCCCAACAAAGAGTTTGGCGATCGCGCCCTCTGCTTTAGTACCCTATATCACAACGTTAGATCATGCGGTAACCCGGGAGCTAACAAGCAGACCTTCATCTTGGATTCCAATTTATCCTGTAGAACACGATTGAATTCTTGAACATCATGTTGGAGAAAAGAATCAAGGGATTTCCACCCAAACGATTTAGTTAGTTCAGTTGTGCCTATATGATAATTAGACATGATATATATCGGCGACGCATACAAGTGTATGACTAACCGACAGGTTGATCTGAGGTTTGAAGGTGATAAAATACACGTTGTAATGCCAGAGCAACGCTCTCTGTAGGATGATCATCCTCGGTAGGAATTTGGTACACAGCCTATAAGAGGTAATCATTAGGTTGATAAAAAGGTGTGTCGATGCCTGGCTGCTCACTTTTCGGAAATACCGCGTGCAGAAAAGAGACTGGAGTAAAGAATTCATGTAACACGTAGCACCCTGATTCTTGAGCCCAACACAACCAGTTTCCTTTTTGGAGTCGTAGCTATATAACAAAAAATTAAACGATAAGGAATGGTTGGAGGGTTTGGAACAACTGACTTCACGAAATTGTGCCACAAGACGCCAGTCGGATCTTCCAGAACCCTGACATAAACAGTGATATCGGCAGATTCGTCCTCAATGGTAGGTCGATTATGTCCTTCCTGGATGTTGAAAAGCTTTCGCAGTTCGCTGAATCGAGTGAAACCCCAATCACATTCCTCCGCAATGAAACGGTGATGTGCATCTAGATACACCCAGCGTCAGAGATTTCTAAGGGAAATCATTAAGATCCACTTACGGCTTACGGAAAACACGGTAGGGTCGTGAACGTTTGAGATGACCAGAGCAAACTGCGCGCAAGCATGCCAGCCTTCGGGCGCTTTCTTGGGTTCAGCATAGTCCAGGTATACGGAAACGGTGTCATTTGGCGGCGCATTCGAGTTACCGAAGGGGAAGAGTAGGATCCGCCTATGGAGACACACGAGGTTGTTAGCATTGTACGGCGAAAATGATTTCTTTAGAATCCAACCATTTGTGACCGCCGCAATCAAATTCCGGACTGGTAAGTTTCTTATCAAGCTTCTTCCAATTGGTCAAGCGCCAGGTAAAAACTTGGAAGTCTTTCACGTCGTGCCCCAAGTCTGGCATATGCTTGGCTGCGAAGGCCTCATCTGAAATGCGATGACGACACTAGGGTAAGAAAAGAGACGCTGCGGAACAACCAGCGCGCAAGACTCACGATCTCGAACAGATACAACCTCGTCTATTTCCATTGGAGGTGCGCCGTTCTGCTTCTCATCTAAAACTTCCATGGTGTCGTTCTGGGTAGCCAAACAGGCTCAATGAGATGTGAAAGACGGTAGTGGCTGCGAATGTGACGCACCATCGAGACCAAGAACTCCGGTATAAGTGATCAACCAGAGCTTCCTATGCAAATCAAAGAAGCTAGAGGACGTGATTTGCGTCGGGCTTCGTGTACAGGCAGTGGTCAATGTTACGAGTTTGGGTGAAGCGATACGGAGTGCCTTACAAAGTCAGACTCATGGTCGAAAGCTGCCGTTCGGCCGAATCCGACCTCTGGCGGCATTTGCCGTAAAATATAAACAGCTCCGTCACAGACGACGAACGGTTGTCCGTCTCCTTGTCATCTCCATTCCACTTCAAGCAAGCAGGTGTGCGCGAGAGCTGCCTCATTTCGAACCCGTCGGGTCTATCCCTGTCCATCGTGACGAGGCTGCTCCTTCGTTATTTCCCTTGCCATTTTCTTTACCCATCACACGATCCTTAAATTGTCTTGACAGGAAGGCTCTACCAGGAGTCTTCTTCAGCCTTTCAGCTGTCCCACTGTCTTGTAATGAGTCAAAATCGTGTAAGATCAACTCCAAGGACTGTGGCATGCTGCGCTGGTCTCGTTTTGAGGCTCGCCAGTTGGGTTTTACCCCCGTAGTTCTTGGGATCTGCCCAAGCACTTTTACCCTCGGATACTTCGAATTTTGTCATCTGTCGGTTTCGTGCTTAGGCATATATGCTTCCTTCTGTACATTGTACTCCCCTTGTGAAATAAATACCAACTAAAACTGCTTTGCACCGTTTGCTTCCTTGCTACTTATCTCGCGATTTTCCCTTTTTCCACTAGGTCCTGGTTCAGGTGAGCTACGACGAGCTGTGAGCAGTGAAATTGTTCCCTTCAGCGCTCAGCTCAGGGCCAGCTCTGACGCTTGTGTAAAGCTCCTCAAGGCGTCGCTTAGGTTCATCCTTTCCAAAAGTGGGCGGCGTTTACAGTGCCCGTTTTCGCCTCATGTCGACAGGATCCCTTGCTCTTTTATTCCGCGTTTCTCCCTCCAAGATTCTGCTACAAAGAAGCGGAACCTGCACTGGAGTAATTGATTCTCCATCCTTTCCTCAGACAACTGGATGAAGAGCTTCTTCCAACGAATACACGACAGCCATTCTGGCACACGCAAACCGACATCAACTGACGCAAACGCAACATACAAGGTCTGGGTACCCCCTACAAAGACTGCCGGCGACCAGGATCGTCATAGACCAGCTACAGACCATGCCGACCCGACGACAAGCGCTCGTAGAAATGGCGAACATCAAAGTTCAAACCGTGCTCCTCGACCAGCAGAGGGCTACTACCAACCTCACGGTGGACTATCTGGCTATAACTTTGCGACATTTCCATCTGCTGGAAGGGTGTCCCATTCAACCAGCCGTACTCAAACGATGGATACCGCCGCTCCTCCGCGTTCATACCCCATACCGACCACCGGCTTACAATCCTCAGACCGACGTCATGAAGTGCAGGCTGGATGGTCCACGAGTAAACGTGGTCCAGTCTCTACTTCCACGCAAGCGCCTGAGGTGTGGATACAACCTCCTCAGCAGCCATCGACTTCGCATGTGGAGGACAAACATCAACGCAGTAGAAAATCTGACGACAAAAACACCAAGTCACGGGATAAGGACGGTGACAGGCGCCAGTGGGGCAGGGGAAGGGACATGGACGCGCCACGGGACAAACCCGAGGAGATCCTCAGAACGGCTTTGGAGGCAGAAACCGCGCGACGCCGAGAAGGAGCCAGAGAGACGGAGAGGGAACGAGATATGGTTAGGGAGACGGAGAGGGAACGAGCTCTGGTCAGGGAGAGGGAGAGGGACAAGGACCGACAGCGCAAAAGGGAAAAGGAAGAGGAACGGCAACGGGGAAGGGAACGAGCAGGGGGCTGGGACAGAGACAGACAAAGAGAAAAAGGCAACGGAGACGGAGACGGAGACAGAGACAGAAGAGACAGAGACAGAAGAGACAGATACAGAAGAGACAGAGCTACAGACGGGGGACGGGAAAGAGATAGAGACAGGGAGCGGGGGAAAGAGGGGGACAAAGATCGGGCAAGGGAAGAGGACAGAGAAAAGGCCAGGGAAAAGAGAAGAGAAGCGAGGAAAGATAGAGAGAGGCCTAGGGAGACGGAGAGGCCGAAGGAAGGCCTTGAGCAGAAGGAAAAGGCTCGAGGAAACGATAAGCCGGTCTCCGGTGAGAGAACGGTGGGCTGGCCGAGGGACCTGGAGAGAGGCGAAAGAGGTCGTGAGGGGGAGAGCACTGGAGAAAGAGTTGATCTTCTGGGCGTTAATAGGACCAGACAAAACGATCAGGAACAGGAAAGAGCGGTTGCTGAACGATACTCGAACCAAGACAAGAAACATAGGCGAGATCGAGAGAAGGACAGGGACACACGCAAAGATCAGGAGAAAGTACGAAATAGGGCAATGGAACTGGAGACATATCGCGACAGTGGGGCACACCTCGAGAGCAATAAAGGCCATAGAGACAGGTATAACTATCTCGACAAACGGCATGAGCCCGGAAGGGGGAATGTACCATGGGACCCTGCTATTCCGCCCCAACTCTCTTCACGACAACAACAGGTGATGGGACCTAAGGTTGAGGATGAGCATACCTCGGACAGCTCCCCACGAAAGCACCCACACACATCCGGTCATAGACGTCACCGAACAGAAGAAGGGATATATCCTGCGACGGTATGACGTTAAGCACTGTCACTTGCGATGTGTCTCTTATTCTAACACTAGAGCCAACGGCCGGCCCAAGGGCGTGTGCCATCCGCCCCTTCAAACCCTGCGCCATTACATCTTCAACATCCCATGGTTGCATCCAGCTCCAGCGAGAATCCGACCGCAAACGCCGATGTGACCCCACCTACCCTTCTCCCAAGGAAGGGCTCTACCTTGCAGGTGTCCCGGGATCAACAGTATCCGCAAATTGATCTCACAGCGCCTGGCCTGTCAGGTAGCGAAACAGAGGGCCCCAAACGCCGGGAAATTGTTGGTATCATTTTATGCCGTTGAACTTGGTATTTTCTCTGATATTCTGCTGTACTACTCCCTCAGATCAAAAACATTCTCGATATTAAATACGAACAAGCATCCTGTGCTCCCTCTCTCGAAGGAGCGTCGGCGCCTCGACCACACAAAGACGCCTACGATCGAACTGAAAACAGCAGTGGTTCAAAGCTCAAGGAGGTTGGTGAATTAATCTATCATGGGAATCACAGTCTAATCCATTCAAACTAAGTCGACAAAAGGTCTAACCTCGCGGTGGCCGTTCTTCAAAGGGAAATTGTCATCCCGCAATGCCATAGCAGGCATGGACGCCGCAGAATCTGATGCGCCTGCTGAGCCACCCAAGGAAAGCAGACATATAGATCGCCACGCGGAGCAGGAAAGCATTTCTGCGATGACCTCATGGTACTATCTGACTTGTATTGTCCAGTAGGTCCCTGCAACAGCAAATTTGGTATATTCCAGTGCGTCTCAACAGGCAGCTACCCACCAATCGAGCATTTCTCACATGAATGTCAATCGACTTGACCCCTTAATGATTCATGACTAATTGTTCAACCTTTCTAGGCGGAACCATTGGCTTCGACATCACATACCGTAATAAACCATTTCCGAGATCAGTCTCCCCAGACCTCCAAACCGCCATTTCAAACAACGTCTTCAGGATCTCTTCCCATCTCCGCGACGCCCCGCGGCTCCCGTTCCTTCTTACCACTACCCTCTAACGCCAATATCAAAGTTCCACTGGTTCGTAATATTGAGTTTATTGAGTCCATACTTTCAACCAAGTCTCCTAATGCAGGCAGAAGCGAAAGAGTTTCGACCATATGGAACAGAGGCCCTGCGTCCTGAAACCCACTCGCAGTCGTTTCCTGCACAGGTGCCAAATCAGCCATTTTATCAAACACGCCCGACTGAAATGCAATTGCCTCCCGCTCAACCGATTGGAACTACCAACCCCGACATTTCCTCAAGGGTGGGCACCCAATCTCAGTCATATTTAACGCCCAGCGATCGCGCAGTAGAAACCAATTATACTGGACAGTCTTTCCCTACACAATCCCTGTCCGCTTCCCACCCTCAATCGGGCACCCGTGCTCACGATGGAACCATCGTTACGGTACATTATTCCACTCATACACATGGTAACTCGAGTCATCAATCTCCTACATCACACGGGCCAGCGGTTTCGAATGAGACACCACAGCAACCGCAGCGAAGACCTGTAGATCATGCTGCGACGAATTTGAATGACAAACCAATCAACGCGCCAGCGGGCGCTACGGCACCTCAAGCATTGACACCACCGGGCAAGACGCCATCTCATCCTACAAAGGAGGCAACGATTTACCCTCAATCACAGTCAGCCCATACGCCACTCCCGTCGCATCAGACGATGCAACAAGAACTTCCTAGGAACATGGATCTTTCATCGGCTCCCATTGGCCAGAAGACGACCCAATACTATGGCGCATCAAGTGGTGTCATGCAGGCCGCGACGACAACTCAGCCCCGTGGACTGGCACTGGCTGCGGTATCTCATTCTGCGAGCACATCCCATTCGTTAATGGCTACAAGCAGCTACGGGGCAGGCTCTGCGATGCCTATTCAGTCGCAGGAAACCCCTACCCCAGACTTGAAACAACAACTCTCTCAACAAGATTACTCGAAGACTGGCCCGACGGCTATTCAACCCCGTGCAGCGGTGACATCATACTTGACAGCTCATTTTGATCAGAGTTCATCTCATTCGTTGGTCGCAACGAGGGGCTCAGATTCAGAATCCGCGACCCACGCTCATGCGCAGTTGTCAAATCGAACGTCTCAGCAACATAAGACTACGGATCCTTCAGCCTCGCACCCTAGCGAGAAGGCTTCTCAATACTATGGTCTACCGAAAGATGTCGCAGCTACTACTCAGTCGCGTGCCCCATCATCACATACTGCAACACGTCTTACTCAGAACATATATGTACCAACGGTGGGAGCGATGCAGGAGGTTGTTACGGAAGCTCAGGCACATCGGAGCTTGTCGAACCCCGTTACATCGAAGGATGTATTGGCGGCCACATCAGTCCCTCACTCCCGCGCGCCAGCAGTACCGGATCAATTGTTTTCGACTAGAGGTTTAAATGAGAGCACCTCCCGTCTACAAGGCACCCCGAAGGACACCACTCCGGAGGCATCAACGAACCTCCAACGACAGCATTCTCGTGAACCGCCCTTGTCTATTCAGATCACTCATCCAACGCATCCACCGCAGGGCAATGAACAGTCATCCCACCTATATGGTGCAAAGAGCGAGGCCAATCAATTGCGCGCGTCCTCGATCTATCAGCCTTCGCATCAGCAAAGAGCGATGGAACCTCTGACCCCAAACGAGAGCGCACCTTATGTCCAAGGCACATGGAAGGATATTACTCTGGAAACGTTAACAAAAGAGTCACAGTCAACCGTTCCACAAGCCTTATCGGATCAGACATCACAGCAACTCGTAGATCCTCCAGAGACATACCTCAATCAGAATCCACTTTATATGCATGGAGCACCGAAAGGTCCCATGTCGGAGGCAACGACGAATGCCAAGGTACAACGACCGTCGCATCAACCGCTACAGAAGATGGCGCCCCCGGCGGCACGCCCTGTGGAGAATCAAAAAAATTACACGCCACCATCGTATGATGCGACTGCAGTCCAGCATACATTGTCGTCGCAGGATGAGCGACAGAGGGTATTTACTTCGAGCGTGGCAGCTACGCCACTCCTTTCAAGCAATGCAGCCTCGCAACATCAGAATACTCACTCTGATCATGATCGAGCTCTGGCACCCGCCGCTTCCGCCAATATCAATGCCAATGCCCATGCAAGGGCCCCGGCAAACCATGAGGTAAACTCCATCCCTACCATGGTTGACAGATCGCAATCGCACGGCGCTACTCACTCTGTACGTATATGGCGATCTTACTCCTGTCGTAACCTGATTGTCTGCATGTTTATGACGTCGCAGGCGTATGGAAACAGGGATGGGAAGGGTCAGTCGGATCAACGCAATCATTCGCCTGTCAAATCGTCAGTTCCAATCTTGATAGCGGGCTACGAAGCGCGTTCCGTAGCGCCAAACGCCCAGCCCCGACGAGATTTCAGTGCCCATATTCAACGGCCATCCACCGCTATGGGATATCGTCAAGAACGGAGTATACCATTATCAGCCCCAGTCGGGCATTCCATGGCATCTACACCACTACTCCCGAAGCTTCCTCGACAAATCTCAGCTGATTACACTGCTCGGTTGGGATCCTCCCTACAGCGCCCAGCGACTGCCATGAGCTCAAGGTATCATCGGGCTGACAAACTCCACTCTCTCGACCCTCTATCATCATCGTCAATCCAGATCAAGGCGTCCGATCCCCTGCAAACACGGGTTCAAGGGCATACATACGGCCCCTCGATGTTGAGCCATGACCGTCAAACAGCAGCTAATCATACACCATCTACGGCCCCTGCTCCCCCAGCTTTGTACAACCAGCGGCCGGATACCAACAGCCGCCCCGACGGTAAACGCCACATTCAATCATATTCCGCTCCAATCGGTTCGGAATACCCTGTTGCTCCAGAAATCTCAAGATTAGTGGCACCCCTCGTTAATACGACTCCTGCTACTTACTTGTCCTCGCGGGATATTCGTGCAGACCCTGTACCACCCTCGATTCCAGCGCAGCGCTCCATCGTTCGAACGGGGATTGTGGATCCTCGCAACGCAGCTCCAGTTCAACATCCCCAGAAGCCGATCGCGGAGGAACAGACCTCCTTTCTTAAGCAATCACAGCTCTCGGGTGCATCGCGTGAGGTCGTCAGTAATGAGACCTCGGTGGTAGATACCAAAGGCCAAGAAAGTGAGTTCCGTTCACATATCACCATTTCATTTCTCTTCAATTTACTTTGACATCAGGATCGAAGGTTGAATATTCATCGCATGGAAACTCCATTTCCCAACGTAACGATAATATCGAGAAGCCAGCGATGCAACGAACTTTTACAGACAAGCCTCCAGATGTGTCAAGTCCAGCGATCGAGGATCGCGCCGCAGCCAGTTCTCAGGCATATCGCCCACCTATTCAACATGCAAAACTGGCGGAGCTTTTATCGTCCCCCGTTCCTATCTACACTCGTGAAATTTCTGTGCCTATCGCTACTCCTGGTGGCGGCCCATCGTATCCGACAATACCAACTTCCCAGCTTCCGCAACTTAGTATGACCAGATCAAGCACTCCACTTATCATTCCCCCTCAACCAGCATCGTCTATTGCCAAACGCTACTCCCCTCCGAAAGCTCTTCACGAGGTTGATAATCGTCCCAATACCTTGAGCAGTGCTACACATATAGCTGAGCAGCGCAAACTTCAGCAAAGTGATTCCAACCAACATACTCCTAGTCCAAAGGAATCGGTGCGACCCATAGATTCGCAAACGATGCCCATGCCCTCCTATACACACAACCGAGAGCCATCGACTCCGCCACGCACGACGCAAGCGAATCCATCTAGTTCATATCCAGGGAAAGTTCAAGCGCAATATGCCGAACCTCCAAGCATTGCTCCCCCGCCGCAACCGTCGAGCCACAGAGTTATCGAACCAAGTTCACGCAACCACGAATCCGGCAGATCATCCCAGAGACAGCACTCTGCCTCGGCTTCCCAGACCCCCTCTACATATCCTGTCCAATCCAGCTCCAGCCGCTCACAGCCAATCACAACCGAAACGACTCATCGGACCCCACGAGTGGATTCTTCGCGAACTCGTGGAAGTGGCTTTACCCCTTCGAATAATCCCGCTGTATCCAATGTAGATTTGACGAGCACACGTCATGTAATGCCTTCCTCGCAAACATCACCGTATCAAACACCAGCACCTCGCATGCAACACAATGTATCAATACCTTCCAGCAATGTACCACCACCAGTCGATTTAATTTCCGCTTCTCGAATTCAGCCAACTATCTCTGCGCGGGCAAACGCAACGGCTCACGACTCGGAACCGCGCCCTGACATCGTCCCACAACAATTTGTATCAACTTCTACTCGCGTTCCTGCTTCCGGACCGCCACCGACCTATCGCACGCATGAGAAGGTGTCTCGGAAGCCTTCCGAAGATTCTATGCTTCTCAAAACGCCTTCATCTCTGGCGCCGTCTATGCTAAAGCCCACTGTGTCCCGTACATCAATACCAACATCCCTTTCATCGCAACCGGAGTCGCGCAAGCGAAGTTTGTTTGGCATATTCAGATCCAAGAGCAACCATCCGCCAGCCCAGACGGAGGAAGTTCGCAACGCGCCAATGGAACGCACCAGCCGGAAGGAGTCGAAAAAGAAGGCGGAGAGTGCATCAGAGAAAGAAATGCCTCCCGAAGACACAAAAGTGGTCTCTTCTCTAGCGTCGCGCGTCCAAGCGCCCCCTCCGATCACGGTTCCCATCCCGATAAATCCTTCGACTGGTCGCAAAAGCCCCAACTCCAAGGTCTTCACTCCGTTCCGCTATCTGACCTCGAAACGGAACCGCACGATGTCGGCGGCATCTCTTGAAGCGCAGGATGGGACAGCGGTAGGTGTTATTGGACCTTTGAAGGACTTGGTCTGAACATGTGAATATAGCCCAACACTGTCGTCGGCTCGCCTACTGCGTCGATGCACAGTACGCAGCCAATCCAGCCTCCGCCACTCAGGGATCCGTTTATTGCGACACAGGAATGGAGGAAACAAGAGGCAGCTGAGGTACGAGAGGTTTCCGGAGGGAAGTTGAGACGAGCAAGGCCTGGGGTGGTGTTTGATGTGGGTGAGGATCCCAGAGAGGACGAGAAACGACGGCCGACGCCGCGAACGAAAGCATCAGGTCGTTCGAGCTGATATAGGGCTATATAGAATCAGTTATGTGATGAGATATCTATACATAGAAGGAGACGACCATGTGGCGCATGCATTGAACATGGAGGTGGCACGTGATTTTAACGGGCGCTGCCGCGATAATAATTGGCAATGGGTTATGCGACGCGGTCCTCCTTCTCCTTCTCTCTCTCCACGATCTCTGCCATGAGCCAACGAAAATCTGCCACGAAATCTAATGTCTCCACTCCCAGCGAGCAAAAGGCCGAGGCTCTTCACCAGTACCAGGACACCGATGGTCACTTTTCCCTAGTCAGGTATGATCCTCAATGAAACAGGACCACCATCAACGTGTTTCCTTCCTCACACATCCCTCCCGCATTTCAGAAATTTTCGGCTAGCAGACCTCGTCACTATCATGAACGGCGTTTGTGGATCCTTTTCCATATTCTCATCGGCACGCTACCTCCTCACCAATGACATTGACTATTTGTGGTCCGCCCTCGCGTTCCCTCTCGCTGGACTCATGTTCGACTTTCTGGACGGAAAAGTCGCCAGATGGAGAAAGTCGAGCAGTATGCTCGGTCAAGAACTTGACAGTCTAGCGGATTTGGTACGCTGTGCTTTTTTAAAATATCTTTGCAGTTTCTGAGTGGTCCTGCAGATATCATTTGGTGTAGCCCCATCACTATTAGCTTTCGTTGTGGGGCTGCGTACGTACCTTGATACGGTGGTGCTGACAGGTTTTGTGTGTTGTGGGCTTGCCCGACTCGCACGCTTCAATGCAACGGTCGCCCTCGTCCCGAAAGACGAAGGAGGCAAAGCAAAATACTTTGAAGGTCTACCTATCCCTTCTTCGCTAGCTCTCGTATCGATCCTGGCGTACTGGACAAAAAATGGGTGGATTGCGGGTCAAGAGGGCATTCCATGGGGAACCATAACTCTTTGGGGAAAGGAGGGGGGACGAGGAGAGATGCATGTGGCCAGCATTGCAGTCGGGCTTTGGGCGGCGGCGATGGTCAGCAAGACATTGCGTGTTCCCAAGCCGTGAGGAGTATGATAATGTAGGGTGGCATAGATATTTATGATACCCAGCCGGACAATTGTTGTCGCGTGTGTGTGTATCCGTCGCAATCGGACGCGTTCATTCGACTTCATCATCAACCGAGACGCGTCGTCCAGCATGGTTTCCGCTGACGACGTCCAGCGCCTCTTTCTCCAGGCTGTATTTTCACGCGGAATCCTTTCTGCAAAGCTTGCTCAAACGCTATGGGCTAAATCGATTGGCGCAGTCAAAGGTCGCCTTCTATGATTTTCAACACGAAAGTGAAGTGCGTTCTAACACTCAACCACAGCTGCCAATCTGGACCTTGACATCCCTCATTCAAATATCAAGGACAACTGGGACGCGATTGTGACCAAAATAAACAGGTCGCTTGACAGCCTCGATCTTGAATTTCGCCATCTGCACGATGAGAACTCTGGCAAAGAGATGTATGCACTGGTACGCGTCTTCTAAAGCCAATCCAATCGCTTTCTTCTTTGAATACATAGGTCAATCGAAAAGGCGACGAGATCGCGCAGATGGCGACCGAGTACACTCCTGCAGAAATCGCCTACTTCAAAGCCATCGTACGTCTCCATTTCACTCTGCCTGTATCCTTGGTTTGAGCTTTACTTTGAATAGATTGAGCTTATAATTCTTGCTCCTCGTGAATCGTTCTCTGTCTCGTCAACTGTTGCCCTCCGAGAAGTCAGCGCAATCAAACCAAAGACGAACATGAGCAAGACACAGGCCGAGGTTGTCCTGGGCAGCTTCGTCGCCAGGGGTTGGTTGGTCAAGAGCAAGTATGTCCACTCACTGTGATTCAAGTCCCAGCTCATTAAAACTCTGTTCTATCGAGGCGGGGCCGATTTTCACTTTCTACGCGCTCATTGCTCGAGCTTCTCCCGTACCTCAAGTCCACATATCCCGATGAATTAATCGAATGCACCATCTGCATGGAGGTTTTGTCACTTTTTTAGCCTTTGCTGCAACTTTTTTGTCTCATCTTACTTTCCAGATCCTGACTCGGGGTGTCGCTTGTCCTACCAATAACTGCAGCACGAGGATGCACTATCATTGCTTCACGACCTTCAGGCGTCGCCACAATGCCTGTCCTTCGTGCAGGAGCGAGTGGCCCGCGACGCACAGCGAAAAGCCTCTTATCCCCGTGGGGGAAGCTGCCGCGAGAGATGGAGACGATGCAAGACGGCGTGCCCGAAGCGAGGCTACTGACGAGGACGAAGATGACGAAGAGGCAGGCGAAGAGGAGCTTCGTAATACTAGGTCACAACCAAGGACTCAACGGAGTCAGCGGACGAGGAAGAGCAAAGCAGCTCAGGATGAGAGTATGGATGAAAACGAGGAAACCGGCGAACCGGTGAAGCAGGAAAAACCCGCTCAACCAACCCGACGAAGTTCAAGGAAGTAGGCATCGTCTGAGAATATATGTCTAGTCTATTACATGTTGTCCAGATGGATGCCAATTAATTAGTATCCGTAACGTCATTCTATTGTACCCTCATCTGCGACCGTACTCGTTTTGGCTTTGGCTGAGTTGGCTGAGTGAACAACCCTGCCGTTCTCGCCATCCTTGTTTAGCTTGTCTGTGAATCCAAATCGGCCTTTGCCCCAGAATTGCTGGCGTTTCTTATCTCTTCGCCCCTCTCCAAATTCGTCGTTCCATTTCCTGAGCTCCGCGAGGCTACCGAGAGACTCTGACGAGGAAGGCGTTATCTCTTTGAGGGCCTTGGCAAAGTTATGAAGGTGAAGAACACGAGTGTGTAGTTCAAGGGAGGGTTCGGCCACGACAGAAATCGAAGTAGGTAATTCCGCTTGTACAGACGACGATGGTATGTTTATGAGCTCTGAGGTGCTGGAAGCCTCAGATGGACTGACCGCGTCAGTGCAAAGAAGAGGTGCAGAGGAGGTCTCAAGAGGTCGAGTGGATGTGGCTGTAGAGCCTAGGGAGATTGATGAAGTGGACCAAGGAAGTTGGACATTTTCTTTAACAGCGTCCAATGCTGCCGAAACACACAGGTCTGCGGCAAAGGGTCAAAGTCAGAAACTCGGAAGATAACGCTTAAACGTACGCTTGAGATCTGAGCCAGAGAAACTATCAGTCTTCTTCGCCAAAGCAGAGATGTCCAAATCATCAGCTAGGGTTTCGTCTCTAAGGAGAATTTTGAGAATTTCTGCAGATCCTGGTGAGATGGCTAGTCAGGACAAGAAAGAACCCTAACGAACCTTGACGCTCCTTTTCCCCTGGGAGGTCAACTAGTAACCGGCGAGGTAGTCGACGGAGGACAGCGTCATCCAAGTCAAATGGTCGATTCGTGGCTCCGATAACGATCACGCTGTCTTCCTTTGACGACTTGAGCCCATCCATCTCCTGCATGAATTCGGTGATGACGCCTCGGTGAGCGAATGCGCCTCCACTCTCGCGCGCTGACATACGAGCACCGAAGAGGGCATCAATTTCGTCGAGGAAGACTACGCAGGGCGATAACCGTCTGGCCAGTGAGAAGACAGCCTTGACGAGTTTCTCGCCTTCACCCACATACTTAATAAAAGCCATTAGACTTGTGATAAGATTCCAACGATTGTACTTACCATGTCCATGACGTCGGACGGAGATATCGTCAACATTCTGCAGCCTGCTTCCTTCGCTAGAGCACGAACGACCAGGGTCTTTCCAGTCCCTGGTGGACCAAAGAGAAGACAGCCAGTCATGCCGTGCTGCTTGAGAATGCCTTGTTGGAATGCTCTTGGATGTAGCAAGGGCAACGAAACAATTGTTCGGACTGAATCAATCGTGTGCGGCGGCAGGTGAACATGGTCGAAGGACGTCGGCATCGAGGCTAAGAGAAGTAAGTATGGGCAAGTGAATGATCAATGGCATAGATTGACTCACCAGCATCCACAATACAGCCCAGCAGCTTTTGCTCATGGGAATCGAGTTCAGCATCATTTTTAACTCTTTCAATAACCTCGTCATACTGTTCCTGCTTGTCCTCCCGTGCGGCTTCATCACCTTGGTCTTGTTCCCAGGACGTCTTGTGAACTGAAAACGCCTCTTTTAGCCAAGATGACCGCAGATCTTTTGACGAACTATGGGCTTCCCAGGCGCTATGCACAGCAGACCATGGAACCACAGTCGGCTCGAGCGTAGCCTTGTCCGAGACCGCTGAGAGACTTGTAGAGGATATCGTGCTCCCGATAGCCCGGTCAGCAATTCGGCGAACATTAGACCAGACTTCAACCCTGGTTCCCCAGTCCTCCCACATACGTGCGCGGCTGTGTTGCACTGGTGTACTCGGAGGCTTCATTTCAGAAGAATCCTCGGTTGAGTCAAAGTGTATTGATGCGGCACTTTCCTGTTCCATGACACCACCAGCCGCGCCTACCCCCATACGCAGAGTAAGCTCATTGATCTCCCTGCGCCGAGACACACGACCAGCTCTTTCCTCAGTAGTGGAGCGTACTTTGGGAATAAGGATGGACGTTCTGAAGAATGTAGAATTATTTTGTCCGTTCCCCGATGCTGACGATGATGCATTCGTGGAAGAAAAGCCTGGAAATCCGTTGGCGCCGATGACAATGATTTCGGGCCTATCATCGTTATCCTCGCCCTCCTCGACTGTCGAAAGCTTGGGGAAATCGTTGACAAGAGCAGCGTCGCCACTCTCCCATTTTCTGAGCCTATCTCGAAGTCGCTTTTCCCTGGCTTTCTCGGCAAGCTCGTCCTCGCCCCAATCAGCTTTACCAGCTTTGGGCTCTGTGGTAAATTGTGCGGCGGAAGAATGGCGACTCATAAGCATGCTGACGAGTCCGTTGCTGGGTGAATTTGGTGGTGCCGGTGGCATCAAGGAAGGGGTCATGCCAAAGACAATCGTCATAGGGTTGGTGACTGGAGAAGTCGGCCGTGAAATAGGACCCCGCCGACGTTCACGAACAGCTGAAAGCAGGGGTGGATACCAAGATGAAGAAGATGGAGCAAGAGTTGGAAAGTCCCGAATGTATATCAGACGGGGGCGGCTCCCAGACGACGTAACCGGTGTCTCCGCTTTTGAAGGTGTGTTGACAAGGGTATCAAAAAAGACTTTGACTTTGCTTGGGGGTGAGGGTCTGCGAGTCGCCGAAGTGATAATCGTGCGGCCTTGCATGGTAGGCGGAGCCATCAGAGCGAGCGTCATTTTAGGCGGCGAGAAGACAGCCGAGTCAGCGTCGTCATCTTCGTCTGCCAGCGCGGCTTGAGAGATGGTTGACTTGGACGGAACGGGGGACGAGGGAAAGTGTAGAGGATTTCGCGGGAGGGCAAGAGAGTTGGCTGCTAAAATTTTTATGAATTGCGGCATTCGTGAAAGGAGCGGAAATCATACCTGGTCCAAAATGACCCCATTCCCCGGCAGCCAGCTGAACAGCATCTAATACAAGTACCTCAGCACCGGTCCGACGAGCCAACTCTGCGACTGTGGCATCGATAATGTAGTCGCCCCCTTCTATTGGACAATAGAGAGCAAGTGTGGGTTCCGTTGGTGCGCCGAGCGGCGAGATATATGTAGCACGGTGCTGCGTCTGTGGATGAAGGGTAATCAACAGCTTATTGAGAGCATCTCCGAAGTTCTCTGGTGGTGGAAGTGCCGAGGTATGCAACGGCTCTTGATCGGGGTTCGGTGTCCAGAGAATGTCCAGACCGTCGGGGAGTTGAACAGGCTCCGAATCCTTGGAAGGGGCAATGGAAACCCTGGTCCTGCGCAGTTTTGGCTTCTCTGGCGTGTCTAGCAGTGGCTCAGGTGCATCGTTTGGACTGTGTGGCTCTTCCGGGGGTGAATCTGATGGTGTGGTGGTGGTGGAGAGGCGATTTCGAGCAACACGGGCAGCGCGGGAGGGGAGATGTCTCCGAGGGATGGAATGGGGCAGCAGAAGCGTGGAGGAGCGATGAGAGAATGAAAGGAACTGGGAGCTGCGCAGAACAGCTGAGGACCGCATTCGAGTCTTTGGACGTCAACGTTCCACCGAAAATCGCGTCTCACGTGGCAAGGCTCTATGTCAATGTGTTAAGAAAAATGTAGTACCGACTCTGATCAAACTAATGTAAGGTATATCCAGAATCGTCCAGCCCCACTAATCATCACCGCCTCCGTGTGTCTTGCTCCTTCCTCGCATTCGCGCGCTCAGCAAGGTCCACCCCTACCAGAATTTTAGATGCCTTCCACAGCTGCACCAAATTGATTATGTTCTTCAGAGCGCAAATCGGCAGACTGGCCGCAGCCAGCGCCTGCGCATATGTCAGGTCAGGCAGCACAGACGGCAGCCCAATAGGCTCCGTCGTCCACTTCATCAGATACAGCGACACGTAGAAGAGCTCATTCCCGGCGCATACGAAAAACAGTGTCCGCTAGAGCAACAAGTCAACCTTAGGCGAAGCACTTAGCCCGTAGTACTCACAGAATCGTTGTAGTACAGCCATAGAATGCGGCTCACGTCACTCGTGACGAGCTTATGGCTTCTGGATCCAGTCACAAGTGAGCTGTGCCCGAAACGTCAGTGCTGTGTCATTTTTTCAACCCACAAGCCGGCGTACCTGTACATATGCATATAATGGCTGCTGAAGTCGAGGGCAATCAAAAATTGGAATATAATGGCATAGGGGGGGTATGATGAAGCAAGGTAGCAGAGCAGGCATGATGTGGTGCATCTATTCTTCCTCCAGGATCAGAATTGCAGCGTACGTCAGACGCAGAAATGGTACTGACCGGTCCGTGACCATGTCCAGGACAGCTCCAAATTTTGACGTTTGATTGAGCGCGCGTGCGGCTTGCCCGTCAACTGCATCCAGAAGACACGAAAAGACATACGCGAGCGTGCAGTACTTGGGATGGTAGCTCATAAAGTGCAGCGACAACCCCGCGAGAATAACGCGTGTATACCCTGCGTACTGGATGAGCTGGCTTCAATGACGACACCATGCTAACATACCAATGAGATTGGGTACGAACAAGAACACATTTTCGGAATATGTCTGAGCCGTGGCAAGATCAACAGCGACCTTCGCATCCACCACCTCGATAGAGTGTCCTCGCCGCTGCTGCATCTGAGAAGGAGAATGGGTCATTTGTGGGGAGGACGAATGGTGAGGACGGCACAGCCAGGTGAGTGAACGACGTCTGTGACTGTTGGTGCCTGCAAACTTTTACACGCGTCGGTCGCCGTAATTTTGATGACGTCTCATAAATGTGTCAAAATAACCAAAAACTAGACTGTCACTGTAACATTACATTGTATTATGTGCTAAGATAATCCTCATTCCTTCGTCAACGTTTGCTCAGTGTAACCGCGAGCACAATTGCTATGATAGTAAGAATGATCATAAAGGCACCAAAGCATATCCATCGCCCTTTCCTGTAATGACGCGCTAAGATCGCCCGTCAGCGCAGTCAGGCCATGTTTAAGAGTGCTGCGCATACCAGATAACACAGCCTTCCACATATGCTCGGTACTGTTTGATTATTTTATAATAGATCAATTCACATGCAGAGAGGTGAAACGTAACAGCATACGCTTTCTCCGTGTCCTGCTCGACGTGCTTTGCAGTAGTCTCCACAGTCTCAATAGCTTCTTCTTGTTGTTCAATCAACGTCCCCATCTTAAATTGCAATCAACCTTGGCACTCTACCTCCGGATGTGATGGGCAACTTACATCGACGAAAAGCTGTGCAAGCTCAGTTAGGGTTCGTTCCATCTTCTTGAGCTCTCGCTGTCTCTCTTGCACTTCCCGAAAGGCCATTCGTGATTCTCCATATCG
Organism: Tricholomella constricta; assembly: GCA_013368375.1. Classification (NCBI taxonomy): domain Eukaryota; kingdom Fungi; phylum Basidiomycota; class Agaricomycetes; order Agaricales; family Lyophyllaceae; genus Tricholomella; species Tricholomella constricta. Next base: position 113,140 of record JAACJP010000012.1, on the reverse strand, counting down.
AGAAGAAGATGTCAGCTAGTTGAAACTGTTGTGGTCTGTAGTGCTTGCTCGGAAAGAAGTCTGGCTCACTGCTTGGGCGAAGATTTGCTGACCACCACCCTCCTCTACAGCCGCAACCTCCTCGGGGATTGCGTCAGGTTTTACTATAGAGGGGGGAGGAGGGTCAGAAGCTGATCAACTGAAGAGGTATTTAGGTACTCGCCGATCTTCAGCTGTCTTTCGACGCGTTGTCTCGACTTGACGCGGTATTCTAGTTCAACCCGTTGATAATTCTGAATGGCTTCGAGAAATTTCGCCCGAACAAATGCTATCTAAGCACAAGTTGAGCAAAGTGCAAGCCGAGTAATGTCTAGTCGAACCCGGTTTTTCCGTATCTGTGCGTTTGGACCGACTGGGGTGCGCTCCAGTGCTTTAATTCTCTCCTTCAGGTTGTTGCTTAATGAACGCGTATCATCCGCTAGTTGGTCTAGTTGCGCCACGTCGTTTGTCTGTCCTGGGTCCATTACACTCATGATCCGCGCGTGCAGAATAGCGATCTGAGCGACATTGGCATTTATTCGCTCAATGCCTTCCTGAAGGGACGAAACCTGAATATAGAGAATGAGAGAAAATCCCCTCCCACAACTTTGCAAATAGTCTCGCCTCAGTAAAGAAATCAGACGTTGTTCCAGTGTCTGTTAGGCCGTTGGTCGGGGAAGCGGAAGTAGACACATTTTCCATTTCGTGCGCTTGGGCGCTCGCTTGTTGGCGTCGGGCCTACAGAAGTATTAAAAAGTATACAACGTCACATTAAAGCACGCACCCTGGCGGCCGCAAGTCTGTCTCTGGACATCGTGGTGTGACGGAGAGCTGCGACTGGTTTGACTGCGTCACTGCGAACATGTTTTCCTGTTTGAGACAGGAGTGATCGGATTCGACCGATCATATAGGATCTTATCTTATCTAAGCGCGTCTCGAGTCATCTGAAATTGTCGAATTCATTTTTTCAAAAACCCGACGTTCAGCCTTGGTTCAGCCTATCTCGTTTCCTCTCCCGCTGTCAGCCGAAATGTGCGGAATACTAGCTGTCCATGGTTTAACGAAGCCTGCGAGCGACAGAGCTCATTTTATTGCGCTCTCTAAACGTCTTCGCCACCGCGGTCCTGACTGGTCTGGATGCTATGTCGGTACAGAATCAATCCTTGTTCATGAACGGCTTGCTATCGTCGGTGTTGGTGAGTCATAATCATTTTGCCCTACATTTTATGACTTTATTTCCATTGTCTTTCGTAGACACTGGTGCCCAGCCCCTCGTCAGTGAAGATGGCAAGGTCATCCTAGCTGTGAACGGCGAAATTTACAACCACATCGCACTTCGCGCAAGCGTCGGACCTGATGTAAAATTCAAGACTCACTCGGACTGCGAGGTTATCATGCCTTTAGTACGTATGGTTTCCTTATCAAGGAATATATCGCTGATCCCCTCTTATATTTCGTCAGTACAAAAAACACGACAAGGAGCTTTGCAACCTCCTTGATGGCATGTTCTCCTTCGTCCTGTTAGACGAATCCGTGTCCCCTTCCAGAATTATTGCGGCACGCGATCCAATCGGCATCACCACTTTATACCAGGGCTGGAGCTCCAAGCGTCCAGGAGCTGTCTTCTTTGCCTCCGAGCTCAAAGCTTTAGTCGACGAATGCGATAAAATCATTTCTTTCCCTCCTGGTCATGTGTACGACAGCCGCGATCAATCCACGACACGCTACTATAAGCCTTCTTGGTGGACCGGTGACGAAGAGGGGGGCGTTGTCGCCAAGAACCCAGCAGATCTGAAAATAATCCGGGAGACTTTGGAGGCTGCAGTCCGCAAGCGATTGATGTCAGAAGTACCATACGGCGTCCTTCTCAGTGGTGGTCTGGACAGCAGTCTGATCGCAGCAATCGCAGCGAGAGAAACTGAGAAGGTTGCCCATGCCCAGTATGAACTGCGACTGAAGAAACAGAAGGAGTCGACGAGTGGACCTTCCACCCCTACTTCTGGAAGCAGGGGGCTCGTCACTGAGCAAGGTAAGTGTAGAAACATTCTCTCTTCGGACCCGCTTTAATGCTTGCCTGTTTAGCTACCCTCGCTGCATGGCCCCAACTCCATTCTTTCTCCATCGGTTTGGAAAACTCTCCAGATCTGCTCGCGGCTCGGAAAGCGGCGCACTTTCTTGGAACGGTGCATCATGAATACGTTTTCACAGTTCAGGAGGGTCTGGACGCAATACCCGAAGTGATCTATCATCTAGAGACCTACGACGTTACGACCGTTCGGGCGAGCACCCCGATGTATCTTCTCAGCCGCAAGATCAAGGCTATGGGTGTTAAGATGGTCCTCAGTGGAGAAGGAAGCGATGAGATTCTGGGAGGTAATTCACATCAACTGCCGTTATCGAATATCTGAAGATGGAAAAACGTTCAGGATATCTGTACTTCCATGCTGCGCCTGACAGCTTGTCATTCCAACAAGAAAGCGTGAAACGGGTCAAGAACCTTCACACCGCGGATTGTCTCCGTGCTAACAAGTGATCAAGGACATTTTGAATAACTCTACCCACTCACATTAAGTTTTAGATCTACCATGGCGTGGGGTCTGGAGGCACGCGTGCCTTTCCTCGATAGGGCCTTTTTGGAGGTTGCCATGAGCATCGATGCGAAGGAGAAGATGTTCCAAACAGGTACTTCCCAGGAGGTCGATGAAGATGGATGCCCCAAAATGGAAAAGGTAGTGATCTACTCTACTCTCATGAAATATACGCGGGCTCACTCTTTTGCAGTATATCCTCCGCAAAGCGTTTGATTGTTCCCCGGGCGGAAAGGTACGTTGAAAGAGCCGAGTATCAGATTCAGCTTGTTCAATCCTTCACGCAGCCCTATCTGCCCCGATCCATCCTCTGGCGGCAGAAGGAGCAGTTTTCAGATGGCGTCGGTTATTCTTGGATCGATGGGTGGGATAGATACCATCTTAATCTGTTGCGTGGGTTTATCTGACAATGAGTTTTAGGATTAAAGAGCACGCCGAGTCAGTTGTGACTGACGAAGCGTTCGCCAAGAGGACAGAACGATGGTCAGAAGGAGTCCCGGATACCAAAGAAGCCTACTTCATACGCGAAATATTCGACAGTGTGTTTGGACGGATCTTATCCCTTCTCAGCGACTCAATGATTTCTTGCAGGTCTTTTCCCATCGGAGACCGCTGCAAGGACTGCCGTACGGTTCGTGTGATCCCTCTGTCTGGCTTAGTCTTTCTTTTCTTACTCTTCGATCCCTGTAGCTGGATACCTCGAGGAGATTGGGGATGTGCAGCTGACCCAAGCGGTCGGAGCGTCAGCATCCACAACGCCGCTTACACTCAGGAGTGAAGTTCCAGGATGATACATTGAGCCCGGCATGCCAAATAGATGAAGGGATAGAGAGGGAAAGGGAGAAGATGTTTATACGTAACACGTTAACTTGTACGTAACCGTAGGATATGAAGGAGAGTTGTGCGGTGGTGAAAACAATTGAGCACTATAAATGTCACAGCAGGGTAACAGGGAACATGAATGAATGATCATGAATGAATGAATGAATGAGAATGCGGAGCAGACGGGGTTATAATAATGATTTGGGTAATAGTGTAACTGCAGGGGGATATACGGAAGCAGGACTGCGGCGCCTACGACTTTAGGTATTATTCAGCGATGGATCCTGTGCGAGCATCTGGCGATACAAGCCTACCCCAGAATCTTCTGAAGGAGCAGGAGAGCCGAGAGCTTTCGCGGGTATGGCCACTCGTGTGGATGCGCTTGTTTGCGATGTGTTGCGGGACCGTTTGGAGGGTGGTGGGGCGGGGGATCCTGCGCCAGCGCCCCACGCAGGCCGTGTCACCGTGGCCTTTGCATAGTTACTGTCGTCCATGGGAGGCGCTCGCCTTGAGGTGGGAGTGACGGCCTGGGTTCGTCGGCTGGAAGGTCGCTGATTGGGCGAATTGTCGTTTGATACAAGTCGTGTTCCAAACTTGGCATTGGCGGATGATTCCCGGCCATAAGATGCGGCAGCACCGCCTCGTCTCGAGTTCATCGGTACTCTGCCCTTGATCATGGGCTTTTGTACTGTGACCTTGTCGGCGCCCCAGTAAGAAAAGCTCATTTTGCTCTTCTTGTCGGAATCATCGGAATCATTGCCATCCTCATCGTCTGCTGGGAGAGGAACGATCCTCGGCTGTGTTTGTGCCAGTGTCCGCGATCGAACGACACTGCGACAATACAGGGTTAGAAAAGCAATCAAAGCCATACGAATCAGTAGCCTACTCTTCCATCGATACGACGCCCTCTCGAGGTTGCATAACGTCTCCAATTGCCCATGTTTCAATCTATCAGAATGATCAAATATGATCACTATGAAAGGGAAATTTTTTTACCTTGATAAATTTGTACAGGTTCCGCGGCTTAGTCTGCACGTTTCGGCGGCCCGTAGTGGCATATTTGGCCTTTCCTTGTAATTCGGGCAGAGAATTCGTCCGCGAGGTCGTCGCTGCGACCAAGGGCAAAGACGTCGTGCCTGTCCTTTGGCATTGAAGGACAACGTCGTTGAAAACGACAAACCACAGGTCCTTCTTTCCTCCAATCCCGCTGTTTCCAGAATGGAGGACGTCGCTCAGGCGCTTGAATGACGATTTTCCTCTGACGCCTTTCGAGTTAACGACAGGGGGTGGAGACGAAGGCTTTGGGGATGAGTTTAAAGCGTTCAATCCAGGGGTGCATTGCCGTTCTTCAACAAGAACACGAGAAGGCTTCGGCAGTGCCAACTGTTTGACCTTGTCCAAGCCTTCGATGCGCGCGAAAACGTCGCGAGTCTTGTCCCGCTCCTCTTTCTGGATCTTCTCGTCCTCGATGCTCCGCACGATCGTCTCCACCTCTGCAACCATCTGCAACGTGCTTTCGTATTCGAAAGTGCTGGGATCGGTGTGGAAAAGAAGGTTTTGGAAAAGGAGGGGGTATTTCAGCAGGCGCTGGAACGGTTTGGAGAGAGTGATCGCGAGACCGGTCTCTCCCTTGTCGCAGGCGTTTTCCTCCAATTTTTGAAGGAGCTTGCAGACTTTCTGCCACTCGCCCGCGTCTTGCTTCTTGGGCTTCTTCGTTGACACGTTGTGCAAAGCCGCATCCACTTGCTCCAAAGCCCGTTCCAGGTGGAGGACATAGGTGGCGTAGCCGTGGAATATGTCGGACTAACGTTGAAGGGGTAAATTTTATATTCCTTCATGAAAAAAGTGGAATAAATGGACTAACATTTGAGACGAAGACGTCCGCAAGGGAACGGACCAAAGGAAACTGTTCATCGTACCGCTTCTTCAAGGCCTCCGAAAGCCTCTTGTGTCCATCTAGGACTCCAGAATCCACGACTTCCAGGCATATGCGGAGATCCTCTGGCAGTTGGTGAGGCGCAAGGTAATTACCAAAGATGGCCGAAGGTGACGTTGAGCTTTTTTTAAACTTCCTTAACATGCCTGTTTTCTGAGGCGCGTCACCTTGGCTATGTTTCCGTTCGCGGTCCCTGTCCACAGCGGTCGACTGACGGCCAAGGGAATGCGTTGAAGCAGACATTTGGTTGCGAGGCGGAGGTGGGAGTGACATGTGTGATCGTGTCGGGAAGGGAACGGGCACGCCTGTCCGACCATAGGTCTTGGTCGACGAACCACGGTAAGGCGACCGAGGGTGATCGGCCTTGGACATCGGACTTGCTACTCTTCTGCTGTAGCCTCTCCCAATGTGATCATCGACCGTATCGTCCTCATCCGTCTCCAGGGATTCGCCATCGATATTGGGTGTCTCCTTGGTACGTATAGAGGCCGCCCCTGCACTGGGCGGTGGACCCGAAGGGGATGGTGACATGAAGCGAGCAGCAATGGGTGGCAGATGGTCTCCAGACTCGAGGGGCGATTCAGCGCGATAATAATCATAATCAAAATTGGGAGTCGACGACAAGGGGGAAGCAGAAACAGTAGAAGTGGAGAAGGGATGCAAGAGGGGATCAATGAACGTGTCTTTCATCTTGATTAATTCCTGGACATATCTACGGACAAGACGAGGATTAACGAGAGTTTGAGGCCGATGGGGCGGCGTCGTCGTACCTTTCTTCGCTGGATATGATTTCAAACAAGACTTCTTGGCGGGTACGTTCCCGGGATCCAAGGTTGGACACGAGGTCCTCTTCTGTGACCTCGCTCCAGGAGGTTGCGGCAAGGATCCTGCTGCCACTGTTGGTCGACATCTGGGAGTATGGAGTGCCGGAGCGGAGTGATGCAGCAGAGGCGGCCTCTGCTTGCTTCTGCAGATACGGGGAAGAGGCACGAGTGGATGTGGCCTTGACACTGGTCTTATTCGCCGTCGTAGCAACATCAGCCTTGGAAGAAGACGCGGCAGTTGAGAGTGATGCACGAGGCTCCTTGCCATGAGTGGCCTGGAAGCGTGAGACGGTGGTCTTGAGAGGAGGTGAGGCTGCAGGCTGGGTAGGGGCAGGGGCATCAGGGAGGGTGCGATCGGTATTAACTGGAGTTGGCGGGGGGGAAATAAAAGCGACTTTTTTCTGGACATCATTGGCAGTGAGAGTTCCGTTGGGAACCTTTCTTGCACTGCGGGCGGTAGAGTCGGAGTCTGTTCGAGGAGAGGCGGCGCGGGCGGTGAGATCTGAGGAGATTGGGTCGATTAGTGGGGACGGGTAGGGCGGAGTGGGGGTCGAGGAGGGAGTTGGTTCATCAATGGGCGGCAGAGGTCGGTTAGTAGTAGAGACAATTTCGGGCAGAGGCTTGCAGGTCGCGCGTTGCGGCTCGTCGGGGGGCCAGGAGCGCAGAGGCGGGAACTTTTCCTTCTGGATGGGGGAGTCCTTGTCCCTATCCTTGTCCTTGTCCTTGTCCTTGTCCTTGGGGCCACCGCCGAGGTGGAGACGGTGGAAGAAAGCCTTCATGGAGGAGGAGCACAGACAGACGGCGACAGTGTCATCTCAACCGACCCAACCCAATTTTTGTAACCTCGTGGGAAGCACATGTTCTCTCCTGCCAGTGCCCACTCCACAAAACATATTCCCCTCCTCCTCTATCCCTTTGCCGCCTCCACCTTCCATCTTGCCCAGCTCACAGATGGCGTCTCCAACGGCACTGCTCTCTGGCTTGGAGCACAATGTCTGTCCGTCTTTCTCGCCAGCATCAATCCCAGGCTCGTCGCCCAATCTGGAAAACCTCCGAGGCTCGTGGAGCTGGGAAGTGGCATTGGTTTGACTGCGTGCGCTCTAGGCCTTTTCTTAATCCGCCAGTCCTCTATTCATGTCTATTGAAGCCTCGCCATGAGCTCCCTGGGTTGGGACGTGCTCGCCACAGACATCCCTCATGTCATCTCAAGCGTCCTCGCAAAGAACATCCAGGACAACCTGAACAAACTACCTCCTGCCTCCGGAACAATAGACGTCCGCGAGTTAGACTGGACTATACCCCCAGATCACTGGACCTGGAATGACACTACTGTCGTCGCTTCTGCATCGTCGTCCTCATTGCCATCATCCGATGTCAACACACCCCTTCTAAATCCACCGTTCGACCTGATCTGCTCGGCCGACACTGTCTACACGGCTGCACTCGTTGAGCCCCTCCTTCGCACGTTCCACGCCCTCTGCACGTTGTCGCTAGCCGCGTCTGCGTCTGCCCGTGCGCCGCCCATATACCTGTGCATTGAACGGCGTGACCCCGCGTTGGTTGATCGCGTCCTGGCAGACGCGCGCGATACCTGGGGTTTCACCGTAGAACGTGTACCCCATCGGAAGCTGGTCAAGGCCATGGACAAGGGCGGAATCAAATGGCCCAAGGCGGAGTGGGAAGGTGTCGAGATATGGAAGTTCACCTTGCCCCGAGGATAACACTCGTACACGTACACCAGCCACCTCAATTCACGCGACGCACCCCAGCCTCATCTTCGTCCGCGGACCTCGCGTCCCGAATGCTCGTGTGGCAAGCCATGCACATGGCAAATTCGTCATTAGGTGTAGTTGAATCTAAATTTCATGTAAAAAATAATCGTCGTATCACAAGTCGTCTCCCATGAAGTGCTCATTCGTCGTCGGCAGCGGTGTTTACACCGTGTCGCTGTGGCGATGGTGTGCGTGTAAGGTTTCGATTCCCACCTGCAAAGCAAGGTCGAGATCAGGCGCGCCACGAACACACGAAATACATTTACGGTTCACGACGGCACATTTGAGGCGTCGTCCATATCGGCCTCGGCCTCTTCTCTTCGTGTAGCCACCAGCTTCAGCATCCGATCGAAGCCATGATTCGACTAGGGCAATACATTAATATAAGTACGCATGGCATGCAACATCTTCCGCACTCACCAGATCTCGCCAGGTCTCCTCTTCATCATTCTCCGTCTGCAGTTGGTATATTTGCAAGAAGCCTTTAAACCTGCAGCCTGGTGATCAGATCGTGCGGGGTGAATGGATGTCGAAGCCACCTACGTAAGGCCGCCCTCATCCGTGACATCCAGAAACTCAATAAGCTCGTCCTTCGTCTCCTGTGAAAAGGGCGCGCCGTTCGTGTCCTGTGCCCAGGCATCGAGGCCCTCGGGGGACAAGTACGCATTGGGCGGGGGCTCGAGGAGCGCCACGCGTTTCCCGTCGCTAACAGACGGGTTCGGCGGGCGCGGGATGCAGTACTTTGCGAATATGTGTTTCAGAGAGATTTCCAGCTACATGTATCGCAGGAATGGAGATTTTGAATAAAAACATGGCGGAGAGCGGGGGTTTCGAAAGCTTGCCTGATCTGAAATGCCGCCATCGTCGTCAAGGAGTTGGACGCCAGCGTTCCTGCGGCCCTGGATGGAGGACGGCTCTGGGGTCTCTGGGCGTGGCGACTGCGTCCCCGAGTCCAAACCGTTGCGCATTTTGTTGGTCTGTGGGTGGACGAAAAGGGCAAAGCGCACGTGGTAAACGAAAATCTCAAGAAGGACTCCTTCGCTCCCGCCATGGCAAACCGTTCAGAGCCGCTCTCAATCGAGTCTCTGCTGCAAAAGCAAAGGGCTGAAAAGGAGGCCGCAGCCAAGGTGTGTCATTTTCTGTCTGTGAATGTGCCGCAGACTCATATTCAATAGCCCAAATTTCTGTCGAAAGAGGAACGGGCAAGCATTGCAATAGCACAGCGTCAGAAGGAGATACAGGAACAAAAGGCAAAGGAAGAAAGTACTCGTAGGGATCGAGAGGTGCTGGAAAGGGAGGCGGAGGAACTGAGGCAGAAAGAACGCGGTCAGTCTTCTGGCGGCAGACACGGTGGTGGCGGTCGATGTGAGTATCCAATGCACTTTTACAGTACTCTATTTACGCTGTTTTACAGTTGATGACAGGTATGCCCACCCCGAACGTGACCGCGGTGACAGGGGCGACCGACACGGCGGCCACGGGCGTCGAGACGGGGGACGAGGCAATATGCGGCCTCCCCCACCTCCCGCTCAGGATGACCGGCGCGGCCCCACCAGAGAGGGCTTCCAGAACGTCCCCACTGGTCCCCGTGCCGGCCGCAGCAAACCGGGACCAGCCAACGGCAGCCCCGCCCCGCCTTTGTCGTCGTCGACCTCGCAACCGCAGCCGACCGCCTCCAACACGCTCCCCGAACAGACGACGCCATATGTTCCGCCGATGACGGACACCGACTTGACCGCGATCCGGTCGCGCTACCTCGGCGTCGACAAGAAAAAACGCAAGATCCGCAAGATGAACGACCGCAAGTTCGTGTTTGACTGGGACGCGCAGGACGACACGTTCGCGGAGGACTCACCTGTTGCAGTTGGGAGCAACCGCCAGGGTGCGCAAGTGATGTTTGGGCGGGGCCGGTTGGCCGGCATGGACGACGGGGGTGGGTCTGGGCCTCGCAAATCTGGAAGTGGGACGGAGAGCCACCTCGCGGATGCGCTGGAGAGGCGGATGGCAGCAAAGTCGGGGCTGGATGAGAGGCATTGGACAGAGAAGCCGCTTGACGAGATGAAGGAGCGAGATTGGAGGATCTTTAGGGAGGACTTCAGCATTTCTGCTCGAGGTCCGTCCGTCCGTCCGCATGCTTTGGATATTTTCGCGTTCTAACATTCTCTGACAGGCGGTCAGATCCCACATCCCCTCCGTTCATGGACAGAATCTACCATCCCTGCAGCCATCTTGGAATGCATTGAGACGATTGGCTACAAGGAACCGTCTCCTATTCAGCGGCAGGCAATTCCTATTGGTCTTCAGAACCGAGATATTATTGGGATTGCTGAGACAGGTATTGGTTTCACGTCCTCGGGGGCGGCACGTTTTCGCTCACGCATGTAATAGGTTCTGGGAAAACTGCGGCGTTTGTCATTCCGATGCTGGCGTTCATTTCAAACCTGCCGCCCTTTACTGACGACAATAGGCATTTGGGCCCATATTCACTCATTATGGCACCGACACGTGAGTTGGCGCAGCAAATCGAGAGTGAAGCACGCAAGTTTGCGTCTCCACTTGGGTTTAAATGTGTCTCCATTGTGGGAGGGGTAAGGTATTCATCTAGTCGTTCAACAGGGCGTGGTCTGACATGAAAGTGTAGCGAGCTGTAGAGGAGCAGCAATTCAATCTACGCGAGGGAGCGGAAATCATCATTGCGACACCAGGGCGGCTCCGGGACGTAATCGAGCGACATGTGCTTGTGCTGTCACAGTGCCGGTATGTGGTGATGGACGAAGCGGACCGGATGGTGCATCTCGGGTTTGAGACGGATTTGACGTTTATCCTGGACGCGCTGCCGAGCGAGACTATGCAAGGGGAGGACTTGGGTGAGCAGATGGATGTGGACGGAGAGACGGTTGTAAAGAAAGGGCGGACTCGGGTGACGACATTGTTTTCGGCGACGATGCCGGCTGCGGTTGAGCGGCTGGCACGAAAGTATCTAAGGAAGCCGGCGGTGATTACGATCGGCGAGGCAGGACGGGCCGTGGACACGGTGGAGCAAAGGGTCGAGTTTGTTAATGGGGACGAAAAGAAAAAGTGGGTGATTTGTACAGATTTTGGGTGTGCAGAGCTGATTGTGGAGGGTGACAGGCAAAAACTACTGGAGATTCTTAACAGCGGGCAGTATGCATCGCCGATTATCGTGTTTGTCAATCAGAAGAAGACAGCAGACATGGTAGCCAAGGATCTTTCACGTGGCGGGGTAAGTTTGGATGTGGGTTATTGTGATTGAATGGGCTAACGGAAGAATACTTGCAGTGGAACGCGGCGACGCTGCACTCTGGGAAAAACCAAGAGCAGCGGGAGGCGTCACTGCAGTCGCTGCGCAGCGGCGAGAGCGATGTGCTTGTGGCTACAGACTTGGCGGGACGGGGTATCGATGTGCAAGATGTGTCATTGGTGATAAACTTCCAAATGGCCAATACGATTGAGGCGTATGTGCACCGAATAGGTGAGTTGAGGTTTGGCGCCGAGGGGAACCATGTGCTAAATTGATATTGCAGGGCGGACTGGGCGTGCTGGGAAGCTGGGCACGGCAATAACGTTCCTGACGAACGATGACGATGAAGTCATGTGGGTGTTATTTATGTTGTTTATGGGATGTGTGTGACTGAAGTGATGGGGGCAGGTACGACTTGAAGCAAGGTACTAAGGAAATGAAATATAAAGGGATGATACTGACATTAAAGCAATCGCAGAGATCTCGAAGAGTCCGGTGTCCAAGGTGCCAGTGGAGCTGGGGAAGCACGAGGCGGCACAACACAGGGTGTCACGGGAGATGAAGCGGAAACGAGAGGCAGATGATGTTGAGTAGAATACGGATAGTATCGGGACGGGTGTGGCATAACTCCATTTGGGGAAGCTCGGCATGATACCGGTGTGGGTCGGAATAAGTATGAGGTATTGCATATGACGGCAGATGCTTTGTCAGCGACGAACATGGGTGTGCGACGACGTGCGCGCGAGTACGACGATTCGGCGCCCACCACCATCCGCGCACCTTCCCACCACCACCACCACCGTCCACCACGATGCCAACCCACTCAAAGCACGGTCCCCTCCACGACCTCAAGCGCTTCCTCAACCACCACATCCCCCATCCCGCTCCCCCTCCCCCTCCTCGCACTCCCGACCGCTTCTCCTCCTTTATCCGCCAGAGCAAGGATCGACCGGCCTCCATTTCCCCTCCCCTCCTCTCCCCCGCCTCATTCTCTCCCCCCCAAATCCCAGTCTGCTCCCCCCGTATCCCCCCTACCCCTGCCCCGTCTCTCCGCGATGCCACACAGGTCCACCTCTCTAAAAAGTACGGAAAGCTCGGTCGGGTTCTCGGAAGCGGTGCCGGCGGCACTGTCCGCCTCATCAAGTCAAGCAGCAAGACCGGCGGTGTCGTCTATGCAGTCAAGGAGTTCAGGCCTAGACGCAACGGCGAGAGCGAAAAGGAATACCAGAAAAAGGTCACCGCAGAGTTCTGTGTAGGCTCCACCTTGAAGCACCCAAACATCATCGAGACCGTCGATATCGTTTCTGACCACGGTCTCTACTACGAGGTGAGACTCGTCCTTCCAATGGCCCACGAGGCCTTGTTTTCCTAACTCCCCCCCTTCCAGGTCATGGAGTACGCCCCCTTTGATCTCTTCAGCGTCGTCATGTCCGGCAAGATGTGCCGTCCCGAAATCTACTGTGTCTTTCGCCAAATCTGTGACGGCGTCGAGTACCTACATGAAATGGGCCTCGCTCATCGTGATCTCAAGCTCGACAACTGCGTCATGACCAAGGACAATGTCGTTAAACTCATAGATTTCGGCACTGCCACTGTCTTCCATTACCCCGGCAAAGCTCATACTCCCGCCACAGGCATCGTCGGCAGTGATCCCTATCTAGCTCCAGAGGTTCTCACCAGCGACGCTTATGATCCTAGAAAGACTGACGTCTGGAGTGTCGCTATCATCTTCATGTGCATGGTCCTCAGGCGCTTTCCTTGGAAAATCCCCGACCCCAAGACTGACCCCAGCTTCAGGGCATTTGTCCATGCCCACCCTGACCTGTCCCTTAAGCCCGAGCCCAAGCCGGCCAAGAATCGGCATCCGGATCTGGAGCATGACACACTCAAGCAGCCCCAGCGAGGGGCTACCCTGCCGCCCTCTCTGTCCTCCACCCGGAAACCACCCCTACGAGAGCGCGCATCCAGTACCGGCACGCCTCATCCCGACCAGGAAGAGGGTTCTTCGAGCACCACCAGCAACTCATCAGAAACTACCTCCATCCTCACGTCTGCTTCGACCGAGTCAACGGCCATCACAGATCCCCCTTCGCGTCTTGCAAGCGGTTCACATGGATCTTCCTCTTCCGACTCACCCCTCACAACACCCACTGGTGCGACCACCGAGGAGCGCAAAGAGCGCTTCCGGAAGTCCCTCCAGAGTAGCAAGTTCCAGACACACAGCATGTCAACCCTCCCCATGATCGGTAGCAGTAGTCTCCACCCCTCAGAAAGTCCAGGAGAGATGGACCCATCCGTGCTGCAGTTTGCCCGACCTGGACAGTCTACAGAATCTCTCCCAAGCCCGACAGTCAACCAGCGACTCGGCGATGACCTCCTGACTCCGCGCTCCATTGCTTCTAATAGAAACAGAGCTTCAACCTACACTTCGGCGATAACGGAGGTCAATGAAAGCGCTTGCCCCAGCCCTATACCGCGCGTAGTCATCGATCCTTCCCCTGCTGCCTCCCCTGGTCCCTCATCCACCCCTCCCGTTCATCCGCAAAAGCCGCGGCAACGCACCGACAGCGTCACGACATATCATGGCGGAGGTGCCGAGTCAATATTCCGGCTGCTGCCGCGCGAGGCGCGGTCCGCCCTCCGGCGCATGCTCTACGTCGAGCCGACGTCGCGGTGTACGCTCACCGATCTGCTCAAGGGCAAGGGCAAGACCAGTGGGCTCCTCTGCGGTTGTGACAGGGATCACCAGCCGACCAGTCGGGCCGACCCTCAAGGGCTGCAGGGGCATTGTGTGGACCACGATGACTACGACTCGGAGGACGAGGATGACGGCGACGATTGGATCAAGAGCATCGTGCCGTGCTCACGGCCTGGCGGGGGCACCACTCATATGCATATAAAGGTCGCGGAGGACGAGAAGAAAACAGGCAGGAAGAGATTCTTTTAGCAGGCCCATTGCTCAGTGTGTCCTGGCTACCTTTTCATTTGTCGCGACGGACGTGTCGCCGCGCGAGACATCACGTCCACCCATCATGCCCCCATGTCGTAACGACCCATCTTTAAATATCTAGCCCTTCTTGGTTCGTTCTATTCCACTTTCTGCGTAGATATATGATTTATTCTTCTGCTGGCTCCGATCCCATTCTTCTTTTGCTCTTCTTTCCTTTCTCCCACCCTACCTGCTTCTCATTGACACTTCCCCGTGTTGCATGGTGTGCGTCGCACCGTGATCGTGCATGCTCTTCGAACGGACTACGGACTGGCGGATTCTTAAAATACACCCTTCCCCGTGCTGCCCTGCCCATTTTCCCTATCCTTACCCATCTCCTCCCCGTCTCTGCCTTGCATTCCAGTTCGTTCATGTTGTTTATGTATCCCCTCATGACCCGCCACCACCCTTGCTTAGAGAAATCAGACATGTACTAATCTCCCTCTCGTACTATCCTATGTTTCTTTTTCCCCTTCTGTTCTTCAGCTATGCATTGCCAGTGTATGTATCAGTGGACGGAAAAAAAGAAGAAATACATCATCTGCAGGAGTGATAACGATTTGGAGACGCCCACGCCTAGCTGGAACGGATATATATATGCGCAGGTCCCGGCAAGGCATTATCCCGGTCCTACAATTGCGTATGCCGGCATTACTGCCACGGGCCGTGGTGCGCGGGCGTCTTTGATCGCTCAATTCCACTGCAAAAGACACCCAGACCGCAGAGAAGCTTTCATAATTCTGTGACTGTATGTATGAGGAATTGACAATCCTTCGAAAGCACATCCAGTATATTTACAATGTGGCGGCGGCTCATACTTTACGCCTTTTGGAGCGAACGTGTCCAGGTCCTGCTGCGCGTCAGATAATAGACACATATCGTGCCACCTTGCGTTTTTTTAGCGTGTTTCCATGCAGCTCCATGCGTTTCCTCACGCCAGCCACCCGGCGCCTTCCTCCCCCCCCCCCCCCACCCCAAGAGATAAGCATCGCAGAATTAGATGGAAGCGCCGTTGCGCTGAGGGGAAAATACATCCGTGCGCGTCAAATAAATATTACAAGGTTTACACTGCGCAGTCGTCTAATATTATCAGGCATCACAGCTCTTCATGCCACTTTGCCCCCTTTTGCGATTTTTTATTTTTCGTACCCTGCGCCTGCTCCTTCTCCGTCCTCTTATCCCCCTTTTTATTATTCCCCGCCGCGCCCTTTCTAGGGGTACCTTTAATATCATACCCAGCGTTGTTGAGTGCCTCCTTGAGCTTGTCAATCGCGTCTAGCTGCCCGTCTGTCATATCGACCTCCTCCACAATTTCAAAGATCACGGCGTCATCGTCCCCGGAGTATTCCTCCAGCGCCACTTTCTTGGCATCCTTGCCGCTGCCGCTCATAATGGCTTCAAGCGTCTTGCGCAGCACTTCATTGTGGGTCTTGTCCTTGACCTCCACGCCACCGACCTTAACCTGCGCCTCTCGCGCTGATGCGGGCAGGATCGGCTTGCGGCGCGGGAGTTTGACGGGGTGGTCCGTATCGGGAAGGTTTGCGTGCGCGTCCGTGGTGCCGGCGGGTGGATGCGTATCGACGATCTCGCGGCACGGAATCTGGAGCTCCTCACCTGTGTCCCGCCGGGACTTGAAGCCAGGCTCGCTACACAGCCGCGGGGTGTTGATGACCAGGACGTACGAGCAGGTCTTGGCCTCCTTGACGAATAAGATCGTGTCCGTCATCGTCATCGAGCAGTGAAACTGGGCAAAGGAATGAAAAATCAGCCGGGCCGCGTTCGTGGACGGCGCGAAGGTCATACGATCCTACCTGAACCTCGACTTCACGGCTTTTCCCTGTTTTGTCGCACAGAGTCCCGTCTCCCCATCGTTGGACGAGATACCGGGACCCAGCGCTGCGTGCAAGCTCAAGATTTACCGCTTGGGCATTCTGTTCTGCGACTGTCAGGTCCGCGCCGGGTTTAGGTGCTTTGCCCAACGTGTAAGCTTCCCACTATAAATACAATAGCATTAATTACGCCTTGTAATGAATGATATGGAATAAGAACTGACATCAGGGTCTTCTTGTGGTGGCCTGTGCCCGCCTATAGGAAGAATCAATTAGTCAAATTAAATCAATAGCGACCCCCGAAGGTAGAAAAGAAACAGAAACCCATTCTCGTGTGTGACGACAGAAATCAAAGGGGCGAGGATCGAGGCGAGAGGGCTGGTGTTGAGTGGATGTGGAAGAGAAAGGACCTGAAGCAAGAACTATGCCAAGGAAAGAAGAAAGGAAGGAGAATATTACCTGCAGATTTGGGTGAGGCCGCTTCCTTGAACTGTCGGATCTCTTCGTTGTGACAGTACGAATAAGTGAACCATCCTTGCCGGTGCTTTAAACGTAAGCTTCAGCGGCAGAGCTTGACGTTTCGAGAGAAACGGACGGACGTAAAGACATGTCCCAGACAAAGGTTGGAGGAGGGACCAGCTTCTTGAAGGCGTCGATTCAAAGTCAGATGGGTCGTCGTCGGGTACTGGAGGGATATTGGAGGCCGGTTTGGGTATAAGGCATAGATAAGAGTCCTTGGAACCCATTTTCATCAGTTCCAGGGTATAGTTAGTTGCGGGGGGCGGTGATGGCGGCTAGAAGCGATTGGTTAATTATACGAAGTCAGAAAATGAGGGCTGGTGTACTTGACGAGAGTTTGAGGTGCCGTCATGGATGCTGCTACCGTCGATTTCCTTGAGTGGCTGAGGGTGGTCGGACCATGGCTGATCTAGAAACTCGAGGTGGCCGCCACGAAGACCCTCCCTGAGCCACCGCTGGGCAGTGTCGTTCAGGACAGGGAGCCGGTTGAGAAAGGCGAGACGAAACTTGGGAAAGGCATACGTGTCCTCTGGGAGGGAGTGAAGACGTGCAGCGTGTGCAGGGACGAGGAGGGCGGCGGCGAGGACGAGGAGAGGTGGTGGACGCATGGGATAGAGTCGCAGAAGTCGTTGTCCACGTCGAGGACACGTCGAGAGGCGGCTTGGGTGGGACCTTCCATATTTGGAAGACCGGCCGAGGTCAGCATGGATCGGCGGCTAGGAAAATTAAATCCTGACGAGGTATTTATCCGAAAAATAAAAGAGGGATTTATCAGTTACTTAAATGCGACGTGAGTGCTCGCCTCCAAATTCGGTGTTCTCCAGTTATCTTTCTTATTCATTACGTGAGGACTACCCTCTAAAATCAGGGGTAAATCTCGTCCGACAACAGGAAGATTGCTCTTAATCCTTCTCAATTGGCACGCGAGGGAACAATTCATTTTCGATTTTTTCTATATTCGGCATTCAATTTGTTCATTAAAGCCGGGTCCACGCTGCTTTTCCCCCACTTTCGCTCTCTTCCTTGAGCCAGTCCCTTCTCAGCGCCCCAAGCTACGCTTTTGCGTCCCACTAGCCTGACCGTCTAATCGCGCCCCTAGGTCCAGATGTCCTCGTCCCCTCGCGAACCCCAGGAGGACGGCGATGATAAACAGAATCTCGACGAGCTCGATGACCCACAGCCTGGCGGTGAAACTGAGGGCGGTAAGCAGCTGCGTTCTCTCTCATCGTCCAGAACTGCCTGAACCTCGCCGCGTTATTCTATGATTTTTGCTGATCATCTTCATCCTTCCACTATTGCCATATACAGAAGCCGCGGCTAAAGATGGCGAGGCCCCCGTGAAGCGGGGTCGAGGTCGGCCAAAGGGCAGCAAGAACAAACGGCCGGGGGCTACGTCTGTACCCGCCGTAGCTGGATCATCCACGGCTGCACCCAGGAAGAGGGGACGCCCGCCAAAGGTGAATTACTTATCCATCGCGTTTCTCACATATGTACATTCCCCAAGCAGTTCCATGACCGATCTTTGACATTTCTCCACAGGAGAAGAAAGATGACGAGGCTGACTCTGAACCACCCGTGAAACGGAAACGGGGGCGCCCTCCAAAAAATCCCAAGCCGGAGGTTGCAGCTGGCGCAACGAGTGGCGACGCCCCCGAGCCCAGTGTGAAGAAGAAACGGGGTAGGCCGTCGAAGAAGACATCAGACTAGCCCGGCTGCGCCGCTCTTTTTTCCTTTTCTTTCTGTCTTACATCTCTGTCCAGGCTGGTGTTATCTCTTGGTTTTTTTCTGCTTGACGTCCATTCTTGCTTACTGTTCATGACCGATACGCATCTCTTCTCCATACTACAGTACACTCGAACATTCTCTTCTGATTAGCTTTCGTTATCGTCATCTCCGTCGCTTGCTTATTTACAGTATGTTGTACAGAATATACCATTGTCGTTGTTTTCATGAAGTGGACTCCAAAAACTCGACCTGGTGACTTGCCGTGAGCCTCGTGGAGGGTCTGTCATATACGAGCAGGGAGGCACATGTACACAAGGTTTTCTCCGCTGTTCTCGCCAGGTATGAGAAAAAACTTAATTTGGCCCACGATCTTGAGAGCTCATTATTATTGCGCACTTACAGCATGTGTCCAGAAGACAGGGTCAACCATTCTGGGTTATAAGGTTTGACGTTTGGTTCGTTCATCGTTCGACCTGTATACAAAGTGCCAAAGCCAACCAAGTTATCCACATCCCCGCCACACCAATCAACGTCATAACAGCCCAACCAAGCCCCTCTATGATATTGGCTTGCCATGCGGCTCGCTTTTTGGCGGTGGCATAGCTGATATCGGGGCGGAACGTGACCATCGTGTACAAGGGTAGCCAGCCGGAAGGTTTGCCTGGCGGGTAAGGCACACGAGACAACAGCGGTCCGAGAGAAGAAAGGGAAATATATGATCTAGAACTTAGCGAATAAAGAAGGTTGTCTAATGTTTTCTTAAATAGGAAGATGGGGGTCGTAACGGCGTGCCGCATTTCGACACTAGAGCGTGCGTCAGACTGCGGCAAGCAGCGACAAAACGCGCGACGCACTAATTATCCATAGCCATATCGCATATGGCTATCAGGTCTTCGTGTCGACTTTCAGAGTAGCGGTCGAGAGCGCGCGCCAGGCCCTGGTCCACATTGTCTTTTAAATTAGCCTTGGACGACGGCGCGGTGGGTTTGACTCCCTCTTGTAGAAGCAGCGTCATTAAAATCCTGACATCTTCGAGGCCGCAGTTGAGGCCTTGTCCGTAGAATGGGACCATAGAATGGGCGGCGTCGCCCATGATGATAACCCGATCCTTGTAGTGGTAAGGTTTGGACTGTCAAAAGTAAAAGCGTGGTCACACTCGAGTACAAAAAAGGTAAACGGTCGATGCTACCTTGGTGCAGATCAGGGGGCTGCGGGGATTGTGTGTAAAATCATGCACGAGGGTTTTCTCGCCAATCATAAGCAGAGCGTCGGGAAAGTATGTTCTGAACCAATCCAGGATAGCGTCGGCACTACTGAGGCGATCAAGGTCTAAGCTGGGCGCAAATAGAGTGCAAGTGAAAGTTTTATCCTATCCGTCAAAAGGTTACGGTCGTCAAAAATGGAAGACCTGGCATGGAACGCGGTCGACGTACTTTATTGGGAAGCGCGATCAACATGAAAGAATGGCGCGGCCAGATGTGTAGGTGATTTTGATCAAGGAGAAAAGTCGGTTTGCCGTCACTATCTCGGCCTGCCGGCATTTTTAATTCGACGTATTCGTGTTTGATATATTCTTGCTGATAATCCATTCTGACGGATCCAATGTGATGGCAGGGCCATTGATGAGAAAAAAATAGAGTGCGGGCGACGGTTGAGAAGGCAGCCCACCTGACAACTCTCATCATCTGCCGTCGAATGACTGAATAGCTCCCATCTGCGCCAATGCAGAAATCAAAGTCGACAGGGACGTCCTTTTTGGAGTCCAAATTCCGCATGGTGATTGTCTTCCGATCAAAGTCTGCAGCCACAATTTTGTGTTTGAAAAATATACGGATATTTCCCGATGCCGAAGCTTCTTCCAATAGCTCTTCATTGAGGAGCGCTCGGTCGATCGAATTGATACACTGTTGGGCGCAGGTATGAGGGGTCAAGGTTGGTTTATGGCAGGCGAGGGTCAATAGATACTCGCCTGTCCATCTCTGTCATAAAGCTGACTGTCAAGATCACCCGTTAAGCTGTGAATCATGCGCCCGCGCATGGGAATCACTGTCTGCATAAATCTCTGGGTAACTGCGGGATCGACGGCTTCGATAGCAGCTATTCCACGGTGCGATATAGCGAGATTTATGGAGCGCTGCTGGGCCGCAGCCTTGGACGAGGGAAGTCGCAAATCTGCCGGTGAGTCAGTTAGTAAGCGACTTGGAGATAGGAAGCGACGAACCTGGACGTCCCTCGAATAACTCGACGATCCAGCCTTGCTTTGCAAAGGCCATCGCAGCGAGGCAGCCGACAGGACCTGCCCCGACTACGACGACCTTTCTTGGGAGGGACGACATAGGGAAATCGATGTCGTGTTCCAGTTTGGGATGAACCTGATGATCAGCAATGATTTCGCGCAAGGGTTTGTTCGCCGATAACTCCGATCGTGCCAGGATCTAATCTTATCGTCGCCGGATCTTGTTACAAGTTCTCCTCATAATGGTCCCTAAGATCTCTCCAATTCTTCAGACTCCTAACAAATGGCCCCCTCCACCCTCCCTGAGTCTTCTTTGAGCAATGATTTTATCGTCCCCACAAACAAGGACGTCCAAGCCGAACTTCGGCCTGACGGCGGTAAGTTACCCGCAATCATGTATATCTGGGTTTCTTACCTTGCATTTATAGACAGCAAGATCACTTACCTCTGTGGCAACTCTCTCGGACTGCCGTCCAATCGATCTACGACGTTAGTCAAAGAGGAGTTAAACGTCTGGGCTACGCGGTGAGGTTCCCTCCGACGCACCGTTACCAGACTCCTAAGCCGTGCACCACAGTGCTGTTGTCGGCCACTTCTCCCACCCTCACGGGAGACCTTGGGTCAAATTTACCGATGAGCTTAATTTGCTCATGGCAGAGGTCGTAGGTAAGGCGCCATCTATCGTGGCTAACGAGGCTTATGAAACGCGTTACAGGGGCCAAGGAGAAGGAAGTCGCTTGCATGGGTACGCTGACGAACAATCTGCATCTCATGATGGATTCCTTTTACAAGCCTACCGCCGAACGCTACAAGATCCTGTGCGAAGCCAAGGCCTTCCCCTCGGATCAAGTCAGTCGTTTACTGCTTTTTTTCCTCGCGAATGAATTTTTGCTGAAACGAAATCCACGGCAGTACGCATTTGCATCACAGGTCAAGGCCCATGGTCTGGACCCTGCGACCGCCATCCTGGAGGTGTCGCCTCGAGAAGGCGAATATACCCTTCGAGAAGAGGATATTCTGGAAATAATTGCAAAAGAAGGTCCCTCTATCGCGCTTGTTCTCTTTAGTGGAGTCCAATACTACACTGGTCAATGGTTCCCGATGCAAACCATCACACGCAAAGCCAAAGAACAGGTACGAGAGCTCAAAGACCCTTTTACGTTCACGAAAGCGCTTCATCTCGGGTCAAGTTCGCGAGATAGCTGATGCACAAACTTTCAGGGATGCATCTGTGGATGGGATCTCGCACATGGTGTCGGAAATGTACCAATGTCGCTGCACGACTGGGATGTGGATTTCGCCGTCTGGTGCACGTACAAATATCTCAACTCGAGTCCTGGTGGCATCGCGGGTCTTTACATGCACGAGAAATGGAATGACACCCAACTTCCCAAGTACGGTGCACTGTGTACGCTTGGTTTTTTGTTCCATCGCTCACTCAAACTCCGTGCAGGTTTGCGGGATGGTGGGGCCACCAGCTCTCCACGCGATTTGAGATGCCACCCAAGTTCGATCCGATTGTGGGTGCCCAGGGCTTCCAACAGTCGAACCCCTGTGTTCTTGCTTTGGCTTCCCTTCTAGGATCTCTTCAGCTATTCAAGGAAGTGGGCATGATGGGCCCGGTCAGGGAAAGGTCCTTAGTGCTGACCGCTACTCTGGAGAAACTTCTTTTAAAGTCCCAGTACTTTGTGCCCCTCAGTGAGGTCCGCCAGCTTTACCCGCAACCCGACAGTGGCAAGACAGGATTCACGATCATCACGCCTAGCGATCCGTCGCAGCGTGGCGCTCAGCTTTCATTGCTGTTCCTGCCTATCGGGTCAGGACTGATGCAGAAGATATTTGCCAAGCTGTCTGATTACGGGGTAATTGGTGACGAGAGGGAACCGGATGTGATCCGTCTAGCACCCACTGCAATGTACAATACGATCAAGGACTGTGAACAGGCGGCGCAGTACCTCGAGAAGGCGTTCAATTCAATCGGATAGCTTGGCATAGGGGGGTATGTACATTGCGGATAAAATGTATTCCTACTAGATAAGATTAATATTTCCCTCCCCTTGACTGAGAAAGAAATCTTTGACAATGTCAACGAAGTCTAATCCCAAAAGAATATCGTTGTGCTCGCCACGCAGTTTCTCTGTATTCCGATAAACTCGTGTGGATGCCTCGCTTCCATTTAGCTCACAGAGACGTCGATACATTGCCTCGCTTTGCGGCAAGTCGACGAGCGTATCTCCTTTGGAGTGGATGATCAGCCATTTGATGTGCGTGTCGATCAAGGAAAAGGCGTTAGTGGAAAAGGGGGCGTAGGACGCGCGTCGACCAAAGGTTGGACGCACAAACCAGGCGAGGTAGTCCGGGAACGATGTGAGGAGGAGATCGAGGTCGTAGATGCCTTCAGACATGACGATGGCCTTTACGGCTTTGAAAAGCGATGGAGGCGGCGTGAGAGTCGGGGTGATGGACGACGAGTCGAGAAATATAGAGGACAGCATATGGGCACTGCAACTGTGGCCCATAAGATACAGACGGTCCGGGTCGTAGATGGGCCCGAGTGCGGAGGGACCCTGCCAGGTGGTGAGGAAGATCAAGGCCTGGAGAGCGTCCTCGGCGTGTCCCGGGTGGCGAAAGTGGTCATCGCCGGGGGGATCACGCGGCGTAAGGCGATAATTGGGGACAACGACAGCGAAACCGGTGGCAGAAACGAGACTGCGTGCGAGCTTCTTGTGGTCAGCCTTGTCCTCGCTGTGCAGGGTCAGCGGAGATGGTGGGGATCAGAAGGGGAAAAGACGCACGCTCTCCAAGCCCCGCCATGAAAGAAGACGACGAGGGGAGGTGGCGGAGAGTGGATGACAGGCAAATAGAGGTCGAGCTGACGTAGGGCGTCCGTCGGGGCGGCCGTAGTGTAGGCAATGTCCACAAACTCCATCGTAGTATGTAATGTGATGTCATCAAATCCCATTCGTATAAATACCACACAATCCCGCAGCTCGTCTCCCATAAATCCCCCGCAATGGCATTCACGACTTCTGACATCTGCAAAGTCCGCGCTTTCTCGCTCCAGCCGCGTCCGTCACTGACCCCTTCCCTCTAGATCATCCTCGCCATCTTCCTCCCCCCTCTGGGTGTCTTCCTTGAGCGTGGCTGCGGCGCCGATTTCGTACGTCTCCCATTTCACTCCACCCCATTCACTTTTCTTATTTTCTTCCCTCAGTTGATCAACATCCTCTTGACCATCTTGGGCTACATGTATGCCCCTTTTTTCTTCTTTCTTGCACCGCACCTGACATTCATCAATTTGCGCAGTCCCGGAATCATCCACGGTATGACAGGTATCCGGTTATCTTCCTCATGCATGCTGACCAATCGTTCCAGCGCTGTACATCATATTGAAATACTAAGTAGCGCGCTTCCAATCACCCCTTACGAACTGTACTTTTCGCAAACCTTCACGATTAGATACGATACCCAAACGTGGTTTATTATCTAGTAATTACATTACTTTGTCTGTTTCAGAACCGTGTCCCCTTTGAGCCCATCGGCAGCCTGACTTCCTTCCGCATTATCAGAATCTTCCTCTTCATCACTGTCCTCTTCGTCCTCATCTTCCTCTTCATCTTCGTCTTCATCTTCATCTTCATCGTCATCTTCCTCCTCCTCGCTCTGTGCTGTAGCCCCCTCACCTGCTGCGACGACCACAGGAGATTTATCCTTGTCTTCCACTCCTGCTGCCCCTTTCACTTCATGCTGGACTGAGGCTTCAGCTTTGGCCAGAGGCTTCACAACCTCTTCTTCGCTTTCATCTTCTCCGCTCTCCTCTTCCTCTGACGATTCCTCTTCTGAGGTTTCCTGTTTCCTGGCAGTTTGGTCCACGACCACATCCACATTTCCCCCGCTCGCGTCCTTTTCTCTCTCGAGTTGTGCCGCGCTCCCACTCGTCTCCTCTTCGCTCTCATCAGACCCCTCCTCAGACTCCAATTTGGCTTCTACCTTCGGGTTACCCGTCGTTTCCTGCGTCTCCTCCTCGCTCTCCTCCTCTGAATCTTCCTCCGACTCCGGCTTGACCATTTCAGAACTCTGAAGTTTGGCTGTCTCGTCGTCCTGCTCATCTTCATCGTCATCATCTTCGTCACTCTCGCTCTCCTGCTCGTCAAACTGTTTGATCATATGCGCACCGATGCTCCAACATTTCCTCAAGTTCTCGAGCTCGTCCTCTTTCGCTTTGAGACCTTCACCCTTAGACACCGGAAGCTTATGCCATTTGCGGATATCGTCCTCTTCCACAATGTCATCCTGATACAGTGCGGCGAGTATCTGTCCAAACAAGGGCAGATGCTTCGATGACGCGCAGTGGCTCTGACGATATAATCAGCACGCGACATACCACATATGCCGGTACCAGATTACTTACCTGCAACGCAGCAACCGTCTCTACCGGATCCACGCCTCCGATCCTATCAATAAGCTCACCCCACCTGGCGATGACGCTTGCAATCTCCTTACGCTGTGCCACCGCTCCCGTATCCACAACCTGGATCTTTTCCACGATCGCGGCCACCACGGCCTCGCGTACCCGGGTGAGCGGTACATTGCTCGCCATGCGCAGTGTCTTCAGCTCCACTGCGGCGTTATCTACCGAATGCCCCTCCGCGAACGCGCGCTCCAGGGACTGCTTCACTTCAGTTTGGAACTCAGATTCGGCCATTGGCGACCCAGCGGGCAGGTTGAGTGGCAGGGACGTGTCCGAGGGTGCGGTGAGCGAGCTCGCATTCACGTCAAAATCGCTATCGTCGTCGGATTCGCTTTCGCTGCTGGAGGACTCCGAGCCGTCGTCCGAGTCATCCAGATCAGACGCGTCATCTCCTAAGTAAAAAGGCCGTTGATGCAATGAGTATGCGTAGGAGGCAGTAAAATTCGCACCAAGGCGCATGAAGCGCTCGTTCTTGAAATTGGCGATCTCGTCCTCTTCAGCATCCTCGCTAGGCGCCGTCGGCCATACGAGCGCGTTAGAATCTTTCCCGAGATTTTTGGGTATCGACCCTTGGACTAGTGGTTTATTTCAACACGCAGGACAGTCACGAGAAGAATTAAATGGAAACACACGCTCTTCAACTTCTTCTAGATCAGAATCCTCGTCGTCCTCGTCGTCTGACGTTGGCTCGTCGGCTTCGTCCGGCTTCTTCGACAGCCTCTGGAACGGGCTCAGCTTCGCGGCCGGCCCAATTATCACACCATCGCCAAGCAAGCATCCTTTCTGTATCTCGGTGCCGTCCTTGATGGTTACATTCGAGCCGATGATGCTGCGCTCAATGATACAGTCTGAGCCGACTACGGTGCCATCGAAGATGTACGAATTGCGAATGATGGTGCTAGTCCCGATGCTGCAGTTCTTGCCAATCACGGACGCGAGTACCTGCGCGTTTTCGCTGATGTGGGTGGAGGATCCGATTAGAGTGTTGTTCCCGATTTTGCAAGTTCTATCAAACGTTTCGTTGGTACGTCCATTCACAGGACGGGGTGGCTTACCGTGCAAGCACGACAGAATGATCCTTTGCGATGTATTTGTTGCCACGTTCGTGATCGTATACGTGTCCACTGGGGTGGTTGTCGTCGGGTACCAGGGGGAATGTCCAACGGGATAAAATATCCTTGCTACAGAGAGAAAGTAAAATGAGCGGGATGTCCCCTATAATTAAGAACAAGAAGTCATGAAACACCTGACTGATTCGTAGCTTTTCGTATCCTTGACACGCGCAGCATATCCATCCTTTGCGACGTAGCAGTGAATGTTCTTCATTAGAAGATCTGACGTCAAGACGCCATGGACGAAGTCTCGTCGGATATCTAGATAATCAAAATTGTCCTGGAACAGCGACGGGACCTAGAACGCAACAGATATGAGCGAACTGTGGAAGTAGCGGGTAAGATGACTGACCTCTACGGAACACACGTCTATGGAACAGTCTATCAAATCGTTCCGAATCTCAATCTCAGGATGCGCCGCCAGGACCTCCCGTGGTACATGTGCGAGGGTAGTCTGCGGAAAAGCAGTGACTGGTTCATAGTACAGACACTCAGAAGTCTCCGGGTCCAGCACAAAGACAGACGAGTCGCCGCGGGCTCTGCGTATCTTTTCAACAACGCCGATCGGGAAATGAACCCCCAGAACTCACTTCGTCCGATGTCGTGCGCCACTTTCCTTGACCACCATCGTCATGATAGCGTTCTTGTTCGTCTTGCGCCGCTCCTTGTGCACCCTCACGACCTCGTCAATCCTGATATTGCTGACAAGATCTCCCATAACGAGAACAAAGTCGCTTGTGACCAACCCGCGGGTGTAGATGTCGCGCATGGCGTCCCCCGGGGAGAACGTCTCCTTCGCGGTCAGGATAGGGACAATCTTGATGCCCGACCCGGGCTTTGACCATTTCGATTCCCTGGAAAGATATGATGACAGGAGTCAATGAACTGTTCCCCTCAGACAGAGCAGGCGGACGTACCTGATCGCTGCTTTTACTTGCTCTGCATGAGATCGGCAAATCACAAAGATCTCTTGTACACCTGCGAGTGCGAGGCTTTCAAATGTCCAGTCAAGTAGAGGGGCGTTGCAGATTGGGAGGAGACACTGAATATCTTATCAATAAAGCAGAGATAATGCAAAACGGGCTTCGTCTCTCACTCGAGGTTTACGCGTTGTAAGCGGTCTGAATCGTTTGTTAAAGCTGTCTGCGAGAATGACAGCCTGCAGAACCTCTTCGTCGTCGTCGATCAACTTCTCTTTACCAGCGCTGGGCGGCTTAGGTGGCATGCTAGGTTGTGGATGCGGGAAAAACAAAATTTATGACTCATAAAGGGATTGACTAAATTAGGCAACATCATTGTATCGTTCAGGCCTGTTTCATCTAAAATGAAAGGAGTGAAACGGTCACAAAAGATTACAATTGAACCTAAAAGACATTGAGCACGATCCGGTAAAAGAAAGTAGGGGTATGGGGCTCGAGATAATGGATCGAGAATTAGGTATAGAAGACGGATCAGGCTAGTCGTGATAAATCGGTCATCAAGGTGGTAAAGCAAATCGAAAAGCAAATCCGAGATGTATCGTAAAAAGAAGACGTGAACTTGTGATGAGACGAGATCACCCCCCCCGGTGCAGAGGGAGAACCGTCCGCCAAGACAAAAGAATGAAGTGGAAAAGGATCATGATGGTCGTTCATTAAGTAGAAATAATCAACCTCGAAGAGAGAATGATTATGCGGCAGCTGCAACGACGGGGGTAGCAGCGGGAGCAGCCTCGACGGGCTTAGCCGGCTCCTCGGTGGCGGGGGGAGCAGACTCAGCAGCGGGAGCAGCAGCCTCGGGAGCAGCCTCAGAGGCAGGGTTCTCGAGGGGAGCAACCGGAGCAGGCTCGTCAATCTTGGGGGGGTGCTCGTCGACCTTAGCGGGGGTGGCAACCTCGTGCTTAGGCTTCGACTTGAAGAAATCGCCGACACGGGCGGAGAGGCGACGTCCAACCTTCACTGGCTTGGAGGTCTCCTTCTATATCCATAAATGACAAGATCATATGACAATGGTCGAGATACTCACTTTCTCCTCTTCCTTCTTCTCCTCAGCAGGAGCGCCTTCAGCGGCGGCCTCAACAGGAGCGGCAGTCTCGCTACAAGGTGGAGATCAAATTAGATCATTCATATGTCAAACAATAGCATCAGTCACTAACGTCTCCTTGACAGCCTCAGCGGTCTCTTCGACCTTGGCGGGCTCAGCGGCGGCCTCAGTGGCAGGCGCGTCGGTGGCAGCCTCCTCCTTAGCGGCCTCCTCAGTAGCAGGGGCGGCCTGAAAGGCGTATTAGTTAGTTATACAGGTTTGGACATTGAGGGCGAGACGCACCTCGGCTTCCTCCTTCTTTTTCTCTTTCTTCGGGCTCTTGGGCGCCTTCACCTTCTTCTCAGCCTTGGCCTTCTCGTTCTTAAAAGGAGCGAGAAGCTTGGCGAGCAGGCCAGGGCTCTTGGGGCGGTCTTCCTTCTTGGGGGCCTCAGCCTCAGTAGCCTACGAAAGAATGAGTCAGAAACGTGGAAAAAAAAAGAAAGCATATCGAAAGGCGTACAGGCTTGGCCTCTTCCTTGGCAGTCTCTTCAGCGGTAGCGGGGGCCTCAGCAGCAGGCTCGACCGCAGCCTCAGTGGCAGCGGGAGCAGCAGTCTCTTCAGCCTTGGTCTCTTCCTTGGCGGGTTCCTTTGAAAAGGAGTTCAATCGATCGAAATCAGATTAAAAAAATGGTGAGACATACAGGGGTTGCCTCCTCAACCTTGGGGGCTTCGACGACGGCAGGCGCGGCCTCTGGGGCGGGCGCAGGAGTCTCAACGGGCTTGGATTCCGCGACGGGGGCGGCAACGGCAGGGGTGGCTTCAGCAGCGGACATTATTGCAGGAATGCGAAGTGAGCTGAAAGGAGAGGTGGATGTGAGTCGAAGAGAAGGAATAGGGGCGGTGAGAAGGTATACGAACACGAAAGGGTATTAAGTGCAAGAGAGAGAGAAAATAAGCGTGCTACGCAGCCTGTGAACCCGCTGGGATAGCTGGGGGAGTTGAGAGAAATAAGGAAGGAGGGATGGAGAGTCAGACATTTTTAGCGAGACCTTCTTTTTATTTGGTCCGGCCTGTTTGCTTATTGTTTGGCGACGCTAAGCCTTATTTGTTCAATCAGGGTCGCCGTCCTCAATCTCCAATCACAACTTCCTCTCAGTCACAATACATCGTCGAATACAAATTATTGCCTTTCAATGACCGGCCTCCATCCTCATCCTCCCCGTCACTGCTCATCCCACAGCTCTGCACAACAATATCGGCTCGTATGGAAGCATCAATTTTTCTGCACCATCACGTCACCAAGAAGCTTGAGCGTTTCTATGTTGTCTGAAGTTCCTGATGACCCCGCCGTTTGCTGTTCAACGGCCTCTGCATTGTTGTCTTTCGTCTTGCAGGCCATGCAGTTCAGCAGCCGTGTCTCCTATCGTGCGGTCTGCCGGTGCAGCACAAGAACGCGCTCATTTCTCCCGCACGTGACAGTGCAAAAGTAGCACATCACTTGTTTCATCTCACGCGCCCCTCGATTCCATCGTGGCGAACCAAGGCCATCTTCGATAAAGAACGTAAGGGCAGCCTTGCCGTGGTCTAGGTCAACGCTAGTAGCGGCTGTCAAGTATGCCTGGACGGAGGCGCTCTACAGCAATCTTGGCATTCATTTGGAGCCTACACGCGTACCGTGTCATGGCTCCAATCCAAAGCTGTATCGCTTATAATAACCATCCTGTTCTTTCTGTCATGTCATCTCCATCACCCCCTCTCAACGAGCCATGTTTGCCGCCTTAGCCCCTGTGCTTCTCTTTATTGCTTTTCTCTTGCTCTTGCTCATCACACTGTCAACTCCAATTATCAAGTCTATATTCCTATTTCGACTCACCGCCAACGTTGGCTCAGGTCTATTACATACTGGCGCAAATGGTTCTGCCAATTTCGGTGTTTGGGGGTATTGTATCTCTTCAATAGACGTCGCGTGAGCATCCTTGTGTTCAGTTCCCTGGATGTTGATTTCTTAGCTCTATCCCCTTTAGCATTGTTGGAATTGACCATACAACGGCTTCACGATGCTCGAAAACTCACCTTGGCTATACCTTCGACAAAACTGTAGCAAAAACTCTGTGAGCCAGATTTAAGCGCCTCTATCGATATATCGTTCCCTGACCTTATCAATTTCAAAGCCACGCGACTGATATTCAAAATCTTATATCACGGACAACCACGGCCGCGCTCGTTCTTCACCCGATCGGTATGCGACCATCGCCCGAAGCGAAGACACTGCTCACACCGAATGATTGAACCACAGCGACGGGCCTCACTTTTCTTGCATTTCTGCTTTCGCTTTTTATCCTCCGCAGGGGAGCAAACGGCACCTCGCAATTGCCTTCATTGTGTGCCCTCGGCGTCAGAGTGCTCGCCGCGGTTCTAACAACCATTGTTTTCCTTATTGATGTCATATTCGTCGCTGTGATCAGGCACAAGGTTCGCGGCGCGTCGGATGGTAACCTTGAGCTGAACTGGGGAAACGCGGTGTGTGGAGCTTCATCTCATGATCCTCAGATCCTGGCTCTGAACAATTTATTTGTCTGCCCTGCAACCCTTCCCGTGACCTTCTCAGTTGTGGATGGCATTGGGAGCAATGGTTGCTTTATGGCTAGCTGTGGTCGGCGCGTGTGCTGGAGTATGCCCTTGTGAAGGGCGCAGGTTCGTCGTGAAAAGGTGTTTCTTGCCGGATCTGCTTCTTAACCTCTTCAACGCACGTAGACGCAAGGAGGAAAGGTATTAGTAGAGTTCTCGGCACGACCCTGATCGCAAGATCTCACAGCGACACAACTTCATCATCTGATGGACAATCTACGCATACATGTATACCTCCTATTGTGACACTTTATATCTTCTGTCCGGTTTCATCCGTCATGCCCGTCAACACATATGTTTTTGACAAGGTGGCAACCATTCGTGCCATGTATGGCTGCCAGACCTGGAACCGTTCACACTACTGACTGGACATGGTTCTCAACTGATCATCACAAACGCTTTTTAGGATTTACAGTCTACATACGGGAAAATGTTTCCGCGCCAACATTGATAACGTCATCTGGCATGCTGAGCACGAAGACGAACAGCAGTCTACACGCATGTTCCTATCATATCATATCTGTGATGCCCAGGTCTACACTGTGGTTGATGTAGGTTTCGAGCGTGGCGGCGGACGCAATCCCTTGGATTTCATCCTTCTCCGCTTCGCCTCTGGACATGCAATGTCAATTGATGTCGCCAGGTGATCGTTAGAGAACAGAGAAAATCATACCCTCTAAGTATGGCCGATCTTCTTCGGAATCAAATCCGACGTCTTCTTGAACCTTTTCTGCGGGCGCTTCTTCACCCAAGGGAACTGTGAAGTTTGAATGCACAGCGGCCTCATCAACCTTCGTGGCTTTTGATCGCTTTTCGACCTTGAATTTGGCGACGTAGAAGCCATCCATATTGTGCACATGTGGATAGAATCTCCTAGTCAAACCGATGCTGGGATGAAAAGTTTTCCCCCGGTATTTGGTGTAGCCCTCGCGCCCAAACGATAAGCCAGTGTCTACGAGTTTCACATTCGGCCTTTTTCGGAGCGCATAATCGACCACGGATTCGTTTTCGTCAACGGTGACCGAGCATGTCGAATAAACTATGTAGCCACCGGCTTTGGAGTCCGGATTGACACTGTCGATGGCGCAAAGGATTAATTGCTTCTGGAGATGGGAAAGGAGCGTGAAGTCACGTTCAGACTATCGGAGGGTGCGTCAGAGGAACGTCCCACTCATCTCAAAATACTGGCCAAAAATACCTTGTTGACTTTGACACTCTGATCTTTGCTGATGACACCTGTACCACTGCACGGCGCGTCTAACAGTACACGGTCGAAGCCGCCCATCACCTTAGGGAACTCTCGGCCATCATAAGAGCAGACGACAACGTTCTTGCATCCAAGGCGATGGACATTTGCGGTGAGACTCTTTGTACGCGCCTTGTTCGTGTCGTTGGCAAAAACTACACCAGTGTTCTGCAAGAGAGCGGCCATGTGTGTTGTCTTTCCACCGGGAGCTGAAGCCATATCAAGTACACGCTCATCGGGCTGAGGCGAAAGGGCGATGACCGGAAGGAATGATGAAGCAGCCTGAAGCATATAGTGTCCAGCCAGGTACTCCGGTGTTGCGCCTGTGGCAAGTTTGAGTACATTCATGGACTGGTTGTATATGGCAAAACGCACCAATGGGAACGCTACTCTCGAAAACTTGAAGGCCGACGTTGGTCCATTTACCGATTGGTTCCAGATTTACACCCCGGTTCACCAGTGCTTGAGCAAGATCGCGGCGCCTCGCCTTCAAAGTATTTGTGCGTATTGTGACGGGCCGTGGTACTTCGTTAGCTTCGAAAAATTCAATGGCCTGTAGGGTTTGCTTCAGATCAAGGGCGAACATGCACAACAGTATGACCCACCTCCGCGACAGGGAACAGTTGGAATAATTTCTCGGCCAAAAACTCATTATACCCATAATAGCTGGCAATGTCAGCGATTAATTGTTCAGTATACTCTGAACGCGAACTGGAGGGGCGCAAAGAATTAGTCGTGCTTCTGAAGAACAGAATATTGGGACACACCGGTTCTTCTCCGCCAAACGCTTGAATCTGCCTAGCACCCGGACACATTCCCGCATCCGCCGTTGGACAACCATGAGATCAGGCCCACCCTTTTGCTTCTCAGCCTCTCGCTCAGCAGCCGTTGGAAGGTGAAAGGGCTCAGCGTCAGCGTCTCCATCACCCTCCTCGTCCATGTTTAGGTCTTCGTCCTCGTCGTCGCTGGCAGCAGCACCCTGGAACTCTTCGTCGTCCAGTTCTGCTTCTGCGGCAGCTTTCGCGTCGAGTGCACGTGATCGAGCCTCCATATTTGCCATCGTAACACGGCCTCCCTCGTCATCAGAATCGTCGGATGTGTCAGAGCCAGTCGGGATAATTTTCAACGGTCTCTCGCTCTGCTTCGACTTTTTGCGTTTTGAGACGGGTTGGATTTCATCCTCCTCTTGATCTGTATCGAAGTCGAACTTTTGAACAGTGCCTGCTAGTGGGTCATCACTAAGTGTTAAATGTCAAATTACGCTGTTCATGGCGAAGGTGACATGTGAGCGCACTCATTGTCGTCGTCCATTATTTCATCAAGATTACCAGTAAATCCCTCCAGGTCATCATCGATACCATATCTAAACGGAGCCAGCCTCCTTTAATGAATGCGATTTGATAAAACAAAAACAAATCCGTACTCGTCTTTATCCATGTCGCCGTCGCTGTTGACATCTTCCCAGCCATCCCCAGAGTCATTATCCGAGGCTGGTTTGGCAAGAGCCTTTCCTTTTTTCGCTGCTGATTTCCCCTTGTCCTTCGCTTTAGCCTTGTCAATGACAGCCTTAGAGTCTGGCGCGTGAGCCTTCGGCTTGGAATCCTTGATTTTTTTTGTGGGCCGTGTACTCGGCTTATCGTCCGAGTCGGAATCGCTGTCCGCCTTCCGTTTTCCGAGCTTTTTAGGTGTGGGCCACACCTTTTTCTCGAGGGGTTCCGGCGCAGCCTGTTTGTTTTTGGAGCGACGTCCCATGGCGTGAAATGAACAGGGCCTCGAAAAAAATCGATCATTGATCATTTTGTTTTGAGATGTTAGCCTGTAGCCTTTGAGGATCTGAGACGCGGGCGCATTCTTGCGAGTATGCTCAAGTTGACTTTTTCTCCATGTCCTGCTACAGTTCATTTCTTGCACGCGGTTTGAGGACTCGCTGCCCTCGTTATGAACTCCCTTCAGTCAGAGTCCTTCACGCACGTTCCCGATTCTATTCTACGTCGCGTTTGAGCTTTCCGTTCCGTCCTGGACCCAGTGTGAATGGTCGCCCAATGCAAAGATCGGCAGCCCCGTTGCTCTTCAAGATGGCAGGGGTGGCAGGAATCGGCCTGGGTATCTCGAAGAGCATCCCGGAAGTGCATTGCGATGGTAGGTGCCCTCCAAGGTCTGCTGAAGTCATACGACGTTGATTGATTACCCCAGAAACGACACGTCCCGCTGTTCCTACGAGTCCTCCGCTTTATCCATCTCCACCTGCCTCGTCGGTCTCTTTGTATCAGCTCTCCTTTGGAACATTGTCTGGGATATGCGCAGGCGTCTTCATCAAAAAAGGTGCCAAGGCCGCAGCCTGGTTTCTTGGAGGGATCTTTGTCCTCCTCCAGGTGCGTCTCTTGTAACCTTCATTTCTTAAACGAAACTTATACATTCGGGTTATCAGTACCTGGGATCCACCTCTGTCGTCCGTGTGGATTGGGGAAGGGCGGCCTCCAGATTTGAGAACGCTTTCTATACAACCGATGCAACCGGTTCTAAAGCGGCACCAACGATCGTCTCGCTGTGGACCTGGCTTTTGAATTTCTTGACTGCCGACTTCCAACCTCGTGCTTCATTCATTGCCGGGCTTGTGTTGGGTTTGAGGATAGGTTAAATTGCTTGTTTTCATACTTTGTAAGTTAGCAGAAACACTGGACGAGCTCTAAAGTCTGATCAATCCGTCGTGCTGAGCGAGGCGCTTACGCTTCGACGACGCGCACGCCGACGCTACGACGATTTCATGACATTAATCAGGTGGTGTATTGTATGATGTACTAATTACAGGTAGTGGAGCTGATAGGTCTGGTGTGTGATACATATAAATTTTCTGCAAGTGTCCCGCGTATCCAACGCTCTACTGTGCAGTTCGTTCATGGGGTGCGTGGTGTAGACATAAAATGATGCAATGAACGGCTTCAGCCTTAGGGTGAGATGGGGATAGTGTGAACGTTGATGCCTTGAATCGCATCCGCTCGAATCCACTCTGAAAGGCGGGGAAGGGGGATAGGCAGGTCATGATTTTCGACCCGAGGAGGGAAAGGCTCCACTCGAGAGGAGGTTTGGGTGGCGTATTGGAACGCGGCTTCCGACCGAGACAGCCTCGACGAATCGCGGAACTTCTCGATGAAGCGGGATCCGGCTATACTCCTTGACTGCACCCTGAGGGGCGCGACAGGGAGGAGGGTGGAAGTCGTGGATGGGGAACTGTTCACAGAGGATAGATTTGACCGCTTGAACGGTATGTCGATGCCGCGGCGGATGGCCCTGGCCCATGGTGCTTTTGTATTATCGTCAATGTGAGGGCGGGCGGCTTCGATGTCCTTCATGTAACGTGACCAAGAATCGGCATCGTTTGAATCGTCAATGGCCTTCTCGTTTGTGAAACCCTCACTAAAACTGAACCAGTCGACGGAGTAGATGGTCTTGGTCCAGATGTCTGGGATATTGCGAACATGGACCATTGCGGTGATGAACAGTGTCAAGAAGTGTGAAAAGACTGCCAGGGCGAAGATGAGGACTGGTAATGGGATATTGTGAGAGGGGCGTACGAATGATGCTGCTGAGCCAAGCAGTGGGGATAAGAAGAGAGGACGATGCGCACAGATCCCAGTTGACTACAACAAAGTGAGTTTATGTGAACGGGGAATATAAGCGCAAGATATACATACATGTCAGCCGACATATCGCTGGACCATTAACAGTGATGCTGATGGCAGTGCCTAGAGTACACATCAGGATCGAACAGGGGTTGCAGATACGCGGAACTCACCAGTCTGAAATACACTTAAAGCCGCCGACAAGGCGCATTCGAAGAGAACGCGAGCCGTATTTGCGTGTGGAACAAGCAGTTCCGCGAGACCACTGGACATCAAGTTCAGCAAGGAAAGCGCGCCTCGACTATGTAGTAGACGTACAGGATAACACAGAAAAAGAGTGTACAGCTGTTGAGCAGAAAGAAGATAGTCGTTACAGGTACTGCAACAGAAACAAATCAGAGGTCGTCGCGTGAGGTATATGAGTCTGACATACCAGAGAGTCCAGCCGCTACAGTGGCATTGGCATTCCAAGCCGCAAACGCGAGGATCAAGAGATTCAAATTGACAAGAAGAGCTGCCACCGCCAATTACCATAAGATTAACATCGTACTGGACTATAACGACGGACTGACCAAAAATGACGAAGCGTGCAATGAGAAAGGGGTTCTGCATGATGCTGGTGGGGTCGTGATCAGCGAGAGAAAGGGAAGAGAAAAGTTGGGCTGAGGATCGCCACCAGTGACGAGGTCAAGGGAAACCCAAAGGTGGGCATGGTGAGCTTTTAAGACGAGTCCTGGAACACATCACAGGAGCAGTGCTGCGAATGGAACAATGCCACTAAATAAACAATGGAACAATAGCTGGATTACGTCACACAATGCCTTGGAAACCAAACACTTTTAAACAACCCTGGAAGTGGGTACAGTGTGAGTATATACCAAGTCGGTGGGAATGGGATTTCTTTTTCCTCAGAATAAAAGTTTTTCGGTGGGATTTTTGCGCAAGTCAGTGAGATTTCTGAGCCACGTGATCTGATCAGACCGACGTGATGTGCGCTCATCTAATCGTCTCCCGCCCGCCCGACGCGCCCAAAATGGTCAGTGTAAGGTGGTCAATGTACGTGGCCTAGTGGCCACCACCCATTCTAATGCTCATTGTTCTCCTACTACATAATCCGATGAATCTGTATTCACCTTTCCACCCCCCACATCCTATCGAGTCCCCCTCCGATGTTATTGAAGGATCTACGCGACTATCGTGAATTTGTGAGTATAGATAAAAACTGTTCTCCAATACTCCTCTCACCTTTTATTCAAGGCCTTTCCTTCAGTTCTATCTGATAAATTATCAAACAATTACCTTGCACTGACAAGTGCGCATGAATGGGCCAATCCTGAGGCTGTCAAGGCCTTTCTGCACGCCCGTCCAAATTTTAATAAGGCAGATACTGGAGCAACAGATTTATGGGAAACAGCCTCGTTGGAGATCTTGACTGGCTACCTTGACTGGGTTAGTCCTTTTTACAAAACTCAGTGCATTTATTATTCTTACTTGGAACTACAGTTATTCCCTGAAAGCCTTGCAGCTCGCCAGCGGTTCGATCTTGAAAATATCGAAGTGTGGTTTCTTGACATGCCCTTCAGGCTATTCCTCTCCCTCATGCCGACACCTCACTCATTGTCCAACATCATGCACTCAACAAATGCCTTCAAATCATCACCTCACGTCGGAAGAACACCCAAGACTGAAGTGCACTGCAATGACCCCATCATACTTGGCAAACGAAAGGCCAACTCGCCTCTACTGCAGGACATCATCGAGCTTTCAGATGACGATGACTCTCAAACATCAGCTCGCTCCAACGTGCAGAAGTCGCACAAGAAACCTCGGCGCGACAACAAAAATCCTTCCTTTATTGATCTTACTTGTGACTTGGGTGGCATGACCAGCTCGGATGCCTCTGACACGGAAACCATAGTCCATGCGCCACCCAAGCGTACCACCAAAGGCAAGTGTGTTCGTAAACACAATCCCGACTCACAAATCAAGATTACGGCGAGCGAATATGTTGCTGAGGTCGTGCAACTGGATACTCTTCCAACGTCGTGGGATCCATCTGAGGCTCCCAAGGCATACGTGGTTGACCTCTCGAAGAGACCAATGGTTCTTGAGGGTGGTAAGAAGAACATTACTGGACTCATTCGCGGTGATGTGATTTTTTCATTGCTTTTGCTCGCAGACAATTACTGACATATGTTAAAGGACCAATGTTCATGGGATGGCTCTAGTGGCCACCGCCGCGGTGACGTCTTTGTCTACAACACTTTTCCAGGCCGCGAAAAAGAGTTCTGCCAGCGCGCCGTTTTGAAATGCAGATCCATAAAAATCTGTGAATTTTTCGACCACAAGCGCCTCCATGGCTACGAAAGCTTCGAAAAGGGCGACGATGAGATGCAGGAATTCTGGGTTGGTGAGCTCGATGCCAATGAGCAGGAATCTATGATTCCAGATGGTCCAGAAGCTCGGTACGCTTTCCTTTTTCCTCAATTATATATTTGGCATTTCTCAATGTGAACACCAGATTTTATAATCGCATTCTCGCTTCTAAATGCAAAATGAAAGAATGCACAGGGAAGCCTCGCCTTGTGGACCTCAGAGTAAGCCTCATCTCCTTTTGCTGTGGCGCAGGGGCTGATATTTCTGTAATCTTAGTATTCAACAACATTTGGGAAGAATATTCGTATTGGGTGCACAGGCTGGCGTCCTGGCGATGCTGCGGGCACCCATCGATGGATCGATCTCGACCGCAATATCAACGAGACACAATTTATTGCTATCTTCAAGAGTGGGGGGCGCTTCAAAGAAAACCTTACAATAAATGGGAAATGTAGCGTGACTGTACCATTTCGGTCGCACAAAACGATTTGCCGTGCGTCCACTCTGTTCGCACTTCAGTGATCCCATTACTGACCGATACTTTTAGCATTTTCGCACATAATCGATGGCGAAATCAAATCGGGTAAAATAGCACCATATAAAGAGCCGTGTACCTCTACACTCCTTATATTCCAGCCCGTAGACCCTGCCCTTTCGCATATGGCAGTTGTTATTCCGAAATACCCACACAACCACCCCCGCCAAGCTCACGTCAAGCCCACACTCAGCGAAAAGCAATTCATCAACCATGTCTTCAAGGCGGCTGGAAAGACCAGAGTCACTCCCAAGGCTCTACAACGAAGTGAGTAGGACTTACATTTCACAGCATGACTATGATTGACGAATGTAACAGGTTCGACTACAACTACTCTTCTCGATGGCCAATCATGGGGAACTCGAGTTCCAGGAATGGCAGATAACAAGCGTCTTTCAAAGCACCTGGACCGATTAAAGAAGGATGGCTATCCGGCAGGTATGGAATTTCAAGGTAACTATCTATTTCTATTATTTTACTTGTGCTGGAACTGATAGAGCAATTAGGTGTACAATATGAAGCTAATTTCCGTGAGGCGCTTTTGCCAGCTGACCAACGCTACATCCATTCGGTGATCACGAGAGGCGAAATCCAGCTTGTCGTGACAATGCTTCCACAGCTTGTGAAACATATTCATAGTGTCCGGTACCTTGCTATTGACTATACTTTCAAACGAGTCCGTGGTGCGATGAATGAGTGGGAAGTGGCAGCTTTCCTTGACAGATATCATTCAAGTATGTTCATATTCTGCATCTACATCGCTAGATCTATTGTATATTCATTGATATCTATCACAGGAGTCTCCCTTGCCAGCTTATACTGCAACAAATTTACCCGCGAGGCGTTCACGTTGCTCTTCCAGGAATTCTTCGATACAGTTCATCGGGTTACCGGGAAACCTCTTCAGCTCGCTGCATTTGTAAAAGATGCTCGTCTTCAATGTCTTCTTTTCGATGCAGAGCCTCCACAGATGCAAGCTTGTGGAGATGTCATGCTCACCATGAACGATCCAGCAACTAGTGGCATCGAAACCAAGGATCCTCTTATCCTTGTCCAGCATGTCGCAAAGACTTGCCTTCAGCATTTCCTTCGGTGCGAAAATTTGATGTTTGAACAACAGAAATAGTAGCAATAACTGAAGTCTTACCTTTAGAAATATAGATAAACTACCAATCAATATTTCACGGCAAGACATCGATCGTCTCAAGGCCTTCCCAGGACTCGTTACCCAGGAGGCAATTGATGTGTGGCATGAATTCTGTCGAAATTCGCAGCACAAAAGCATTCGGGGTGACTTTTGTAATGATTTTTCGATATATCATTAAAGTTCACTAACTCTGGGCCTCGGCCATAGATTGGCATAAACAGAAACTTGATCACCCATGGTACCTGCCTTCGCTCAACTCCTTTCTGTCACCCATGGACCCTACAAGCTGGAAACTGACGCCAAATGACACCAACATCGTTGAGACTGCACACGCGGCCCGAAATGCAGAAACTGGAATTGGTGCATCCCTTCTGTCAGCAATTCTAGAGTAAGCCACCTTCTATTGATTTTTCATGATATTTGGAACTGACCTTTGAAATTCAGTGCACGAAGCCGCGACCAGGTGATTGCGCTACGCTTTGATGAAAACGAGCGAACGCCTGGAGGTTTGGCGAATCGTTGGAACGGTGCCAGTGCACGAGAGAACCGCTCCGCCGCACGACGAGTTGCGACTCGTACGAAGGCAACTACAGTCCACGATAATCGCGATCAGCTGCGAGGCCTTGAAGACGAGCGGGCGCAATTGGCAGACAATCGCGCACAGTCCTTAGACCACAAGAAAGAGATCGAGGAACGCCTTGGAGAGATCACAGTGGAATTGAGAAACCACACAAAGGTTTCTGCGGCTGGTGTTGCTCTTCGGCAAGAGCGTACCAACCTCCAAGAAGAGAAGAAAGAAGGTGTTAGCCAGCGCAAGGTGTGGTCAGCACGAGTAGATGAACTCGAAAAGGAAATCAAATACATCAAGACGACAGATCTCAAGGGTGTTCGGGCACGAGATTCGCGTCCACCCTCTACCCCACGCCGAGATGATGGCATGCTCCCCTCCCTCCCCTCTACCCCACGAACACCTTCCCGTTCACAGCTACTTGCAGAATCACAGTTGCCAAATTCAACTCCCGTTCGACACACTCCCCTTCGACACGAACACCACGACGAGCTAGCGCAGCACGGTGCGCTGTCCGACTTGGATATCGATGGTGACGACGACGACTCGGCCATTATCCACCCACTGCGGTTTACGCCAGCCCGCTCGCCACAGTCGGATGTCAACATGCCCCTTGCGCTCGACAATCTGGCGGGTGACCCGCAGGCCGCGATCGACACCAATTTGCTCGACAATCCTGGTTTTGTTGATGGACTTCTAGCTTGGCAGCCTACATACGACGAGTTACTCGAAGTCAGTGATCGCTTTCGCGAGTTCTTCCCTGATGGCTTGGACTGAGAGGGTCAATGTAGATTGATACAATAATTGTACTACCGACTTGAAAAAATAGCATTCGAAAACATCTATTTAATCTAATCTAAATCAGCCACACGAAATTTAAGCGAGTGTACATACACTCGGCTAAAATCATTCCCACTTATAAGGGACTTAACATGTGGCAAAGGGCGGGAGCCATCCCGACCTCACTTCTCAAATGGGCAAAGAGGCGCGGTCATGTGAAATGTTGTTCGAGGAGAAAATCGGTGGGATTGTTTTCTGGCAAGAGCAAAACGGTGGGATTTAAAATCCCATTCCCACCGTTTTGGGAATTCCTGGTACAGTGTGTACCGTACAATGATAATACATAAATATACTACATTTCGACATATCATCCACCAGGCTGGTACGAGCTGACGTTCGGCAGATCTGGCATCACAACACGCGACTCTCCCTGCGATCTTCCTCTGGGACCCGAAGGGCGTGGTCGAGGGGGAATGGAAGCGTTGCGTGCGAGGGCAGCAGCAGGAGGTGCAGGGGCCGCGGATGCAGGTTGGTTACGTGTCCGCGTATGCGGCAGCGAGCTCTGGTGCGGGCGTGGCCAGTTGCCCAGCGGCGGAGGTTCGGAGGGTGGCGGCTGATGAAGTTGCAGTTGCCGCTGCGTTGGCGGCTGCAATTGTGATCTCGAGTGGGGGGGTTCTGATCGAAGAGGTTCCGGTGTGAGAGCAGACTGAATGTACTGCGGGTAGAAGGAGGTTAATGCATGCTGCTTTCGCTGAGGGATATCAGAGGAGTTTTGAATTATGGGTATCGGCGATGCAGGAGAAGAAATAGGCAATGGACGATCGGCGTTGATGACCGGCGTAGCATAAGACTCAATCTCATATACAGAGCCAAGGCCAGCGTGTTGCGTGTAGATGGCGGCGGGTACAGGGCGCTGTGGTTTGGGCGCTACGATCGATGGCATCTTTTTAAGGAACCGTGGGAGTGAAGGGGAGGCCGGTGCACTTGGTAGGTTTCGTCGGAATTCGCCCCAAGGGAATTTATGGACATAGCAATGAAATATTCTCGAGTCATGTTTGAGATGGACTAAGGATGCAATCGCCAGGAGGAAAAAATAAGACAGAACTGTGCGGTAATGTCAGCTTGGGGGCTGTGTGTCAAGTCCTTTGAGCACGCACGTATGATGGACGTTATCCATGTGAATGCAAGCAATAAACGAGTAGACACGCAGGTATCGTCGATAAGAATGCGGACTGCATCAGAAGTCAGGACATGAGAGCGCGTTTCGTCCCGTCAATGTACCCACTCACATTGAAATTCGCACATGCGAGTAGGGGCGATGGAGGTCACAGCAGAGGCGCCAGCTTCGATTCCGAAGTTACAGAGGGTCCATGAAAAGGCAGAAGTGGTCCTTACCCAGGTACATTAACCAAAATACTCCGACCCACAGACATTCAAACCACACGCGGCCTGTAACAGCATGCCTGTAAGCCAACTCGACAAATATTCTAGGGGATGATCAGCACAGGGAGGAGCAAGGTCAAAATGACTGACATTGTGAATATGTGGGCCAGCCCAAAGCAGCCGAGGAACACGAGGTATATATCAATTTGTGCTGAATGTAGGATAAACTCCGGCTCGTTATTGTCATATTGCGGTGAATGGACTTACAGTTCCATCCTATGGCCTGAGCAAGGCTGTGGTTCCATACGGCGATGCTAGCGACAATGGCGTTGCAGATAATGAAGAGCCCTAGATCACGAAAAGCTAGAGTCTGAAGTCAGAGGAGCGAAAACAGTATCTCTTACCAAAAACGATATATCGCAACACTTTGAGGAAACTTTTCATCCCTAGTGTTCATAACAAGGGTAGTCGAGACCGTTCGACGGTGAAGGCAGAAGGCAGGAAAGAAGCACGAGTAGCAGGTGACCTCAGAACGAGCTCAGCTCGGACATCAGAGATAGTTACTTTTAGGAGCGGGATGGATGTCAGTGCCATAATCACCCCCTTGGAAGGCGTTGAAACTCAGCCATGGCAGGAATATTTGATAACATTTGATCAATCAAGCATGCAATGTCAGCCCGGGCCTGTTTGAAGGCAAGGTGCAGCGCCTGAGCTCAGTACCAAGATCCGGGGTGCACGGGACTCCTGATAACATTATAAGTAATAGAGGACGAAATAGCAAAATAAGTAGTATGTATGCAGGTTCAGAAAAAATACAATGTGTATGTAAGTATGATGTAGATGGTGGATGTAAATAGTGCGTGTGGGGGACGGGCGTTTGTAGATGTTCGGTCCTCCATCATATTGTGGTGGAACGATGATAGGTCATGCGGGAACAGATACCATAGATGTCTTTGGATTCACATCAATATCAGTATCAGGCATAAGCTCGGAAGAAGAGATGGTACCCTCAAGCATGGGATCATCATGGGCGCCGTCTTGAGAGTTCCTCGTGTGTTGAGAATCCGTGCTATGGACAAATGGAATGATGTCCATGGGATGATCAGAATCAGAGCGGCCAGTTTTAGATCCGTTGTAAGTCCGTAGACGAGACGTCACATCAGGGCTTCTGGTATTAAGTGCCTCAGCAAGAGGAGGAGGAGTTCGAATGGGGGGGGGAGGCCGGGAGAATGTTGACACATAAGGAGTGCGTTTTTTCGGAGGGGGACGGTAAGGAGGGAGAACACGGGGGACGACAGGGTGAGGACTACGGATATATGATTGAACCTCGTGAGAAGGGTCCTGTGAGAGGCGGATGACGAGGCTGAGGAAAAGGGGAGACGTGGGGGGCTCTGATGCTGCAAAAAGAAAATGTGACGGAGTGTCCAGATCGCAGGACGTCAAACTAGACTTACCGGAGACGGAGCCGACGAGACGGGCGAGGCCGATGCGGACGCCAACGATGGGATCGGCAGCAAGGGCGACGAGGGACGTCCAGAAGTCATCGTCGAGGGGAACAACCGCTCCGGGATGCGTTGCAAGCGCCTGTTGGCAAGCGATGAAGCTGGATGACGTCATCAGCAGCCATAGCATGCACACAACAGCAACTTACGTCATGCGTCTTCGAAAGAGACTGGAGACGGCCAGGGACTGCAGCACAGACCGAAGCTGGGCGACTGCGTCTGGTTGTCCCAATATAGACTGCCAGATTTCTGCCACCGCCCCGACCCCAGCCTCCCTTACCGCCGCCACACTATCCTCCAATGCCCGTTTTAGCAGTCCGACGCGACCCGCTCCGCCCCCCAGACCCCCCAGCCCCTTGGCGATCCCTTCCCGCTCTCGCCATCCCCGAAACCGCCCTTCATCCCAAGCCCCAACCAGTCCCTGCACCATGCT
Source organism: Tricholomella constricta (assembly GCA_013368375.1). NCBI lineage: Eukaryota > Fungi > Basidiomycota > Agaricomycetes > Agaricales > Lyophyllaceae > Tricholomella > Tricholomella constricta. The sequence continues at coordinate 68,818 of JAACJP010000012.1, read as the reverse complement.
CTCCCCGACCTCCGTTCCCACAACGCCCAACAGGTCCTCTAGCGACTCCGCCGCTCGCGTCCTCACCTCCTCCTCCTCGCACCGGATCGCGTCCCACCATACCCCCACCAAATCCCGTTGCGCGTTCTCCGTCCCAACAATCTTTGCAAGCTCACCTAGACTCGCCGCCAGCGTTCTCCGCACCTTTATTCCCCGGTTTGCTGCAATATCCAGATACACCTCCCTCAGCTCGCCCCACCGCTCCCTCCCCAACGTAAGCGCGACCGCCGGGTAGTTGAAAGCGCAAATAAGAGGTCGTTCAGGGTTGCTGTACAACGTTTCCAGGGGTCCGTCTTCGCTTCCCATACATTGTTGCCCATCTCGCACCCGCCGGTCTTCTTTCCGTCCCAGGAATAGCTGCACGAGTTGCTCTGGTGGTCCCTCGCTGTCCTGGTGAAAGGTATATAGGACCTCTCCAAGAGCCTCCAGCACCCCCGACCGTACGGCAGGTGACTCGTCCGTCGACAATGTTATTATAGTGTTCAAGGCCAGAGAATGGCGCTCCTTGGGCGATAGACGCGACAGAATAGCGGGAAGCGCGAACAATGCAGAATGTCGGACGTGCCACACGGGGTCGTGTCGAAGGTTGTCAAACAGAGGAAGCTATACCACATCAGGTCAGTGTCTAGAAGCAACAAAGCACAAGGTACACATACCAAGGAGCAGATGACAACTTCCTCGGGGACAACTTTTGCCAATGCTCCCAATGCAAACGATGCCTCCCGTCTGACCCAGTACACCGAGTCCTGACCAACCCGCACGACTTCCTTCACGAACGTCTCTTTTGCCTCTTCGTTCAATGCTCCTGTTTATGAATATAACCAACTTCAGAAAATGGGCGTTCATATGAAAAAGAAGCAGCACGAACCACTGGCGGTAACGGCAGCCATCAGACTCATGCTCGAGAGCCGCCCAACTGCAGCTTGTTCATCTTCCTCTGCCTCCTCGCTCCCAAGGTTGTCTGGAAAATCTTGCCGGATGTCATACGCCGTGTGGTAGCCCAGCTCGGCAAGGTCTGTTTGCCGACGGTTGAGAACAGGCAGTGATGCGTCTGGGCCTGACCAGCTCTCTTCCGTCGGCGATAATGGCATGCTGGAGGCAGCAGAGGTCGCCCGTAGTCCAGGAGGCTCTAGTGATCTTTGTTGGGAATGATTACCAGCTGTGGCTTGACCTTGCCGCTTGGTCTCGTCTCTGACATTGGCGGAGAGAGTGGAATTTGATCCCGAGGTTGTAGAAACTGACAAAGGCGAGGGAGAGGACGCTTCTCTTCTGCTCAATGTGCCTGGCGGATGGGCGGAGGGCGACGATGACGATGACGACGATGACGTATTCGTGGATGATGGGGTGGAAGCGGCAGAGCTCGCTGGCGATGAGACGTGGAAAGGTGTGGGCACGACAGGGAAATACGAGTTCACGAATTCGGTGTCCGTGGCCTTCGCGGCCTCCATTCTCGCGCGCTCAAGCGCCCGTGGGCTCGACACGCCCTCCTCGCCGTTGCCCTGCTCCCCGGCGGCCACCACCTCGATGTCCCCCTCTGCATTGCTTTCGTTCCACTGTCCATCGTCCGTCTCGTCCGTCATCACTTGTGCGTCTTCAATTTCGACATCGAGGCGCCCCATACCGATAACAACCTGCTGGAGAATCTCGTTCCTGACCATCTCCCGCTCTTCCTTGTTAAATGATCCAAGAGACCATTCTACCTGATGATCATCATCTTCAACACTCTCCACGACGATTCCTGCGTCCATATCGTCTGCTTTCTTGAGGCGAGACAGGAGATCGACGATAGCGTTTCGTGCGGCGCCTCCGACGAGGGGGTTGGCGCTGAGAAGGAGGGTACCGAGGATAGGTGTGAAGGCCTGCACAGATATATCGGGGAGCGAGGAGGAGGCTGCTGTGAGGGCGTGGTCGGGCGCAGGATCGTCGGGAATGATTTTGCAATTCTGTGGCGCAAGTCAGACGACAATAGTAGGGGGGATAGGAGTGAAGAACAGACGGTGAAGAACCAACACATGAGGGCGACAAGTTCCGCGGCGAGGGCTTCCTTGACCTGTTCGTCTGCGGCAGAATGAGTTGAATGTACGGGTGTAGTAGGAGCGCAACCCCCTTCCCAAACAACAAAAGAAAATAAAAAGTACCTTCATCCATGGCGAGACCGCTGAGGAGCGGGAGGACATACTCGATGGCTTCCTGAGGCGTTACCTGGCGCAGGAAATCGGGGAGGGCATGGGTGATGAATACCCTGTGAAAAGAGGCTTTGCTGCGAGAAAACAGATAAATTTTCTCGAGGGTGCTGAGGCCGTCGTCGTCGAGGGCAAGATCGATAGCAAGGTCAACGGTGGGGAAGGGGTCGTCGGTGTTGTGGGTGGGGATATTGATGTGGAGGGCCGGGGGGGAAGGGGGTGGAGGTGGAGGATCGGGGGCAGGGACGTCGAGCGGAGATGTGGGCGGAGTGTAGAAGAGCAAGGCGGGGGAGCTGGGGGCAGTGTGGAATTGCGGGGAGGTGTCAGGTGACGGGTCGTAGAGGGGGGGCGCCAAGGAGGAGAAGCTGGGCGGTGGAGGCAGCGCAATGTGCGACGGCGGGCGCGTCTTGAGCGCAGTCCTGGGCTCGTCGTGGTCCATCGAGGCCAACCAACATGTTTGTGTTTGCTCTTCTTTTGATCTCTCTGACATCACTCCATCTTCCGTCAATGACGTAATGCTCGAATCGGGAATTCAATTGATTCAACTATTCGCCCTCACGACTCCATCTAGGCTCGATGCAAAGTATCTAATGTTCTTGCTGTTCAACCCCGCCATCGAGATCCTCCCGTTTGCCGTCAAGTACACGTGCGCCTCCTCAACCAGCCGCTTGCTCTGCGCCCCATTGATTCCCGTGAAGCTGCAATTCCCTTTCGTTAGCCCCACTCCTGTCCGCTCTGTGCACACCCCACTCACCTGAACATCCCGATCTGCTCGATAATGTGGTCCCAGTTCCCGGGAGTCTTCAGCTCTTCCGTCAGTAGCCGGTGCAGCTCCTTGCGCATCGCTATAATCCGCCCCGCCATCGTCCGGATGTCCTCCTTCCACTCCTCGAACAGTTGCGCGTCATTCAGAATAAGCGACACCTGCACTTGCCAGTCAGTCTCCATCAAATTCACAAACGAACACCATCACGCTTACAACCCGCGCTCCATACGTCGGAGGATTGCTAATCTCACTCCGTTGCAACACGGAGAGCTGACTCTTCACCCGGCCAGCGGTCTCCTCGTTGGATGACACGACGTGAAGTGCGCCAACTCGCTCTCCATACAAACCTGCATTCTTTGCAAAGCTCTGTACATACAAAATCAGATCACTTTTTTTTTCTTCTTCTTCTTTCGTCTATTGAGAACGCACCTGACACACAAGGAGCGCCACGCCCTTCTCCACAAAGTGCCTGACTGCCCAAGCATCCTTGTCCAAGTCACCGCTTGCAAAGCCCTGGTAGGCGCAATCAAAGAATGCATAATGCTTCTTGGCAATCATCACGTCCGCGACGGCAGCCCACTGCTCCGACGTCGGGTCAACCCCTGTCGGGTTGTGCGCACATGCATGAAGCAGAAAGACCGAACGCTCCGGCGCATTCTGCAGTGCTCCAATGAAGCCATTAAAGTCTAAGCCAATAGTCTTGGGATCATAATAGGGGTAGTCCACGGGTTCGATACCAACATTCTTGAAGATGGCGTGGTGGTTGGCTAGCGCCGAACAATCAGTGTCATTCTGCCCAAGCTACTCGGGGTCCACTTACCCCAAGTGGGGTTGCTCAGGTAGATCTGGGGCGCTCCGTTCCACTTGTAAAAACGCGACAGGAAGAGCGCTGCGAGATGGTTCGCACCCGTCCCAGAAATGGTCTGGACGCTGACAGCTCGCTGCTCTTGGATCGCGGGGGAGGAGGCCCCGAGTATCAGATTGGCAGCCGCGCTTGTAAACAACGCAAGCCCAGTGATGGGGAGATACTCGTGGTCCAGCGATGTGTCGCTGAGAACACGTTGCGAGGCCTGCGAATGCAGTGAGCATACAAGTCCCTTACTAGTGAGTGGGTACTCGCCTTTTGTACAACGGGAAGCACCCAAGGCTTGTCGTTGTCATCCCGGTAAGCTCCCACACCAAGGTTCACCTTCTTCTCAAACGTGTCCGCTTTGAATGCGGCTGTGAGCTTGAAGATGCTGTAGAAATGATAGTCAGTCAGGGACGCGGTCAGCGGAAACACAACTGGGTGATGCACCTATCAGGGGGCGCAAGGGGAACATCCTGCCAAAGTTCTTTTCCAGTCGTCAGCTCGAGGAAAGCACACTAAAAACGTTAGGCAACCCACCTGCCGACATGGTGGAATCTGATTTAGGTAAATGGTTCAACAACTGTTTGATCCTGGCAGCCATAATATATTCGTTAGTTTCGTTTGCGCGTAAGGGTGGTTGTGGGTGTCAAGGGGTGGTGTTCAATGGCTTGCGGAATCAGAATCATAACAAGCAGGTGCATTTATCGCTGACATTACAGCTCGGCACCAACAGGAGAACTCACCGAAGGTTGCAAGCGCCTGATTTCGATGGAGTCGTTGGCCGGTGTCAATCAATCTACACGTGATAACTTCCAGTTAGCCATATAATCCAGCGCATCGATGATGAGGGCCACTGACCTCGAGGTGACCTGCCAGTACTAGCGATATGAAGGGGGTAGCTTGGGAGGGCGATATCTATCGGGTTTACGATGATCGATTAGGTGCTTTTATTTAAGCTCGGAATTCCTCCATGATCCACCCATCGAGTCACGATCTCCAAGGCATCTTTCCGGGCAAACCCGCCCCATTTACACCCCGTTACTCGGGAATTGCGACAAGACCCTCCAGAACACCGAATCATCCAAAGCTCTTTCGACTGACAGGGTCAATGCGATGGATCCCCATATGCTGACATACATCGTGAAATAAATAACAGATTATGGTTCAACAACAGGCGATTCTACAAGTAGTAGGAAAATAACTTGATGGAGTAATAGTGGTGGATGATATGGGTTGTGTGCACAGACAAAGGGAAAATATATGCCGAGCGCCGATATGACGTCGGAGGGATGAAAAGCAACGGAAAGGGTGGGCGCGGAATGTTCATGAGGATGGAGCAAGACAATATAGGGAAGGAAGACGAGACGAGTTGATGGCGTGTGCACACTGCGGAAAATGGGCCGGGACATCAGAGAGACGTGGTGGATGGCGGATGTCTCTAAGCCGTCGCCATCTTCGATGCCACTGTCCGTTCGCTCTCCAGCTTGTTCTTGTTCCTGTCGAAAGCCTGCTGTCGGCAGTCCTCTAGGTTAGTGCAGCTGTGGTGTTCCGGCAACCGATGCTTGAAAGAAAGAGAGAACATGAGTCATGATGCACGCACGCACTATGAAACGTGGAGTGAGTACTCACTGTTCCGCAGAACTGGGCCCGGCAGTGGGGACATTGACCAACGATGCGGAGTGCAGCAGAGTTGCACTGTTCATCAGTGCCGATTTGGTGTTGGCAGCGCTTCTTAGCGGGCATTGTCAGTGGGGGGGTGTGGATAGTAGGCTCGGAAGATAATCCGGGGAGGCCTGTGATTGGAAGATAAGCGAGGGGACCAGAATTTGTACGGGGAAGGGACGTACACAGGGTGTGGCAGGCGAGGGGCAGAGTTGAGGCAGACGGAATGAGCAAGCAGGCAAGTGGCTGGTGGCTTTATATCTCGGCGACGCGTAATCCAGTGTAACCCGATCTCGCCACGTGCGCATCACGCATTTGGTAACTGGCCAATATTTTCAATATCCATTTCCGTCGTTTCGCTGCCATGCGCTGCTAGGTAGCCCTGAGATTATGTTGACGATACTTACGCCCTTCTTGTCTATTCACCCTACCTTGTTGGCCTCACCATATAGCAATGTCCCGCTCGCCTGACAAAGCCTCCGCTGCAGGTGACTTGATACGTCCCACCACGGACCCTGATGGTTCCTCAAAACGACTTTTAAACAGCACGAGGGCTTGCTTCTAAGTTATCGGGTATATGACAGGTATATGGTTCAGTGAGAGCGACCGTGATCCCAAATCTGATTACCTCTCGAGATATCAAAGACAAAGTAGAATATGTGAGAATAATGGTATTGGGAGGATTTGGCAGGCAATGGTCATCGGATGAAGAACGAACGTGAGAGGCAAATATCGTGACGGCAAAATAAACAAATTGTCCGAATATGAGAACCAGAGTACCTGTCGATGCTCGCTTACCTGTATATAGAATAAATGCACGTTCGGCCTCCACAGAAGGAGGGACTCACTTTTTGGAGTTGTCAATATTGTTCTTCACAACAACGCCCACGACAACACCAATGATGGTGAGAACGATGAGGATGATGATGAAACATATCCATCGCTTCTTGCGAGCAGCTCGTGCCGAGACGACAGCCTTCTCAGTGTAGCCCAAACTGCCATATGGCCGCGTTAGTGAATATGAGGGAGGGGGAGCACCGTCGCGTACCCAGCTTCGGTATCTTGTACAACCGTGTGCGCTTGTGCTTCAATAGTATTTATCGTTTCATCCTGCTGTTCAACGAGAACACTCATCTAACCAGGGTAGTCGGCGTCAAGTCGTAAATGAGAATGTACGAACAACTACTGACATCGTTGAATAACTGCGCGAGCTCCCCCAGAGTTTTCTCGATGCGTTTGATGTCCTCATGCCGTTCTTGGACTTCGCGGTATGCCGCTCTTGAGACGCCGTAACGATTTGAACTGAGGAGCTATGCTTCTAATCAGCTGCGACCTTTCGGACTCAACGCGGGGTAGATTTACCGCTTGACTGAAAATTTGGCCGCCCTCCTCATCATTGACCACGGCTCTTACTTCCTCTGGTGTTGCATCAGGCTTCACTATGGAAGATGTTAGATCAAGGAGGTAATTTTCTATGAGCGACGTACCAATTTTGAACTGCCTCTCCATTCTCTGTTTATACTTCGTGCGGTATTGTTGTTCCACAGTCTGATAGTGTTGAATTGCTTCCACAAACTTGGACTTCACCAGAGCAGTCTTTTCAAGGCAATTTAGTGGACATGCTTGAGACCTCATAACCGAGCCTTGCCTGTTGTTTGCGGATTTGCCCATCACGTCCCGACCCTCCCTGTCTCTCCAAGTCCTTGATTCGTCGTTTGAGACTAGCGCTGAGCGCACTCGTATCCTGGACAAGCTCGTCTAGTTGGGAAGCATTGCGTTGTGCTGCGGAATCGTCCATGTTGTTGAGGGACCGTGAATGCAGGTCTCCAATACGAGCCACGTTGTCATTGAATGTCCGTAAGCTGTCTTGCAACGACGAGATCTGGGCAAGGCTTGTTTCCATATGAATCGCAAGTTGAGCTAATGATAATTACCTCAGAGTAAAAGGTTGCCATGCTGTCCCCGTTGGCATTGGGCGCTAACTCCGTTGTGCTGTCCTTGACGTCCGACATCTCGTAAGCACGGTCGTCCTGCTGGGCATAGGGATTCGCTCTGCGATTCTGGTAACCCCCACCCATTCCCCCCGACGCCTGCGTCGGATAAGAGGGACTAAAGGGATATAGTCTGTTAAACGTTACATCTAGACTTGAATTTAATGGTATTAAGCATACGTGGTTGCGTTACCGCCCTGTTGAGCCTGTGGATGTGCCTCTGGTCAATGGACTGTCGCAGAGATTTGGCACAGATGGTGAAAAGGTGAGAGACGTACCCTCATAGCTGCTAGTCTGTCTCTTGCCATTGCGATGTTTATGGTGCGGAATCTAGTTGAGTGGGTCGTTTAAACAATGAAGAAAAGAGGGAAAGTTGAAAGATGTATATGAAGGTTTTATGGGGGCGTAATGACGAAAAGACAAAGTGGTGGGAGGTCAGACCACAGAGTGTTCGTTGGCACAGTTGGTGGAGTGTGATGGACACAGAACCGACCAAATCGACGCAAACAACACAGCCATAATAAACTGCGCGGGAACCTGACACAGGCACGTCCGCTGACAAGTCCATTGCGGTTTCGAATCCCGACTTTTCTCGCCCTGCTTTATTTCTACAATGACTGGAACATTTCTTGGGTACAATCTCAATCCCTTTCTCTTACTTGACCCTCTTTAGCAAGTATGCTACGGAGCACCGCGATTTGCCTATTGACCATCTTTCGGCTCGTACCTCCGATGGACTCTCTCCGTTCCACGCTTGCCTCGAAGTCAAAGACATCGTGGATATCGTCTGAGAAATTGCTGTTCAAGCTCTTGAAGTCTTCAAGTGTCAGTTCGTTGAGTTGACACTTGCGCGATTCAGCCATGGCGACAGCCCGGCCTGATATGTGATGGGTTTCACGGAAGGGAATCTTGTGAACTATGTTAGTGTTCGGTACACGGCGCAAATACAGATGTGGCGTACTCCTTTCCGTACGAGGTAATCAGCCAAGTCAGTGGCAAGGACATCCATCGTCAACGCTTGATGCATTTTTTCCGCGTGAACCTGGTGATAGGCGTTAGATATGACGTCGCAGTGACAACCATACGACTCGCTTCTAGTGTCGCAATCACGCCTTCCGCAATCTGGAAGGATGCTGAGATGGTGTCAACAGCATCGAACAGAGGTTCCTTGTCCTCCTGAAGATCTTTATTGTAGGTCGAAGGAAGACCTTTCAAGGTCATTAAAAACCCGGCCATCTGAGAATCCTCATCAGATCAAAGCTAAAGAAAGATGCCCGGAGCGACGTACGTTGCCGAAGACACGTCCAGACTTTCCTCGAAGGAGCTCCAAGGAGTCGGGGTTTTTTTTCTGCGGCATGATGCTGGAACCAGTACTGTACGGACCGAATGAGGATTTGAGCAGGAAGATTTGAGAGGTATCTGTCTCACCTGTAGGCATCGCTCAATGTAACAAAGCCGAATTCGGCAGTGGAATAAACGACCAAATCTTCAGCCATACGGCTGATATGTGTCATGGCCAAGCTAGACCACATCAAGAATTCTACAATGAAATCTCTGTCTCCAACTCCCCACAAGCTGTTCTCTGCGACAGATTGGAAGCCAAGCTCCTTGGCAAGGAACTCCCTATCGACGACAAAAGGGTTTCCTGCAAGGGCACCGCAGCCCAACGGTGATACAGAGACCCGAGGGATGAGCTGTTGGAGCCTTTGAAGATCCGAGCTAAAGGAGAATGCGTGTGATAGCAGCAGATGGGACCATCGGATAGGTTGGCCACGCTGATCATCGAGAATGTTCATAACTTGATATTTCAAGGTGGCGTAGATTCAATTTGAGGACATACCTGCAGATGAGTATATCCAGGCAAAAGGATGTCCTTCTCCTTGTCAGCACGTTCGACCATGACGCAGATGAGTCCTTTAAGTCCTGATTCGATGTCCCGAGCTTCCTCCAGTAGCCACAGGCGCATATCTGTAGCGACTTGATCATTTCGAGAACGGCCAGTGTGAAGCTTTCCGCCGAGGGGCCCGATGAGCTCACTCAGGCGTCGTTCGTTGGCAGTATGGATATCCTCATCGTCTGCTTGCACTTGGAACTAACGAAAAAGAGTGACTTTGCTTTTCTGTAATAGCGTCAAATAACCTACCTTTCCGTCTCTCCACTCCTTTAAGACTGATCGTAGGCCGTCGGTAATTATCGATTCCTCCTCTTGCGTTAAGATACCGACAAGTGTAAGGGACTTCGCATACGCGATGGAACCCTTGATGTCCGCAGCGTACATTCTTTGGTCATATTTCAGGGACTGGTTGAAAGCGTGCATTCTGAAAATTCGCGGTCAGCGCAATGTGGAGAAGATATATTTGAACATACAAGGGGTCTGTCTTTCCCGTAAATCTTCCACCCCATAGCTTCTGCTTTGTTGGCTGGTTGGACATGATCTTATAAGTACAGTCGAAACTGTTTGAAACTTTTTGAAGGATTCGGACCGGGTCAAGGAGATAGAATCCCTAGCTCCGGACCTGGTCCAGGACCGCCCGTGACCAAATTAGAGGTGTGACCTGTCGGTGCCAAGTGCTGGCAGTGGCCAGCCGTCTTCTCTTGAACTCGAGCTATGGCCGCCTCTGGCCTCAATCCGTCCCGGCTTCGCCTGGGCCTGACATGTATCTCCATCGCGGCGAACTCGTATGTAAATCTAGCTTCGATTAAGTATCATGTCAGTCGACCTCTTGAAACCATTGATAGACTCGTCGCAGGAGGGGTATTCGTCTTCCCAGTGCTGTCCCCGGCGCTAGCGTCCATCTTGAAATTAAGCCAACCACAGCTGACCACTGTGGCCTTAGCGTAAGCAAGCCTATTCCTCGCCTTATAGATATCACCTAAACGGAGTTCCTGTCGTTAGTGGGATAATCGGACAGTACCCGTTCTCCCCAATCGTAGGCAAGGTCCTTGACTCATACGGGCCGTCAACGTGCTCCCTAATATCCGCGGTGCTCTTTTCTGTCTCATTCGTCTCGAGTTCCTCTCTCGTAATGATGGCGCCTGTTGATACCACACAGTCCACGCCATGGACGTTCCGTTGCTTGACGTTGTTCTTTCTCATAGCCGGCCTCGGGACTGTCTTTTCGTTCGTCATATACCTTCTCCTGTGTTTTCAACAAAAACTCATACTACTTCAGATACTTTTCGTCGATTTTTGCTGCCTCAAAGGCCTTCCCAAGTCATCCCGGTGCAGCCGCTGGCACAAGCATGGCTCTATTTGGACTCTCACCGTTATGCCTTTCGCTTCTTGCTTCGAATTACTTCACTGAGGCAATGTCTGGTCAATTGAGGATCGTACCATACCTGAGAATCTTGGCGTTATTGACTGCAACGACACACATTCTGGGCGTGTTTACCCTCGACTCCGTAGAACCGCGAATTCCTGGCGAGCCAGAAATCGCTCAGGCAGATGAAACCACGTGTCTGGTACCATCTAAGCCTGATACTGAGCTCTTCACTGGAAATTACCCAAATCCTGTTCAAGATCGATATTTTTGGTTGCTCGCCCTGTATTGCATGTTTTCCATCGGGGCTGTGAGTTCTCTGCAACAGAAGTACCCTAGAGATACTAAACAATTCATTACGCACAGTCTGAAATGGTTATATCGAATTTGGGGACAATTGTACTGTCCCTTCCGTCCAATCCCTCCACGGCTACTTTTGGAAATATTCCTGCCGAAGTCATCACTGCAAATCAAGTGAAGCTCATATCCGTGTCGAACACCTTATCACGGCTCCTTGTCGGCCCACTTGCTGATTTTCTCTCTCCGGTCGCATCCTACTTGTCCACTGGCGCAATTGTCTACCCAAGAAAGCATCGCATCAGCAGAGTTGTTTTCTTATCTGGCCCGATACTTGTACTTGCCGCGGCATTCTTGTGGATGGAAATCGGAGTCGAGTCTCGTGAAGCAGTGTGGATGCTAAGGTGTGTATCATGGTCTCTCATGGGCTTCCTATTGATAGCCGACTCCTAGTATTGGCACTGGCATAAACTACGGTGCTGTATTCACCGTGTTGTGAGTAATCAATATATACCTGGGAAATATCTAACCATCCCGTTGATGGTAACAGGCCAAGCATCGTGTCTTCTGGCTGGGGTCCATCTGACCTCGGTCGTAATTTCGGCATCTTGACTTATGCGCCTTTTATCGGCACGCCAATCTTCTCCTATCTATACGCCTTCGTCTCGGCTGCAAACTCACGAGAGACGACGGGAATCTGCGAGGGCACCATATGCTGGCGTACGACATTCTGGATAACCTGTGCGACGTCAATTGCTGCATTTGTAGGCAGTTTAGCTTTATGGAGGCATTGGCATGGACGAATTTAGATCTTAATGTCGGATAATTTGTAAATATTGCAACTATGTGTGCGTTATCCTCTATACTAGTACTTACTACAAGTGAATTCACATCTCTCTCATGCTTGGCACATCCCTGACTGAGAGTGATACAGTTGAAGCTGTTCTCGCCTGACTCGATCTAGAGAACGGAATCCTCAGTGTTCAGATTGTTGAACTTCGTACATCAGCAAAATCGTGAGTATCTGTTATTCCCAGGTGAAATCCACCAGATTGATGGAAAAAGATAAGGCCATATAATTCGTCACAATGGCATATAAACTGTTCACCAAGAAGGTATAGAATTGGCAATGGTTCACAATGCTGATGTTGACTGTATAAACATTACTGTACTAATACGACCAAGTCTTCAGTCACTTGTCACGGGTACCTCTGAATTGAAGAGTTTTTGGGCTTGTCACGCATCACAAATGCTTTTGAAGAGTGTGACCAATTGCGCCCCCATACTAATTTTTTTTTCCGCCGCAGGCGCATTCCACATGAGCTATACTGATACAATATACACTCCACCAATTGCAATGTAGCCACGGCATTTATGCAACAGTGAAACATTAACTACATCCTCACTCCTCATGAAGAGACTTTGCTTTGGTCACACCAAGCGAGTGGCCTTGAAGAGGTGAAGAGATTGTGCAGCGTGTCACACATCACATCCAGTGAAGACTTGGTCGTATTAGTACAGTATACCTACCTGATGAGAGGATTGTAAACCTTTGTAAACCTGCAACTGCCTGATGACTACATTGGCAAAATTGTCCCCGCGGCGGATCGTTCGTGAAAAAATGAAGTCCGTTGAAACTCCGCTTCAAAAATTTCACCGATGGATGGATGGATGCCACGTTGCCTGGTTTTCGTTCACAACCTCCCCGCTCTCCATCGAGGTCCGCCGCGCGTTGAAAAAATGTCCTTTTTAATCATGTTTTGGGCAGATGTCTGAGATGATGCTCGTGATCTACTATGTATCATGATTACCTGTTCTGTTGGCACCCCCTGTCGGGCACGAGCATCTCCCAAATTTTTGTCAAACTTGTCTTGCTCAATTTCCCTGGCTCAATTCCCTCCCATGCTACTAATTTCCTCTGCTGTTGATGTCCCCTTTTTTCATGTTCGGTCATAGTGTGGATTGACCAAGTATCAGGGTCAGCTCGAGACTCTAACTAAGGTGCTTCTTTTTTTTCCCTTGCCTTCGCGTCCCACTAATGTTCGCTTCCTCAGTAAATCTACACTCGAACCCCTCGACCTCCACTTCAACATAATTGTCCTTACTGCCGGCCCCGCATCTCATTTTTGCGAACTTATTTTCACATCGTGAGTTTTCTTTTTATCCTTCACGCGCACCAGCTGATGAAGTGGCGAACCCAAGATGCCCTTCGGTAGGCTGTTTATCGGCCTACCCTCTGATTGTGGTGGTCGAGGTTCTTCATGTGATCATGGTGGGGACGATCTCCAGTCCTCCCTGCTGGTTTATTGACGTGGGGCTTGTGATCTCCACGTCCTGGTTGTTCCTGAGCCGCTGGTTTGGTGTACGACTTCTCATTAGCTGCGCCATACGGGCGTCGAAACTTGTTGTAATTGTATTGTGGGGTGTTTCCTCGCCCCCCATCTGGTTTCCTCGGCTGACTCGATTGAGTTCGTTGAGCGGATATATTCCGCTCAAAATAATCAGCCGTCTTCTGGGCTGCTTGATATGCTAAGCCCAGAGCTAAAAGCTCCTGTGCCGTGTTAATCTCGGGTGTTAACCCATTATTGAATAGCGACTTCCGCATTTCACGCGGAAGCGCCTTGAGGAATTTCTCCAAGAACGTCCAGTCGTCCGTTCTCGCTGCCATGTTCATGGCGTGATCCACAAGGTCGTCATACAGACCTTGTATGCCTTTGCTCGCCGAATAGGTAACAGCATTCAAGTCATTACGAGCGTCCTGCATGGTTGAGGGCAACATGAACCGGTCATACAACCCTAGTACAACGTCTTCAAACGTCCAGGACTGCTTCTCGCGGTTCACATGTATAATGTGGCGATTGTACCACTTCCGAGCTTCACCATCAAGAAACTCGGACGTTATCAGAACGCGCTCTTGGACATGTTCTGCTCCTCCAAACTGGCTCACAGCCAGCATAACGACAAGGCTCAACAGCCATTCTTCCAGGTCGCCGAACTTTGCACTTCCGCTGTAAGTGCCCACGGACTTTGAGTCCGCACGACGTGATTTCATCCCTTCAGGAAGCGATAGTCATACTGACAGGCGCTCATGTATGAGTTGATGCAACCGTTCGTGCATCTTAGTCTTATGCTGCTCTCTGGCAGCATGTATCCGTCCGCAATTGATTGACTCCTGCAGATCGGATCAGGCATTGAGTAGCCTTGACTTTGAGATCGAGGCTGTGCAAAGGCAGTGGGTGCACTTATATGAACCCGCATGGATATGCGACCTGGTTGTTCCACTCTTTCGCTAATGGAACACGACCATCCTTAGCTTCCGTAGGTACTTGAATAGCTGGCGCACTTTCGTTGCCAGCTGGTTGCATGATTGTGTCCTTATGCTCAGTGGGTGGGTCTAGCATAGACTCACTAACAGGGGCCCATCTGGAGCCCTGTGGTTGCGCAAGATGCTCCTCATGAGTCATTCTTTCGTCTTTTGCTGCCACCGCCCAACGACGATAATCATCGTCAGATTCTCCTAACTGCCGCGCTTGATGCAGCGCCGATACTGCCATGGCCACCTCATTAAGGGGCTGGTTCAATCTGGATGCCACTGCTTGAGGCGTGAAAAGGTCGTCCCAATGACCTTTTCCTTTGCTGAGTGGCACTTTCTTAGTTATGGGTGTCCCAGCGATCGAACTGACTGCTGAATTCGAAGTTCCCTTAGAGTACTTCTTCATGTATTCCGTAACTACTACGGACAACGCTTCCAAGTATTGGTCAGCATACTCTTGTGTGACCATTTCTCCAACCGCTTGTGCTCCGCTGGATCGTAGAACAAGCCTATCAGCTCGTTCCTCCAGTCACCTTCGTCGATGCTTGCTAAGGACATCGGTGGTGTCCCAAAATTGCTTTACTTGTAAGGTAGAGGCAATTCATGCTCATCCAATGTCTAGGGTCCGTGACTGATGTGTGACAGAGAGGTTAGCAAAGCACATGATCACGTCCAGCACGCACGCGCCGCATGTGTGCGCCGCGACAATGCCTTGCAAGGAATCCGACCCATGACAGATTATTATTACATGACTGTACAAAGCTCTTATAATATTGGTTGAGAAAAATCTCCCTAAGTGCTGTAAATTAGAGACCTGCTTTCATTATGTCCTGCATCAGAGTTTCAGGCATAGCCCGATGTCCGCGATACTTCCTAGATGCCCACGCAGCTTGTTTTCCATCGAGACCATGGTGATATGTGTCAATAAAACGACGTGAACGGCGAGCATAGCTGTGAAAAGCTTATCAGAGATCCATCAAAGATCTGATGTGCAACTGACACCCACCGACGCATGACCTCCAGAGGCACAGACTCGAGCGCCGACAGGACATTCCTTTCCAGATCATCTTCCTTTGATGACGGTGGGTACATCCGATACACCCTTTTCGCATGGCCCCAGCATTGCTCAATAAAGTTTAACTCGCAGTGGAACTTGGGCAGGAAGATTGCCTCAAAGCCTCGTGCCTTGCATGCAATTTCGACCGAGGATAACTGATCTGCAAAATCTGGTTGGTTGTAGAGTACGCGCCTCTGGCAGCAGCGTGTTGCATGTTCCTTGCACTTGAAATTTTTGCAGGATAGATTTAACTTCGACTCCTCAATAAGTCCGCGCTCCAGCAATAATACTGTTGTCCCTTTGAACGTGCCTTCTGAATCGTAGAACCAATGGGGTTGTCCATCAGGAAGCAAGCCTGGACCCATCTGAACGGTGCGTTTCAGAGGTTTTCCATTGTTTGCGTACTGAATTTTGCCCTCAAGAGTAACCGTGACCTTGGACCCAAGCTTTTTCGAGGGACTCTTCGTCATTTTTGCAGCAGACGGTGCAGTGGCTGGTCGTTTCGTATGTGCAGTGGCATTGTCAAAAACAAAAAAATGTTCATCATTGGGTTAATGCTTCTGCACGATGTCCATCGCAGTCTCGAGCTGAAGGAGGATTTCGGTGTTCGTGAAGTATCCATCTCGACTCTTCCCAGCTTTAAAGATGACGCGAGCTGATTCTTTTCCATTAGGGCACCGTAACCATCCGTAGTCAGCGGAAATGAAGTCAGCGACCATCAATGATGCTCCTTCTCCTTTTGCTCGTGGTACTGCCTTCTCCGATTTATGGACCCATCGTTTTTTTCTGCGGTCATTTGCATAGAATGTAGATTCGTCGTGAAACCAGACGACAAGCCGCCGATTTTGTGGCCGCTCGCTGACTTCCTCCTTCTTCCCATCCTGTGTCCAAGCATGAAGGTTTGGCTCCAGATCCCTCCAACGTGGCAAGAAGATTTTCTGCCGATACTCCACGACATCACCGTGTTCGTGGCCATCAACATATTGACCCGAAGGCTCGAGGGACCATCGATAGCCAATGTGATTGATCCAATTCCGCGTGGTACGCTCTGTAATCCCTTTCTTCATTTTATACCGCTGTTGTACATCCAGACGTTCCATGTATCAAACCAGGTCCATAGCACAGATGTACTTTCCAATAGACTGCAAGTGAGTGAGTACCTCTTGTTTCAGGTCCTCGTCATCGATCACTGATTTGTTCCAGGTGCCGTAGATGTTGAAAGGAAGATTATCCTTGTCCTTGATGAACGCGCACGTCCATTCTCAAAGCCGTCGAGCGAACCATTTCCCTTTTTCCAGCCCAGCCGCCGTATCCAATGATGCTGCCATCCATTTTTGGTAGAAGCGTGAATTCAGGTCAGTGTACCGCTATGGAATTGCTGCATCGCTTCGAGGCGGCTTCGGAGAAGCAGATCAAGGCCTGGATCCTTATGGCCAATGCCATTATCTCTCCGTGGATGAATGATGCCCTTTACCCGCGTGTGGGCAGTGCGCGCGGCTTCGATAGTCGGTGGTTTCCATTTCTGATCCTTCTCGTCATCAGAAGGCTCATCATAGCCTTCCTCGTCACTAGTTCCCGTCGCCTCTTCTTCCAGCTCATCCTCATCGCTCTCTGCCATCTCGTCGCTATATCCATCAATGCCGGTACCCTCTTGATCCTCAACAGAAGTCTGTTCCGGAACCTCAAGCAAATCCGAGTCAAAGTCATCATAACCCCAGTGTTCGGAAATTTCGAACCAGTCCTCGGTTGTGTTCATGGGAGCCGGATCTACCACAGGTACAGGTTCTCGAAGAATGAAAAATTGTGTTGCAAGTTCCCAGACAGGTGGCGGCCCTCTGCGAGGACTTTTGAATGGTGCGCTCTCCCTTGAAATGGATTTCCGAAAAACTGAGTCTTTGATTGTGTTATAAAAGGCTGTAGCCTTGCTGCTCATGGTACCATTGATGTCCCGACATGGTGGTTCGATCTATTGACAAGGTATTCAGCAACAAATGTATCAATGAATAATTTCAACTCACATTCTCCTTTACAGCCTCGGCATCGCGTTCTGATCCGGTTTTGCGCTTCTTCGCCCACTTCCCAAGGTTAGAAATGAAGGCCAACTTGCGCTTGCTAAGTTTACCCATTGCCTAGTATTTTCGGGGGTGCTTGACGTGGGCGGCGCGTTGGTGTTGAGGAGACGCGACTAATTGTATCACGTGCCCGTAATGCTTTATACACATTAATTGCCTGAAACTATTGAACTTCTGTTCAAGTTCACCTCTTGCTAAACGGACACCGTAGAAGGTTTTCAATTCAGACATTTAATTATTCTACGGTGATACATTCCTTGAAAAGTTCTCTAGGCTTTTGGCCTATCATTTTGTCTTCAAAAGTCACGCAAAGTCATGCACATTGGATGAGCATGATTTACCTCTACCTTAGCGCAAGCAATTCCCGGTCGCTGGCTTCCTCTTCGTTAGTGTCGGGGTCGGACAATTCATCTTTGTCTGACTCCATCTTGACTACGTTCAGAGTAGATGCTCCGAACACTCTGCTTGATAGACGGCTGTCTGGCCATCTGCTTGCAGAAGTAGAGCCAGGTCGTTGTGACCTCGCCAATTCGTCGGCCCAGCTCCCAGGCACATTGGTGCATGTGGTCAGCCAAAGTTCCTCCTCTTCTGGTCCTAGGGTGTTCTGCGCTGGTGGACTTTGTCCACCAGCTGCTAATTCAACTTCCACTGGTTGCAGTGGAAGTTTTGATGGGGGATGCGCTGTGAGCGCCTCCTTGGGGACCAGAGTTCGGCTCTTTCCGGATGTGGGTGTTGGTGTCATCGGGTCTGGGTCTTGTGGGTTTCTTTGATGATGGTTGGTCGAAATAGAATTTGGGTCTGTGTGACTGCATGGGTATGCAGCAATAGAAAGCAAGGTAGCTTAAAACAATGTAACAGAGTTACAGAGTTGGGGACCTTGCTGTTCACGCTAGACGTAAGCTTGACAAGTCTGTCGATTGCTACGTATAGGTGTATAAGGTTGTGTTTATACTTATTTAATATAATGAATTAAATAGGCAACACCTTTCTATACTTATTTAATATAATGAATTAAATAGGCAACACCAGAAGGTGTTGCCAATCAATAGTGTAATCGTCTCAATAAGATACGATTAGATGAAGGCAGTTGATAGGATAGTAAGCGCCCTTACATTCACTGACTGGGTTGGTGTCAGATGAATTGTCAGTGGTGTCACTGATACATAGATGCTTGAGGGGACTGAATCTCTGGAGGGAGGGAGGGCTAGGATTAATCTCCCCGATTGATGTTTCCAGAGATATTGGAGCATGATGGGATGGACGGGTGTCAGGAGGTGGTGGAATAGGGGCCAAAGGAAGAAGGTGAGGAGCTTGGCACAATGATGATGCTTGTAATTGTCTGACATCTTGTTGAAGGTTCACGACAAGGTCTTGCGCTTCTGCCAGTCACTCAGCAAGGTTTTCAATGAAGCCATGAATGTGCTGTTGACTCCTGGGGTCTTGTTCCACTGAAAGGAGGAGTTGAGCTATCGACATAGATGAGTGAAGGTTGTTAAAGTCACTTTAGGCAAGCATGAGTTGGCTTTGCACCAACTGGATCGCGACAGCACTTGAGAACATGCTAGCAAAGCAGTCCTGAGCAATGGCAGGGACTCCGTTAGTTGTTGGTGGTTTTCCATTACTCACTCAATTGAGCGCTGAGTAATGGTAACCTGGGTGGTCAAATTGTCCATTTGCTGTCTGGCAATGGGGGATTCTTGCTGGAGCATCTGGGGCCTTGAGGTGTTGGGTATTCTCGCTGAGTTAAGGTTATATAGATAGTCCAGTTTGTTGGGCCAAAAAGTGCTATTTTCTAGGAAAGCCTCAAAGGGGTCCATGAGAAAGCAGGTCATGATGTTGGTGTCACAGAGGACAGCACAGTAAATGGTGCCATTGAGTTCTAGGCAGCTGCTGCACCAGGCCTTGGCACCGTACTTGTTGCGGATGTAGCTGTCTATCATAAGTTGGGCTTGCAGGAACCCACCGACGTTAGACACTGCAACCTTGAGCCTGTACATGGTTGGATATAGGTGGGCACAATGGGGACATATGCCATGGCTTCTGACAGGGCTTTTGATCAGAAGGTTTTCTACAGCCTTTTGGCTGACCAAGTTAAAGGTTAAGGGGGGAGTGGAGGATTGACCTTGCCACATCCAGGATGACTGCACATCATAATGCCCCTGCTTGAAAACTTGCTCTAACTTCTCCTTTAGGCTCAAGGCTTCATCTTCATCCTTATTCCTGGCAAAGAAGGAGAGCTGTTGACTCTTATCAGGGCCATGCAGGATTCACCAACGAGCTGTAATCCCCAATGAGTCATTGAGGGTCATACAAACATGCTCAAGGATGTCTGGGTGAGGTGTAGCTCAAAAGGGGTCAGCAAGGAACACAGTAACATAGTCAGAGGCCTCATTCGAAGTATGAGAGGCTCCTGGGGTGATGTCCAGTCTGGGAAGGAGATGACCTTTGTTCTCGAGATTAGTGATGATTTGCTTCAGATTTTCCATGGCAGAACGGGGGCCTGAGCGGTCAAGGCCGGGATGGTCAACTTAAGTCCAGAGAAGGGGTAGGAGGCAGGGTCATAGTTGGGGAGGAGGGTGTCAGAGGACTGTTCATGTGAGACAGGCGGTGGTTCATATGGACCCGCAACGAATGGCATTATGCCAGTTTGATTTGAGGATTGGTATTAAGCAAGGTAGTCAAGAAGTTGATATAGTAGGTTATAAAGTATATACAGAGGAGGAGGTGGGGGTGGTGGTGGTCAATGTATGCAGGAAAGTCATGTGAAGGAGGTAACGTAGATGATGACAAGATTATATAGACAACAGGGATACCAATGGTATTTTACCTTAGCATGGTATTGTATATGTGGTTGCATTTATCTGGCAGTGCTAGAGTTGCATAGTCGTAATGGATGGATGGATGGATGGATGTATTACTCGCAGCGGTCCCAAAAAAACTACTGCAGCAGTTCCTGGTGACATCATACTGAATATACGGACTTGGGAACCAAACAGATGCAAATTCTCCTTCTCACTTCCCTCGAAGTTGTTCGGTGGTTTGACCAAGGATGTCAACTTCTTACCAGGAAATTATGCCCATAACTCTGTCCGGATATCCTCAGCCAGTGACAGCTCTTTCTTTTGATCCCGTATCGGATATTCTCTGGGCTGGGTCTAACAGTGGCGATGTCACTGGATGCTATGGTACACGCGGGGTACGAGGAGTGTCATTTCCGGTGGGCGGGAGCCTTGCCGTGAAGAAGATTATCGCTGGGGAGAATCACGTCAGAGCCACTGGGGTATCCGGCGAAGGACTCGGTTCTTGGACGAAAGGCGGGATGAACAAATGGTTTTTCCGGTGCGATCAGCAGACACATCTTTTTGTACCGTTCGATTTATCAAAGAAGTATTACAGACACACAACGAATATAAGTACCTTCTCAAATACCCCCAACACCAACGTGGTTGCTGCTTCGACTGTTGATATGGAATTGCTGTACATCAATTCCGTCACAGGAACGACCATTCGACATATCTCTACACCGTCCATGATCACCCATATTCAATCTTCGCCTTCTATGCTACTGTCTGGATCTTTGGACGGATATCTACGCACCCACGACACTCGCGCCAGTTCAAGTAGAGCCGGCGGTGCAGAATCCCTCGTAAAAGCACATTCGAGCGGGTTTCAAGGGCTGGAAACGACCGGTAATTTCGCATTCACCATTGGGCTCGGTGAAAGGTTTGTTATAAAGGTCCTGACCAAGGAACGTTGCAGACTAATGCAATTTAGACAGGCTAGACCATTCCCTGACCCTTTAGTGAAAGTCTATGACCTTCGAACAATGCGATCTCTTCCACCTATTCCCTTCTCTTCAGGTCCAGCCTTCATCCACGTCCTTCCAAAACGACCTTCGACTATCGCAGTCATTTCAAATCAAGGATTAATCAATATTGTGGATATTCTGAACCCAGCCGCTGCGAGCGAGTTTTACCAGGTACCACGGGACAAATCCTTTTCCAGTGGCTTGATTTGACACTTAGTTTCAGCTTGACTTGACGAGTTACATTACTTCATGTTCAATATCAGCAACCGCGGCCTACATGGCTTTCGGGGATGCTGAAGGTGTTATTCACCTTTTGACTCAAGCGGAAGATGTTACCGGTGTCCCTTTCAACGGTTTCGATGGACAACCAATCGAGTGGCCAGATACTCCTGCCTTGTTACCCAAGATAGATTGGACCGAGACGACGTAATCACAGTCCTAACCCACCCTCTTTCAAGAATCTAATAATTATCCATCAGGGCATTGAACACTGTAGGACTTCCTCTTTATGACACTCAACTACTGTCGGCATGGACGCCACACCTTCTATCATCTACCGCGTTATATCCTCCTCCACCGAAGATCCCACCTCAGCTCCTGAACACGATGAAGGTGAAAGACAACGTGGCTTATGCTGCCCTTCCAAGGGATTTAAAAGGGCGCCGCAACATGATGGCGCTGGACTTGCGGAAATCCAATGGTAGATTTCGTAGTGGCAAGTCAACAAAAGCCGAGGCAAGTCATCCACGAACACCCAAGCTGTATCGTAACCCTATCTTTGCAGGTTAACCCCGTAACTCCTATCTTCGACTACTCAGATAGTGATGTTCCACGAATGTATCGACACGTCGAGATCGAGTATTCTAAGTTTGGGGTTGAAGACTTTGATTTTGGGTATGATTTTGCTGGTGATTTTTCATCGCAACGATTCACATCCTTTTTAGCTTCTATAACGAGACCGAATATAGTGGGCTGGAAACTCATATCCTCAATTCATATACGAATCCTGTTCTGCAGGTCATGCACTATAGTCCCCCGATCCGAACTTTGGCAAAATCCCACATTACCACAAGTTGTCTCCGAGAGCATTGTCTTCTCTGCGAATTGGGCTTCGTTATGTGCATGTTGGAGGATGCTAGAGGGATCAACTGCCAATCAAGTAACTTCTGCAAGACGGTCGGAGTGTTGGCCCAAGGTATCTTCCTTGTTATCTATAATGTAATATTGACTAAGGTGCACTGTAGCTTCAAATGCCATTGAACTCATCGACTATGGGAGGGACAGCGCTGAGGTTGATTATGCGCATAAAATCCAGATATTCCATCGTTTCTTAATCGACCACCTGAGCTCAGAGGGGAACACTTTCCCTAATAATCCTTTCCTGCTGACCAAGTCGCTCTCTCAATCCATTCCGCATTCACTCTCGGCTGCGCCCGTCACACAGCTACTCGGCATCAATGGGAAGAATCTGATTACTTGTTCAAGTTGCAGGGCAGTTCGAGAGAAGGATAACATGACCCATGTCGTCGACCTAACGTATCCTAGAAAGGTCTGCCTGCTGTGCTCCTGTATCCCTATACACCTGACGCACATCCATTTTTCAGGGACCTTCGAACGAACCACCCCCACCGATGGATTTCATCAGCATTCTGCGCCATTCTTTATTACGTCAGATCACTCACAAAGCAACCTGCCAGCGCTGCAAGCACTTTGCTAATTTTGTTTCTCGACGTTCTATCTCGTCACGCGATTTACCACCCATTCTGGCCATCAATGCTTGCATTTATAATGACGACAATCTGAACTTGTGGCTCGACGTACGAGGACAAACATTCCTCAACCCTAGGATCGAGTTACACGGCCAAGTCGACGGAATAAATGACCCAATAGGTACTCTATATTCGATCAGAGTACGTCGAGTTTCCTTGTAACTTGCTAGATTCCATCTCACCCTTCCATCGTAGTCACTTGTTGTCCAAATCATGTCCAAAGACAAGCATTCGCATCTTGTGGCAATCGTCAAAGGTCTGTCGAGGTTTCGTCGTGGCCTTCAAATATCTTATATGGCATACAGTACCTGAAGCTGAGGGAAAAGACGATCTGCGGAGCCCTTGGTTTCTGTTCAATGACTTCGTTGTGCGAAACATCTCGGAAGAGGAAGCATTGAGCTTTCCGGACAAGTGGAAGGTCCGCTATCAAGTTTCGATTGCGAATTGCTCAAGTCAACAATTTGATTAAGGTGCCCGCAATCATCTATTACGAGCGCTCGGATCTGCACGAAGTCCTCGACTACAGTGGCTTGCCCAACGGGATCGACGAAACCATACTCAGCCATGATACATCGATTTCTTTGTATGTTTCGTTCAGACTTTCATTAGATCGGACGGCGGTTGAAGATTCCCCAGGAGTCGCGATCCACGTTTTATAAAGCACGAAGTCTTACGGCCAGAGGAACTGCCGCGACCGGGTACATTGGTCGCAATCGACGCCGAATTTGTGTTAATGCAACAAGTACTATCTCTCTTTTTTAAAAAGGTGAATATCTTAACAGTAATGTTGCCCAGGAAGAGATCGAGTTCCGTTCCGACGGAACGAACAAAGTTCTCCGACCTGCGCGGTTGAGTCTCGCACGAGTGTCTGTTCTACGTGGAGATGGTCCGAAGCAAGGCGTCCCATTCATCGATGATCACATTCACACAAGTGAAGTCATCGTTGACTATCTGACGGAATTTTCAGGAATCAAATGTAGCTCTTCTTATCTTTGTCCGGATCACTGGGCCATTGGCTAAATGCAGCATTCATAGTTGGCGACTTGGATCCACACATATCCCGCCACACACTCACACCGCTGAAACTTGTGTACAAGAAGCTCCGTCTTCTGGTGGACCGTGGTTGCAGATTCATTGGGCATGGACTTTCAAAAGATTTTCGCATCATCAGTGAGTCTAATAAGTCGTTCAGCTCGTCGAACTACTTTTCAAACATAAGCTACAGATATATTTGTACCTCCTGAGCAGGTCATCGATACGGTCGACCTCTATTTCCTCAAGTCACGCCAACGTCGATTATCATTACGTTTCCTCTCCTGGTTTGTTCTGCATGAACATATTCAAACCGATACACATGACTCGATTGAGGACGCACGATCGGCTCTCAATCTCTATAAGGCATATCATGAACTCAAAGAAGCAGACATTTTCGATCAGAAATTAGAGGAACTTTATTCAGAAGGCCGACGCTATGTAAGCTTCGCTTGAATCCTTTTCTTCGTTATGCAGTCGTTCTAAACGTTTTGTGCGATCAGAACTTCAAACCACCTCCAGCTCTCGACTCCACGAAAACCCTTGCCGAGGAACGTGCAGGATCTCCCGGATTCTCGGTTTCACAGGCCAAAAACATCAACCTTCCAGGCAACTTGCATTCTTATTCCTCAAATTGGCACCGGTGACATACCTGCGATGAAGCTGTGCCATTGACTTCACTGCGAAGCCATTGCCACCTGCATTTGCTTGCTTGCTTGCCTTGGGACCAGCCCCACCCTGTACTCAGTATTTACAAACATGACTGACGGACGGATCAGATGTCAAAGTCGTCATCTAGATCCTTTCTTCTTTGATACTGAGGAAAGATCAGCGGGACGAATCAACGTGTAATCGAAACATGAGACGTACCACGATTGTGGATTTCTTTGCTGAGGCCTTTCCCTGCACTTCCTCCATCTTCGAATATCATTAGAACATATAATATAGAGAATGTGTAGAGTCAAAGGTATACCTGTTCAAGTAACTCGATGAGTTGGTTTTCCGTGACCTTTCCTCTCAGCTGGCCGGATTGTACCATTCTCGAAAGGATTCCTTCAATTTGTTTCGATCGGTCAGGGCTCACTAGGGCGATTCGTGATACTACATCCATAGATCCATGAGCTGGAAGTCAGTAGATCGCGTATGCTGAGAACATACGCCTTTCCCTGGCCGCGAGATCCAATACCGTCGACATGAGGTCTCGTCTCATTTGCTCTTCCTGTGCACGTTTGGCCTCTGACTCATCCCCTGTACCCTGCTGAGCACTTTGGTTTGAAACTGCGTCTCGTATCTGGCCGAGTCCTTCCATTTCAAAAGTGAGGAAGTGGAGAGTCGATGTAGTCAAGATCAGGCCTTGCTTGACGGGCAACGCACAATCATTTAAAACTCCGATAATTCAGACGCTAAAGGTAACAAAGATTTTTGGCAAGCCTGTCGACATTTTAGATATCCAATTTGAATGAGCCACGAGCTTTGTATGAGGCGTTTTGCTTAGGAAACCAATATGTTTGCATTCGCTCGGACAATATTTTACCATCTGACGCGTGAAAACAATTACTTCGGGGGTATATACCACCAGAGGCAAAGTCCCCGGCCCTTGAGGCAGTTGGCTGATTGGCTGGAAGATTGGTAGATTCAATTTCCGACTACGTTACATCAGCAACTCAGGATATGATACTCGCTCTAACTATCCACCTACTTCTTTCTTCTCTCATACTTATCTCTTCCTCATTCCTCCCATCTCGACGAGGTATTATCACCTGACTACCTTGATGGCCTGATGATCTTACTACTTAGATAGAGAGCTTGCGAGCCTCCGCGGCCGATTACTAATCACACAGCCACTCAAAAAGTGGTTAATTCGCCATCCCAGCTCCCGTTTCGCTCTTGCGCTGGTCCAGTGCTTGTTAAATGATAATATAAATTACTTTGAGATCATCTTAAATACTAGTAATGTTATGCTGGACATATTTAGACCGTATCATCCTCATCAGAGTCAGATTGGTTGACATCACCGCTGACTGTCATATTTTCCGTCCCAGAAAGTAACTCTTGGGCCGATATCATGGTAAGTCCTCATGCAACACAAAGGTCTCCCTGGCGCCTTGTGCAAATGCAGTGATGGCACTATCAAGATCTGGAAGCTGAAGCGCAAGGGCATGGACAGCGGTGAAAACTTGAAGAGCCCATTTGTCCCATTCCTTCCCATCCAGGGATCCTTTCTCGTAAGGTAGACGACATCCATAGCCCGCCAACGTCACATGACGTTACTTTTCCGTGATGCTCGCCTCCAAATCCGGTGAAATTCAAGAGATTTGGTATCTACAGGACATGGAAATACATTAAGGCAATTCTAACTCGATCAAAGTATTGGTATATACAGTAGGATTAGTATGCTGTAAGGAATTAGAAAATGGTCAAGAAATGGCAAAGTTTTAGGCAAATCATATGTGAAGATCAGCAATGTCAGTCTAATGCACACCGGCAGCCCCAAGTTCTGACAAAAGGCTCTCTGGAAGGACTCTGTGGCCCTTATACTTCCTTGCAGCCCATGCAGCTTGTCTTCCATTGAGCCCCATCTGATACGCGGCCATGAAACGGAGTGAGCGCGTTGCAAATCTAGCAAATCGGGCATCAATCAAGGTGTCACATGTGTCACACAGACCGTTATCTGCTGCAATCTTGTAACGGAGTTACAAGATTGGGGACCTTGCTGTGCACGCTAGACGTAAGCTTGACAAGTCTGTCGATTGCTACGTATAGGTGTACAAGGTCTACTGTTTAATTATGTAATGTAAAGGATTAAATAGGCAACACCGGAAGGTGTTGCCAAATGACAGCTAAGGCTACGTGAGCTTGTGAACGGCTAGCCTAAGCATAGATAAGGCTTGCGCGCCTCACGAAATTCATTAGTCACCACGTGTGCTCACGAGTTTCCTTTTGTGGGGCTCACTGGCAGCGTGGTGAGACATTCTTTCTCTCCTTCGCGCAAATTTGCTCATTATACTGTCCGCTCAGCTCGCTCATGCTGGCCTTCTCCATACCTGCAGTTCTTCTTCCCTATTATGCAAAACGTTGAGTCCCTTGCCAGTGGCTCTTGCCAGACCTATTGAGGCGGAGCGCGCTCGCTCAAAGAAAGTTGCTGAGCTGGACAGGCAAATGGTTTTGGACAAATTTCTTCGTCTTCAGGCGGACGAGACTTCTTCATGGCACGAGCGCTTAACTCCTCTACCCATCAACTCTAAAGGTCTCTTTCGCCACGGAGTTCAAGAAGCACCGAGACTCCTTTGGATAACTCGATAACTTCGAGCATACCTGTCCGATTGGTATCCTTCCGAACTCAAACTAGATATCATGATAACGCCTCCACCTCGCTCACTTTGCGGAGGTCAGCTCGCGGGCCTCGAACATAGCTCCACGAGTCTTCGATGGCTCCGTCTAAACCTGAAATTTCCTGGATTAAAGATTTCTCAAGTCTCATTCATTCCGACCTTGTTCTCCTTTTGCTTCGTATTGTGACACCCAACAATGTGGAAGCCTTTGAGGGCCACCTTACCAAAACGAACGTATCTGGTCCCTTCTCATTAGCGGAGGTTGTACACATCATCGAGTCGCCCTCTCTTCCCTCGAGCTCACACTCCCCTCTCTGAGAGTCACCATCTCTTCTCTCATCTCTCAAGAGTCATCATCTTGTCTCACGTCTCTCGAGGGTCAATCTCGTCTCTCGTATCTCGAGAGTCAATCTCAGTCTCAATCTCGTCTCTCGTATCTCGAGAGTCAATCTCAATCTCAATCTTGTCTCTCGTATCTCGAGAGTCAATCTCAGTCTCAATCTCGTCTCTCGTATCTCGAGAGTTAATCTCAATCTCATTCTCGTCTCTCGTATCTCGAGAGTCAATCTCAGTCTCAATCTCGTCTCTCGTATCTCGAGAGTTAATCTCAATCTCAATCTCGTCTCTCGTTTCTCGAGAGTCAATCTCAGTCTCAATCTCGTCTCTCGTATCTCGAGAGTCAATCTCAATCTCAATCTCGTCTCTCGTATCTCGAGAGTCAATCTCAGTCTCAATCTCGTCTCTCGTATCTCGAGAGTTAATCTCAATCTCATTCTCGTCTCTCGTATCTCGAGAGTCAATCTCAATCTCAATCTCGTCTCTCGTTTCTCGAGAGTTAATCTCAATCTCATTCTCGTCTCTCGTATCTCGAGAGTCAATCTCAGTCTCAATCTCGTCTCTCGTATCTCGAGAGTCAATCTCAATCTCAATCTTGTCTCTCGTATCTCGAGAGTCAATCTCAGTCTCAATCTCGTCTCTCGTATCTCGAGAGTTAATCTCAATCTCAATCTCGTCTCTCGTTTCTCGAGAGTCAATCTCAATCTCAACCTCGTCTCTCGTTTCTCGAGAGTCAATCTCAATCTCATTCTCGTCTCTCGTATCTCGAGAGTCAATCTCAATCTCAATCTGTAACGGGGTTACAAGATTGGGGACCTTGCTGTGCACGCTAGACGTAAGCTTGACAAGTCTGTCGATTGCTACGTATAGGTGTACAAGGTCTACTATTTAATTATGTAATGTAAAGGATTAAATAGGCAACACTGGAAGGTGTTGCCAAACAATAGCGTAATCGTGTCGATAAGATACGATTAGATCAGATTAGTCGATAAGATAGTAAGCGCCCTTACATACCCCCCTTTAAGATCGCTAGTAGCGATCTTCACCAGGGAGTAATGCAATAAGTAATAATAAAATTAAGGCAAGCCCGGGGACCTACACCCAATATCGCCTGCAAAGAAATACGTATTACTGGTACGTATTCATGACCGAATACATAGTGGAGACAATAGTTCCACTACACGGCCTCCAAGTGCCGCCCGAGGTGGCATGGGATTGAGGACATCCGGTGTTGCGTATATTTGAGTACGCGACCTGCGGGTTGCTCCTCGGGAGTAAGGTGGTCTGCACCTGACAATGGCGGTCGTCCCGACGATACCTCCTGCGTGTCGAGGTCGGTTCGTTGACGGGGGGATTAAGTTGTCTCCCCGACCTATGACTCCATCACTGTGTCGGGGTCGGTGGGGTTGGATTCCACCGGACCCTGGCTAGTGGTAATCACTGCCAGTGATAGAGGCCCTGTGAGGGCCGACACGGGGTCCACTTGGGTTTCGGTAGCTCCTATTGGAGCTGCCACGACTGTGGAAGGTGTCGCGGGGGCAGGTGTGAGTGCCGCCGGGTCCGCCATTTCGACGTTGGTAGACGTCGATCCCGATGGAGCGGGAGTGTGTAGGTCCGGAGGGGGAAACTCCCCTCTCCGAACACGGAGTTCTCGGAAATGTGGGTCTTTACCCACAAACATCCATTCCACGCTGGATAAACAATCCAGCCCCTCGTTCTGAAACTCCAAGCGCATTAACGTTTGAATGCGCGTGATGTCGTCGGTGGTAGGATGGTACCACCCGCCCCATTCCGGAATGGCGGGTGGCACGCCCAATTGATCGAGTCGACGCACGCGATCGTCGTCAACATTGTGGAACAGGTCCTTATGAGGACCTGCAGTAGAGTAGTTATGGTCTAAATAGTGTAGACCATAAGTATAACTGTGGTTTATCCAACTAATTGGAATACCACAGTTAATAAGGTGTTGTAGGACACCTTGTTCCGTCAGCCGCCCTTCGGGAGCGGTAGGTTGGATCCGAGGGATAATAACCTCGGGTCCGGTAATCGGCGTGAACGGCCGATCAGGGTTGGCCTCGTTATGGGCCGCCACCACTTCTGCATAGAAGTATGGCCGTGCGGTGATGGTTGCGAAGATTCGCATAAACCATGCCCGCATACTATGCGTTACTGGCGACAATACGTTCGCCAGTAAGTATCCCCAGGTCCCGCGACGATGAACGTGGAACCGGTAGTCCATGACGATACCTCCATATTGGTTCTTAGAACCAATACGCCCATGGTGAATCATATGTCGACACCAATGTTCGACATCCAATGCATGAGCTGGGCCGGGTTGGGGGAGACCAGCTCCTCGTGTCGGCTTGTCATGCCGATATTCAAATGCTTTACCCGGCCGTCTAATGACCGGGGCATTCCAGATGGGTGACCGTTCACTGAACGGTCGTGAGACGCTTCAGAATTCGTCCATGGCTGCACGAGCCATGGCTCGGTCGCGCAAGTGAGGCGCGACCGACAGGGTGATCCGACGGAATTCTCTGAAGAGCATAAAGGCCTCGGCCCGCTCTTCATCCCTCACCCCATGGCGTCGGTTATTGATCAGCTCATAGAGCTGATCAACTTCACGGGGGTTCATTGGGAACCCACGTGGTGCGACGGCATACAGCCGTCCATCTGAGGGACGGGAGTTTTGTCCCGTCCCTAGCTCGCTCTCTAAGACGCGAGCTGCTGTGCCTAGCGCAAAGGCACGATTCTGGGCGGACGACACATATACCGTCCGCGACACCATATCCCAGAAGCGGTTGTCCCGCTCGTGGCGGCCGTTGATAAAGACCACCCCAAGCTCTTCAGGGATCCGTCCCGGCGCCTCCTTCTCAGCTTTGCGAGCCATATTCTCGCGATGCTGCTTCTGCCCGGCAGCCTTCTTCTTGCTGACGGGTTTCTCGTCGTCGGAGGACTCGCCGTAGTCCGACTCGTCCATAAATTCGGCGTACGGGTCAGACGCCTTTTGTTTGCCTTTGCCCTTTGGCGGAGGCGATGGGGGCTGCACCATCGTAGTGGGTGGTGCAGGGGATGGTGCCGGCAAGGTATACTTGCCAACAGGTTCCTTCTTTTGGGACCCTCTCTCCGGGTTCCGTACCCGGCTTTCTCCCGGGGTCGGTAGTGGGAGTAATGCTCCCGCTATCTGTTGCTGTTGCGGTGCCTGCACCGCGGATGTCGACGATGTCGACGCCCTTCGCTCGACTTCTCGAGCCGGTAAGGGATGCACTTCGCGCGTCCCTCGGTCCTTGTGACGCTCCTCTCGTTGAGGACCATAATCAAGTGGGCGCTCATCACGCCACACTTCCTGGTCGGGGTGGCGGTCGAACCGCCGATACTCTTGTTCCGGGCGTCGTTCCTGACGCCTGGGTTCATATAAGGTGCGTTCTTCTCGCCGCACCTCGGTCTGCTGTCTTTTCATGGGTCGGGACGATGGTCCCTCCCCGCGATCTGGCGACGCCACTGCTGGTCGCTTTTTGCCAGGCTGAGTTGCTCAGCCATGGCCGACTCTCTCGCCTTCACGCGTCTCAAGTCCGCGCGAACTCCATCGTACGCATCAAGCAGCTGGGTTACAACCAGCTGCGCCATCCCGTCGTCCAAGAAATCACAAAACTCGCGGTGAATACCCACGGAGGTGTGCTGCTCCGTGGCCCCCACAGCACCATATAGGCCTGCTGCAGTGCTGCGTGTGCTCCACAGGCAACAACCCGCGGACGTCCGCGGACGTGGGTAATGCCCTGCAAGCTCAATGTAATGCAGACATACTATATGTAATGTGCTCCGCTGCAAGTCCGCGGAGGTGTGTAACAGCACCTGCTCTGTGGCCCCCTATTGCATCATATAGGCCTGCAGCATTGCTGGGTGTGCTCCACAGGCAACGACCCGCGGACGTCCGCGGACATGGGCAGTGCCCCGCAAGCCCCCCACCCTGCTGCCCCCCCACAGCACCGTATCGGCCCCCTGCAATCCTGGGTGTGCCCCAGACAATGACCCGCGGACATGGGCAGTGCTCCGCAAGCCCCCCCACTCTGCTGCCCCCCCACAGCACCATATCGGCCCCCTGCAATACTGGGTGTGCTCCACAGACAACGACCCGCGGAGGTCCGCGG
This sequence comes from Tricholomella constricta, assembly GCA_013368375.1. Taxonomy (NCBI): domain Eukaryota; kingdom Fungi; phylum Basidiomycota; class Agaricomycetes; order Agaricales; family Lyophyllaceae; genus Tricholomella; species Tricholomella constricta. The sequence continues at coordinate 36,903 of JAACJP010000012.1, read as the reverse complement.
ATGTGGGTAGTGCCCCACTAGCCCCCACCTGCTGCCCCCCGCAGCACCATATAGGCCCGCTGGTGCCATCAAGTACGCTACAATGTATGGGCCCGCTGGACCGTGGGACACGCTACATTGTAGTGCCTGTATGTGCTTTGCCATCATGCCACCACCCTCCGACAACCAGACGTCTGGCGCCAGATTCTTGTGGCGCACATGGTCGGCCTTGAAATTCCCGTCGGCCACAAAGTTCCGCATATACACTTTCCTGCGTGGTGATTTCAAACAAACGGTCTCGGAAGCAGTGGGAAGCTTACTTGTTTGGATCTGTTTCCCAGTCCGGAGGGAGATTCACACCGGGTTGTGGGCAGGTAGGACAGAAAATGGCTAACACTCCCGGGGCCGGATTCATCGGGTCCGTTTTCCCGTGCCTGTATCCGGCCCATTTGATTTTTTTCAACCATCGCCAGCATCGGGAAAGCCGTCGCAATTCCCGGTAGAAGTTGTCCACGTCCGCCGAGTTGCCAGTGAGCGAAGTTACGCATCCCAGCTTCTGCCAGTACTGAAAGGCCGACACTTTGCATTCCAGATTTGCGAGCCGATAGTCATCCAGTACTGCTGTCGTAAAGAGAGTCCGATACCGGTCAAAGCTTGTTGGGACGAGCCGGGCATGAATTAAATCCATCGGAGTAGAACCCGGTGTACATTTACAATACACCAAGGGGATGTAGTGAACACCATTGATGTGTACCACACGGACATAACTGTTGTTCATCCCGTCATGCTGTGGTAGTGCAAGATCTACGGGTTCTAGGATTGCTTCTTCTGCTGCTTCATTTGCACAGCCATCGTCATTGGGTTCTGGGCCATAGAAGTCTCCCGTGTCACCATTGTCCTCGTCAAGGATGTCGGTAACCCGGAAGGAGAGTCCGGTCGTGTGCAAGGGATCCGGAACAGATCCGGGCAGGGAGAGGCCATCGGATGGATGGCCATCGGATTGGAATGGACTTGGGGTGTCAGCGTCGGATTCCTCTCCTGCCACTGGTTTGCCGGCTAGTCCTGCTCCTTGTTCCATGGTCAAGGACATTTCTCGCCAGTCGATGTCCGGATTTGCTTCCCGTAACCAAGGTAGTCCGAGCACTAGTGGCGTGGCCGGGTGTAACTGTGTTATGAGGAGGTCGACCTTATACTCTAGTCCGTTCTCAAGTTTGATTGTTTCGGGACTATGGTGTGAAATGGCTCCACCTCCGCTGGGGTTTCCGTCAAACAGTTGTAGGGTCATGGGGCTGGCGAGAGGTTCTGGTTTCGTACACGAGGATTGTGCTATGAAATTGCCCGCCGCTCCACTATCGATAAGTGCCCGTAGTCGCATTGAGGATCCTTCTAACTGTACTTCGATTGTGAAGGAGCGAGCTGACCGCAAGGGTAAGCGTTGAGCTCCTGTGCCTGTTGTCATTGGGGCAACTTCCTTTTTCCTTCGGAGGTCCGGTAGTGATCCTTCGATTTTGCCGTTTGACCCCCTTCGTAGCGTGATGCAGAGGTCTTTCCAGTTTATTCGGGGGTTGACCTCCTTCAACCATGATAGTCCCAGCACTATCGCAGCTGTCTCGTGGAGTTTCGTAAGGAGGAACCTTATCCTCTGCGTGGTGCCGTCACTGAATTTGACGTCGTTGGTGGTATAGTGTGTGATTTTGCCCGATGCAGAGAGTTCTCCATCAAATAGGCAAAGGTTTATTGGGGGTTTGAGCTCCTCAAGGTGGAGCCCGCGTGATGTCGCCATGTCGGAGTCCATGAAGTTGTCGGTAGCTCCGCTGTCGATAAGTGTATTTTCGGGTTTTTCTCCTCCTCCGTTTGGCGTGAGGTGTATTAAGAATGCCAGGGACGAGTGGGAGGAGAGTGTTACAGTGCGGGTGTCCGTTGTCAATAATGCCGTTGCGCGTAGTGTCGAGTTAAAGTCCGGTTTTAGATCGTCGCGATTCAGAGCCCGGGCAAGTCCTGAATCGCCTCCGCGTTTCCCTCTTCTGCCTCGTGGTGAAATTCGAAGATGTCGTCGCCGATGAGGTAGGTCACTCTACCCATGGCGTTTGCTGTCGGGCAGTCGCCCATCCAGTGCTCCAGGTTACCACATAGGATGCAAGCCTTGTCCCGAATCCGTTGTTGCTTTACGTCTTCGTCGATCTTCACCCAGGGACGTGTTGACTTCTTGAAACCGAAATTGTTGGCTTGTAGGGCTTCTTCGTCGTCCCATGCGGTTTCTTGATCCTGTGCCTTACCTTCCTTACCTGCATCCGGGTCCTGGTCATGACTTTTGGTGTTCAAGCGTGCGTTCCTGTTTCCCTGAGTCGTTTCCGGTGTCGTGCGGTGTGCGGTTCCCGTCGAAGGTCCAATCGGAGGTCGTGCGGAGGTGTTGGAGGTGTTCGCATTATTTGCCCAGAGGGGTTTGTAGGACTCTGGATTTTCTATGCGATGTTCCCAATACCTCCGGTCAATTTGAGTGACCAGATCTCGGTAACCTTCGTAAGTTTCGGGGCTTGGTGCGATGGCCAGTACATTGAGGATTCGTTGGGGGAGTGCTTTTCGAAGCGTGAACTGTAGCGCTACCCAATTCCAGCCTGTTTCGTATGCTTCCTGTTCGAACTTGATGATGAAGGCTGTGAACTTTTCCCATTCCTTCATTTTCAGTCGCGAGATGTTATTCTCGGCTTCCACCCTGGAGTTCGGTATGCCGAACCGTGCTCCCAATTCGTGTACAAACCCTTCCCAGTTCGTGAACATTGGGTGTTGCGGGTTGTACGTGAGTTGCAGGCGGAAGTAGTCCATGGCTCCGTCCTTTAAGTAGGAGCTCGCGAATGATACTTTCAGGTGGTCCTGTTTGTAGGTAATCGCCTTGGCTTGAAACGTTACCAGGCATTCCGTGACGAAGGTTTTCCATCTCCTCGGTTCCTTTCTGGTGAAGGGGTCCGGTTTCCTGATGTCGATTTTCGATTCCAGGTTTAGGAGGTGTCGATACTGTTCCGGGGTCAGGTTTTGGTTTGGGCCTAAGAGTTGTTGCGGTGGAGGTGGGGGTCGTTGAGGGTTTGTGAATTGGCCTCCTCCCAGATTTCCGGGTGGGCCTCCTCCTCCTCCTCCTCCGTGACCTCCTCCTCTCCATCCGGGACCTCCCCCACCTCCACCGGGACCTCCCCCTCCTCCTCCATAACCTCCTCCTCCCCCTCCTGGTCCCCCGGGGCCGTTTCCCCATTGATTTCCTCTCGGGGTAGATGGTCCCGAAGATCCCGGAGGTGGTTGGGGCTGTGGAGATGGTCCGTTGTACTGGGGATTTGGTCGTCCGCCGGGTATGGGTGGGGCTGTTCCGGGGTTGTAGCCAGTTCTGTATTGTTCGAACTGGGGGAATTGTTGTTGGGTCCCTTGCCTTCCGTCGAGGATGTTTACGTTTTGACCGGGGCCGGGGTCCGCTCCGATACCACGTCGTTCTCTTGGGGAGATTGGGTGTGGGCCTTGCGGTGACCTCCTGTTCTGATTCGCCAGGTGAGGTGGTGTTTGGCGCCAGTCTTCTTGTGTTCTAGGGGGTGTTCCCTCCCCTCCTTCCCGGTTTTCTTCGCGTAATTCGTAGCTGTGAGCGTATGATAGCAGTGTTGGGGTTCCCTGTTCCGACGGAGGTAGGGGAATGTTCTCGGGTTCCCTCGGAGGTAGTCCTTCTTGATTTGCGAAGGTCCTCTGTGGGCCCTGAAAGCCCGAATTTGGCCTGGAAAACGGTCCTTCGAAAGAGGGGTTCTCTTCGGGGATTCTTTGTAAGTTGTGGGTTCCCCAGAACCCGAATGTCGGAGCTCTTCGAGTGTCTGTCCCTAGCGTGACGATGGGTTCGAACCCTTCTTGGCTGGGGGGTGCGTTCCCTTGGTTCATTCTCCTGAGTAGAGCCGAAGCTGCCTGCATATTGACAGTGCTTGTCGCTCGTGGAGGCTCTTCGAATCTAGTTTCGATTCTGGAGGGGACGGGCTCCTGTATTGGCATGTGGAAGGATCGTCCCGCGCTTTGAGGGTCGGAGAATCTTCTTCCTTCGTTGGACGTCTGGATTTCTCCAGCCAGGGCGCGTAATCTTCTTTCGTTTCCCCCCATTTGCAACAACACCGTCAGTTGTGGGGGTAGTCGATGGGTTTTGTGTAGTTGCATGGTTGACAGCACGAGGTTGGCCCATTGTTCCGGTGTTCTAGGTTGATGATCCATCCCCATGGTTTCGACTAGGAGTTCGTGCGCTTGACGTGAAAACTCTTCTCGCATCATGCGGAGCTCGTAGAGTATCCTTTCGTGGTCTGAACCATGTAGAAAGGGGTTTTGTTGACGAGCGAACTGTCCCTGTCCCTCTTCTCGAGCCCTATCCCTCCTCTGGAACATCTCCAGGTGCCTCAACCTTTCGTAGTACAACCCGGGAGTCTGGTTACTTGAAGGCGGAGGTCCGGAGGTCCGGAGGTCGTTGCGGATGGTGGTAAGGGGGGATAGTTGGGGGTGGCGAGTTGGTAGGACGGGTTGAATACGTTCGAGGGGGTCCGGGGTAAGGGTCGTCGAGGGTCCTGACTGGCTGAGGAAAAGTCCCCCTCATGTTGGCCTGGTTGGAAAATGTTGTGTTCCAGCCTGGACCTGTTGGTTCCAAAGGTCCCTTGCATCATGTGTCCTGTTGAGGCAGGGGAGGTTTCGAAAGGTGGTGGTGAAGGTCTTCTTTGTGTGAAAGAGGGACCTTCGAAGTTTTGATAGCGGACTGTGGTGTTGGGCTCCACTATCGTCGAGGACATGTCCGGTGGGTGGGGAGACCTCGATATTATGTTAGGACCTGTGTAGCACGCCGGTTACAGAGTTATTCTGGAACCACCGAAGCGGACAGGCCTGACATTCGTCAAGGAAGACGGCCTACGAAGGAGTGTTCGGAGGTCGTGAGCGTTGACGAAGGTGTTCACCGGGGCTGGTTCGAACGAACGAGCTCAAGCGATACAAGTGTGAAGCCGAATGTATTGAGAGAGAGAGAGAGAAACGAGAACGAGAACGAGAACTAGTCTTAACAATAGGTAATATCGAGGTGAGGTCTCTAAGGGAAGTGGTGCCATCTTAAGTACGGTGATTCGTGGGAATATGTAGGGTTTAGGGGCGGTCGTGACAGAATGCTACCACTACACGCGACGAACTAAGACCTCAATGAAGAACTTAAATGTTCCGATGCCGACCTGCTTCGCTTAATCGATAGGAAGCAGACGTTGGAGACCAAGGGTGGTGTACTGTCGCAGCTGGAGAGGGCGAGAGAGGAGCACGACATGTTTTTAGAGAAGGAGAAACGCAGGGTTGAAAATTTAAAATCGGGCATTCAAGAATGGCAGGTACATATCGTGTTCGTATTTATATTCGTGGATTGTGAATCCACTCCGGTGTGTGAAGTGGTGCGCCGAATTGATCCCTTCTGACGTTCGGTCGCGGTGAACGGAGACCCTCGACGTCGTATGGTGTTTTTGGAGTACTGGAGGGGTGATAATCAGCCTGTCGTTGTCCATTTCTTTGGTGCCATTTGCAGAGGCCACATAATATTAGCAATCACGCTATCCCTTCAACACAATAATTTATATTGGGATAGAAATCTGTGCAATTCATGTAATGAATGTAATACAGTAGTGACGTGTAGCGGGCCCTGCGGCGGAGCGCGCTGATACTGTTATAGGAAAAGGAGGCGGGAAAGCGCAATTTCGTGCGCGCGCAGCCTTATCTAAGCTCAGGCTGGACGTGCGCAAGCTTACGTCGTCTTAGCAATCGCCCTCGTTCATCCCGTGCCTCCTTTCCGAGGACTTTCATGCCGGTCCAGTTTCCCCACCCGCCAAACGGCCGGAAATCATATCACCCAACGGCCTTGAAACGGCCGTAATTCTTTTCTAATAAGTATGTCAAGAACTGTATTATTTGGTGAAGGCGGCGTGTCTTAACTCTCAAACACATAGCTCCACGAAGGTAGCCCACCTCTGGATCACTGGTTGTACAACTGACTCCCACTCTTTCCCCTTGTATCTTCCTTTCAGTTTCTTGAACTCGAATATCTCCTTATGTAGGCTCCCACAGTCTCCGCACGGCTCGCTATTTAAAGTGTTGCTGCTCGAGGTTGTGAGAGAGCTGCTAGCCTGAGTTTCAGTTTTGGGCCATGCAGGATCAAGATAGACGCTGGTAGCAGCCAAATCCGCAAGTTCGAGATGAATAAGCCTCTCTGTGGTGATCCACAAGGAGTTAGCCAAGTCTAAGGCAAAGGCTGATAGGTGTGCTCACCCATTCGATGACACCAGGCGCCTTTTCCACCCGCTTTCACTCGCCCTTTCATCAAACTACTCGCGCCGGAATTATCTTCTGGCTCAACCGTTCCAGGGTACCAGCCCCGAAGGACCTGCTCTTTGGAGCCGCATTGTTTTCCCCATTGATCAATTCGTTTTACGAGATTGACCGCCCTTCCTACTTTGAGTTTGATCGTGTCCGTGGCGTCGGGGTCTGTCAAATTTATACAATGTCATGGAAGATTTATCAGATTTCCGCAGCAACATACCTCGTATCTCAAATGTATAAATATAACCAGGAACATCCGATTGTGAACGCGCCTTTTCCATCTCTATGCGCAGCGCAACCTGAGTATCTAACTGAAGGTATGGTGGAATCCAATCTGTCACAGCATATCAGCCTTGAAGGGAACGTCTATGGATTGACGGTCACCCTCGAATTTGACCCATTTTCCATCCTTTCTTGCGTAGTAACCACTGGGGCCAAGTAGTTCCTTCGTGTGTTGAAAACAAAAGACTTCAATCGGAGAATCCTCGTCGTCAGCGTCCTTCGCTGCTTGTAGAAACGCCGGGCTCGACTTCACTTGACGACTGCATCTTTTCCCTGCCTTGGTGACACCCGAGCATTGTCGTCGAGACGATAAAGAAAGACGGTCTGAGGGACTCGTAGGCGCGGATGATGAGGAGATTCGCTTAGGTTTGTTCGGAGTTGGGCGATGTGGTTCGCCGCTAGAGGAAAGTGTGGTCGCGGCAGAAACATGAGGAGTTGCAGATAGTACAAATGGTGAGTGTGGGTGCGGGGAACTAAAGGGCTGTCCCTCGGGACGAAAGCCTAGGGCCATCTGCATTGTCAAAGACTGAGTGGTCGGATTAGGTACAGGCATGGCTGGAGGACGCGGGGGGATGTTGGAAGTCAACTGCGAGCCTGTAAGGTCTGGCTTCTGAGGCGAAGCGGAGGGCAGAGGACTCGGAGTACTTGAAAGGTATGATTGATTTGTAAATTTGTAGCCTGGATGAAAGCCACCAACGAAGTTTGGGTTGGAGGGGTATCGATGATTACTGGATAATGCAAGCGCATCGAAGGAGTGAACAAGTTCAGGATCTGAGGAATGAAAATCTGCTACGGAACTTGTGTTGCCCTCAGCCGGCTTTGAAGGAGGTTTGGGAGGACTCTCAGGTTGTTCATTACTATTCTGAAGCGAAGTCAATAGATTTATCACAGCATTGAAAAAGGAGCGAGATACGTACATCAAGGGAGTCTAGCAGCTTATGAATAAACCGTTTTGCCTTTCCTTTCGTAGAGGACATGAGATCACAGGGCTCGACGGCTCGAGAGCGCAATGGAAGGTGAGGTGGTGAGGCATTGGCGATACAAATTGCCAAGACTGATCGATCCTAACTAGGTTATCAGCACGTGCATATAAAGTGGGATCACCTTACATTCGAAAAAAAAAAATGTTCCTTGTTTCCTCACGCCTACTACACGGCCTCAAGCGAAAATTAGTGAGTCTCGACATCCCTGTTTATTTTTGCTCTTTCCTGGGATGAAACGCACTGGGCTCTGATATCCGCTGATGTCACGCACTACGCTTTTGAAGCGGCGGCCTAGAAAACCGTTAACTGATTTCCCTCATGCTCTATCAACATGTTTCATCATGAGCTTACGAGCATCTACAAGGCATGGAAGATCCCATAGATTCGCTTGGATTCGATGGCGTAATTGATGACATGACAGCGAGTATATCTTCCGCTCGGGAGACTATCCAGTCTCTCAAAGAAAGGTCTGTTCATAATCATAAATGCACGACAAAAGCTTTCGAATATATATATCTTTTCAGGCCAGATTCTTTAAACTCGAAGGATGGCATATCACTGCTCTCCCTCAAGCACCACATACTTCTGTCGTACTTGAACTCCCTTGTTCTTGTCTCCTCCCGCCGTATTATTGGTCACTCCCTAAGTGGACGTGCGCATCCCGATCAACATTTCAGTGCCCCAGATCGGCCTTCTCGTGGGAACGGTGTCGGTGATCTGGTTGACTTTATGGTGGAGGGCCGGATAGTTCTCGAAAAAGTTCGAATTTTGGAGGCTCGAATGCGTTATCAGATCGAAAAATTGGTCCGAGTCGCCGAGGAGCCAGACAAGAGCTTGAATCCCATCGATGGTGTGTTGCATTCCCTGTTGTCTCATCTATCTCTTCAAGGACTTGATAGGCCAACCAACAGACCCACTGGCCTTTCGCCCAAACCCCAACAATCTCATGGACAATGAGGAAGGTGCAGGAACCACGAGTGGACCTTTATCTGAACATATATCTCATCGTACAAGCCACGGCCCTCACGATGCTACGTTTGGCGGCGAGGTGTACCGCCCTCCCCGTGTTGCCCCTGTCCCATACAACGAAAAGAAGTCCAAATCGCAACTCAGGAAAGAACGCCCTCCTCTCCCTTCAGCCCTCGCTTCTTTGTCATCGGACCCTTCTCGTCCCCATATGGAGTCCACCTCTGGCCTTGGCTCGACCCCATCCTTGGCTTCTGGCCGTGCAGCGTACTTAAAGCGACTTAATGAATTTGAGGAAGAAAACTTTTCGCGGGTGATGATGAAGAAGAGCGATGCCAAGAGAAGAGCTCGAGATGAAGAAGACCTTGCGTTGGGAGGGAGCTTAGCTGGCGGCGGTGCTAAGCATCGGAGAAGAGCGGGAGGACTGGAAGATGAATTCGGTGATGTCCTGAAAAGTGTTGAAAGAGCTTCGCATCGGGGATCACTCGGTGGAATGGGAGATGGCTATGACGAGCTTAGGCAAAGGGCTAAGAAAGCAGATGTCCTTCAGCGAAGCCGCCAGGAAGGCGTCCGGAAGCGAGCGAGTCCTAGAGACGAGGAGGAACCTGCTGGGCGGTCGAAGAAGAGGAGTAGATTCGAGTTGGAGGCCAAGAGCGTAAAAAAGAAACTGAAGGGGAGGAAATAGTTTGTTATGTCAATGATACACATCGCCCCTTGAATTCTATACTGCAGACATACAATTCACCAGTTGTTCCTCTGTTCACACAAAAGTACTGGAGGGTTGATTCAGCTCCATTGTCTTCGGTCGCTGACTTTGAACTTAATCACGCCAGGCGATTGACAACAATGGAGGTGATCAATTGTTGACATCTTGCCGACTCTTCTCTTTGTCCACCTGGAACAAATATGTATACTTATAAATGCGTTGAAGGAAATGGCGACGTCCTTTCACGACCAACCCATCCCTCACGGCGTCTTCAAGAGAGCTCCGTTGCATCGTTCTCTGGAAGTTCGAGTGACCGAGACTTCATGCCATTCAGACTAGTATTATCTTACGATCACGAAGCTTGGGCATCATGCAATATCCATCTGTATTTGTAAAGATTCGCGCTACCGCTTTGGGTGAGTGTCTGGAATAAGGGCAATACCTATCCTTCTGACACTATTCGTCGTACACCAGGTTGTCTTTCTCTTGCAGGCGTCCTGTGGGCCATCCTGTTATGTATTGTGCTTTTTTCCCAGTGGGAAGTGTTGGACATCTCTGAACGTACGTTTTATTGTTAAACCTGCCGTCCTGCCACGATCGACAGCTATGCTTGAACCTCAGGAACCCTTGTTCTGTTAATGCTTGTAACTCATACGATCAGTGCCGTTGTGTTACTTATCCTGTGAGTATATCAGATCTCTATCATTTCTTACGCTCTAATCTGCATTCACAGCCTAATAGTCGTCTTCAGACCATGGCTAGATGCGGCTCGAATCATGCTCCTGCTCATGGCGCACATTGGTAAATTAAGCAAGTCCGTGGACCGTTGGCCCTCGTCACTAACACCGAGTCGTCAATAGGCATCGCTGGAGCATTTGCATATTGGTATCCAAACTTCAAATGCGTGACGCAAGGTAAAGCTATCTGGCTTGCCGTTTAAAAATGCTGATCTTGCTCAAGATCCTGCTCAAGAAGCTGTTTGTAAACTCATTATTGCATACATTTTGATTGCTAGTTGGATAGTCCCTTTTCTTTGTAAGTCTCATGTTTGGACTGCGACAATCGAATCCCTCGCTCACTCCCTCAATAGTCGTGGTATACGGATCTGGCCTCGCTCTCATGGTCTGGAGGCGCCGGATAACATCCTCAAAATCTCTCATTCCTGTTGATGACGAAGAAAAAACTTTGGGCCGTCGAAACATGAAAGAGAAAACTCCGTCAAAGCCCAAATTCGCTCACCGCATCTCGAATTTAGAACACTTCTCAAATCTGTCTGGAAGCAGCCGATATTCCCAATCAACTAAAAGGTCATCACTAGTTGAGAAGAGCAACTCCGAGAGCGTCAAAATCGTCGCCGCGAGACTTTCTAAGCCCCTCCCGACCTTCCACTTTTAGACAAGTTGTGACGCCGACGCTGGACTCGTAGGAACTGGTAGATTTATCATCACGACAGGCAATGACAAGTTGACCTTCAACAGACTGGAAGATTATTTAGTAGAAGTTCATTAGTAAAGTTTCAACTGATGCCGGCAAGTCACGAGTGTTAAACTTTTCTTTTTTTTTTTTTTTTTTTTTGGTGTAGCGTTTGGGTTAGCAGTTCGGCCGACGCGCAATGCCGTCTCCAAACCGCCCGCTTTGTGGGTGAGGTCGTTGGCCTCACCATGTGTCGAAAATTATATAACCACCGAGGAAATGCTTTTACGCACTCAGTGTGGGACTCCTTCACGTGTTTTGGCCATAGGTTATTAGCGACGTTACTTCTTAACCTATTCCGTTTCTTCTGTTTTCCGTGATAATACCCACTAAAACCCCGGGCACGACTGTCCAGTCGTTTGGGAGGTTTTCTTCATTTTTGATGATACCTTTCCATGTTTCTAGGACCAATTTCTTACTGATCGCCTTGGTCTGTAGTTTCCTGTCTGTCATACTTCTGTCGAGGTCTAGTCTTTCGTTTAGTGTTTTCTTCCATCTTGAGAGTATTTCTTCTTTCGTGTGAGGTCTGTTTTCATTTTGTATTTTTCTTTCGCATCTGAGCTTCCATATTAGGTATGCAGATTCTGCTATTATTATTTTGAAGAGTCTTGAGCAGCCGGTCAGGATTTTGCCGTCCTCTCCATTGAATTCCGCTAACATACAGCCTAGGATCATTCCTAATGTTGGTTGTCTCCATGTGTTTTCCTTCTTGATGTTCCATAGGTTTTCTGCTGCGGTCCATATTTCTGATTGTCCAGGGCAGTCGCAGTTTGTTAGTATGTGTTCCATAGTTTCCACCATTCCGTCGTGGTTACATACAGCTCTTTCTTTTTGCTCGTCCGAGAAATTTTCTCTTCGCCATTGGTTTCCTAGCAGATATGCGTCGTGTGTCGCCATCCACATGAAGTATCTTTGTTGTCTTGACATTTCTTTTTTCTTAAAACTTTTCCAGATTGCGGATGTTGTTGGGCGTTTATCAAAAGCGTCTTCTACACAGTCTTTTATTTTCTCTAGGTGGTCTCTTGTTCTTGTTCTTGTCATCGGGTTTGCTTTACTTTTTTCTAGTCTGATTGCTTTATAGGCTAATGCCTGTGTCAGGCATTGTAGTTTAACGCCTGAAATTTTTAGAGTTGTACTTATGTCTTCGTTTAGTTGATCGGGTATGGGTAAGCGCGTCGCTTCATCAGCAAGTCTGTCCGCACCTTCATTCCTTTCATGCCCACTGTGGCCTTTTACCCATTTTACTCTTGTTAGGGTTTCCCGGTCGCGGAGGCGTGCTATGGTGAGTTTTATTAGGTCTCTGTTTGTTGAATTTATGTAACCTTCGTCTTCGTTCTTTTTCTGGTCTTCTGATATGTGGCGAATAACATATCTTGAATCTAGTTCGAGGTAGAGGCACCCTTGTATTGGTGCTTTTTCGGTCGCTTCTTTGAGTGCCAACAGCTCCGCTGATTGGTTCGATGGGTTGTATTTCGTGTGTACTCTTGTTTTTATGTTTTGCTCATCATTTTTGGCGTAGAAAACTCCTGCGCCTGCGAATGCATCATCGTATCCGTTGTTAAAACATGAGCCGTCTGTTGCTGCTATCATGTTTATACCTTCATCTTTCTGTTTTATTATTCTTGGGAGTCTATTTTCTTGTTTTCCTTCCGTGAATATACGGAAGATTGATGCTAGTGAGCCTTCTGTGATTATGTTGTTCTTGAATGTTGTCCATTCGCTTTCTTCTGTGTTGTTTTCTTCGTTTTCTGGTGTTTCAGGTTCTTCTTCTTGGTACTCAGATGCTGTCCTTGGGTTCCATTTTTCTGGTAGTGTGTTTATTAGTGCGTTTGCTCTTTCCGTGTGGGTGTTCGCATTTCATGATCTTTCTCCAGGATGCGCATTCCGGGCACGTGCAATAGTTAGATCCTCTATGGTCTGCTTTTGTGAGGAGGGCTGCTTGTAACGGGCGTTACCGAATAAGGTAGCGATCGTTGTTTGTCTTTGTTTATTTCTAAAGGCGCTGGCTCTATATAGACAGCGCCTCTGTATTATATAATCTTTAGACTTATATACACCACTACTACACACAATCCAATACGCGGTCGTGTTTAGTCCGGTGTGAACCTTAAGTCTACAACCCACCCTTACAGTTTTTTAAACACCCTTGCTTCAAGGGAACACCCCTACAATTCCAAATTTTATTGTGACATGTCCAATAAAAATAGAAAGAAGACTTCGAAACCGAAGTCTTCTGACCGAATTCGGTCGAGTTCTGTTGCTCCGGACAACCCGCGGGAGCCAGATGATAATCCCTCGGGGAGTGGAGTTGCCGAAATCGGAGGCAATAACGAAGTGCCGCGTGACGTGGCGACGACGACACTTGATGATGACTACCATCATCAAGAGGACGAACGCAGCAGCGGTCGCCCTCAGAGCGCGGTACTGGCCACGGCCAGGATAACCCCGATAGTGGAGACTATCGAGAAACTCGAGTCTAGCGACAGGAAAGCCCTGACCTCGGAATTACGAGGACAGGACAGCGATGAGAAAGGAGGAGTATTTCCTCATCCCTTCGATAACATATCGAGGAAGTCAGTCAAGATGCGGGATGACGAACATCGCCATACCGCCATTTTCGGCGAAAGCGAGCTGACGGATTTACCGGACTCGCGATCATCGAAGACAATGTCTACGGCCACCCGTCGAAAACGACGGGCGGACAAGAAACCGATGAAAGAGGAGACGAGAAGCCCCAGAGTGCCCCCGTCTACTGCAGTAGACGATAAGGATCTACTGATTGAAAGCATCGTACTAGGGGTACGAATGCTCAGTCGAGACGGACTGATGCCCGCTCGAGAGACACTGGTAGAATTAGTTAACGATGCATTCGTGAAATGCGTCGGGATGTCCGACAGCGAAACAGCTATTGGGCACTACCGGGAACTGGTAGTAGAGAACATTGTTCTCCAACTACGAACAGGGGGAAAGACCGGGGTGACACCACCCCGGGAAGAATTGGTCAAACGAGTAACGAGCGGCATTCGAGAATGCGCCTCGGGACTCGCTGATAGTGCCGTAAACGCGCCGCGACTGAGTAGTCGAGGAGAGCGAGGAACGGAACCACTGCCATTGTCCACCGACACGATGGAAGTGGTGAATCAGAGTTTGCGAAAGCCGCGTCAAATAGACGAGACAAGCTCGCAAGCAAGGACAAGGCATGCGGCATATGAGCGAGCCATGAACCCACCCCAGGCGGGGCAAACAACCACGTCCGCTAGCCGGACAATGGAGCTATCAGGAGCGGGACCCACGTCGTATCGACGAGGACCATCATGCGATGACGAAATAGTCACACATTGGGGAACGCCTGAGGGTACTAGGAACGAGCAGGTTCAATGGACGCGTAGAGGAAGTGCACAGATCAGTCTGGACACTACCAGGCCAAGGCAGGGGACGGGGAGCGTGAACAATCACGTACCCGACGAGGACGAAGAGGTATCAGATTCCGAGGAAGAAGGGGAATCTGAGAGCGAAGTCGACGAGAGGAACGACTACGATCGGAGGTCTGCTCAAGGACGCCGATCAACGACGAGGAGCGTGCAAGGAGGGATACCACGACCTGGGTCAGGGCGTGGTATACAAGCGGGAGCTACGGTCAGAGCACCGCAGAACCCAACACAGAGCTTAACATCTCCACAGCCGCAGTACTACGGCAGTGTTCGACTTCCAAGTAGAACACCGGGCGCTGCGCCAGCAGAGACACAGAGGACGCGGGATGCTGCGTCCAGGCCGGTGAGGTCGTTTGGATCTGGCGGGTTGCAACGCCAAGGCGACTACCTGCGGAAGGTGCATGGGCGGTACCACGCAACTATTGATGAGAAGCTGGAAAGCCCCATCGCGCTACCGCAAGGTATTAAACCAGGCGGACTAAGAGTTCCAATGCCCGACTATTATGGGGGAACACCAAGTATGGAAGTATTCGATGCTTGGTTATATGGATTGCTCCGCTGGATGGAAATCAGCCAGTTGGGAGGGGACGAGCGTGAACGGGAAAGAATCTCGTACACAGGAATGTACCTCAAAGGACCCGCCGCGGTGTGGTTTACGGATAATGTCGATGGCATTAACCGACGACGCTGGGAATGGTCCCTCAAGGACGTGATAACGGGATTGTACGACCGTTTTATTCACGAGGCATCTTTACAGGATGCATACGTCGGATTTGAAGGCGCGACGTACAACAACGAGGGAGGAATTAGCGAATTCTTCCATCAATTAAAGAGGTATGCGGAGCGGATGGCGATGCAGCCTGACCCGTATACGTTCAAGAGGAGATTCCTGTTAGGAATTCCCCGGTATCTGCGAAAGGAGATACTGAGCAGAGGATTCACGGCGGAAACGTCGCGAATGAGCGAAATACTCGAGGCCGGCATGAAAGTCGAGCAAGCCAACAGAGTACTGCGAGGATACGACGAGTATGAATCGTCGATCAAGAAGACGCAGATAAAGTGGGAGCCGCCCAGCCCGAAAACTACGGGTAAGCCCGACACTGGGGGTCGGGGAGCGTACAGAGCGACGCAGGGCGGCGGGCAGAAGGTCGAGCCCAGAATGGATAACAAGGAGAAGAAGCCGAGTGTAACGGCAGGAAAAGACACTGGAGGGGATACCAAGTCCCCAGCAGAAAAGCGGCTAGCTTGCTTTGAATGCGGCAGCCTGGAACACTTTGCGCGGAGTCGCAAGTGCCCCAAAAATAAAGCACACACCGCGCGATTGAACGCGGTGCGAGATATTGTGGACGATACGTCGGACACAGAAGAGGCTGAGGACAGCCATTGTGAAAGACATAGCTGTGACAGGCCACCCGGCAGGTCACTAGGAACGGTTCAGGAAGAACCGGAAGAGGAAGAGACGCCCCTCATCGGGGAACAGTACGAGTCCGAAGGCGAGGATTATGCCCTCGAACAGTACGAGGAGTATGATACGGAGGACGGGGGATGCACGGTCGAACGACTGTGCTACGGTCGAGCCGTAATTGAAGAAGAGGAAGATGATGGACTCCCACTGCTAGTGGAAGTCAGTGACAGCGAGTCGGAAGACGAGGGAGAAAGTGCCCAGGTCTTCGCAGCGCGAACGGAGATGGGACCGGGGGCGGGCCTGCATCCTATTGTGGTTAAGAAGTCAACACGACTACTTAAGCGACCGACACGCAAAGCAACGGAGCGTCAGTGCTTTACAGCGCTGGTGGAAATCAACGGGCTGAAAGCGTTTACGCTTTTTGATTCGGGCTGCACGGCGGAAGCGGTGTCGCCGGAATTCGCGAGAGTTGCGAATATGAAGGTGCATCAGCTCAAAGAGGTGGTGCCATTGCAACTTGGAACGAAAGGGAGCCGGTCCGTTATTAACTACGGGACGTCGGTGCCACTACGGTATGAGGCCGTGGATGTCCAAGTATACTTTGACATCGTGAACCTAGATAAGTACGACGCCATTATCGGAGTCGCACTGATGAGGCAGCTGGATATCGAGCTCGATTTCAGGCATAACTGCGTAAGAGTAGCGGGGATACCAGCCCCGACGTTTACGGTCGAAGAAGAGACGCGGGAAATGGCGCGCCGCAGCGCATTGCGACGCAGCGACGCGGGACACAGTCATGAATGACTACCGCGGGAAGGACGAGTGCGAGTGGTCGAAGATGCTGATGAACGACCACCGCAACAGGGACTGGCATTGAGCGAGCCCCTGATGATATTGGAGAGTGATTATTCGGCGAATAACGGCCGAGAATCGGGGACAGCGCACCGGGTT
This sequence comes from Tricholomella constricta, assembly GCA_013368375.1. Taxonomy (NCBI): domain Eukaryota; kingdom Fungi; phylum Basidiomycota; class Agaricomycetes; order Agaricales; family Lyophyllaceae; genus Tricholomella; species Tricholomella constricta. Next base: position 20,382 of record JAACJP010000012.1, on the reverse strand, counting down.
AGGGAACCGGGAGAGCCGCAGACGGCTAAACGACGTCAGCAGGTGGTGATCGAGGAAGAGGTCGACATAGAAGCGTCAACAGCGGGAATGGGCCTGCCACGGTCGTTCCCAGTGATAATGGAAGACGATGACCTCTTGACAACGGAGGACATCGAGAGAATGGTGGATGAAGCACCCGACATTCTCAAGAGTGGCAGATCAAAGTATCACACTCTGAAGGACCTGCGGGAAATCGAGGAGATCGTGCAGGAATTCACGCGATCGCGGTACCCCGACCGGGTACAGCGAGAGGCGATACGCGCCACATTTCCGGTTATACCGGAAGACGAGGACCCGTTTACAAACCCGCAGCTAAGTGAAGCGCTGAGAGCGGTGACGGACCTACATCAGGAGAGAGTGGCCGGGATGGGCACCCTCACGGAAGAAGACATACCGAGGCTGCGCGTAGCCTGGATGGAGTCCTGTAAGGACATACTGCATGGGGTACCGGAGGAACTGCCGCCAGTACGAGGTGTGAATCATCACATCAATTTAATCGATGACGACAAGTTGTATCATTACCACTTGCCGCGGTGTCCGGATTCACTCCGGACGCAACTTATGGAGAAAATAGCACGGTATACGCGTGCCGGCTGGTGGGAATCAGTGCAGACGTCGCAGGCGGCGCCGATGCTGTGTATTCCGAAGAAGGACGGCCGACTGCGAACAGCAGTCGACGGTCGGAAAAGAAATGCGAACACGATCAAGGACGTGACGCCATTCCCGGACCAGGACCAGATTAGACTGGACGTGGCGAGGGCGAAGATTCGATCAAAAATCGACTTTTCGGATGCGTACGAACAAGTACGCGTTCATCCACCAGACGTGCATAAGAGTGCATTCGCGACAGTGTTTGGCACGTTTGTGAGCCACACTATGCAAATTGGCGACTGCAACGCACCCGCGACGTTCCAGCGGGTGATGACAATGATATTCCGAGACCTTATCGGTATATTTTTACATGTATATTTGGATGATCTATTTGTATTTAGTTCATTGGTAGAGGAGCATGAGAAGCATCTCAAGCTTATATTCAATAAAATTAGGGAGAATAAGTTCTACCTAAAAGAGGAGAAGTGTGAGCTCTACTCGGATAGAGTAGACTGCTTGGGGCATGTAATCGACGACAGGGGATTACACGCAACGGCGGACAAGATGGCGCGCATTCGAGAATGGCGCAGGCCGAGGAACTATGGAGATATCCAGAGGTTCCTGGGCCTTGTACAATATCTGGCACACTTTTTACCAGATATATCGGCATACACGACGCCGCTGTCAGCGATGACGCAGAACGGACAGGCGTTCGCCTGGCGGCCATTACACGAGTCGTGTTTTCAGGCAATAAAGGACGCGTGCTGTAGGACACCGGTACTGGTACCGCTGGACCACAACAAAGATGAACCGATATGGGTTATCTGCGACGCGTCGGTGTCCGGAGTCGGAGCGATGTATGGACAGGGACCGACATGGCAGACATGTCGGCTGGCAGGATTCATGTCCCGCAAATTCACTGATGCGCAACGGCATTATCGTGTCTTCGAACAAGAAACGATAGCAATACTGGAGGCTCTCCTCAAATGGGAGGACAAGCTGATCGGGTACCGAATACATGTGGTAACCGATCATAAAGCGTTGGAATTTTTCCAGACGCAGAGGCGACTATCTAGTCGCCAGACGAGATGGATGGAATATCTATCTCGGTTCGACTTTGACATTAGATATGTCAAAGGCTCATTGAATAAGGTGGCAGACGCTCTGTCCAGATACCACGAAAGTGATGTCTGGGATGATAAGTTCACAATGAACGACTACGTCAACGCTGACGTCCGGCTGGATCCCAGGCATGATGATCTGCCTTGGGATAGAGTGCGGGAGGTAGTGGATCAAGTCGTCGAGCGGCAGATCCAGATGAAGGAGATCAAGCAGGAGCACAGCAGCATAGCAGTGCTCCGGGACATGGTACAAGAAAGAGATGTGAGGGCGGCAGCGCTAGCAGCGGCCGCAGAGACGGGTGAGACGACGTTACCCAAGGAAGGCGGGGAAGATGACCCCACCGTCTTTAAATCGAGGGACCGCGGGACGCATCTGCGGGTACAGGTCGAGAACGGGGCAGGGAATGAAACATTCCTGGCCGCGGTGATAGCGGGTTACGAGAGCGACCCGCTGTTCAAGAAGATAGTAGGTGCACCAGCACAGCATCCGTCCTTTCGAGTAGCCGAGGGACTGGTGTGGGGGAAAAACAGGGGCGGAGAGGAGGTGCTATGCATCCCATCCGCGAAAAACGGAGAACAGTCGCTGCACGGGCAAGTTATTGACCGGGCACATAGAGTGGTTGGACATTTCGGTCCGCAACGCACCGCCGACTACGTGAGACGGTGGTACTGGTGGCCGCGACTTCAGAAGGAAGTCGAGATTTTTTGTGCGTCATGCCAAACGTGCATGTAGCGGTGCTACAGGACGACCTCGCGATTCACACTACAACCGAGCTTGACCAGATGTCATTTTTCTGCTAGTTGTACATGAAGTTGCGAAGATCTACTTTTAATAATAGATATAAACAATAAATATAGGCAACGCCGAAGGCGTTGCCAAACAACGCCAACACAGGTGACCAGTATGGACCTGCGTCCTTACATACCCCCCTTTAAGATTGCATTCAGCAATCTTTACACCCGGGCGGATGTCGAGGATATGTCGTATATATTGCGCGTATAGTACGCGCAACAATAGTCGAATGTATTGCGCATATTTAATGCGCCACAGTTGTCGCGTCTGGGTATTGGTACCCCGACAATATGGAATAATGATAATGTTAGGTCATGGCCCTAACTTAGTGTCGATTCTGTCGGCCGCGACTTGTTCCTCCAGTCTCTGAGAAATTGGCGTCCGTGTTCCGTGGGCATACTGGCTAGGGTTGGGCGCATAATGCCCAACGATGACTTTCGCACCTGAGTTGGTTTGATAGTCGCCAATCGAGTCGTTAGCCGGTGATTTATGGCTTCATCGATTTTTTGGCTCCGTCTTCGACTCCTCGTCGACAGCTATTACGCCTGCCGGACCAGGGCTGGTTGAACTACCGCAGAAGACTGAGGCGCTATTTATCGCGCCGACATATACGCCACAAGGGTTTCAGCGATGGTTATCGCTGCGACTGTGGTTAAAATCGCGTAGGCTGCCACCTCGACGTTATAAACGTCGACACCTAACCAATACGGCTGCCGGACTGATGCGTCTAATATCGCATCTCAAAGACCTGGATAGGAACTGTTGGGCACAACGAGCCCAACCCGCTCAATCGGAGTCGGTACACTCATTATCATCATAACGAGCGCCTTCGTCGCTTTGCTCGTCGTTCGAACGAGCGTCTTCTGGGCCGCTATGTGCAGCGCCATTCTCCTGCTCGTCGTTAAAACGAGCGTCTTCCGAGCCGCTATGCTCAGCGCCACTCTCCTCCTCCTCTTGATAGCTGCCACATTCACGGTAACTATCATATTCCGCCTCAAGAGCGCTGGTTTCCCCATCGCTCTCCACTTCGTAGACGTGAATTTCCTTCCCGTCTTCATCGAAGTACTGGTACTCATGGCATGCGTCCTCACATTCATATATTTGGACATGCCATGCTTCTGAGCGTTCCGAATGACCTTCGGACCGCTCACCGTTCTCGTCGTCTTCCCCTTCCGGTTCATCGCCATATGTGCGATGAACAATTTGGCGCATACACGCCAATCGCTCGGTGGACAGTTCATTCCGAGCTGCCGCTGGTGTCGATACCACCATGTTGTAATTGCCCCTAATCGCGCTCATACTGCGCGAGTAGGTTCTCGAATTACCCTCTACCCAGTCTAGGACATGGTCGGGGGTGCGTGTTCGCTCCTGTCCACTTTGCGAACTCGATCTTGACCTTCCCGTTTCACTGGGTCGGTCACCAGATCCTCCATCGGATACAGCGCTTGACGCCATCTCCGCAACAGGCTTGACGCCCATTAACCCCGTGTCCGCACAGAGTTCCTCTCTGTGATGCCGGAGGTGGTACCTCACCCACCTCCAGACCCGGCGCACATCGTCTTCCGGCCGATCGTGCATTAGCTCCCGGAACGTCTCGTTCCAGTCGCTTCCGTCGTCTATGCGTCGTGCTATCCACCACGCAATGTGGAAGTCCGCCTCCGGGTATGCTGGCGTCGACACTTTTGCGGTCGTCGTCCCGTGGCGTTCACTCTTCTTCGATGGGCGTTCACCACCCTCATCTCCTCCCTTGCGGACGTTTGTCCGCACCTCCGGTAGTGCCGGATGCTTGTCTCGTACGTCTTTAACTAGACGTGCTGTGCTCGCATTTACTGCTGGGCTCTGCCCAGCGTTTTGCAGACCAAGTGAGCTCCTTGGTCCGTTCGTGTGCCTCCCCGTAATCTGGGATGCGTTCGCGGTCGCTTCTCCTCCATCGATGACGGCACCTCTTCTTGGGTGCCTCCGTGGTCGTTCCGGTTGAGGGCGCATGCTGGCGCTCTCCGACACCGATGTGGCGGCCATAGCGCCACTATAGGATCTAGGTGTATCATACCTAGATGATGAATAAGCGCGTGCTACTGAACGCGCTGATACAAGCCTATCCCTAGGCTTGGTGGGAGGACGCTTGCTGTCCTCCGGTACACCTTCTCGGTGTGATTCGATTCGATGCGCACGACCTTGCCGCGCGCCATCGACTATAGTATGGTCTATCTGAACCATACTGCATCGGTACTCGTTCCTTGCGCCCTCCCGACGCGTCTCAACGGTCGGAGGTCGTACCTTCGACCCCTCCGACATCGTGTCGCTGGCGCTTCTCTCGCCAGCGGTTGTTGCGCCTTTACTGGGCAACCTCGTTCGTAACACGTCGCTCTGCGACGTTTCCTTCATCGTCTCGTCTGTGGAGTGGCGGCTGGTATTCTGATACCTCTCCCCTCCACCAGAACGTCGTTCGGATACGGCGTTCTCCTCGGTTCGTGTCTCCTTGAGCATTCTCCGATGCTCTGCGATACCCTCTACGTTGCCCAACTGGAGGGCCTCCTGCCTGGTCTGTGACCTCCGTCGCATACTTTGCTCTTGCGTGGGCGACGGTACTCGCCAGTTGCGGTCGTCGTGTCCGCCACTATATGTGACGTTCACCGATGCGAGGCCATTACCCTCGCGTCTTTCGGAACGCTTCACGATGGAACGGAAGGGGGCGGCACTCAAGCCGTCCGAGCGTTCGTTTTTAAGACCATTAGTTGATGGTCTCGTCGACTTCATTGGCGATGGCGCCTGCGGCACCATCATACTTGCATCGCACGATTGCGATGCTCCTCGTTTTGCGTCTTTCGGACGCCGCTTCCTATAGTTTTTAACGACCTCACTAAGTGTCGTTATCGTCTTATCAGCGTACGATTCACCGACTACTATACGGTGCAGGTACGCTGCCCCGTACTTCCTGTACATTTTGTCGGTGGTCTCGAGCAACCTCCGACGCCGGTACTCGCTCTGGACATCAGTTGTCGCCCAGAATGCTTCGAGTTTCACCTCCCAAATCGAAGGTGCAGTGTTCACAGTCGGTGCAGTTTTTTGACCGCACCATTCTTGATAGAATACGCGTAGCACGTCCATATATTGTCGTAGGTACTCGGTATGTCCTACATCCATGTATACTGGTCCATAGTACCTTGATACAACGTGTTCGGCGCACGCTTCGAGCCTACGTCGTTGATTTTCATCGGTTATCTTAGAAGCCGACCAAAATAGCTGGAGCTCACGCCGTAAAAGGGCGAGCTCGATCCAATCTTCGTGCACAGGCGACGAAGATTCGCCTGTGCCGTTCCAAAGAAACGGCTCGAGTTTGCTCGAGGGAGCCGCCGCCGGCGGTTCTGCCGTGTGACGTGGCATCAATTTTGATGCTTCGAGCATCGAAAAGTCTCTCGGAGCCGCAAGCTGCGGTTCCGACGAGTGACGTGGCCGCGTGTCCGCGGCCTCGTGTGTCCATACGCGTGTCGCATGGTCCTGGGTGGTTCTCGGTGTCATGTCGAGATGTTGATGGTAGCCAAAAGGGGTTTGATTGGCCAGATTGAGAAAAGAAGCAGATATAGCGGGATATAGCGGGATATAGCTGTGTATAGCAGTAGAGCTGGATAGCTCAAAAAAATGTAGCGGTGCTACAGGACGACCTCGCGATTCACACTACAACCGAGCTTGACCAGATGTCATTTTTCTGCTAGTTGTACATGAAGTTGCGAAGATCTACTTTTAATAATAGATATAAACAATAAATATAGGCAACGCCGAAGGCGTTGCCAAACAACGCCAACACAGGTGACCAGTATGGACCTGCGTCCTTACAGTGCATGACGACGAAGGGAGAGTACCGAATGCCCGCGGGGCTGGTACACTCACTACCGATACCAACGACACCATGGGAGTCGATTGGGATGGACTTCGTGGGACCATTCCCGGAAGTAGACGGATACAACTATTTATGGGTAGTGGTATGCAGGATGACGTCCCAGGTACATCTGGTACCATTGAACACGAGAACGACAGCATCACAGTTGTCGTGGATATATATGAGGGAAGTGGTGCGTTTGCACGGTCTCCCCAGCTCGATCGTGTGCGATCGAGACCCCAAGTTTACGTCGAAGTGGTGGAAGGAACTACATCGACTAATGGGGACATTGTTAATGTCGACAGCATTCCATCCGCAGACGGATGGAGCGACGGAGAGAGCAAATCGGTCGATCGCACAGATCATCCGAGCATGTATTCGCCCGGACCAGAAGGACTGGGTGGTGGCGCTACCGATGGTCGAGTTCGCGATAAACTCGAGCATTAGTGCAGCGACGGGGCTCGCACCGTTCGAAGCAAACCATGGGTTTATACCGACGGTTATGACAAAAATAGACTCGGGGACGAAGGCGCCACCGGGAGTACAGGAATTCGCAGCCAATGCGCTGCGGAATATGGCAGCAGCACATGACGCGATTATCGCGGCGCGTACGTTTCAGAGGCACCACGCGAATACGCGTCGACGCGCTGACCCAACGATAAGTAAAGACGACCTCGTCTACTTATCAACGGACAACTTATCTTTGCCTTCGGGAAGGGCAGGTAAGTTGTTGCCTAAATATGTGGGCCCGTATCGGGTCCTCGAGGCATTTCCGGAGACATCCAACTATGTATTGGAATTGCCGGAAGCACTGAAGAAACGACGGATACATCCGCGGTTTCATATATCAAGATTGCGTCCGCATCAAGCGAACGACGATGCACTGTTTCCAAACAGAGCGACACCGGAGGCTTACGACTTCGGGGCCCCGGAGGAGGCGGAATACTATGTCGACGAAATAGTCGGACATCAGTGGAACGGGAAGGAGGTGTCCTTCCTCGTTAAATGGACGATGGGCGACTCTACATGGGAGCCGCTCAGCACATGCGAGGAACTCGAGGCACTGGACAGCTACCTCGAGCTTATTGGGGTCAAGGACTGGAAAGTCCTTCCCTGCAGGGCTACAATAACGGCGCGCGCCCGAACGGGAGCGCGGAGCGCAGCACAAAAGCAGACAGGACGCGGGGGCGCCGTCACGGGATCGAGGAGATCACGGGACGGGAAGAAAAAACCGGCATAAGCCGAGAAGTCACAAACACGAAAGTGTGACGTGTTGAATTTTCTTCAGCACCATCACCACGATGGAGCGACCACCGCACGACGACCGACCAGATAGGCCGGATCACCCAATGGGTGGTCCAGAAAGCAATGAGAGCGCGCGGGGTGGAAGAGAATTCCGCCCCAGGGAAACAAGGAGGGAGGGGGAACGCGATCGGCATCGATCGCGATCCCAGGCAAGAGGGCGTCCGCGGTCTCGAGACCGGGACAGCGGCGGCAGATACCTGTCACCGCAACGTGAAAGTGGCAGTGGCCGTGAACGAGAACGTTCACGGTCTAGGGAGCAAGCAGCGAGCGCCAGCGAGCTGAGGTGGACCTACAACGAGCAGGTCAACCTGGTCAGCCACCCGAGAGGGTGTGCGACGTGTACAGGGTACGCGGCGCATATGCTGATGGACTCGATTTCGGAGGCGGAGGGTCTGCATAAGGCCCACCGCAAGCAGAAGGAATATCTTAAGGGCGCTGACTTAGCGGCTCTTAAGCTTGAGAGGGACGACCTGCGGAACAGGTTGCGATCCCTCGACATCGACTATCGGCGCTTGTGCGGCGATTACGATGAGCTGCGTGATCAGTACAATGATCGCGTGGACGAGTTAAAAGATGTGCGCGGGCAGCTGGAGGCCCGCGACAAGGAAGAGGAGGGCGGGAAGCGAAAGCGCTCCCGCAACGACGACGGTGGAACTACCGCGTCGTATGAGGCAGGACCGACATCGTCGAGACTGTCTCCAGCGAGTCAGCTGCCGGCACGGATGCCGGCGGAGGACGACGATACAGACGCCAGCCAAGGCGACTATATGGACCTGGACGTGGGGACGTATCCGACCCCCGTCGAAGCATATGGAGTGTCAGCGCCTGTTGGGGCGCAGACAACGATGCCGGCCATTCGTAGGGCGGCACCGGTTAACTATCAGACCCCGTTGGGGTCGGTAGACCATGTTCGACTCCCCGGCGGGGCTCACCTGAGCGCCGTCGACCACACGCTCCGATTCGGTCGGAAAGCGCAACGCGCAGCCGAGAACGAGCGGATGGGATTGCCGCCTCCGAGGATGGGGATGCCTGCGGGAGGCACGGGGATGCCCGTATCAGCGGGAGAGCTGGAGGCTTGGATAGCCGCAGCTAATGTCCCCGGCAATGAGTTTGCATTGCAACGAATGAAGACATTCGTTGCAGTCTGCCAGCAGATTGCAGACGCCAACCGCACGGATGTGATGCGGTCGGCAATGACACAATGGCGACTCCCTACTTGGGCGAAGGCAAAACAGGCTGCCGTGACAGCGAAGTACGCCGTAGGCAAAGGGCCGAAACCTGTGAAGGTTCCGAACCCAAATTACGGAGACCCAGCAGTGAACTGGGCAGCATGGTTGTACCGAAATCGGGCGACCATAGTAAACAACGGCCGACCCCAGTATCCGGGAACGGTGGTAGTACCCGGAGGAGTGTCTTTGACGCACATCCGGGGAATGAATATTGTCATGCCGCGCGCACCGAAGCGTGTGACTGACGTCTCATCATCGAGGAATCGACATCGATTCCTCCAACTGGCATGCGAGTTGATGGGTACCATCAACTTGTACCGCAACATGCTGCAATCGCTCGGCAGGAGCGTTGCAGAGGTAGAGACGGTCGAGCGGTTTTTGCAACCACTTGACAATGTGACGATGGAGGACATTGCCACATTTTTTGCTGAGCAAGGAGTGAGCGTCGAACGATTCGTTGACGCTCAGCCATTCGGAGTGGAGTGGCTTCAGGATTACCGGGGCGCCCACACCGAAGACCCCGAGGCCAGTGCCGTGTTTACACGGATGACCACCTACGCTGCGACCCAGAATGACTGGACGCAGGCGACGCTGCCGGGAGAGCCGACGTGGTGGTATCCACCACCACGTCACTACAACAACGGGCCAGTAGCTGGCCCGAGCGGAGCATCGACAATGTCGATGCCCGCAATAGCAGGACCATCGACCGGAGGGCCGGTGGTCACGACGAGAACACCACTAACGGTGGAACACCAGCTGACGGCAGGTGTACGGGCGGCCCTGGACTATGGGTCGTCCGGAGCAGGACCTTCGGGGTCCGGCGCAGGACCGTCGGGATCAGCGACGATTCCCGCGGCATCAGCAACGGCGGCGGCAACGGCGCCCATACCAGGTCTCGGGGCTGAGGTGGGCAGTACGAGTATGGGACCACCCGTAGAGGCGGGGGGACCCAGTGACCAGACACCGGGGGGCGATGGCGACATGCCCGACGATCCCATGGACGGCTCGGCTTCAGGGCGAGCAGCGTCGGGATTGGAGGACGGCGAGGTGGAGGGCGCGGCGTGAGCAGCGCCGCGGGCGGTACTATCGTACCGCCCACGAAAAAAAAAAAAAAAAATATATATATATAGATATAAAAAATTTATATGTCTATAACTATCGAATGCACGATAGTGGACTTCAACAAGTCTACTATCCAAACAACGGAATTGGGAATAGATTGAGCCCGGGGCTCAATCTAAAGGGGGAGAGTGTAACGGGCGTTACCGAATAAGGTAGCGATCGTTGTTTGTCTTTGTTTATTTCTAAAGGCGCTGGCTCTATATAGACAGCGCCTCTGTATTATATAATCTTTAGACTTATATACACCACTACTACACACAATCCAATACGCGGTCGTGTTTAGTCCGGTGTGAACCTTAAGTCTACAACCCACCCTTACACTGCTTGTGTTTCTGCATCGCCGGTTGTTCTTACGTTGTGTCTATCTCTTAGGCATTCACTGACTGTTCCGTGATTTAGTTTCCTAATTCTTATGTCGGCGTCGCTGTGGTACCAGATTGGTCTTTGGCGGACGATGTTTTTTGAGAAAGCAAGTCCCTCTATTCTTAGTCCGTATTTTTTTGCTACTTTTAGTAACCTTTGAAGGTCCGGGCACACTCCAGCTCTTTCAGTAGAGGAGGTTTTCCACGATTGAAGGTATATGTTTTGTCTTACCCTTTTGTTTACTTTTGCTTCTGATTTGGGTGTGTTCAGAGCGAATAGAGCGTCTGCAATTAGTGTCCATAGAGGGCATTTTGTTCCAAAGTTAAGGTATTCTTTTAACCACATCGCTTCTATAGCTTCGTTTCTTGATTCTATATCGAGGAGTGCTTTCCCGCCTTCTTTCGTGTCTAGGAATAACGTGGATTCGCTTACTGGTGCCCGTTTTTCTTTCCATATAAAGTTCCTTATTATTTTGGCTATTTTTTTTTTCAATCTGTTTGGGCATGCCTTGGACCTGGGTGAGATATTGTGTCATGCCTCCTACTATCATGTTTACGACCAGCTTTCTTCCTTCCATTGTAGGATTGCTCTTTTCCCACTGTTCAAGGTTAGCATTTATTTTGTCTAGTACGATTGACCACGCGGCTTCTGCGTTTATTCTGTTCCCATACCATGCACCTAGGATTCGTATTGCTTCACCTTCCGCCGCTATGTGAATGTTCCTCGGTATTTCTTCCGTGTTAAGGTCTGTTCTCCTATTTTGGATCACACTTTCTCTGAATGTTTTTGTTCCTATCGGAATTATTTCTGTTTTTCCTGCGTTAAACTTTGCCCCGGATGCAAGGCACCAGTTATCGAGAACTTTCGTTAGGTCGTTGTAATTGTCATTTTTTGACATAAAGACCGTTGTGTCGTCTGCGAATAGGTTTGTGATTAGTCTTTCTTCGCAGCCTGGAATTTTGAAGCCTTCTAGGTTTGATGCTCGGATTGATGCTGCTAGGGGTTCGATTGCGAGGTCGAAAAGGAGGCATGAAAGTGGATCGCCTTGTCTTACACCTCTCGATATCTTCCATGGTGAGGATAGACATCCATTTATCATTATCTTCGTTTCCGCGTTTTCATACAGGGATTTTATTGGTTTGATGAAGGTGTCTGGGATGCCGAATGCTGCTAGAGTCCTCCATAGGTAATCGTGTTTTATTTTGTCGTAGGCTTTCTCTTGGTCTAACGCTATTATTAGACCGTTTTGTTCTGTATCTTCTGCATATTTCATCATGAGACGTATGAGTTTTGTTTGGTCAGTGATTCGTCTTCCTGGAATAAAGCCAGCTTGGCTTGGGTGAATTAGATGGTCTGCTACGTTCGCTAGTCTGGTCGCTAGGCATTTTGTGTATATTTTATAGTCCGTATTTAGACAGGTAATCGGTCTGTAATTCGCTATCTCTGTCTTGTCGTTTTTTTTGTAGAGAGGGCACATCCACCCGTCTGCGAATTTTGAGTTTGTTAATAATCCGAATTGATGTATGTCATTGAATGTTTTCGTGAGAAGGTCTGCTATGTCGAAGATTGATGTTTCTCCTCGTTTTTTTCCCTCTTCATACCTACTATGGAGTGCCTTCCACATTTCGTTTGTTGCCCCGTCTAGACCTGCTGCTGTGTTATTCTTTGCTTTCTTAATCGCGTCTATTATTTCTGCTCTTGTTATTGGTGCCGCTAGGTTTGCCTGTTGGTCCTCTGGCAGTGTTTTCTCAATGTATCCTATGGCTTCCTGAGTGGCTGCTTCTCTTTGCTCTTCCTGGATCTGGGGGTCTGCGTTTTGTAGGGAGTCGTGGTAGGAGCGGCCTATCTCGGCCATTTTTTGTGAATGTGTTTCATAGGTTTGTTCTTCAGGGTCTGCGGTCGATTTAAGTGCGTATATTATATCTCTGGGTCTTGCTGCTTTGTTCGCTTTCGTCCAGTATCTACAGATCGTCTCTCCGTGGATGCGGTTTTTTATCATGGATTGTTTCCTTGTTTTCAGGTGTCGTTTTTCTTCGAGGAGTCGTATTTTTTCTTCTATTTCTGCTGACGCTATCCTTTGTTCGTCTTCTTCGTATAGTGTGTCATTATTCACTCTTTGGAGGGCGCTCTGTAGATCCCTGATTTGTCTTTCGATTCTAGGTATTATGGCTTTGTCCCTTTGTCTCGCCAGTTCCATAATCTTGGTCTTGAAGTTTTCGAATATTTTCTGGGCGTTTTTCTCTTGGGTTCTGTTCGCTTGTAATGTTGTGATATCGTTTATTGCTTTTATTCCTTCTTCTTTGGTCCTTGTCTTGAATAGTTTGTCGTTCAGGACATGCGGGGGGATTGACCATCTGCCTTTACCAATTTGTGGGGCGTTTTGGTGAGCTACCTGGACCGAGACTAGTTTATGGTCCAAGCCTGGTATTCCGGAGGTCTCCATCTTCCAGTCTCTTGCGGTTTGAAGGATGTTCGGTGTTACATATATTCTGTCTAGCCTTGATTGGGTTGCGGTCGCTTCCTGGAGGAAGGAGTATGCTTTTGTTGTGGGGAATGTTGTTCTCCAGCTGTCAACTAATTCTAGTAGGTTTTTTAAATTCTCTAGTTCTTCTACTGGTTCTGGTGGGTCTTCGTGTGCTGGAAGTCTATCTAGCATGTCTTCGACCATGTTGAAATCGCCGTTCATTATGTCTACCTTCAGTCTTGGGTGCGCTACTAGATAGCTGTGGAGTTCTTTCCAGAATTTTGTGTTATCGTCTCTACTGCTTAGGTTTGGGGCGTAAACCGTTAGGATTGATATCTGTTCAGCTTTGTGCCAATTTGTCTGGATGTGGAGGGCCCTTCCTGGAATGATTTCCATTATTCTTGTTCCATTAATATTTGTCAGTTCCTTGTTAAGGACTATTGCTACTCCTGCTCTGCCTGTTGGGTTTACTGGGTCTACGGATATGTGGATTTTCATTCTTTTTGCGAAAAGTTTCTCTAGGTCTTCGCGTCGTTGTTCCGTCAGGTGGGTTTCCTGCACAGTTAGTATGCCTATACGTTTGTCACGTAGGATCTGATTAACGTGGAGCCACTTCGATTCATTCCTTCCATTTCCTGCGTTTCTGAAGCCGCGAATATTAAGTGAGCCGATTCTTATGGCGGCTTTCGTGTCTTTCTTGCATATTCTTCTGTATTCCCTTCTCTGTGCTCGGTTGCCTTCCTGTGGATTGGTCCCTCGGCTGTTACTCGGGTTTTGGGGTTCGTGCATGGTGTTATTCCTTTCTTCCTCTTCTATATCCCCTTCCTGGGGTTGGGGATTTCGTGATCCCGACACTGGCCTCCTAGGCCTTTCCCTTATATTTGTGGGTGTGTCTGGCATGTGTGTGTATGCCGTTGATGAGCACCGTCCCGCGCTGTACACAGAACCTGCCCATAATACGGACATCAACCGCTGCGCCACGACGAACACGGTCCCGGATGCGACCAAAGCGCCGAACCGACCGACCGACAATGCGACCGACCGACCGACAATACGACCAAACGACCGACGCACCGACCAAGAAACAGAGTAACTTGAAACGCCAGTTCTCCTCTCTGGGCACACGGAGCACGGAACGCCGTATAACCTGTCAACGACCGCGCACGTTCGTATGCCAAGGTCTCAACCCGGCGACAACCAAACCCGATTTGAAATTATCATTGGAAACACCTTTGCCCAGCCATTTGCAGAGAGGATCCGGCCGTACCACGGAGTTCCGCACCCAAGAGCCACTACCGATCGCAAATCCACCACCGATCATACATCCGACCCGACACCGCGAGCCGATCAAAAGCCCCTTTGCCGAGCCAAAGAGCGCCACATTCTCTAAAAAGCGTCGCGCGGTACCAAGCTTGGCGGCACTCCTCACAATAAACCAGTAAAAACACCTGCCTCACCGGCTTGCGAGAAGCGAGTCGGTCGCATAGTATAAAAAAAACATACCCATGTACTACCTACCTCCCCCAGTGAATTACAGCCCGTATTTTCCCTCACTCTCAGAGTTAATAGCTCAAAAACCGTCGTCTCTGCCGTCTCTGCACCGTTCTCATCGTATAAACCGTCGCCACCGTCGTAAACCTCGTAACCGCCGTCTCTGTCGTCTCGTACTCGTCGCCCGAACCCGTGAGTTCTCCGTAATAAACCTCGTTCGTCTCGTTGTCGCACAACCGACACCAAAAGTCGGTTACCGACCCGCTCCGCCTGGGAACGATTGTATTCTATCGCATCGCCGTCGGTTCGACTAATTACGAGTCGGATCGTCTTTACTTTCATCAAACCACCACTTTCAAACCCTGCACACTTGCGTGTTTGGGAACTTTTAACATTTCTCGCCCCCCCCCATAGTTGTTAGTTGTTTTGTTGTTGTGCACAGCACCTACAGGCCTTCTAGCTCTATCACCGTAGCCCTATGGCTACCTTCCCCCGATCTCGGGGGGGCGGGGCTGTATGCGCCCCGGTTGTCCCTTGGGACTCCGCCTCTTTCATCTTCCAGGATTTCCTCGGGGGTGTGATCGGCGGCAGGATCGTTATCCCCTCCATCCTGGTTGGGGTCTTGGCCGTTACCGAAAGCGTTACCTGTATGAATTGGGGGATTTAGTGTGTTAGCGGTTAGTTTGGCTTACCTAGCGGATAACCACTTGCTAGGTTCGCCACCCTTTTAACCCAGGGGTGGACTGGGGGACGTTGTTTTCTCAGCTGCAGATATATGGAGAGGCACATACTGAAACTGATTAACTTACGCAGGATTGCTGCACAGCACCGTCCTCTACTTATGTAGACTGCCGTTTTTTCCTCCCAAGGATGTGGGAGGGCGCGCATCTCAGGCTTACCTGTGTCGAACACGACCAGTAAATTCATCCCGAGCTTTAGCACTTCATTTTGTATTGTTCTTACTCTGCTTATTGAAGACCTGCGTCCTCACCCGCCGGTCGTTCAAGATGTTCCGAAAACGTCTATATTGTGTGCACGAGTAAGTTGTCTGGTATGGGAATTATGTGTGGATCTAAGCCTGGCCCCGGCCTCTACCGTTTCCTCGTCCGCGCCCTTTGCCTCCCCTTCCTCTGGTACGGGTGCGACCACGGGGTCCGGAGCCTCTGTTTGTCTGGCTTTGCGCTTGGGTTTCGTTCGAGGGGTCCGCGCTCGGCTGGTTCGAGGTTTCCTGACGTTTGGGTCCCAGCCATCCGGGAATGTCCATGAATGGACACAGCGCTCTGGGGTGGTCTGTCGACTTGCAGCCAGCACAGTGGAAGGTTGCGTCGCCTTTGAGCGGGCGTCCAACTCCGTAGCCTTCGGATGCAAAGGATAGGTTACGGATCATGTTGATGAGGGTGTAGTAGTGGACGAGGGATAATGGTAGGGCTTTCCCGAAATATATGTTCCATACGATCTGCAGTCCGTTGATAGAGCTAGAAGGCCTGTAGGTGCTGTGCACAACAACAAAACAACTAACAACTATGGGGGGCGAGAAATGTTAGAAGTTCCCAAACACGCGAGTGTGCAGGGTTTGAAAGGGGTGGTTTGATTAAAGTAAAGACGATCCGACTCGTAATTAGTCGAACCGACAGCGATACGATAGAATACGATCGTTCCCAGGCGGAACGGGTCGGTAACACGACTTTTGGTGTCGGTTGTGCGACAACGAGACGAACAAAGTTAATACGGAGAACTCACGGGTTCGGGCAACGAGTACGAGGCGACAGAGACGGCAGTTACGAGGTTTACGACAGTGGCGACGGTTTATACGATGAGGACGGTGCAGAGACGACAGAGACGACGGTTTCGAGCTATTCACTCTGAGTGTGAGGGAAAATACGGGCTGTAATTCACTGGAGCAAGTAGGTAATACATGGGTATGTTTTTATACAATACGACCGACTCGCCTCGCGCGAGCCGGCGAGGCAGGTGTTTTACTGGTTTATTTGGGGGAAGCGCCGCCAAGCTTGGTACCGCGCGACACTTTTTAGAGAGTGTGGCGCTCTTTGGCTCGGCAAAGGGGCTTTTGATCGGCTCGAGGCGTCGGGTCGGATGTATGATCGGTGGTGGCTTTGCGATCGGTAGTGGCTCTTGGGTGCGGAGCTCCGTGGTACGGCCGGATCCTTCCTGCGGCTAGCTAGGCAACGGCGTTTCCTAGGATCATTTCAAATCGGGTTTGGTTGTCGCCGGGTTGAGACCTTGGCATACAAACGTGCGCGGTCGTTGACAGGTTATACGGCGTTCCGTGCTCCGCGCGCCCAGAGAGGAGAACTGGCGTTCCAAGTTACTTTGTCTCTTGGTCGGTGCGTCGGTCGTTTGGTCGTATTGTCGGTCGGTCGGTCGTATTGTCGGTCGGTCGGTTTAGCGCTTTGGTCGCATTTGGGACCGTGTTCGTCGTGGCGCAACGGTTGATATCCGTAGAATGGGTTGGTTCAGTGTACAGCGTTGGACGGTGCTCATCATCTCCTCCTTACTTGAAATACCGACTGTCCTCAGTCGGTCCCGCGCGTTGGTCAGGGGGCGTTCTCCTTGGAAAAAGGGGCGGACATAGGAGCGAGTGGCGGTGCCGACGCGTTGGCGACATATATATATCCTGGTTCTTGGTTTGTTTTACCCATCGTTATGTCGGGACCTCCTGTCGATCTTCGTCGTATTCTCCGCAATTTGGGACGAGACTGGGAGGAATGGCAATCGCTGTCGGACGACTCGCCTCGTTACGAGCGTACTCGCGTGCTGCAATATTTGTTAAACGGCGTCGAAGTGCTTAGGTCACCAGCAGCTGAACCCTGGCGCTGGGCGTGGCGCGACGAAGAATATGCTTTGCTCGACGTATGGTCTTCGGTCGCGTCTGACCCTGAATGGTCCAGACGGTTCGCGGGGCTACAGCCGAGTGTAAGTTCGCTCTTCGTTGGCTTGATCGTTCCCGAGGATTAACGCCCTCGTTGGTAGTCTGACTACCCTCACCGACGGGCGGTCATTCGGGAGCCTGCTCGCGCCGCCTCTGCTGGAGAACAGGCAGGGCCTGTCGTTCGGGATCGCATGTGCGCTTCCTCGGTTGGGGACGGGGACGAAGAAGAGTCTGTAGTCGAGATCTCCGGGGAGTCGGTATTGGCGGCGCAGCGGAGGCGACACGATTTGTGGCTGGAGCATCTTGAGGAGTTTAAAGAGGAGTACCCGGAGCATTACACTCGTAGCGAAGCGGTAAGTCATCGGTTCTCGTGCGATCTTGTTCTTCCTCTCATTTGTTGGCTAGTGCGACCGTTGTGCGGGCTACGCTTTGGACTGTGTTCAGCGCAACGGGATTGACGCTTGTGCGGTTTGCGAGATTCAGTCGAAGCAATGTGAGACGAGTGAGGTGGGGTCGTTTCCGCCGGCTCCGCACCAGTTTGTGCCATGCTTAGTAGAGGGGCGCTCTTGCGACGCGTGCGCGCCACCTCCGTTGTTCGTCGAGGTCCGTTGAGGACTTCCTCCGTATTTCGCGGTTCGGTCTTGCGGATATAGATCGGGCGCTATCGGCGCGCACCGTTTTCTTGCGTACTTTGGTCCAGGAAATTCAAGTCCTTGAATCGCGCCAAGAGATTATGCGTTCGTCGGCCCGTCAGCTTTACGAGCAGGTCGTGTCTACGTCGTCGGCCCTTGACCTGCTTCAGGCCCGGCGCGTCGAGTTAGTTGGTGCGTCTGCAATGGGTGCTCCGAGCGGTGGGGGTAGCGGTAGTGGAAGCGTTGTCGGTGGTGGCGTATGCGACGATGGTGGCGAGGGTTCGTCGTTTTGACTCCAGGTTTGTCGTGTTTTGTGGTCGGGTTGCGCTCATTATTGGTCGCGTATGCCGTATATACCTGTTTTGTTGTGCGGGCCCTAAAATTGGGTCGTTCTGTTATAATTCGAACTATTCGTTCTAGGTGGCGTAAGTCGGTTCTTCGTTTTGGTCGGTTCTTTTATTGGTGGCGTCGGTTGCTGGCGTCGGCCGCCGCTCAACCTGTAGGTCGTGTCTCCTCCTTACTTGAAATGCCGACTGCCCTCAGTCGGTCCGGAGACCGGTCGAGAAAATTCTAGAACTGGCGCGTGTGTGGCGTGAGATGGTGGTGGCGGTGCAACAGAATTTGACAGCGCGTCCTGGTTTGTTTAGAGTGACTGTCCCTTTTTCGGTTCCCTCCCTTTTCAACCATCATGGCCACCGTCGTGTCTGACTTCAAGCGCGTCCTCCGGTATCTGACCACCGACTACATTCGATGGTGTCAACTTCCCGACGACGCCACTCGCGAAGAGCGCTTCGAGGCGCTCGAGGACATACGGGACGGCGTGACCGCGCTTCGGAAACAAGAGGCGGGCCCCGGGCGTTTGGAATGGCGTGAGGAGCAGGAGGCGTTGTCCCAAATATGGGCACGCATCAAGGACGACAGGGAGTGGTCGGAAAAATTCGCGGATCTGGAGCCCGAGGTGCGTCCGTTTCTGACTTTTGGTATGTAGGTGACCGACTTGGTCTTGTGCGTTCTTGAGGACGAGTACACCCGCCAGCGCCGTGAACGACATCTTCAATCGGGCACATCTCGAGGCGCCGGAAATGCGCCACTGGTCGTATCTGGCGGGCTTGGGGGGGAACCGCCAGTCGAGCAGGGTCCCCATCCGGATGTTGGCGACGTCGAAGTGCGCGACACGGAGTTGGCGGTGGAGGCGGAGCAGAGGCGCGGTAGTGTGGGCACAATCCCGCCGCCGGTCGCGGGGGGGGCATCGTCCGGCGTTCCTGTGGCGCCGTCGCCCAAGGGGAAAGGCAAATCCTCGCGGCCTCCCGTTTTTGTGCCTCGTATGTCGGTCGGTGGCGGGTCGCGTGCTGGTAAAGACGCTGCGGCCGACGTGCGTATCTCACGCGATTTTGTCTTCTGTCGATTGCTTAATGTTTTTGGACAGACTGCCCCGTCCGCTTCGCGATCGCTTCGTACGCGTGAGTCCGCCTTCCGATCGGGGCCTATCTTTAGCGCTGTGAGTGGTCTGCCCCTAACTAGCTTGGTAGGTGCAACGCCCGCTGCCACTGGGTCCGACGAGGTGACGGCTTTGAGTCGGAAGCGCAAGCGCGACGTCGCGGATGACGGGGAAGGGTCGTTAGTGGAGGTCCCGGAGGCGGAGTCGGGGAAAGGCAAACGGAAGCGGCGCACGACCGACAAGTGGCTCGGGCGCCTCGAGGACTTCAAGAAGGAGTGCCCTCACCACTTGGTGCGCGATGTAGCGGTAGGTTATCGGTTGGGCTCGTGCGGTCGTCGGCGCTGACCCTTTTCTAGTGCGATCGTTGCGTGGACTCCGGCGTCGACTGCCTGCAGAAGCCTGGCGTCAGTCCTTGTGCGCTCTGCAAGATCCACGCCAAGAAGTGTGAGACGACGCGCGACGGCGTCCCCCTTGTCGTTCCGAGGGCCTCTGGTTCGCGATCGCGGCGCCGAAACATATCGCGCCCTATCGTCGAGGATGTCGAGGAGGAGAAGCCCGCCACTGCGCCCGCGCTCTCGCTGCGCCGGTCCCCTCAGCCCTTCCTGGCGGATCCCCGGGAGCGCGAGCGCGAGCTGGCGGCGGCCACCCACCACCTTGCGATGATTCAGGTCGCCGGATCTGCGGGCATGGGCGCGGGTTTCTTGCATCAGGGCGCGTTGCCTCAGGCGGAGGCCCTGCTCCGTAACGAGGACCTAGACGGTCTGGGGTACATGGCCTCGACCGCGATTATCGACAGCTTCGACCTCGCCGACGTGGACCGCGCGCTTTTCTCGCGCAACGCCTTTCTTCGGACCTTGGTTCAGCAAGCGCAGGTTCTGGAGTCCCAGCAGGAGATAACGCGCTGGTCGCTGCGACAGATTTACCAGCAAGTGGAAGGCACCGTGGACGCGCTGAGGCTGCTTCGGGAGCGGCGCTCGGAGTTGGTCGAGGAGGCGGCGGGCGAGTCCAACTCCAGTGAAGGGAGCGC